>OZ024746.1:12385966-12435966 GCA_964016885.1 Eledone cirrhosa | reverse complement strand
CATGAAAGTACTTGTTCAATTAACATTTAATATTCTACCATACTATTTCATTATAATACCATTATAATTTTAAAGGATTGTAAATAAAACGAGTAAATCAGACAAAGTTGGAATTCTTTTTATTAATATAATCTTCTATACACAATCATACACACCCGTGTATATTTATTTATATATCTATCTCTCTCTCTCTCTCTCTATATATATATATATATATATATATATATATATATATAAATTAATAAAAACAATGAATAAAAACAAAGAAACAGTTCCTTATATTAAAAAATTCATCATTTTACGATCGTTTCTAGGATATATATGTGTGTGTTGGTATGTATATCATATAGATCTATGTAAAAATTTTACAAACTATCAGAGGAAATATACATACCTACACATATATATGCAGTCTTCAGAAATAATGATATTTGTTTATTGAAAAAAAAACAACAAAGATTTAATATAATAAGTCGGTTTGGGAACAGGTTTTTAATTGACCAATAGAAAAGTAGTAAGAGGTCAAGTTGATAGAATAGTAGTAGTAGAAATTTAATTTAGGGGTAGAGGAATGCAGACTTAAGTTTTTAATAGAAAGAATACTTTGAATGAAAAGATTACTTTGGGGATGAAAAGAGGTCAAGACGGTGAAAGGTACACGAAAATTTGATGTGTTTAAAGAATAATGCTAATGTTAAAATCGAAGGAGAATAAAATGTTAGGGTAAATGTGTTAGTGAGAAATACCAATCTTATTTAAAACACAAGGAATTTAGATCTATAACCAGAAATTAAATTAATTTAATTGATAGGTATACTTATAGGGATAAATTTATATTAATTCATATAGATGTGATAAATAAGAGTTAGATGTTATTAAAGAATGTTGTTAAAAACGAATGAAAAAAAATTTGGGGGATAAATGTATTAGTGAGAAATAACAAACTTATATAGACTACAAGGAATTTAGATTCATAACAGGAAATTAAAATAGTTTATATGTATACTTATAGGTATTAATTTTAGGAAAAGGGACATAAAAGGAAATAAAAGGGACATAAAAGGGACACATATATATATATATATTTATATCTATATATATTATAAAGGAAACGAAAAATCAGTGATGCATCTGGACTTAGTTTATTTCGTGTTACAAATGTTTCGCCGGCATGTAGCTCGAGTCATGGTCCTTGTATGGATCTGGCTGATTCTACTTCTGCTACCACTATACACAAATATCTATCTGTATATCTATCTCTCTCTCTCTCTCTCTCTCTATATATATATATATATATATATATATATATATATATATATATATATATATATATATATATACAGTATATATATATATATACGATCGATGGAACAGCCTGTTCGGGAAATTAACTTGCAAGTGGCTGAGCATTCCACAAACACGCGTACCTTTAACGAAGTTCTCAGGGAGATTCTATGTGACACAGAATGTGACGAGGCTGGTCCTTCGAATTACAGATACAACTCATTTTTGCCAGCTTAGTGGACTGGAGCAACGTGAAATAAAGTGTCTTGCTCAAGGACACAACACACACCCGAGAATCGAACTCACAATCGTGAACTGAATACCCTTAACGACTGTGCCACGTGCCTTCACATATGTATGTACATACATACATACATACATACATACATACATACATACATACATACATACATACATACATACATACATACATACATACATGGATGGATGGGATGAAGAAAAATCTTGACCTAGTCGAAACGTTCTCAAAGGATACAGGAATAGAGTTTGACCAAGATAAATGCTCTACATGACTGTAAAGCGGGGAAAAACAACAACCCAATCTAGCAACATTGTCATCAATGGCCTAACTGTTTCACCGATATCTGATGAAGACTGCTACAGATACCTGGGGATAGATGAAAACATATCATATAATGGTATCTGTAATAAGGAACGCGTAACCAGGGAATACTACACCCGATTAAGAAAGATATGGTCATCGGAACTCTCTGTGCAAAACAAATCAGTGGCTCACAATGTG
The DNA here is from genome assembly GCA_964016885.1 of Eledone cirrhosa. Classification (NCBI taxonomy): domain Eukaryota; kingdom Metazoa; phylum Mollusca; class Cephalopoda; order Octopoda; family Eledonidae; genus Eledone; species Eledone cirrhosa. The sequence goes on along the minus strand of OZ024746.1, from coordinate 12,433,919 downwards.
TTTGCTGAGCCTGTCCTAACACCAATGTTTGGAATACTCAATTGGATGATAGATGAAATCCGAGCAATTGATGTTAGAACTCGAAAAATACTAAACAACACCGGAAACTTCCACATCAAACAGTCTCATAGACCGCCTTTACTTGAAACGTAAGTAGGGAGGCAGAGGCATAACATCAGTCCAGACAGCATTTGAATGTCGCATCATATCCCTCCGACAACATCTACGAAGCTCAAAGCGTAGGAGCCCGTCTCTCGAGCAAGTCTATCTGCATGAAACAGATAAGATCATGGGAGTTGGGAAGGAACTCCTCGAGAGATATTCCCTGTGTGATAATCAGAAACTCACACCCAGGGAAGTCGCTCAGCAGTATCGTAGCGAATCCATGGATGAAAAACTGCATGCTTATCAGCAAAAACCCATGCATGGATATGTTGCCAGGAAGTTCCAGAGTGAGAGTAAAATAGATAAGGAAAGTAGTCTATCTTGGACCAACAACCGCTATATTGGCTCTCACTTTGAAGGATACGCTTTTACAATCCAAGAACAGGAAATCAACACGAAATACCTGATTCACAAAAGAGATAGTGATGCAGGCAAAACACCTAGATGTGATAACAAGTGCAGACTCTGCAGAATTAACATCGAAGATGTCACCCTTGTCATAAGTCATAAGAAGCTGTCCAAAGATGTCATCGCGGTACTATCTACCTATGAGGCATAATGTAGTGGCCAAACCACTGTACAATGCAATCTGTAGAAAAGATAATAAACACATTAAAAGCTTCAGCAATGTGGAAGACATACATATATAATATGAAAGAGTACTGGTGGAATATCCCAGTAAAAACCCCAATAAAATGCAGGCATAACAGACCAGATATAATAATATGGGACAGGGAAAAGAAGGTATGCACAGTAGTGGAAATTAGCTGCCCAGGACATGCCAATATAATATCAAAGATTAGCGAAAAGGAGAATATTTATGCAGAACTGATGAGAATCTGCAGATACTCCACCCTGATAACACCTTCAGATTTATGCCTGTGTTTATTGGGGCACTGGGGTATGTTAGTAACTGCCTCAATACAAATCTTGAGAAGCTGGACTTCACAGGAACAGAAAGAACACAACTAATTAGGAAATTACAAGTACAATCCATTAATGGAACAGTAAAAATATGTAATAGATTCCAAAAATGTTGCATCTAATAACTGCATATACACATCTACAGATATTAAGCATATACACATGCATACATACAACTCAAAACATACACATCCACACATACAATAACATCCATATCTACACATGATGTTGTGTAAATTCCAATGAGAGAGTCTTGTGCCTATGTTAGAAACCGACTCTCTCTCTCTAGTCGTAAAACTTTGTGAAATTACAAAACCAGAACATACATACATATATACATACATATAGAAATACACGCACACATATATTTATATACACGCACACACACGTATGTGTGTGTGTGTGTGTGTGTGTGTGTGTGTGTGTGTGTGTGTGTGTGTGTGTGTGTGTGTGTGTGTGTGTGTGTGTGTGTGTGTGTGTGTGTGTGTGTCTGTGTGTGTGTGAACGTGTATTTAGAAACGATGAGCGCAGTTTGAAAATTATGCAAAAGTTAGAGGCTTGTATATCTTAGGGTATTATCTCGTACTGTTGTCTCGTACTGTGTTTGTTCTAATTAACTAACAAATTAAGATTATAGAATAGATTTCTTAAATAATTTGATAATCTTACAAATGTTTCAGTACAAGTTATTTAACTAATACTTGTTATAACATTATAAGAAATGCGGGGGAAATATATTGAATATAACAAAGCATCGTCAAATATTGAACATTTTCACTGCCAATATGAATAAAACAATAACCTAAGTGAAGAGCAATCCCAAAGGAAAAGATTGTTTTACATTCGGAAGACTACATCTTTAATGAAAATATGAACAACATAAGAAATATTTAGAGTTAGTATTTAAACTAACAATTACAATTATTACGGCAGTAATAATGGATGTATATGTATAAGTGATATGAAACGTAAAACACAAACGCCAAAAATAATCACATAAATAAATAAACAAAAGCAATAAAACCCAGGCACATGCGCATGCGCGCTCACACACACGTACCATACATTACAACAGAAAAGTAAGTAGCAGAACATCTGAAAGGCACTCTCGGAGAGCATGTGAATAAGAAGGAAGCGCAAAAATGTACATAGTAATCTATGAGGTATCAGACTGTGACGAAATAGCTTTGACGGACCAGTTAATCAACTGATTAAATATCTAAATTTATTAATAAAACTGAAGTTAATAACCAGCACATTTAACTATTTTGTGTGATCTAGGAACATCGTTCAACAATGTTGGTTCATATTTTTACTAATACGATATGTTAATAGTGAAGTTTTTATCGCTCAAGGAAGAACAGATGATTGTACATGATTTAAACTGTTAGATTGTATCTTATTTTCTCGATAATCATGGAACAAGAAGGAATAGAAGATATAAAATATGAATATCTGTTGCATAATGTTTCTATGTTGTAAGCGACAATATAAAATAACGACAAATAAAAACAATTGAACATAAAATAAAATATAAACACTTTATTGTTTCAATAAAATATACAAATATATATAAAATATATAATATAAATAAAATTAATTATACAAATATTTTTAATATAGATATATTTATATATGTCACAGATATAATATTGTAATACCAACAACATTCTTGCGATATGACATTAAATATAATTATTACTTATAATATCAAAATATATTGTTTTCTATGTTAAAGAAAAATATTCTTTGTGAAAAGTGAAGTTTAAACGCTTCTACATATCTGCAATGATACACTTGTATCTGGGTACCTGCCTGATTGGTAGGGATTCATGAAATGTGATTGAATATCATTTCATTGAAATGATTGAAGAGTATGTTGAATATACACTATATGTTCCAGGAGTGAATGAAGTGTAACCATGGTAAATGTTCGATGTTGACCAATGTGTAATTGATTTGGCAGCAAAATATTACCATCTGATTCTACATTGTGTCGGAACTTTGAAGAAATCTGAAATATAAGAAAACATTGATAAAAGCTTGGTGAAAATATTTACAAATTGTAATATATAGACACTTAGATATTATATTGTAATATATAGACACTTAGATATTATATTGTAATATATAGACACTTAGATATTATATTGTAATATATAGACACTTAGATATTATATTGTAATATATAGATACTTAGATATTATATGTAATATATAGATACTTAGATATTATATTGTAATATATAGACACTTAGATATTATATTGTAATATATAGACACTTACATATATAGATTAGGTTTGGCGTTGATGTGTTGTATATATTATCAAATTATTGTTGCTCCTCATTGTTAAAATTTCACAATATTTTTCTAGATAATTTATATTAAACATCTCATCTATTCAGATGCAAACTATGATTGTTTAAAATTACATTACACAGGTAGACAATATAGAAATTATTTGAAAATATCCTAGGATTGTTTAAAATTACTTCATTAAACAGAAATTTATTTCATATTAACACCAACAGAGACAATATAGAATCTATTTGGAAATATTCTTAGAGTAATAATACTTACAAATAAATTCAGTAGAATTTTCATATCAACCAAATGATAATGAGTTCGTTTGAGATAGCAAAAGAACATAGCAACTGATGTTCGAGTGAGTTTAGAACAAGCAGCTGGATAATGACATGGCACATTTATAAGTTTGGCAGGAGCACACAGTCTGTCATATTCTCTCTTCGTTTCATTCTTGATCACATCGATATATTTACTGAGTGTTGTAGACATGTTAACTAACAGCATCTGTAATGAAGAAATGTGACGAGTCTTATATTTTCCCATTTATTCACACCTCTATCATAAACTTCAAAAATATTGAGAGAGGAAAATATTTTCATAATGTGTACAAACCTTTGTTAATTCAGTCCGAGTGTTGGTACTGTTGTCCTGAATGTACATCTGAGGGAATTTAACATCCATATTGTTGACTGTCTTATCAATAAATTGATGGCAGCTTGTAGCAGGTTCTAATTCAATGTCCTTACACTATATAAAAATAATATTACATCATATGTGTCAGACTTTGATAGAAAGAATTGGAATAAAATGAGACATATATGCTTGAGAACTGAATTATTCTGTACTATGCTCTTTGATTTCATTCAGATATTCTTCATGAAATCAGGTTGCTATGTGATATTGCAATACTATAGACATAAAAATATGATACTGATATATGAAAAACAATAAGGAATTAATTCTTAACTTACATATATGCTCAAAGTATTATTTACAGATTTTGATGCGAGTCCTGTAATGTACAATACATCCTGCAAGTTAGATTTTATTTCTGATAATGCAGGCGTGACAGTAGATATCGATGCTCCAGCTATTAATGTAATCCATACTGACAGACATACGAATGATGTAAATTTCCAACCTAAATAAGAAAATAAAAGTTGTATGTAAATATGTATGTATGTATGTATGTATGTATGTATGTATGTATGTATGTATGTATGTATGTATGTATGTCGGGTCGTCGGCAACCCCACCAAGCCTTTGTCAGGGCGTTCTTCTAGGAGATGGCAACTCAGGAAACTGGGATAACTCCGATATAAAACCTGCGACTCAGTAGTTACCGATGGTGTTGATCTTTTCTTCTTTTCGGGTTATAGCTACTGTCGCTCAGAGAGTGGGATTGGCTCAGTGCACAGTCTTTCCTCACTTTAAAAAATATCTTCACGCACAGGCATTGCACGATAGAATTAATTAATAATTATTAATAATGCTGCATCGTGCAATGGCCATAATCGATATCAAGGGGGCAGCCATCACCATGTATGTATGTATGTATGTATGTATGTATGTATGTATGTATGTATGTATTTATGTATGTATGTATGTATGTATGTATGTATGTATGTATGTATGTATGTATGTGTGTATGTACGTATTGATAATTCAAATAATATTTATGTGAACTCTACAGAACTTCATACTTACAAGTGTTCATTTTTGTTGTAACTGATTGAAAAATAGTAATGTAAATTATAAAATAGCGATAACTTTATAGACCTTGTGAACGCAGAAATTATGACAAAATATATCTAATGACAACCCTTATATACTTACTCAGAGAATAATTAGTTTGTAAATTCCCTTGATAAGTTTCGGTAATGTAAGTATCTGGAAATTAACTACATCCTTTATTAATGTGTCATTTACTATATGTAAACTTTGTTTTCCGTAGTACCGGCGGATGATTTGTTTTTCTCATTGTGTAATTAACTGTCGGAGAATTTGTGAAAGTCAATGAGAGAAAAGTGTGTAAAAAGACAGGGAAAGAGGGAGAACGTAAAAGCACTTTATGAATGAACTATTTTTATCACAATATTGATAGTAAATTCCTTCCTGTTTATGTGTGATAATAAAAGTTCCGACTGAATTATTATTTCATAGTAGAGAGAGGTCATCATCGTCATCATCATCATCATCATCATCATCATCATCATCATCATCATCATCATCGTCATCATCATCGTCATCATCATCATCATCATCATCATCATCATCATCATCGTCATCATCATCGTCATTTCCTTCAAGCTACTAGGGGATCCTTTACCTGTTAGGAATAGCAGCCATTTCTTCCTCAAATCATACCCTTCTAGATATTATAGATGATAAAATAAAGAAATTATATATAACTCTTTACTGTAAATCCTTTAATATAATCTGGTATAGAAATTTGAAATAAAGGAGCCCTTTATTTTCAGGTGTATTTTTCCTATCATGACAGAAACAATCTCTATATAAATACTTCATTTTCTAAATGATTTCCATTGTTTCGTATCGGTGAGTTGGCGATATCGGTAGAGCGTCAGACAAAATGCTATGCGCTATGTAGTTACAGCCCTTTACATTCTAATTTCAAATCCTGCCGTAGTCAGCTTTGCCTTCCATCCTACCAGTCATGTTTCAATTTTCTGATATTTGCATTAATGATTTGATGATAATACATTCAATTAGAAGTCGATTTATCTATGGTCAATGTTACACTGCTTATTCTACACATCTGCATTTGATCGTTCATAACAACTACGGCGGTTATCATAATCTCTCCGTTTTACTGTTTCTTCTTGTTTATCTCAGAAAACTACGTCCCATATTTCCATGACAACTGGATTTAAATTATTGACAGGTTTCCCCCTCAAATTCGTCATTATCAACCTCTACCTATATATTTACAGGGATGTAGAGTGCGACAATTTCTGCATACAAAACTTATAACCCTCTAATGTTTAATGTTTAGATTATTTTAAAATACTGCGACAAGTAATCATCTCAATACAGTACTCAATACAGTACTCTTCATAATAATAATAATTGTTTCTACTTTTGGCACAAGGCCAGCAATTACCCAGTACATTACTGGTACTTTATTTTATCGACCTGTAGCGGTTGTCTCCCTTGTCGTGACTCACAACCCCAATAGATTAACATCTAGACGGGAAGTAGAACCCTTTCTGTAACTTCCGGCAGAGCCCTATAAAATGAATAGCCTTCGGCTCTCTCCCTCTCATTTGCCCTTCCGGCGTCTGGCCTTCGCCAGGCGTCTCGCGTTTGCCTGGCAATCAAAACGGTAACTACTAACTTTGCTTCATTCTTTCATCTATTTCATTGACATGTCAACTATACTGTTAGATTGTCAATTAAATATTATACACACAAACCATGTCTCCTTGTTACATTCATACAACCCAGTATCTTCGCTATAGACCCTATAAGGATGAAAGGCAAAGTTAACCTCGGCGGGATTTGAACTCAGTTCGTAAAGTGGTTTCTTATATAGACACAAGGCCAGCAATTTTGCGGGAGGGGGAAGTCGATTAAATCGACCCCAGTGCGTGACTGGTACTTTGTTTTATCGACCCCGTAAGGATGAAAGGCAAAGTTAACCTTGGTGGAATTTGAACTCAATAAATTCGTTCTATCTTTCAGCAACGACGAAACTTAAGTTGACGATAACGAAATTGAGATTGACGCTGACGTGATTGAAGTTTCATTTAACGAGATTGAAGTTCATAATGACGAATATATACAGGGGGAAACCCTGTATATGGTTTTTACAAGTAGGGCAGATTTAAGAGATGAGAGAGAATCCTGCTCCGTCTTAAACTGCTAAACAGACTAAGATTTGTGTTCGTGTGATTTCAATTTGTTCGTCTATTGTATTTTTACAAAATTATATTGTTGGGTTTTTTTTCTAGATACAAGTAATGTATTTATATGATGACCTCTAGTTTTTAAGAAATCCTTTCTCCGGGATTGTTATTGTATTAACTTTTCTGTGTTAGAAACTATCGAGAAACTCTTATAACGGATTACACTCTAACATTTCATTGCTCACCTAATACAGGATGCTTTGATCGATGTGAAAATTACATTTACAAAAATATGTTACAATTGACGCCATCATAACCCGAATATACCGGAAAGATGTTCACATGATGACGTTTAAAACATACATTTTTAAAAACTAGCTTTTGAGTTCAATTCCCGGACTGAGCAGCGTGTTGTGTCTGAGTAAGACACTTTATTTCACGTTACTCTAGTTTGCTCAGCTGTAGTTATTGGTGAATTCGCCTTACTCTTGGACAACATCGGTAGCGTAGAATGGGGAGGCTGGTATGCATGGGTGACTGCTGGCCTTCCACAAAAAAACCTTGCCCCGATTTTGTGTCTCTGAGGATCTTTCTAGGTGCAGAGCTCATAGTCATTCGTGACCGAAAGGAATCTCTACTCCCTATACAAGCTTGTATATACAACACAACAATCAGTGAATAATGATGTAATTAGATTCCAGTACTCGACTTCAAGAAAACAGATCCTTAAATATATTTTCCGTGCTATTTCCAATTTCACCTTTTGTCTATATCCACTGTTTTGTATCGAACCTTACTTCCCTTTTCATATATATATATATATATATATATATATATATATATATATATATATATATATATATATATATAACACACACACACACACACACACACACACACACACACACACACACACACACACACACACACACACACATATATTCTTCAGTAGGTTTTTAAAAAGTTTTTTAACTGTATATTGATGCCATGTATTTTTTAAGCTGCAAAAATACACACATAAATATATATACACACGCAAAAATACATACATATAAATATATATAAATATATATACACACTTATAAAATACATATACATATCTAATTACATAATTATCTAATTATGTAATTAGATATGTATATGTATTTTATAAGTGTGTATATATATTTATATGTATGTATTTTTGCGTGTGTATACGTGTTATATAATATATAGATCTTTAATAATATATGGATTTCTTAATATATAGATCCCAATTTTTAATATATTGATCTCAATATTTAAATGATTAACTAAACATCTAATCATATTTAAACAATGGTTAAATTTCTCATATTATATATGTATATTCCATTCATGATTATTAACATTTCTAATTTTATTTATTCATTTCATCTCAATTGTTAAGTTAACTCAACAAGATATGACTTAGAGTTTTTCGTTCTCTCCCCTTTTCTCTGTCTCCTCTCTCTGTCTCTCTCTATCTTTCTCTCTCTCTGTTGTTTCTGGTCTCTCTCTCTTTCTTTCTCTCTTCTTCTCTATATTTCTCTTTTTCTTTTTCTTTTTCTTTTTCTTTTTCTTTTTCTTTTTCTTTTTCCTTTTCTTTTTCTTTTTCTTTTTCTTTTTCTTTTTCTTTTTCTTTTTCTTTTTCTTTTTCTTTTTCTTTTTCTTTTTCTTTTTCTTTTTCTTTTTCTTTTTCCTTTTCTCCGTAACCCAACGGCTTATTTTAAAAATAAAAATATCCAATACTAATAATATAATTAAAGCTAAAACTCCACTATCCGGGAGCTTCCAACAGCAATGGTTGCATTCTTTAAGGGTATGTCAATATTTATTTATAAAACTGATCGATATTATATTTTATCTGATGAAAGCACACCATAATTTAACTTGGTGTCCTTGAAATATGTATAATGAAATAAATATGGTTTTATAAATATAGTTTCCATTTGTTAATATCGTATTTTTACTCCAAATATTTGTTGAGTGCTTTATATCAGTTATAAAAATATTTGCTTGTTGTATCCCAACAATTTAAATAGAACTTTTACATATATATATATATATATATATATATATATATATATATATATATATATATATATATATATATATATATATATATATATATATATATATTCCTTTTTCAGTGTGGTCTACCTCTGGTAGTAGGGTCCGTACCGTAGATAGAACTCAATGTAATCCAATAAAATCCATAGAGAAGTTCTGTTTCGCTGAGTTAATTCTTTAGATACAGAGTCAGATATTAGGTATTAAATTAACAATAAAAATAAAAACAACAAAGTTATAAGGTAACTTGACATTGTTGTTTTTATTTTCATTGTTAATTTAATACCATATATATATATATATGCGCAGTGTCACAAGAAGCTTGCTTTCCAACCACATGTTTCCAGGTTCAATCCCACTGCCCGGGCCGACCAAAGCCCTGTGAGTGGATTTGATAGACCGAAACTAAAAGAAGCGCGTCGTATATGTGTATATATGTATATATGTATATATGTCTGTGTGTGTCTTTGCGTTTGTGTTTGCCCTGCCACCAATCCTTGTTGGTTTGTTGACATCTCATAACTTACCAAGGTGATGCTCCAGCATGGGCGTAGTGTAGAGACAGAAAAAAAGAAAAGTGTATATATATATATGTGTGTGTTTGTGTGTGTGTAGAAGAGGGGTCTCAAACTCAAGGACATAAAAGGGCCTTTACGTCTTGGAGGAGAGGCACAGTGGGCCAAACGTGGTGGTGGGTGATGATTTTCACCAGTTATAATCATTTCTACTATAGGCACAATTTGGGGTTTAGGGTCCCGTCGATTACATTGATCTCAGTTCACAACTGGTACTTAATTTATCGACCCCAAAAGGATGAAAGGCAAAGTTGAGATCAGCGGAAATTGAACTTGGAACGTAAAAACGGAAGAAGTACCGCTAAGTATTTCGCCAGATGTGCTAACGATTCAACCAACTCACCGCCTTATTTTCGCCAGTTATAATGGAATCTGAAATATTGGTTCTACCACTAGAAAAGTAGTTCGCGGGCCGCATGTTTGAGCCCCCTGTTGGAGAGATAGATAGATAAATAGATAGATTTCTTTATTTACCATAAAGGCATAAAAAGAAGGGACAAATACAAAGGGGGAGTTTACATATAATCGAGTAAAAAGGGTGTACATGAAAATAATCGAAAATAACCTCAAAAGGGAGGGGACGTGATGGGGGTTGCACACACCCCCGAAAAAGTGTGCAATCCTTTGCCCGGGGAGCACATGGAGAAGGTGCTCCCCTCTCCTTTACTTCTTTACCTACAGGATGGTATTCAGAGAAGGCCCATTTACACGAGCCATTCTCGCCACTATCACCCACCTTTCATAAAACTGCCTGTGGCCAAGCACCTCTCTCTCCATTCTTATCCTTCTTCCGAAGTGATATCGGAAGAAGTAGACCAGACTATGGCCAGAGAGGAAGTTACCTGACCTCAGACCTTTCAATCGTGTCCACCAAACAACCTCTTTCAACATGGCTATTACGCACAGAAAAACCGCCTTTGCTTCCTTTGTGAAGAGGGGAGGCGGTTTGATTGTCATCACGGACTCGGCGGTCAATTTAATCGGCGCCACCCGCGACAGCAGTCGTTCGGCGTAGCCCCACAGATCAGCCACGCCCGGACATTGCACCAATGCGTGCGCAACGGTTTCTTCGTGACGCACGCATCTAGGGCAAATCTTTTTTGAGGGATCCCTGCCCGGGCGCCCGTGTCTGTAGAGCCTCTCTCGAACGGGTAGAGCCCCCCGGTAGCACTGCCAGGCCAGTGACTTCTGGAAGTTGTCCATTGGTCCTGGGCCGAAAGTCCTACCGAACAGGCTGGCCAGTTCGTCTTCTTCCATGTCCAGCGACTCTCCAAGGGTGTCATCGCCCCTGCTAGCCACCAGCCCTCTATAGAATGATGAGGTGGATTCTCCACCGATGGCCTGGCCCGCTTGCCAGAGAGCCCTGAGCGCCTGAGCACACTCAGTGTGCCAGTCTCCCAGTTTTCCGGATCTTTGCTTGACCCAGGACTGTAGCTCGGTGAGCGAGACGAGTCTCGGAAAGGCTCGTTTCACGAACGGAGCCCACACCGGTTGACCAGTGAGGAATACCTGTAGGTGCCGTAGCCTTAATGCGTGCCTACGCATCATCAACCACGGCATCCCCAGCCCTCCTTTCGAAGGTTGTTGGCAGCAGATGGATCTTCTCACCATAGGAGGGCGCTTCTTCCAAAGAAATTGGAAGAGCATGCGTTCCATGGTGGTGAGTGTTTCCTTAGGGCAAGGCACGACAGTCAGGCGGTAGTAAGTGACGGACGCTATGTAAATGTTCGCCACCTCCGCCCGGTCTTTTAGGGACAGCTTACACTTGGCCCATTTCTGGGTTAGTGCAAACACCTTGTTCGTAACCTCGTTCCAGTTCTTTTCCACCTGGAGGTCCGGTCCAAACCAGACCCCAAGCAACTTTACCGGGCCCTCCGTCCAGTGTCCGACGACACCGTCAGGAGGCATCGGTCTGCCTCTCCACGTTCCGAGTTGCAGCCCGATGGATTTTTCCCGGTTCAGTTTCGCTCCTGACAACCTTTCGTACTCCTCCAGTAAGGTACCGATCGCCTCGATCTCCGAGTCGGTCGATACCATTACTGTTACGTCATCGGCGTAGGCCGACACCGCTTTGCTCAATCCTGGTTCCAGGGGGATACCCTGCAACAACTCCAACTTCCTCAGTAAAGGCTCGAGAGTCAATACGTACAGAAGGGAGGAGAGAGGGCACCCCTGTCGAATGGATCGTGTGATTTCGAACGGCTTCGAAAGGTAGCCGTTCACCTTGATCCTAGAACAGATGTGGTTGCTATGTAAGGCAGTTATCCAGCCTCTGAAAACAGGACCGAACCCAGCCGCCGCTAGCACCGCATCCAGGTAACCATGGTCGACCCTATCGAAGGCCTTAGACTGATCCAAGTTGATCAGGGCCCCACCGAAGCCGGGTTTGTTGCCAACCCTCTCTATGATGTATCGCATGAGGTGGAGGTTATCGTGAATGGACCTGGATGGGATAGCACATGTCTGCGCATCTCCCACCAGGCCACCCACGACAAGCGCCAACCTCTTTGCTAACACCTTGGCCAAAATCTTTAACTCTGTGTTTAGCAGGGTTATGGGCCGAAAATTATTTATACTATCCCCCTTGTTGTCGTCCTTCCTCACCAGCATGACTACGCCCTTGGCTACAGAACAAGGAATTCTCCCGTTCTGCTGCCAATTGCAGTAGACCGCTTCGAGGAGTTCGGAGAAGAAGACCGGCATTGCTAAATAAAGTTCGTAAGGTATACCATCGAGACCTGGAGATTTGCGTCTGCTGCATTGGCTCAGCGCATCTCCGATCTCATCAGCCGAGATTGGTCCCTCGCAGGACTCTGCCTCTTCGCTCGAGAGACGCGGCAGGCCGTCGAGGTATGGACCGAAATCCACGCCCCCGCCCGGACCCTCGCCTCCCCCGAACAATCGGGCAAAGTGCCTTTGAAAGGCCTCGCACATCTGCTTAGGCTCCCGGATCACCCGTCCATCTTCGTCTTGCAACGACCGGATGGTGGATCGATTTCCACTCTTAGCTTCTGTCACGCGGGCCCAGCCAACGGCTTTGGCCCCCTCATTACCTAGAGCACGTATTTTACTTCGAATGACGCAGCCTTCGTGCTTTGCATCGAAAAACTGGTTCAAGGCCGTCCTCGATGCCAGCACTCTGGCCACATCTTCGCTCTTGATTGCCTCTTCTAATTTACCTGTTAATTCTTTCTCGTTTCTATTCCTATCGGCAGCTAACATCTTGCTATAACTTATTGATTCTGTTCTAATCTCTCTTTTGAGAGATGCCCACCATCGGTTGTTGATGATTGCACCCGTCAACCTCTCCTTAACTAATCTGCTAATCCGGTTTCTGTAAGTCTCTTTTGCCGGTAAAGACAAATTAAGTTTCCAGTAACCGGGACCCTGTTTATGTGTTTTCTCGAGATTGACTACGCAGGTCACTAATTTGTGGTCCGTGTAGCCAACCGTGTGCATTTCTGGACAGCTTAATATGTCCCTATCCTTACTTCTAACTAAGAATTATAGATAGATAAATAGATAGATAGATAGATAGACGTGTACCAAACACACACACACACCCACGTTTCTAACTCTCTCTGTCTCTCCCTCTTTCTCTCTCTATCTCTCTCTCTCCCTCTCTCTCCCCCTCTCTCTCTCTCTCTTTATATATATATATATATATATGGCGTTTTTATTTGACGTTGTTGAAAAGAGCAGTGGCCTTTGACCCGGCAATAAAAACTGGAGAAAAAATTCTTTCTGTACCAAAAACAAGGCACACACAGACACACACACACAAGTTTATTTTGTGTATGTGCGTGTGTGTGTGTGTGCGTGTGCATGTGTGTGTGTGTGTGTCTATCTATGTAATATAAATATATAAATATAAGGGATACAGATATTGTTTGCTCACTGTCACTAAGCATCTCAATTCATTCGTTGCAACTAAGTTTTTGATCGAGGCCCTTTATTTTGCAAGGTACTATTTTCCCCTTGAGTTTGTAATTCCAGAGAAAGGTAAGATATTCTTCATATTTAGCATTTTTTGTATTTTGACTTTACAGTTTGAATTGTAAAATTGTCTATCCACTCAAAATATTATAAAAGCTAACAGTGAAATATAGAATTTAAAAAAAAAAGGCTTTTTCGACTGAGATCAAATCTTTGAGAACATTTACGTCTATTTTTCAAAAATAGATAATTTGAAATAGTTTGCTTTTGTTTTGGACTGAAACTTTTTTGTATTTAATTCGCACGAATTTTTTAAAGATTTTTTAAAAGATTTTTTAAAGATTCTAACATAACTTCATTTGGCCCAGTAATCTACTGATATCAAAATCAGTAGTATATTGAAAAGTGGAAAAATGGGGCGGGGCGTTGATTGATTTCGAGGGGCAAAAGCGTTTGGTCGCCGAAATGATCTATAATATCTGGTAAGGTATGATTTGAGGAAGAAATGGCTGCTATTCCTAACAGGTAAAGTATCCACTAGTAACTTGAAGGACGATGATGATGACCTCTCTCTACTATGAAATAATAATTCAGTCGGAACTTTTATTATCACACATAAACAGGAAGGAATTTACTATCAATATTGTGATAAAAATAGTTCATTCATAAAGTGCTTTTACGTTCTCCCTCTTTCCCTGTCTTTTCCTCTATCTGTCTTTTTACACACTTTTCTCTCCCTTTCACAAATTCTCCCACAGTTAATCACACAATGAGAAAAACAAATCATCCGCCGGTACTACGGAAAACAAAGTTTACGTATCGTAAATGACACATTAGATAAAGGATATAGTTAATTTCCAGATACTTACATTACCGAAACTTATCAAGGGAATTTACAAACTAATTATTCTCTGAGTAAGTATATAAGGGTTGTCATTAGATATATTTTGTCATAATTTCTGCGTTCACAAGGTCTATAAAGTTATCGCTATTTTATAATTTACATTACTATTTTTCAATCAGTTACAACAAAAATGAACACTTGTAAGTATGAAGTTCTGTAGAGTTCACATAAATATTATTATTTGAATTATCAATACGTACATACATACATACATACATACATACACACATACATACATACATACATACACACATACATACATACATACATACATACATACATACACACATACATACATACATACATACATACACACATACACACATACATACACACATACACACATACATACACACATACACACATACATACACACATACACACATACATACACACATACACACATACATACACACATACATACATACATACATACATACACACATACATACATACACACATACATACATACATACACACACACACGCACACGCACGCACGCACGCACGCACGCACGCACGCACACACACACACACACACATACACACATACACACATACACACATACATACATATTTACATACAACTTTTATTTTCTTATTTAGGTTGGAAATTTACATCATTCGTATGTCTGTCAGTATGGATTACATTAATAGCTGGAGCATCGATATCTACTGTCACGCCTGCATTATCAGAAATAAAATCTAACTTGCAGGATGTATTGTACATTACAGGACTCGCATCAAAATCTGTAAATAATACTTTGAGCATATATGTAAGTTAAGAATTAATTCCTTATTGTTTTTCATATATCAGTATCATATTTTTATGTCTATAGTATTGCAATATCACATAGCAACCTGATTTCATGAAGAATATCTGAATGAAATCAAAGAGCATAGTACAGAATAATTCAGTTCTCAAGCATATATGTCTCATTTTATTCCAATTCTTTCTATCAAAGTCTGACACATATGATGTAATATTATTTTTATATAGTGTAAGGACATTGAATTAGAACCTGCTACAAGCTGCCATCAATTTATTGATAAGACAGTCAACAATATGGATGTTAAATTCCCTCAGATGTACATTCAGGACAACAGCACCAACACTCGGACTGAATTAACAAAGGTTTGTACACATTATGAAAATATTTTCCTCTCTCAATATTTTTGAAGTTTATGATAGAGGTGTGAATAAATGAGAAAATATAAGACTCGTCACATTTCTTCATTACAGATGCTGTTAGTTAACATGTCTACAACACTCAGTAAATATATCGATGTGATCAAGAATGAAACGAAGAGAGAATATGACAGACTGTGTGCTCCTGCCAAACTTATAAATGTGCCATGTCATTATCCAGCTGCTTGTTCTAAACTCACTCGAACATCAGTTGCTATGTTCTTTTGCTATCTCAAACGAACTCATTATCATTTGGTTGATATGAAAATTCTACTGAATTTATTTGTAAGTATTATTACTCTAAGAATATTTCCAAATAGATTCTATATTGTCTCTGTTGGTGTTAATATGAAATAAAGTTCTGTTTAATGAAGTAATTTTAAACAATCCTAGGATATTTTCAAATAATTTCTATATTGTCTACCTGTGTAATGTAATTTTAAACAATCATAGTTTGCATATGAATAGATGAGATATTTAATATAAATTATCTAGAAAAATATTGTGAAATTTTAACAATGAGGAGCAACAATAATTTGATAATATATACAACACATCAACGCCAAACCTAATCTATATATGTAAGTGTCTATATATTACATATAATATGTAAGTGTCTATATATTACAATATAATATCTAAGTGTCTATATATTACAATATAATATCTAAGTGTCTATATATTACAATTTGTAAATATTTTCACCAAGCTTTTATCAATGTTTTCTTATATTTCAGATGTCTTCAAAGTTCCGACACAATGTAGAATCAGATGGTAATATTTTGCTGCCAAATCAATTACACATTGGTCAACATCGAACATTTACCATGGTTACACTTCATTCACTCCTGGAACATATAGTGTATATTCAACATACTCTTCAATCATTTCAATGAAATGATATTCAATCACATTTCATGAATCCCTACCAATCAGGCAGGTACCCAGATACAAGTGTATCATTGCAGATATGTAGAAGCGTTTAAACTTCACTTTTCACAAAGAATATTTTTCTTTAACATAGAAAACAATATATTTTGATATTATAAGTAATAATTATATTTAATGTCATATCGCAAGAATGTTGTTGGTATTACAATATTATATCTGTGACATATATAAATATATCTATATTAAAAATATTTGTATAATTAATTTTATTTATATTACATATTTTATATATATTTGTATATTTTATTGAAACAATAAAGTGTTTATATTTTATTTTATGTTCAATTGTTTTTATTTGTCGTTATTTTATATTGTCGCTTACAACATAGAAACATTATGCAACAGATATTCATATTTTATATCTTCTATTGTCGAGAAATTAAGATACAATCTAACAGGTAACGTAATTTAACTGGATGAGTTAGCTGTTCATTCTAATTTTGATCCGATTTGTTCATTATATTGGTGACTAGCAGTTTAGCCCGGCGTTGCTCGGGTTTGTTCATTTGCTATGAAAAGTTACATACAGGTAAACGTAGCTTGAAAGCGCATAAGCTTATCAATTAAGTGAATAAAGCAGTTGAACCGGTTATTAAAAGTTACGAACCAATTAGCATTTTGGACAATCAATGATGGGTTAATAATCTTCCAATAGCGAATTTAGTAGACCAAAGTTGCAAGATGGTGGCCTTGATGACGCTGGGTATCAGATCTGTCCGCTATGGGTGACCCTACCAGTTTTCCAGACGGCATAGCTCCAACACCTGCACCAACATCTATAGCACCTCTTTGTAGACGATATTGCATGTCATTCCTTGAGGAGTGTAAGCAAAAAATCCATTCCTGCTCCCTACGCGGGAACAAGCAACATAAAGTTGGCCATGGGAGAAGCATGGCTCCCCAAATGGATGCCCGCCACCGACAATGTTTGCCCTTGTGACTTGTTAATGGACATGGCAAAACATGGTCTCACCGGGAATTGGGATCGCCAGAAATCGAACGGAATATCTGACGCCGAGGGGAAAAGGTTCATCCTTGGAATGAAAACATTCTCCCCTCTCCCGCACCCCGTTACAATGGTGGCTTCAATCAAGTGGGGCGCCAGTGACTTGACCATGCGAGTACCGTTGCACTGCTTATTAGCATAATGGGACAGCCAACCTTAAGCTTAAGAATGTGAGGTGGGAGCCCTGGGGGCTCAAGGAAATTTAATAACTCAACCGGATAATTAACGATATCATCGGGGTCTGACGTCCGGTCGATAGATTTGAAGATGGCTCTTTACCGGGAAACTTCTCAATCAGCTGTTCGTTAATAAAATTAACCATGGTATTTTTCGGAGCCAATCGAGGTTTTTAAAGTTAGATGAGACATTAGGAAAAACTGCTTCCCAAAGGTCAGAAGGGCTGCTCACAATGTTGCACAGGGAGTCGATTGCTATGCCGCCCTTGTTATCCGCAGGGACCTTGCCCTCACCAAGTGCTAAAATATTCTGAGCAAATGCTGCAGACATGTTGTCACCATGCAAATGAGCACGCATATTTGTGCTCAGGTACAAACTCTTCACCTGGAGCCACAACATGGACGACTTAAGACAGGCACGCACTTCATCAGCTCTTGTCCCTTTGGGGATGACAGGCAGCGTTTGCCGAAAAAGCCCTGATAGCAGAAGGGTTATGCCACCCATAGGAGCCGTAGAATCCCTAATGTCTTTCAGGGTCCTGTCCAATGCCTCAAGGGCACCCATTGTACACTCATCCCAAACAATGAGGCAACATTTTTTGAAAACCAGAGCTTAGTGTGAACTTTTGCTGATATTGCATGTTGATGACTCAGTTTTTTCTAAATCCAAGGAAGTTTAAAGGTTGAATGTGCTGTCCTGTCTCCCGGCAGCAAAGTAGCAGCGATCCCGGACGATGCAACGGCCAACGCAATTTTTTCTCCTGGAGAATCTTAGCGAGAATCAAATTCGTTACATAAGTTTTTCCGGTACCCCCAGGAGCATCGAGAATGTAAATACCCCCAGTCTGATTTTGAACTGCGTCAATGATAGTTAAATAGGCTAACCTTTGGTCCGACAGAAGTTTGGGCTCATTTTCCTCTAAGTATTGGGAAAGAGATTCGATGTAATATTCTGTTTCCCCCAACAAATCCGGGGCCAACGTGTTAGCTTCCTCTCTGACGGTTGACGGCAAGCCATACGTCACCAACTAACTCCCACCCATGTCGAGGAGGGCGTCCTCGATATCAATGAGTGCCCTGTTGTAGATAATGTCGCTGTAACCAACTTCCACTGAAGTATACTGCAGATGAACCAGGCGCAGGAAGTCCTCAGACATGAAGTCTCTGTACTTGACCCATAAAGATTTGGGATCACCCAATTCACACTTTTGAAGCAAAATGACAAAGAGTTTCCGTAGACCTTTAGGTGATTTCAATAAAGCACTCTCTGCTAAAGTGTAATCCCATTGCGAATCATCTTCCAAAAGACCACGCTTAAAGCAGGCTTCCCGGTACGTATCACACATTTCTCCATCAACAGTTTTGAGGTCCTGAAAACTTTGTGGGCCTACAACTTCATGCAGAAGAAGGCGGAGATGAAAGCACTCATGCTGACTTGGGGGCACAGTGTAAACACTTCCAAGACAGCTGTCAAATTTTACACCAGGATGTCTTTCAACAGCCTGACTTGACTTTCTTCGCACCGAAGTGTTTTTCCACCATATAAAGTAGGATGGAACCTGGGAGTACACAATTGTTTGTGCAAATGTATCGAACTGGCAAAGTTTGAAGAAACCCGTAAGAGTGGTCTCTTTCGGATCGGCGGCCAAGTTGGCGGCGGTTTGGTCCGTAAAGTAAACCCTTTGCCCATTTTCCAAATGTACCGCAAGCTGTACGATGGCGGGGTGACGTTGGTGTAGGGGTAAACCAAATAGGCGCCAAAAAGCTTCATTGCTACTGATGTACCGCTCCACCAGGTATTCTGTGACCTCGTCCCTGCTATTTTCAGCTTGAAATGCGAACATTGCGGCATCAGAGCCCTTATTTACATATTTGCATATGTATTTTATCGACTTGACGGAAATGTAAAACTCAAAGTTGATGTGGGCGTTGAACATCTTCAAGAGAAGCGGACAGTAAGGGACCACCCATCTATTGTCGACTTGACCTCCCCTTACTGTTGTTGTGAAGCCACCGTTCTCGGGCCATCTCCGCCTGTACAGGGGGTACCCGTCGCCACCAGTCTGAGTCTGGTCAACACATTTTTGTGGGTATTCCTTACTGCACGACCCCCCCCCCCCCCTTTCAGACACGTGTGATGCTCATTAGGACCCAACGCACACAGAACATGTTAGCTTTGACGATGTCATGTAATTCCTGGTCAGTTGCTGGGTTATTTATTTCAGCCGAAATGAAGCTGTCTATGGCATTTGAATTGATTTTATCAGCTGAACCAAATCAAAATGTGAGCATGTGACAGCCCTCGTTTTTGCCATTCGACGGTGAACATGTCACATTTTACAGCCCCAAATACCTGACCTTTTTGATTAAAGCCATGAGTTTAGCCAGTTTCAGTCTGAACACTCTGGCAATGAGCTCATGTCTGTTCGAATAATTTTGCCCAGGAAAAAGTTCACAGGTTACATTCCGATTCATATGTCTATATCATTAATCTGTTATATGAAGTGTTATTTTGCGGGTTGTTATTTGCAATAGGCCGATTGAAAATGCCCCAGATAAGCCGTATGTCAATACGGAACGCTCAATACGGGACGCTCCACTGCAGTGTTGTCATATAGGGAGTGAAGAGCGACAGAGAGAGTAAATCAGTTAAATTATAGAGAGGGGGAATATACGGAACGCTCCATTTGATTATATACATTGTTTCTCTCTCTTCAGTGTTGTCATATAGGGAGTGAAGAGCGACAGAGAGAGTAAAGCAGTTAAATTATAGAGAGGGGGAATGATCATGATCGATTTTTGCCCTTATTGTTGATTGATTTGAAATTTTTTTATTTCGTCACCTTCTGACCAAAAGCAATAATTGTCCCGACTTTGAATAGAATCCCGTGAAAAAAGTTTTCTCATTAATTTTTTGTCTCATATTGAGAAAAACAAAGAAAGAATATTACAAAAAGGACAACAATAAAATATAATGTCTTTGTTGAGAATCATAAATGCTTAAGCATTGTTATTGTTACGTTTGTTGTTTTATAAATTCATCTGTTGCTTTTGAATATTTGTTATTTGATGTAAAATGTAAGTGTGTAAAATGTAACGTTGAGAGAGCAGTATGTATTTAGTGTTATCGGCTTTTTAAATTTTGATATTTGATGTATTGAGTGTCGTTATGACTGTTTGTTGTTGTATAAAATTATGTGTTGCTTAGTTATCAAAGTTTTTTTCGCGTTCCCGCGTAGTTTCATACATTTTTGATGGTAGTAGTGAGAGGAATGAAGCGTGTAAGAGAGAGGAATGAAGCGTGTAAGAGAGAAGGTTACAGCATATATTTAGTTTTATCGATTATTTTTCATAGAAGCAGGAAATTTTTGGCAAAAATAATTACGCGTTGACCTGCCCTTGTAAATTTGAAGAAGATTGGAAAATAAATTATCAATCGGTAGAGAAATGTGGAAATGCATAAAAATCATACACACACACAGACAGACATCGTTTTATATATATAGAGACTAGCAGAAAACCACACGTGGGGCGGGTTTCTGCTAGTCTATATATCTAAAACAGAGAATGTCTGTCTGTCTGTCTGTCAGCTCACTAAAACTTGAGAACCATCCAACCGATTATTTTCAAACTTTAGACATGTAATACTTATGGTCCTGTGAGTGTTTTGAGCAAAGATTATTTCAAAGATTATTTCAAATTTTCAATGCCCTAGGGACCGCATTAGGCGATTTAGCGTTCTCTCTATATAATTCTTAGTCTTTCATTTTAGATAGATACATAGATATAACGTTGCGCCCTTATAATATCTGTCTGTATGTCTGGCTGTCTGCATTGCGTCATTATGACGCGCTCAGTGTGTGTGTATATATATATGTATCGTAATGCAGACAGCAAGACATAGCTTTCCTTCCCCTCTTCCGGCGTCTCTCTCTCTCCCTCCCGCTATCCCCCTCTTGTAGTCTGTCTCTTTCTTTCACTCTCACTCTCTCTCTACGCGTCGGACAGACAGGCAGAGAAATTGCTGGTTATATATATAAGTAGATGACTGGCAGAAAACCACCTGGTGGGCGGTTTTCTGCTAGCAAATCTAGTGTATATACTGATATTGTTGAGATTTGGATGAAAAATGTTTTCGGCACCACATGTTCACCGTCTCTCGGTGTGTCTTTCATGCATGTATAAATATATATGTTATCTATACGGTGAAATCTTTGAAATAAATATATGTTAAAACGAAAAAGGAGAAAAAGAGATTAGTGACGGAAATATAAACGTTATGATACATAAACGTTATGATATAACGATGGAAATATATCTTCAAATGGTCCTTGGCATGGTGTCAAGTCAGAACCGCCTCGAACTGGTTACTTCTGGCTTGTGCAAGGTGTCTCTATAGCAACCAGCGATTCCCTCGGCTTCAGTGACCAAAGTCAGTGGAGAGGGGAAGGTAATGTTTCTATAGCGACAGTGTTTCTCTTGGTAGTACCAAAGTGGAGAAAGGAAGGGGAAGGTAATATTTCTGTAGCACCTACATTTGAGTTTTAAGGAAGGACAGACAGACAAACAGAGAAAAGCCCATATATTTCTGTGTGTGTGTATATATATATATATATATATATATATATATATATATATATATATTACACACACAGAAATGTATATATATTTCTGTGTGTGTATATATATATATATATATATATATATATATATATATATATATATATATATTACACACACAGAAATGTATATATATTTCTGTGTGTATATATATTACACACACAGAAATGTATATATATTTCTGTGTGTATATATATATATTACACACACAGAAATGTATATATATTTCTGTGTGTATATATATATTACACACACAGAAATGTATATATATTTCTGTGTGTGTATATATATATTACACACACAGAAATGTATATATATTTCTTAGAACAAAATTATTATTAATGTCTTGCTGTTCATAACAATTGGAATTGAAAAATTACTTTTGAAATTATTAGTTATTTTACTAATGCTTAGATATGTAAAAATGAAGCAATGTTTCTAATAATTGTTTCTAATTTTGGCACAAGGCCAGCAATAACCCAGTACATATAAATTTCAAAAAATTCACTGTACTCACTATGGTTACCTTTACCGAATCAAGGAGATTTAATAACTCAACCGGATAATTAACGATATCGTCGGGGTCTGATTTGAAGATGTGCTATTTACCGGGAATCTTCTCAATCAGTTGCTCGTTAATAAAATTAACCATGGTATTTTTCGGAGCAAGGATGGCTCTTTCGCTGAGCCAATCGAGGTTTTTAAAGTTACATGAGACATTAGGAAAAACTGCTTCCCAAAGATCAGAAGGGCTGCTCAGAATGTTGCACAGGGTGTCGATTGCTATGCCGCCCTTGTCATCTGCAGGGATCTTGCCCTCACCAAGTGCTAAAATGTTCTGTGCTGCAGACATGTTGTCACCATGCAAATGAGCACGCATATTTGTGCTCATGTACAAACTATTCACCTGGAGCCACAACATGGACGACTTAAGACAGGCACGCACTTCATCAGCTCTTGTCCATTTGGGGATGACAGGCAGCGTTTTCCGAAAATCCCCTGATAGCAGAAGGGTTACGCCACCCATAGGAGCCGTAGAATCCCTAATGTCTTTCCGGGCCCTGTCCAATGCCTCAAGGGCACCCTTGTGTGCCATTGTGCACTCATCCCAAACAATGAGGCAACATCTTTTGAGAACCAGAGCTTCGTGTGAACTCTTGCTGATATTGCATGTTGGTGTCTCAGTTTTTATTAAATCCAAAGGGAGTTTAAAGGTTGAATGTGCTGTCCTGCCTCCCGGCAGCAAAGTAGCAGCGATCCCGGACAATGCAACGGACAACGCAACTTTTTTCTCCTGACGAATCTTAGCGAGAATCAAATTCGTTACAAAAGTTTTTCCGGTACCCCCAGGAGCGTTTTTTATTGGGGGGATCAGGGTTTTTTTTATTTTTTTACCTTGAGGTATAACCAGTCAGTAGTTCCTTCAAAGGCTCTGGCGGTTCCGGAAGAGGGGGCAAGGTGACCTTACCATTTAAGCAGCACATTGCAGGTGGCTCCCCAGCCCACTTTGTAGCATTGCAGAATTGGCAATTGAAGCGCATCTCGCCTATATTTATGTCAGAGCGCATCGAGTAATTAACGTTTTGCTCATACTTGAAAGCCCGTAGGTGCCAGTAAGGGCTGTTGGGGCTCGTCACACCGCGTGCAGCTTCTCGCCGTCGACTGTTACGCTTGAACGTAGAACATTGGTCGTCTGGTTGGTGGGAAGGTCTGGCAGCAATAGCAGAAGCAACATTTGCAATGCTAATGGACCGCCCGTCTTCATCTTCAGAAGCCATGGAAGTAGTCATAGCCGCAGCGTTCGTAGGAAGGCGAGCCGTCCGTTGTTTTAAACGTTTCAAAGACCTGGAAGCAGCATTAGTCGCAGCGTTTCTAACCAGGCGCTTCGACCTTTGTTCACGGCTCTCTGAAGCCTTGGAAGAAGCCTGGTATGAAGCCATTTTGGCTAGGCGTGCGGTGCGCTGTTGGAAACTTTCAGCGGCTCCACATTCTGCTGAACGTAAGGCTGTCTGTGAAAGTCTTGAAGCATTTTCCTCAGAGGACTCGTTTGCTATAGTAGCCTTTTGCGCCACTGCTGACGCGGTATGTGGACTGAGGCGACTTCTCTTTTTAGGTGGCATTTTATGTCCAAAAGAAAGGGTGAAAGTTACTTCTACAGAAAAATTGACTTTGAAAGTCTACTGTCTGTTTATGAATATTGTTATTGTTGTTGTGATACAAATGTTAGTAAGTAAATGGGTATCGAAAAATAAAGGGTGAAAGTTACTTCAACATAAAAATTGACTTTGAAAGTATAAGGCTGATAATTGAATGTAAAAAGATTGAGAAGAAAGCCCCCCCCCCCCCCCCAAAAAATTTTTTTATGTCGAAAAGAAAGGGTTAAAGTTACTTCTACAGAAAAATATAGTTTGAAAGTGTAAGGCCGATGTGTGTGTAAATTAAGTGACAGGTATTTGTATGTATGTGTGTATATGTATGTATGTGTGTATGAAAGTGTAAGGCCGATGTGTGTGTAAATTAAGTGACAGGTATTTGTATGTATGTATGTATGTATGTATGTATGTATTAAAGGTTGAAAGTTACTTCAACATAAAAATTGACTTTGAAAGTATAAGGCTGATAATTGAATGTAAAAAGATTGATAAGAAAGGCCCCCCCAAAAAAATTTACAGGTATTTGTATGTATGTGTGTATTTTTATGTCGAAAATAAAGGGTTAAAGTTACTTCTACAGAAAAATTTAGTTTGAAAGTGTAAGGCCGATGTGTGTGTAAATTAAGTGACAGGTATTTGTATGTATGTGTGTATATGTATCTATGTGTGTATATGTATGTATGTATGCGTTGATTGATTGAAATTCCCGCGTTCCTGTTTCTATGACGTCAATCGTAACCATACCAACATATATGTGTGTGTATGCACCCACATATATGTGTGTATATGTTTTTTTTCAATGTTTCTCTTTTTCACAAACACTTATAAGAAAAGGTAGCAATTTTAAGAGGAGGTGATGAAGGGAGTAGATATAGGAAACGTATATCATATGAGAGAGGAGAAATCATCGATTGTTGAAATAAATCGATTTTTCCGTAATTGTGTCATTTTTTAAACCAATAAGTTCGCCCATGACCCAAGTTAGAATATTTGTAAACATTCTGCTTAATTATTCATTCAATATTTTTGGAATTGTGTAAATGTATAAAATTGAAACATACATACAGACACAAAAATCTGCCTTTTATAGATAATGATTATATATATATATATATATATATATATATATATATATATATATAGCATACGCCCCCTCCTGCGAAGTATTTTTCTCTAGCCATAATCTCTGGCAAGAGTCAGATTTGTAAGAAATGATCTCCCTTTGTCCCCATAATCATCGCCATCTTTATCCCTCATATCCTCTTCATCATATCCTAATTAACCCTTTTGATACGTTAAAGCGTTTATTTTTATCTAAAGATTTTCCATCATAATTCTCTATAAGAACCTTGCTTAAATTATATTCCAAACAACTTCTTAACCACAAGAAAGTTGGTTATGTTACTGAAGCCTTCGAAATTATTTTCGAAACTATTTCGAATTTATAGACAGTGTCTTTAATTTCAAAATTAGTAACAAAAGGGTTAACATTCTCATCGTCATCATACAGTTATCGTTGTTATCGTATATTTATCGGCAAATACAGTAACAAGGGTACCATTTATTTGTCTCATAATATTCCTAACTCCACGGTGTGTCTTTCTACTTCAACTCGAACAATAACCCCCCCTAGGGCTTTATATAGATACTGTAAAATTAAAACAACGTTTATTCTTTTTTCCTTTTTCTTCATCAGTATGCTGATGCCATGTTATGGTATCTTCATTTAGTATCTTCATGAAATCATAAAAAATAGTGAGAAAGAAAACAAAAACAAAACAAAACTTAAAATAAATAGTCAATTAAAAATATCAATACTTGTTTCTATCACGTTGTGACATGGCAGGGCTGTTAAAAGCAATGGGTGCTCTACAGTATGATCCTCATGAATGGAGACTCTTTATAGCTAGTTCAAAGAAGAGTCTTGTTAGGTGCAATTCCTATTGGTCGTTCTATGTACTTAAAACAGAAGCATGAAAACATAAAAACTCTATTAGATTTACTCAAATATGATGAACACAAATGAGACATATATGTGGATCTGAAAATGGTCAACTTTTTGCTTGGCCAACAAAGAGGGTATACAAAATACCAGTGTTTCCTATGTTTATGAGATAGCTGAGTGAAAGACAAAAATAGGGAACAGTAGTACTGGCCAATTTGAAAAAAGTTTGACTGTTGGGGAGAAGAATATCAAACACCAACCACTTGTTGGGCGAGATAAAATCATCTTCCCAGCCCTTCATATTAAACTAGGACTAATGAAGCAGTTTGTCAATGCTCTTAATGTGGACACTGTTTCAAATTCATATGTACATAAAGCACAAAGTTAATGAAATACCAAAACTTCTCTTGCTCGATGACTGACGTAGAAAAAAGAGCATGGATTCATTTCTGTCTGTTGTGAAAGGATTTTGGAGCAGCAAAAAGGCTGCAAACTACAAGGATTTGGTGGAGATATTGCTTGCTAGCTTTCACCTTTTAGGCTGCAACATAAGCATAAAGATTCATTTCTTCAAGAGCCATCTCGATGAATTTCTTGCTAATCTTGGAGACGCGAGTGATGAACATGGCGAGCGCTTCTATCAAGATATCCATTGCTGTTACAATATTGGTTTCTAATTCATACACAAACCAGCAATTTTTTTTTTTTTTTTTTTTTTTTGGTGGGAGGGTCAAAGTTGATTAAATCAATCCCAGTATTAAACTGTTACTTTATTTTATCGACCCCGGAAAGATGAAAGACAAAATTGACATCGGTGGCATTTGAACTCAGAACGTAAAAAGTCGTAACTAAATACCTGAAAGTATTTTGTCGGAAGCTCTACCAGTTCTATCATTACTACCAAAATACACAATAAAACATTAATTAAACATTATATCATATACGGAGGCAGAGTCGCCATATAGGCATCTGGACAATGGCCAGTCAGCCAGAGTCGCTGGACTGGGTGAAGAAATGTTGCGAAAGACTGAAGCCATAGCTGCGGCTCAAAGATTGAAACGGAAACGAAACGTGTCTTAGCTAAGCAGTAAAATTTTGTTATATTCACTTATCTCTATGTTGAAGGTTGTTGAAAGTTGTTGAAGGAGGATATTTGGTGAAACTACCTGAAGTATTTAGTCTGCATTCGGATTCGGTCCATAAAATAAGTCTGAGGTAGAGTGACCATACCCGGTGGGTCGTTGAAGTCAGTCTATGTACAAAGATAGAAAAGAACATGGAATGTGCCTTAGTCAAGCAGTGAAAACATGCCTCATGCCCTCACCATTCATCAGTCTGTGTTGCCCGGTTATATGCGGATAGATAAATTATTTGAAGTAATCAAAGTATGTGGTAGAGTAATTAAGCTTCTGTTGTAAACCCTAGTCTACCAAATTATGTCTGAAATACTATATTCTACACTAGCCGAATTACCCGCGCCTTGCTGCGTTTCGCACATTTTTTTTGTAAGAAAATGATGATTGATTTTAAATCAGTGATATAATTTATGGAGAAAAACTCTGCATTTCAATATTACTCAATGTAAAATGTAATGTATAAAAAAATTGGAAAACGTTATTTTTTGTAATATATCAAATCAAAATTACATTATTAAATCTTATTCTTATTTTGTTTCTTGTAAATAATTTTTTTCAAAATATCAATTCAAAACTTGATCATTTCATTTTTGTGTAAAGCATTATTTTATTTGGGCTTCCAAAGTTTTCACTAGGGTGTCTTAATATTATTGAAATTTGCTGAAATTTTGTGAATAGGCATCATAGCTTGTCATTTACCTATGGTTTAAATTTCATATAAATCGAACGGAAAACATTTTCAGCAGGGTTTTGTGCCTCCGGGAAACCCTTTGTTTAAAATGAAATATACTTATCCAAGTACCCTGGACAATGTAGTTTCAGAATATATATGGTTATGGGGGTCTATCGCCAAAACTATAGGAGGAGTTCGTGAACAAACAAACAAACAGAGAGGAACTACAACTTTATATAGAGAGATTGCTTCCCTAATATCCTCAGAAACTGCCTGTGATTTACCAATATCTTATCCCAGAAAACTTCTATCTCTCATCCTCTTAATATTATGCAACTGAAGAAAAGCACCGTTTCTCAAGATGCATTTACATTACAATCAGTTTTAAGGATAATTATGATATTTTTAAAATGAATATTGCTTTCCATTGAAAGTGATTAAATGTAATGTTTGTCCATCAGAAAAATGGAGCAGGAAACCTCCATAATTAATCAATTAACTTGTAGTTATCACTAACCTGTATTATCTAGATATAAACATACCAGTACATGCTATGTAAATAGAGACACGTTATCTCAAAAATAGAGACATACCCCAAAATATCTATATTTAAAACTAAAATAGATCTGCTAACGTCATATATGGAAGATATAGGCCAAGGGAATCTACTCCGTTATCTCTCTCTCGCTCTCTCACTCTCTCTCTCTCCATACATATATATATATATATATATATATATATATATATATATATATATATATATATATATATATATATATATATATATATATATATATATATATATATATATATATATATATATTTCTCTCTCTCTAAACACACATACACATAAATATATATATATATATATATATATATATATATATATATATATATATATTTATTTCTACGGTTCTTATATATTTGATATATATTATCCTTATCGAGCCCTCTTTGGATTTTAGTCTTCAAATTTATTATTATTACTATATATATATATATATATATATATACACACACACACACACATCCGTATATGGTGGATGGCTGAGAAAAAAGAGTATTCAATACCGAAGTAGAGTTTTAACATTCCTTTTATTAAGACTAAATAGTGAGTGTTCTTACTAAAGAGTAACAACATTAATTCGACCATAGGCCATCTAACCAGCCCCCTTCTCTACGACCCCGTCACTCTCACTCTGTCTCACCTCCAAGATAGCGTAAAATATTTCCTTTGTAAGACTGTTACCGTTTTTAATTATTTCCATGCCATTGCATGATTATACTTGTATGATATCCTAAGTTATATGAAGCTTGGTAACTCCATCTTATAAAATGACACCAGGATATCTAATAAAAATTGAAGACGTATTAGGAAAGATCGACTTTCGTCAAATCGGACCGAGGAAACAATGTTTCCGTTGGTCTTTCCAATTGCTAATACTATCTATCGGTCGCAACTCCAGGTAGAAGGAACAACATGAAATAAAGTCTCTTGCTCAAGGACATAACGCATCGCCTGGTCCAGGAATCGAACTCACAACCTCACGATTGCCAATCCAATTCTCTAACCACTCAGCCACACACCTTCACTGAAGACGTATATGCCTTTTAAATATTTGTGCATTGTGGGGTCTTCTGGTGGAGCTTGCACTAAACCCTACAAACGTCTTTCCTACAAATGTTCCAACTGAACAACAGCTACTTCTGGTAAGGCCTGCCATAGCAGTATCGGTAGAGGGTCGGACGCCATGCTTTCCAGCATAGTTACGTCCCTTTACGATCTGAGTTCAAATCCCGCCGAGGTTGACTTTGCCTTTCATCCTTACGGGGTCGATAAAATAAAAGTACCAGTAATGCACTGGGTAATTACTGGCCTTGTACCTAAAGTAGAAACAATTATTAATTGATATTTAAAACATAGACTCTAAACTTCCTGCAATTATTAATTTTTGTACAACAGATCTGGACATTAAACTCCCTGTCATTATTGCGGATTGGCAGTGTCGGTAGAGGGTCGGACGCCATGCTTTGACGCATAGAGTTACGGCCCTTGCCATTCTGAGTTCAAATCCCACCGAGGTTAACTTTGCCTTTCATCCTTACGGGGTCGATAAAATAAAGTACCAGTAATGTACTGGGTAATTGCTGGCCTTGTGCCAAAAACTAGAAACAATTATTAATTTATGTGCAACAGATCTAGTCATTAAACTTTCTGTCGTTATTAGTTTATCTACAACAGACCTTGACTTCCTGCTGTCATTAAAAAACTGCTCTCTCTCTGACATCCACACTTTTAGTTGGAAATTCCCAAATTTCATCATAGAACAAATTGAGCCTGTAACATTAGTTTGTTTTTATACACTTATATGAAATGATAGACAATATGTGAAACATTGTGATATCATTACTCACTGTTTGACTCCTTCATATATGACTGACATATAATAACATTACAGTTTGAAATTACTCATATTTGACGCATTGCAAGTGTCAGTTTCACTCAGTATTAAAACGAAACCATCTACACTGTGTTCGCTTTTAATGCGAAGATGCGTTCGTGAACGCGACGTTTACAGCAAATCCCATTTTGGAAACTGTACTTAATAAATGTGGCTGATTTTAAAGTAATTGGAATGAAATGTTTATTTTTATGTATCATATGTTTTAAATATTTAAAATATCTTCGTTGCTCATATTTCTCAGTACTAAGCCCTGTAGTTGTGGTTTAGGAGCATACAATGAAGGAGTTGGACCCGGGCATCACTAAACCTCTGCACGTCACAGGTGAAAGCTAAGTCAAGCGAGATTGTAGAAATATTGAAGCCAAGGGGAGTGGATGTGTATTGTATTCAAGAGGCAAGGTAGATGGGATGGAGCCCTAGCTAGATTCCTCATGAGCAAGAAACTAATGTATAAAGGCTTCTGAGTGGATAATAGTGATGAGGGTGGTACAGATGGTACACTGTTAGAAGAGATGTGGATAGATAATTCATTTGAGGTAATCAAAGTATGTGATAGAGTAATTAAGCTTCTGTTAGTCATAGCCAAAACAACAACGACATATATCTCTACATCCAACTATTAGCAGAGCTAGTAGAAATAGCGTCGTTATGTCAGCTCTCTAGCTGAGTAGCTTTATAACAAACCACAGCGATTTGATTGCCATGGCTGGTAATGTTTATGGACTCGTTAGGCAATACTACAATGGATTTTATGTGCATCCAAACTATCGGCACGGGAAACGAGGGGGGGGGGGGGTCAAGTCTCCTGTTGTCATATTATGCTAATCACCCAATGAACTTCAGGAAACAACTTTATCACCGACCAATCAGGTGAACAAAACAGATTGACATTATTGTCGTCAAAAATCGAGATAGACTGTTGGTTGGAAGTACAAAGACTCTCCTTGGTGAAGAATATATCATCACATTTAAATTAGTGGTTTAGTGAGTTTTGAGCGACGGCTAGACAGATTCAGAGACAAATTACAGTTTGGAGGACGAAATCTTGGAAGCTAAAAATTACATCAGTCGATGACAAATTTACAGAATGGAAGAAAAGATAGAGATATTTCCCTAAGATAACCTGCTTAAGGCTATTGACCAGATCTGTGGCTGGCACAAAGAAGCCTTTCGTTGTGTCACATTTCTCTCCATTAAATACCCACCGATACAGACACATCCTACCAAGCTCATATTTTCAACTATTTCAAAAATGTTGTACTTTCCGTTAGAACCTATTCAATCAATTCCGTTGAAATCATTCTCAACATATTCGCAGCAAACGGCACCGTGAAAATTGCTGCAGCGATTAATAACTATTTTGTCAGTTATTTTCCAATTGAGCAAAAATTGATTTGGGCAATCAAGTATTATTGTTTGAAAAAATTCTCATTCAGGTCGTTATAATGTACATTAAATACTTTATAAGGAAATATAGGTTGTTTAGGATATAGTTTATCTGGGAAGATCTAAACAAAGCTAAACACCAATAACAACATGAAAGTGATATGTTCAATATGAACATTTCATAAAGTTAGTTTCAGAGTTATTAACTCAGAATGTAAAGAGCCGGAACAAATACTGTAAAGTATTTTGTTCGATATTCTAACGATTCTGATAATCTACGACCCTCTTCTCTGTAAATAATCCTTTCTAACATTGACACAAGATCAGCCTATTCTGTAAATAATAAAGGTAGAAATGTGAAAACGTAATGGTGTATATTGTATAGGTGGTAAACCGTAGTCTATCAAATTATGTCTGAAATACTATATTCTACATTGCTTCACTAATATAGAACAACACTATCCTCAGAAACTGCCTGTGATGTACCAATATCTTATCCCAGAAAACTTCTATCTCTCATCCTCTTAATATTATGTAACTGAAGAAAAGCACCGTTTCTCAAGATGCATTTACATTACAATCAGTTTTAAGGATAATTATGATATTTTTAAAATGAATATTGCTTTCCATTGAAAGTGATTAAATGTAATGTTTGTCCATCAGAAAAATGGAGCAGGAAACCTCCATAATTAATCAATTAACTTGTAGTTATCACTAACCTGTATTATCTAGATATAAACATACCAGTACATGCTATGTAAATAGAGACACGTTATCTCAAAAATAGAGACATACCCCAAAATAACTATAATTAAAACTAAAATAGATCTGCTAACGTCATATATGGAAGATATAGGCCAAGGGAATCTACTCCGTTATCTCTCTCGCTCTCTCACTCTCTATCTCTTTCTCTCCATATATATATATATATATATATTTCTCTCTAAACACACACACACATAAATATATATATATATATATATATATATATATATATATATATATATATATATATATATATATATATATATATATATACACATCCGTATATGGTGGATGGCTGAGAAAAAAGAGTATTCAATACCGAAGTAGGGTTTTAACATTCCTTTTATTAAGACTAAATAGTGAGTGTTCTTACTAAAGAGTAACAACATTAATTCGACCATAGGCCATCTAACCAGCCCCCTTCTCTACGACCCCGTCACTCTCACTCTGTCTCACCTCCAAGATAGCGTAAAATATTTCCTTTGTAAGACTGTTACCGTTTTTAATTATTTCCATGCCATTGCATGATTATACTTGTATGATATCCTAAGTTATATGAAGCTTGGTAACTCCATCTTATAAAATGACACCAGGATATCTAATAAAAATTGAAGACGTATTAGGAAAGATCGACTTTCGTCAAATCGGACCGAGGAAACAATGTTTCCGTTGGTCTTTCCAATTGCTAATACTATCTATCGGTCGCAACTCCAGGTAGAAGGAGCAACGTGAAATAAAGTGTCTTGCTCAAGGACATAACGCATCGCCCGGTCCAGGAATCGAACTCACAACCTCACGATTGCCAATCCTCCAGTTCTCTAACCACTCAGCCACACGCCTTCAATATATATATATATATATATATATATATATACATATATATATATATATATATATATATATACATATATATATATATATATATATATATATATATATATATATATATATATATATATATATATATATATATATATATATATATATATATATATATATATATATATATATATATATATATATATATATATATATATATATTTATATATATATATATATATATATATATATATATATATATATATATATATATATATATATATATATATATATATATATATATAAAAGGATTAGAATACTGGAGCGTGTTTGAGTCAAATACCATCTTCGTATTATAGAAATGACAGTAAAAGGTATAGCTCAATGCAGTTAAACAGAGCCAAAAAATTAAGAGAGTAAAACAAAGAATCGTTTAATACATCAAAAGTTTTTATTAGCCGACAATGTTGCGTCCTATTAAGGACTCATCAGGGCAATCAAAACAACAAGAGGTAATATCGGCAGATACAAGCCAGAAACTCTGAAGAATATGGAGTGTACATACACTAATGTCTTGCAAAGATATACGATAATAAAAATGAAAATAAAGATAAAAATAATAAAATTATAAAATTATAAAATTATAAAATTATTCCTTTTTGTAAACATTTGTAATGATACATTAAAGTTTATATACTTTAATGACTTAAACTACAGCTAATATTATACTACCTTATTGGACGGGTTCGATATTTTTAATATTAATTTATCAGATAGGGTTTGGAGTCATTTAAAATGATCGCTTTCCTTGGTGTTTACCTAATTTCTTAATGCACGCGAGGCCTAAATGTGTATACATTTGCTTTTGTTTTGTAATTTCCGGTTGATTGTATTTATTTGTTTTATTCTATATTCTATTTACTATTCACTGTCTGGCTTCGCTCACTCATCCACACATGTCTGTCTACTAACCTTGTAATTATAAGTATTTATATATTTTATGCCAATTTTAAAATATATTACATTATGATATAGATCCTTATTACTTACCGTTCATTATATATAACATTATGATATTTAAACTTTATATATCATGTAAGATGTCTGGATTTTTTTAAATATTTTTTTAATATTTTAATATTGTAATATGTAACATTATGATATTTAGATTTTACATATCATGTTAGATGTCTGTATATTTTTTTCTGTAACATCATATTTTTTCTGTAACATCATAAGTTTTCCCTGTACCATTATAGTTTTTTTGAGTATTATATGATTTATATTTCCTCATTTATTATGTAACCCAGTATGAATCATTTTGTATATATTGTTTATGGTACTTGTTAATATAATGTTAACATTTTATCATTGTATTTCATTGTGACATCTATATTGTTTCTGTAAATTAACCGGGGATTATCTATTCTACTTTATTATATTGTATTGAATTATATAATTTTTTTATTATTTGTTATAAGTGTTTCTTGTAATTATATCATATTATTGCCTCATGTATATTGGGTAGATGTATTAGTATTATTTTCACTATTACCATGCTTATTTTTAATATTCAAACTTCTAATAGGTCTTAATTTCTGTGTAATAGAACATAGATATGTGTATTGTTATATGTGTGTGTGTGTGTGTGTGCGCGCACATATATACATGTATATATTGTACCTTTTGATTTTTAATTTGGAATTTTAATGTTGGTATAAATATATTATTATTATAATGTATTATATTGTGTTATATATAATTCCTGCTCTATATAACCAAATTTGTTTAGATTTAGGTTGGTGGCTTTGGACTATATTTGTAATATGGTTCTTAATGTTATCTACATCCTTAGTTATTATAATTTTATTATTTTTATCTTTATTTTCATTTTCATTATCGTATATCTTTGCAAGACATTAGTGTATGTACACTCCATATTCTTCAGAGTTTCTGGCTTGTATCTGCCGATATTACCTCTTGTTGTTTTGATTGCCCTGATGAGTCCTTAATAGGACGAAACATTGTCGGCTAATAAAAACTTTTGATGTATTAAAGGATTCTTTGTTTTACTCTCTTAATATATATATATATATGTGTGTGTGTGTGTGTGTGTGTGTGTGTGTGTGTGTGTGTGTGTGTGTGTGTGTGTGTGTGTGTGTGTGTGCGTGTGTGTGTGTGTGTATATATATATATATATTTTTTTTTAAATCGAGGTGTAACATACGAGTTGTGATATATTAGTAAAAAGGAAAAGAAAATGCAGACAAATTTTTCCAGTGAAAAATAGTTTAATTAGGAATAAGTATAAATTAGTAAGTGTTTCTACTTTAGGCACAAGGCCAGCAATTACCCAGTGCATTACTGGTACTTTATTTTATCGACCCCGTAAGGATGAAAGGCAAAGTCAACCTCGGCGGGATTTGAACTCAGATCGTAAAGGAACGTAACTATGCTGGAAAGCATGGCGTCCGACCCTCTACCGATACTGCCATAGTAATAAGTATTAGTTCGTATTCAGTTTTAGTTTTAAGTTTTTACCGGTTGCGCATTTCTAATGCTTTTCAAAAATAATTTTTGAGATAGAGCGCGTTCGTGATTTTTGATCTAATCTGATCAGTTTTGGAAATTCTTCCTGTTTTATGTGAAAAAAAAGGGTCCAGGAGTATTAAGATTTGGTTGGTTGTTGAATGTCACGTGAATAAGCACTATAAATTTCGCGCCAATTCGTGTTGCAAAAATTCTTGTAGTCAAAACAATTTTGATTGGTCGGTAGAAGTCACGTGAATGTTAAAATTGATTTTAGCACGAACTGTTTTGGCGCCAAATGTAGGTTTGTCGAAGAGTGTCCTTTTCCGCTTGATTGAGTTGCAGTCATGTTGAGAAGTCAAAAATATGTCTATTAAGACAAATATGTGTGTGTGTGTGTGTGTGTGTGTGTGTGTGTGTGTGTGTGTAGTAAAGTGGTTCATTGTTGTGATAATGGTCAGTAGGGATATGAGTGTGAGTTGCAGTCATGTTGAAAGGTCAACAGTTCAGGTGTCTATTAAGACAAATAAGACAAATATGTGTGTGTGTGTGTGTGTGTGTGTGTGTGTAGCAGAGTGGTTCATTGTTGTGATAATGGGAATGAATCAGTCAGTAGTAATGTGTGTGTACGTGTGTGTGTGTGTGTGGGGGGGGGTTATTTTAACATATTGAAACATATTTTTCAGCTCTTATCTTATACGGAGAAGTGTGTGTGTGTGTGTGTGTGTGTGTGTGTGTGTGTGTGTGTCTGTATGTATGTTAGTGTACGCGTGTGTATGTGTGTGTGCGTGTGTGTGTGGTTGGACCAGTATTTTTGTGGTACTGGTAAAAATGGCGTACATTATTCGAGATTTTCAGTCATTTGCAAAAACGATTCTCTCAAAAGAACATCAATAACATCAACAATAAAAGAGGCGAAATGATGTATAGTATTGTCATAACAACAAGGTGTGCGTGATTCCCCTTGAATGTGTCATTCCCCTTGATTGTACGTACTGCAAGGGGAATCCATTAGGCCCTGCCGTACGGGATATTTGTGTACAAATATGTTTGTGCCCATCAATGTGCAATACATGTGTGCGTATGTGTATGTGTGCGTGTCGGCACGTGTATATCTATAAACATCAAAAGGTGTGCGAATTTGTGTATATTTGTGTTGCACCATAGAACATGTGTGTTTACGTATGTCATTGTGTTTATATGTGGATAGAAATGTATGTAGGATGTAGGCTGATATAGGTATGTATGTTGACGTGTGTATGTTGTGGGTTCGTCTTAGGGAGAAGTGTTTAGACGGGGTCCGTATTTGTTAATAAAGTGAGATTCCTTACTGATGTGCTGGGTGTGGGTGGCATTATCTTTAAATTTGTAGAGGGGAAAGATTCTAAACTATTTTTCACTGGGAAAAAATTGTCAGCATTTTCTTTTCCTTTTTACTAATATATATATATATGACGGCGTGTGGCTGAGTGGTTAGAGAATTGGGTTCGCAATCGTAAGGTTGTGAGTTCGATTCCTGGACCAGGCGATGCGTTATGTCCTTGAGCAAGACACTTTATTTCACGTTGCTCCTTCTACCTGGAGTTGCGACCGATAGATAGTATTAGCAATTGGAAAGACCAACGGAAACATTGTTCCCTCGGTCCGATTTGACGAAAGTCGATCGTCTAAGATATATATATATATATATATATATATATATGAATGAAAAGATTCAGGACCGACGGCTGAACTCCGGTCGTTTCGACAGCTAGATCTGAACTGAATCGTGGGGCTTCGAACGGCTTAAATCTAGGTGAACTTATCAAGGGGTACAGTCCATATATGGGCATACAGTCAAAGCAAAAAGCAAAGTTTATCAAAGTTTATATATACATATTTCAACAGCATTCTAATCAAAGTGTGTATACATTTTTGGGGACACTTTATATACTATGTCAGCTCTAATTGAGTTATTCAATCAAAACCCTTTACTCTAGTAAAGGAATCACACCCAGACATCTCTCCTCGCTGACCTCGATACTTGTATCCGAGCAGCAGCCGAGGAGATATGCAACGTCAAGTTTGACGACATAGGGTGGCAACAGGCCACTTTACCTGTCAGGTATGGCGGCCTTGGCCTCCGGTCCCCGATCTCAATCTCTTTGTCGGCGTATCTTTCGTCGGTAAGCAGGGTTCTTCAAAATACAACAGAACCCTCTGTGTTCAGAGAACGTGAGGCCGCCTGTGAGACGTGGGACCGGCTGGGACTTAGCCCAGTAGACGTCCCTGCTCCGTCTCCCCCTGTTGACATCAAGTCCCCCCAACGCACTTGGGATGCCATCCAGTGCAGCCTGGCCTCAGACGGGCTCACGCGCCAGCTCGACCAGCACCGCCTTGCTTGTTTTCGTGCGGCCTCCAAACACCACAGTGGTGCCTGGCTCCATGCCCTGGTAATTTAGGGGAGGGGGGTATCTTAGATCAAATGGCTGGTGTAGTCCTGCTAAATGTCGTGTATTTTATTTATTACATTCTAGGGACTAGACGTGCGAAAATGAAAGGGGAGTGGGTTGGTAGACTAATTGACCTGAAAGGGCCTAGCTAGTCAACCCTCAGTAGATAAGCATGCAAGTTTACTCAAATCAAAACCATAGTCATGCAGAACCTTCTCAAAGATGTCCTGGCTTGTTATAGTGTCATGCATGGGGACCAGTTCAATCAGTTCTTCATAAATATTAAATTCACTGTCACAGGCCCTGATGAAGAATGCAAGCTGTGCTATTCCAGTGATGTCAACGGTCTCATCAATAGGAATAGGAAAATGTTCAAACCTTGATGATACAGCCTTCAACTGTTGTTTCAGATCACCTGACATTTCATTAATCCGTTCAGCAACAGTGTTCCTGGTTAATGAAATGTCTTTGAATAACTGTGCTTTCTCTGGACATACAATTTCAGCTTGTTTTTACAAGGCATCGCTTTACAAAATCTCCTTCACTGTAAGATTTCTCACTCATGGCAATCATTTGGCTGAGTTCTTAGCTCGCAGTAACGGAAGCGACATTCTCTTCTTGAATTTACATAAAACAGGTCTGTTGCTGTGTCAAGTTAGCCTTCAATTCCTCGAGTCTTGAAACACGCATCGGGCCTTCATATTTATCGTAAGATCGATGGTTCGTATCATAACGCCTTTTCAAATTGTACTCTTTTGGCGTGGCAACGCAGTTGTTGCAAATTAAACAGTGTATCTTTCCGTTCACCATTGTGCAAATATACTGTAATTCCCACTTTTCTTGAAACACTCGCCCTTCTTCGTTTAATTTCCTTTTTCACTTAGCTGGAGGAACACTAGCCATTTTAAAAGAAAAAAACTTTGAAATTTTGAAAGAAAGTTTTCTGTTTACAACTGTTAATGAGCTGTATGTGATTCGTCAGAAGTTAAAAGTAGTTGACAAAAATCGCACAAAAAAAATATAAAAAACAATCGTATCGAAATCTTTTTTTATTTTATATTACGAAGATAAAACTTGCTCGCGCTGTAAAAACCTTAGCACCTGGTCTAGATAGATGAGAAACAAAACGGGATATAGTTTATGGAACACCCAAATGATTTAGAAGTCTACCTTAAGTAGGAGCAATAACATTAGGAAAAATATATACGACACCACATCATTTTGTATTGAAAATTTTGAAAGTAGGTTTATAAGTATGAATTTTCGCGAGTTTTTCGTAGCTTTCTCGGTGGCCTAGTGGTAGGTACTAGAGACGGTGGGAATCCTGGTCTTGGGTTCAATTCTGGACAAGAGGTGCATGTAATCTTTTTCAGTTTTTATTTTACATTCCATAGAAAAAAAAAAAACTGAAAAGTTTTACCGGGAACACTACTACCGACCGGGATCGAACTTCAGACCAGGATCACCAACGTCTATGATTCATTCAACCTGGCCGCCGAGACAGCTACAATAGCATAATGAAAATTAATAATTATAAAACCTACTTTCAAAATCAAGTTGAAAAGATGTAGTGTCGTTCGTGGCTTTCTTAGAGCTATTAGTCATATTTAGGGTCGACTTGTCAATCTTCTGGCTCTTTGGTAACAACCTTATTATTCTTATGTGTGTTTAACTGTTGAATTAATTTAATTTGATTATTTTTTAAAAACTGCTCTCACTGACATCCACACTTTTAGTTGGAAATCCCAAATTTCATCATAGAACAAATTGTGCCTGTAACATTAGTTTGTTTTTATACACTTATATGAAATGATAGACAATACTGTGAAACATTGTGATATCATTACTCACTGTTTGACTCCTTCATAGATGACTGACATATAATAACATTACAGTTTGAAATTACTCATATTTGACGCATTGCAAGTTTCAGTTTCACTCAGTATTAAAATGGAATCATGTACACTGTGTTCGCTTTTTATGCGAAGATGCGTTCGTGAACGCGACGCGTAAAGCAAATTCGCGTAAATCAAGTCCAATTTTCTGATAAATAAAAAAAAATTAAAAACCACACGCGTTATAGCGCGTTATTCGCGTATTTAAACTGAATATTTAATAATATTTTTTCTAGAGGCGTTAAAGCGAATTCACGTATTGCAAGTTCGCATAAAAAGCGAACGGACTGTAATTGTTTTATATCTGTCGATATAGTGGTTGGATAAATAAAAAATGTACACCATCGCGAAGGAGAAAA
The DNA here is from genome assembly GCA_964016885.1 of Eledone cirrhosa. NCBI lineage: Eukaryota > Metazoa > Mollusca > Cephalopoda > Octopoda > Eledonidae > Eledone > Eledone cirrhosa. The sequence goes on along the minus strand of OZ024746.1, from coordinate 12,392,669 downwards.
TAGAAAATATTTCTTTTTTTTTTTTATTATCTCCCTTTATTGTCACACAATATTTCCGTTAACATGAAACAAAGGTTCATTTTTAAAAGTCGGAATTTATTTAAATTTGGCCTAATTAGTCTGTTCCTTTGTAAGAGATGTACACAATGTTGTGCAATATCCTATATCCAGTCACTTAATTATAAATTGTCGCAATTTCCCAGTCAACATAGTTTTTTGAAAACCTTCTGTTGTTCATTATTAAAAACAACAGGATATTACTATTTAGGTGGTCAATTGGCAGAGTCGTTAGAACGTTGGATTGAATGCTTCGCAGTATTCGTTCCGTCAATCTACACTCTAAGTTCAAATCCCACCGAAACCCACTTTGCTTTTCACCCTTTTGAGACTGATAAAAAAAAAACGTACTAGTTTTATATTGGGTCGATTATTCCTCTATATCTCTTTCTCGCCTCCTCTTTCTTTCTCTCCTTCTCTAAAAGAAATCGGTTGTGTTCAGACCTGGAGAAGAGATGGGCTCCGCCATGTTTAAAATGCCCAAGAAACGTTGTGTGACACTACAGTGTCATTTACGACTTATGGGTCCATACATAGACATCAGTGTTTCACAGAAACTAATTTGATGACAGGTATCTAGGTATCAATGGAAAAAAGCAAAAAGGAACAAAAGACGGCTTCATATTAAAGTATTTAACCATAAAAACATAGAAAACCTTTCGAATTGTAAGATTTGCAGATTTGGCATTTTCTTTCTTTTTTGATTTGGACTCAGCATTTTTCCTATTTTTGAGAAAAAAGAAATTGGGGTGTTATGACGTGTAGAATTTTTTTAGGATATTTGTGGAGAAACTGGAGCGAATTCGCTTAAACATAATTGCCTTAATTGTCCCACCTGTTTTAGTTTTAAGCTCCCTGTTTATTTCCTTCGGAATAACTAATTTCCTACTTTTGCAATTAACAATCTGGCACTTTGTGGTTCATGAACAATCATGCTAACATCTTCTGGCCAAGATACTACAGTGAAGCATCAGCTAAAGAGTAATTGCTGTTCTTCAAAAGACATAAGTTGCAAGTTACATCAAGATTCTCCACACTGTTCCCATTAGTGATGCCTGGCTATAAGATTCTCCATCCATAGTTGTGGATGAAACTTTTTACTGACAGGGGTCACCGCTTCCTCCCAGATATTGTTCATGACCTCATAATGCAGAAGCACTCATTCTTCAGAACGATTAATACCTTGAGCTGTAGGTTTTATTCGGAGTTTATCTTCTCCTGAGTGGGTTCAGTGAGTTCTAACGTCTGTTAGATTGAAATACTGTAACTTATTCGTGAAGCTCTAGAAACCAGTAGAAATGTTTAAAAATTTTCTTTTTTCCTGTTTGTGTTTTGTTTGCTTTGTAGAATTATCAAACCATTATAATCTAATTATAAACTCTTGGCATGATAAGGAGATGTTAAAGAGCCGTGTGTTGACAGTTTAAGATAAAAAGACCGCATTGGTAGAGTTTGTAATGTACATATTCTAGAGTAATTATCTGATAAAACAAATTATATCGCTATTAAATTTTCATAAGGTATGGACATTATTATGAAGTGTGTTATATTGTTTAGAAGAGTTTATTTTTAACATTCTAAATTATAGAAATATATTGTTATATAAAACCGATTAAAGAAACATTTCAAAGAAAATTTGTGTAGTATTTGTTCAATACGTGTTGTAGACACCCACATTTGGGGTCTATACAGACACACACACACCTGGTTTATTTCATAGATAGTAAGATCATTCAAATACATAAGGATTGCTACTTTAGCTACAAGGCCAGCGGTTTGAATGGTAGAGGAAAGTCGATTATATCAATCCCAGTAATTGACTGGTACTTTATTTTATCGCCCCCAGAAGATTGAAAGGCAAAATTGACTCAGTGGAGATGAGATCTCAGAACGTAAAGAGTCGTACATATATGCTTCAAAGCATGGCGTCCGAACCTCTTCCGATACTGCCAATCCATCGCCCCACAATTCAAATACTTAATAAAGGCAAGACACATAGATAACAAGAGAATTTTCTATGGCTTTATCTGAAGAGGAAGAACATTCACCCAAGGCTTACTGGCCGGAGAGATGGATTCACAGTCGTGAGGTTGTGAGTTAGATTTGCTGACCGAACGATGTGTTGTGTTCTTCAGCAAGACATTTTATTTCACGTTGCTCCAGTTTACTCAGCTGTAGAAATGAGTTGTGATGTCACTGGTGCCAAGCTATATCGCCATTACCTTTCCCTTCGACAATATTGGTGGCGTGGATAGGGGAGACTGGAAGCATGGGCGACTACTGATCTTCCATAGGCAACCTTGTTCAGATTTGTGCCTCGGAGAGAAGATTTCTAAGTGTAAATCCCATGGTCATTCGTGTCCGAAGGGGATCTTTACTCACTACTTTCTCTACAAAAGGCATCCTATGTGATGACGCTTCAGTAAGGTGAATAAGCCACCACGTATTCTATCCGACGCTGTAATGACTACATTTTATAACATAATGGTAAGAAGTGGTAAGAAACTCTCAGGAGAGCTGAGCAGCAGAAGGTCATCAGAGAAGAAAGACCACTCAAGCGAGTGTTTCGGCCCTTAACTTCTTACACTCTAGGGGGGCTGAGACACATCCAGGTCATCACTCCTAGGTACCCTTCTGCTGACATTTAGCCATTCGGAAATTGGAGACTTGCGGAGTATTTAAACCGTATGGAAATTTTGTTGACTGGATCTAGCTGGAATTACTTTCAGTTGTTTCTGCTTTCAAACATATAATTATTTCTACTTTTGGCACAAGGCCAGCAATTATCCCAGTACATTACTGGTACTTTATTTTATCGACCCCTTAAGGATGAAAGGCAAAGTTAACCTCGGCAGGATTTAACTCAGGCCGTAAAGGGCCGTAACTTTATGTTGCTAAGCATAGCGTCCGACCCTCTACTAATACTGCCAACCCCTTAAACATATAATACAGCAATATTATGGGTGGATTGGCAGTATCGGCAGAAAGTCGGACGCCATGCTTTGCAGCATAGAGTTACGCCCCTTTACGGTCTGAGTTCAAATCCCACCGAGGTTAACTTTGCCTTTCATCCTTACGGGGTCGATAAAATAAAGTACCAGTAATGCACTAGGATAATTGCTGGCCTGTACCAAAAGTAGAAATAATTATTAATAACACTAATTAAGAGCGATGGATAGGCAGAATCAATAGAGCATCAGACAAAATGTTTTGCGGCAGTTAGTTACGACTTTCTTCGTTCTTAGTTCAAATTTCTCCGAGGTCAACTTTACCTTTCAACCTTCCATGGTCGATAAAATAAAGTACCAGTAAAGTACTGGTACTTTAAATCGACAAATTAATCGACTCTCCCCGACCCAACAGAAAAAAAAAACTGCTGGCCTTGTGTTAATGCTAGAAAGAATTATTAATACTATTTAGTTGGAAGGCTGACATGTCATCGACAGAACGTCAGAAAATTCATTCCTAGTTTCGCCTTTGCTCTGATAGATGCATGCATGAACTCGTAATTCCATAAGAGCTTCGTTGTTATATAAGGGGCATTTTAAACCTGGCAGATCCCACCCCTCTCCAGATCTGAACACATCCGAAGTGAGAAAGAGATATAGATGAAGAGTCAGCCTCAGTAATAGACCGATACTTTTTTTTTTTTCTATCAGCACCAGAAGGATGAAAGGCAAAGTTGACCCCGCTGGGATTTGAACACAGAGCGCAAAGTATTTCTATCTGGCACTCTACTGGCCCTGCTAATTCGCTAACTCTTCTGATAGAAATGTTATATTAAGTATATATATATATATATTTTTTTTTTTTTTTTAAATGTAACGGCAGGAACAACTTTGAAAGATATATGAATGTCGTTGTCGTTAATAACTATTTCAGGTTTAAGCACAAGGCTAACAATTTGGGGGAAAGGGAAAGTCGATTATATTGACCCCAGTACTTAACTGGTACTTTATTTTATCGACCTCGGAAGGATGAAAGATAAAGCTTGCCTCAGCAAGATTTGAACATAGAACGTAAAGTACCGGAAGAAATACCTCAAAGTATTTCGTCCGAAACCCTAACAATTCTGTTTTTCCACCTCCAATTAATAACATGCGGCTGTATTATTTCCCACATCGTACCGTCCTGTACTGTCCTGTGCCGTCTGTAATGTTTTTCTTGATGTCAGCCCTTGTGGCCAATAAAGAAATCATTATTTGTCACAAGACTATTACAGTCGATCTGCATGACTCAGTTTATTTATCATATAAATTATATCATCAACATTAGCATAAAATTGTCGGCGGAAACGGCCTGGTATTTCCCATAACGCAATTAAGTTAACTAGACTAATGATCATACAATTGCGACTTCTGTTCTAACAATATGTGCGTTTTGAAAATGCGTTTCCGTTGACATAATACATAAATTCTGAAATCACTGCCTCAAAATTCGATATGATGGACACCTTTCATGAAAAGAAAGGTAAAAACCTTTACTTTTTTCTTCATCATTTTCTTTTACCAAAACGCATCCCAGTGCATTGATGCATTAGCTTTTCTTCTACTTCTTCTTCTTCTTCTTCTTCTTATTATTATTATTATTATCATTATTATTATTATTATTATTATGCCCATTTGTACCGTCCTGCATTGTCCTGCACTGTCCTTAATGTCTACTTTATGTAAACCCTTGTGGTTAATAAAGAAATCATTATTATTATTATTATTATTATTATTATTATTATTATTATTATTATTATTATTATTACCATCATCATCATCATCATCATCATCTTCATTATCATTTTAACTTTGCCTTTCATCCTTACGGGGTCGATAAAATAAAGTACCAGTAATGCACTGGGTAATTGCTGGCCTTGTGCCAAAAGTAGAAACAATTATTATTATTATTATTATTATTTAAATGAGGACATTGGATAGGCAGAGTAGTTAGAGTGTCGGACAAATGCGGCTGGGGGGGGGGGGGGCATGCATTGGGACTCAACCCGAATCGAATTCCTTAACCACACATGTATACCTACGCCTGTTGTAAGTATAGCTTTTTTTTGTATAGTGTAAATATGTTGTTTAGTCCCAAGTCAGCCCTGATCGAGGAAAGTTATGAACGAAGACACTCTAACCTGGAACCTACTTTGTTCAATGTCTCATTCATTTCGAAAGATGGAAAAATAAAAGTAATCTTAGATATTCTAAAAACCGTAAAAATATATATTCTAGCCGAGTATAATACTCATTTGTACCACGAAAAGGTATGTTTGGCATGCCAACAACTCGGAACAAAGATATCGAACGTTGAAAGATTTGTCATCAACATTAGAGGGTTGGACGCCATGCTTTGACGCATGGAGTAACGGCCCTTGCCATTCTGAGTTCAAATCCCGCCGAGGTTAACTTTTCCTTTCATCCTTACGAGGTCGATAAAATAAAGTACCAGTAATGCACTGGATAATTGCTGACCTTGTACCAAAAGTAGAAACACTTATTCTTCTTGGCGAAAGGTGGTGGATTGGCAGAACTGGTAGAGCGTCGGATAAAATGCCATTGTGATATTTGTTTTCTCTCTTTATATTCTGAATTCCAATACCGCCAAGGCGAACTTTTCCTTCCGTCCTTCTGGGGTCGATAAAATAAAGTACCACCCAAGTATTGGGAGTGATTTAATCAATTTGCCATTAACTCAAATTTACTGGTCTTCTTCTTCTTCTTCTTCTTCTTCTTCTTCTTCTTCTTCTTCTTCTTCTTCTTCTTCTTCTTCTTCTTCTTCTTTTTCTTCGTCGTCGTCGTCGTCGTTGTCGTCGTTGTCGTGGTCGTGGGGGCAGAGTCCTCAAAAACTCCTTTCAACGGTTCCTGTCAGCAGCAACCGCTATCTGCCACCCAGGAGACTTACCAATCAGCTAATCTGGGTAACAACTAACGGTTTTTTTACTACTTTCAACAAAACAAAAAATATGAAGTTATTTCCAGACTGTAAAATATTAATAAAATGTAAACTCAAAATGAAGTAAAGGAGGAAAGAAAATTATTGAAACATTATCGGTATTTTTATTGATATTAACAGACACGAATCACCGGCTACATGTAGATTAAAGAATAAGTAGCGTTAATCACCCCGTAGCTAATTTTATAAGTAATGCGTGTGTACATTCATACGGGCATACAAACAGGCATGTATACATACACATACATACATACATACATACATACATACATACATACATACATACATACATACATACATACATACATACATGATGGCTGCCCACTCGTTATCGAGTATGACCATTGCACGATATAACATTATTAATAATTATTAATTAAATCTATCGTGCAATGCCTGTGCGTGAAGATATTCTTTAAAGTGAGGAAAGACTGTGCACTGAGCCAATCCCACTCTCTGAGCGACAGTAGCTATAACCAGTAAAGAAGAAAAGATCGACATCATCGGTAACTACTGAGCCGCAGGTTTTATGTCGGAGTTATCCCAGTTTCCTGGGTTGCCTTCTCCTAGAAGAATGCCCTGACAAAGGCTAGGGGTCCTTCACTCCCAGTGGATTAACCGCGCGATACATGTGTATATACATATTTACACACTTTTGGATGGCCGTTGACTCTTCTGAGTTCTTCCGCCCTTTGTCAGG
>OZ024746.1:12370966-12375966 GCA_964016885.1 Eledone cirrhosa | reverse complement strand
TTTTTTTTGTCATTAAGAAAGGATTCATTAAAAAAATTTCTAAAGAAGTCTTTTTAATTAATTAGATGGTAGAACTATACAAATAATTATGCATAAATAAGAATTATTACATTTATTAAATATTCCCTGATATGTATGATTCCTTGAAATTTAAACAGCATTGTGCTTATGAAACCCAGAGAAACATTTTTTTTTATCTCACGGAGATATCCGTTAATTGTTAGGGTATGTATAGACTAGTATAGATAACATTAATTACTGTGTGTGTGTGTGTGGAGGCGGTGGATTGGCAGTATCGGTAGAGGGTCGGACGCCATGCTTTCCAGCATAGTTACGTCCCTTTACGATCTGAGTTCAAATCCCGCCGAGGTTGACTTTGCCTTTCATCCTTACGGGGTCGATAAAATAAAGTACCAGTATGTACTGGGTAATTGCTGGCCTTGTGCCTAAAGTAGAAACAATTAATTACTGTGTGTGTGTGTGTGTGTGTGAGAGAGAGAGAGAGATGGGAGAAGAGGAGATGAGAGAGAGGGAGAGATGAGTAAGTTGTAATTTATACATTGTTTTTAATTTCAAAGTGAAATGTCCGTGTTATTTCCAATTGTTCTTGTCATTCCAGGATGTGGTATTAAATATTATGGTAACGACAAGGAAGATACTGATGATGGTAACAATAGTAACAGTAGAGAAGAAGATAATTCTATAATGAATCCAGGTTAGTAATTGCGGCATAATTGTGGACTTTATGGATATTATCTCTATTAACTTCTATAAGAAGATTAGAAAAGTCTAGGTGGAAAGATCCAAGGAAACAGCCACTGAACTAAATAAAACATTCAACACAAACTAAGAAAGTCAACAGAGACGTATCAAGTATTTAGTTTTAAAATTGACTTGAAAAATATTTTGGAATTTTACCATAGAAAATTCTATATCTGGAATTTACAAAAAGAAGAAATCATTGGAAAAGAAAAGGAGTTATAATATGGGAAATGTGAATGGCCAAGGTAAAGCAGTATTTCTATTTTGATATAATTGTTTTCTCTGTAATTTGTGATGTCTTGTAATTAAGCATACATCGTGTTTGTTCTCTAGAGATGTACTATAATTGATTAGATATATTTTTCAATTACATATAAATAATAAAGGATTTAATATTTAATCAGACATAAATAAAAAGAAAGTAGCGTTGCAAAGGACTATAAATGAGAGGAAAAGGAGGGAAGGGCGAGGATTATTAAGCAACGAAAGAAAGAAAAGGAGGAATGGGCGAGGTTGACAGGCTCTACACCTAAGTCGGAGTGGTGTTTCGGCTGCGTCCTGCGGACGAAATGGCAGTCGTTGCCGCGGACAATGGCCACTGATGCCCGCTGTAACAACCACCTCACCTCACGGGGCTCCTTGAGGAAGGTGGTCCCTCAGACGGGTTACTGTCATTCCGTAACCTCGATATAATGATGTTCCTGATGCAGAATAAAATGTTTTACAGAATTTAGTCTCCAATCTGTAATGCCTGAGTTCATAGTCGACCTTGTTCGACTTTGCTTTCATCATCCCAGAGACAATAAAGGATAAATTCGATGTCCTACTCACTCTTTCACATAGAACCTATTCAAAAGAAAATCAATATACCACATGACCTAACAAATACCTTACTATCAATTTGACTACTCCATCTATATTCAGAGTTCACGTTTTGCATTAACTTTGCTTTTCTTGCCTATGTGAAGAGGAGGTGGTGTGACGGTCGGGCCTGTTAAAGTTTTGGGAGCAACAGAAATACTAGAACCAAGGACATATGGTATTGATTACCTATTTGGACAACACACAATTCTATGTACACTTGTTTATGTTCATTTTGCTGTTGAGAAATGAAATATGTTGCAGATTACCAGATAATATTATTACAATAGAAGGACGGTGGATTGGCAGTATAGGTAGAGGGTCGGAGGCCATGCTTTGTCGCATAGCGTTACGGCCCTGCCATTCTGAGTTCAAATCCCGCCGAGGTTAACTTTGCCTTTCATCCTTACGGGGTCGATAAAATAAAGTACCAGTAATGCACTGGGTAATTGCTGGCCTTGTGCCAAAAGTAGAAACAATTATTACAATAGACTGGTAGCTTATCAAGAAAAAGAGATATGATATGACTTCCATTGATATAATGCCGTGAAGACTAAGCAGAGGTCCTTTAAAGACACCTTATTTTTAGGGGGTGATGTTCGGGAACAGGGACAGAATAAAGGAATCTCCATAATGACAATGATAACGACCAAGACGATGATGATCATCATGTTGATTTAATGCAAACAGAAACTGGTTCATTTTCTAGTTATGAGACTGGTTGGTAGTCCATTCAAATCTTTTAAGCCGACTTAAATGGCGGATTAGTTGACTAATAGGTCGATTAATGGGATTATAAAGAAAACTCACAAGAGAAGATGGGAAGAATTATGTTGAAATATTATTCATGAATATATGTATAATAAACAACACCAACCACATCAAAACATAATAGCAATAATAATAATTGTTTCTACTTTTGGCACAAGGCCAGCAATTATCCCAATGCATTACTGGTTCTTTATTTTATCGACCCCGTAAGGATGAAAGGCAAAGTTAACCTCGGCGGGATTTTAACTCAGAACGTAAAGAGCCATAACTCTATGCTGTAAAGCATGGTGTCTGACGCTCTACTGATACTGCCAATTCACCGCCTTTAATAATAATAATAATAATAATAATAATAATAATAATAATAATAATGATTTCTTTATTAACCACAAGGGTTTACATAAAGTAGACATTAAGGACAGTGCAGGACAATGCAGGACGGTACAAATGGGCATTTCTGCGTGTAAAAAACAAAAACAGAGGATGTAACAAAAAAATAACAATGAAAAATTCCCCAATACGGGGGAGACTTCCGAGGGACATTCGTGGAGAAAGCCCATTAAAAAGCCACAGTGACCCTGACCACCAGGGCAAGTGCCCTCTCCCAGTTTTCCACCTTTAATTTACAGACACATACTCAGAGTAGGCCCATTCACTCGGGCCATACTTGCCTCTCTCACCCATCTTTCAACAAAATGCTGGGAAGTAATAATAATAATAATTGTTTCTACTTTAGGCACAAGGCCAGCAATTACCCCAGTGCATTACTGGTACTTTATTTTATCGACCCCGTAAGGATGAAAGGCAAAGTCAACCTCGGCGGGATTTGAACTCAGATCATAAAGGGACGTAACTATGCTGGAAAGCATGGCGTCCGACCCTCTACCGATACTGCCAATCCATAATGATAATAATAATAATAATAATAATTTTTGCACAAGGCCAGCAATGTTTTGAAGGGAGAGAAAAATTGATTCAATTGATCCCAGTAACTGACTGGCATTTTATTTTATTGATCCTGGAAGGATGAAAAGCAAAGTTGACCTTGGTGTGATTTGAACTCAGAATGGAATGGGACGCAACTAATGATATTTTTAGTAGTAGTAGTAGTAGTAGTAGTAGTAGTAGTAGTAGTAGTAGTTGTTGTTGTTGTTGTTGTAGTTGTCTGTATTATTGCTGATGTCGCTGTTACGCACAGACAGGATTAAAGGTGTTCCAGCTGTAACCACCCAGTCTATTTTCCAGACATCCAGGGCTGCATTAGTGGATTGGCAGTATTGGTAGAGGGTCGGACGCCATGCTTTGCAGCAAAGAGTTACGGCCCTTTATGGTCTGAGTTCAAATCCTGCCGAGGTTAACTTTGCCTTTCATCCTTACGGGGTCGATAAAATAAAGTACCAGTAATACACTGGGATAATTGCTGGCCTTGTGCCAAAAGTAGAAACAATTATCTAATAAGTCTTTTCTTCGTAAAACGATGGGTTGTCATTCGCGGGAGATTTGGCTGATGTTTCTAGCCGTTCAAACGATTATATAAATGCCCTCCCGTTGGCTTGTTATTGTTGTAGTTGTTTATCCTCACACCAGCACTGTAATCATCAAAGGTATCCCAGCGGATAACATACCTTCCCTTTATATATGAAGGATTACCTTGTCCAAAGAGTCTTACCTTTGTTAAGACAATAGGGCATTAACTGATGGAACTTGACTGATATTTCTAGCAGGACAAGTGACCACATAGAGACTACCTCGTTCTTATTGTTGTTGTTGCTAGGGATGATGATGATGATGATGATGATGACGATGATGATGATGACGATGATGATGATTTTAAATTCTCGTGGGAGAATTTTATAGAAGGTGAGGGTTTGTCCCTGCGATCGATATATGTGTACATTCCCACACAAATACTACCCCCTGTATACCAAATTCCCAAGACATACAGAAATAAGTAATGGATCCCTGTCTGTTTCGATGATGACTATTTGGTTGTTCGATCAACTCAACTATCTACTTATTGAATTAGTGTGTAAGTGGCTGAGTAATGCACAGACACGTGTACCTTTGTCTAATCCTCAAGCAGAGTCAGCGAGACACAGTACTTTGTTTTACATAACGTGTGTATTTGATATCTTATAAGATGCTCTTCAATTTTACCATGCCTTCCTTGCCAAAAAATCTTTAAAAAATATTTTCGTCTGACATTCGTAGGCTCTTCTTACTATCTAAGCCTTTTAAAGTTCGATCTTTTCAGAATGTTATGAAACATCACTATTTCGCATATAAAAACCTTGATGCTTTCGTTACTATATTTTTAACTAAGTTTCGATTAAATTCTAAAATAATTGTGATTATACACAGGTTTTGTAAAATAACTATAACTCTTTTTATTCACTAATGAATTTCTCTTGGGTATTGAGACTGCTTCCATTTTCTGCAATTTCATATTTTGACGTTCTCTGTGCTGCAAAAGAGTTAACTGTGTTGCTTTATTCTCAATCTCTTTTGATTGAAACTCATCATTTAGCAATATCTTTTCCAAAATGCTGAATCAAATGACAGGCCGTTACCAGATCAGGTTATGATTTTATGTGGGCGTGTGTGTA
>OZ024746.1:12170966-12368466 GCA_964016885.1 Eledone cirrhosa | reverse complement strand
GCGTATGTATCTATGTTTGTGTGTAGCTATATATGTATGTATGCACGTATGTATGCATATACTTATATATGTACATATGTATGTACATACACAGGAAAATAAATTGTCTTTATTCCTTGTGAGGAGAAATTTAATGAAAAGATGTTGAAAATGCGATTGGAGTCTTTAAGAAGATTTATTTACATTAACTTAACCGGTTTCACAATTTCATGATTTTCAATTGATAGAGTGACGTAGAGTTGTGTCCTAACTGTCACCTAGCTCAAATTGCGATCTGTTTAAGCTACAGTTTGATTGGTTGAAGATGGTGACGACTGGCATAGAATTTTGTTAGGTGTCTGCGACATCTGTGCTGCACTAGGGTTACGTGAAAATATGAAAAATAATTGCACCAAAAATTAAGGATGCGTTGACCCAGTGAATGAGTCATATGACATTCCAGATGTCAAGGCTGTGTAAATGTAGCGAACATATGTGATACGATGAACAACAATTGCATGTATTTGTGAAGCGAAGTTTTTAGTTTCTGTTGAAGAGGATTATAAACACAACAAATACCAATAATTTGGTTTAGATATATAACTTTACTTCACTTCAGTAAAAAGAAGATGATTACTTCGAATCATAAAAATATAAAGTTGTAGTCAGACAATACATATCAGCATAGGTATGCTGGCAGTTCAAAGAAGCTGTGCTGTCTATATGAAGAGGCGGATGACTGAGTGTGGTTGAAGTGCCGATGGAAGAATTACTGTCGGGTCCTTGTCGACAGGGCCGGAGTTTTGTTTGCTAAGTGCTACATCTCGTTACTTGCTTGAACAGGTCGAATTTATGCTTCTCTTCCGAGGAACCAAAGTCGAATGAATCAAAGAAAAACTTATCTCACTTCACCTCAAGCTGACCAGCCTCTCCAGACTACTGAGGCCAACTGAGATAAAAAGAAATAACAACCAGATGTCATTCTGTCAGGGGGTCAGTATGTGCGAAGAGATTTCGCTACATTTGTCTGTGTATGTGTATATGGTTATTTGTGTGTAGTTGTTAGAGAATGTATTTTGTTTATTCAGTCGTGGTTTGTATTTTTGATAAATATTTATTTATCTATTCGTCTTTCTTCTGTGGTTTTTACTTGGAATTTTAGGGATTTTTTGTTGCACATAAGTTTAAATGCCCACTAAGTGGAATCTATCTAGTATTGAGATCCTGTGTTTGTCGATAATGAATAGTCATTCTGTTTCTGAAAATGTTGTTTGCCTTCTGTAATCTTCGTTACATCCTTTACAATTAATAGCATATTTTAAATTTGTTTAGTTTTTACAATAACAATTTACCTTGATTTAAATTTATACAATGTGTCTTCAATGAGGTTGATGCTGGTTCCGCAATTACTGGCGACCACACGTTTTGACTATTGCTGTTGAGTTTAGCGTTTGTAAGTATTTGGGGAGGGGTGATTTGGACAGGTTTTTTTTTGTTTTTGATTATTGTGTATATTTCGAGTGTTTTTTTATTTTGTTTTTGTTTTGTTTTATTTTCTCATTCTTGGTCCATGTCTCAATAGTGGAATATTCTAGTAGATAATGTTGTATGCTTTGACACACTATATTCTGTTATCGATTAACATCGATGGATACAGTATTTCTTTTCATTATTGGAGTCCTTTATTGTGATATAGTAGTCGAGGTAAAGTCTGTTGTGACGCCTGGTGTCAAATTTGTCGCCGGCATGACTGATATAAGAGATAGTTTGTTTCGCTGTTGTTTGTTGTTGATAGTCAGACTGTCTACGAGAAAACGTAGTAACATGGCAGCCTAGTGTGACACGTATTGATTGCAAGTTCGATTTAGGAGACTGGTCCTTTAGTGCGCGCGCGTGTGTGTGTGACCGCTCACACCTATGCAGGTTTAGCTGGCTTCCGCCAAGGTGTCTTAATGATAGGGACCCCAGTCCTATCATCTCATTTCTACAGCTGAGTAAACTGGAGCAACGTGAAATAAAGTGTCTTGCTCAAGGAAACAACACATCACCCGGTCCGAGAATTGAACTCACAACCTTTCGATTGTAAACCCAATACTCTAACCACTAAGCCATGCGCCTTTAGTGCTGTTATTTGTGGAGATTCCACACTTTCCTTATTGTTTTGGGTAACGTTTATGATATTTTTACTTTCAACAAACGTTGCTTGTTGGCGTAATTGTTTGTCTGAAATAATTTAGCTCTGTGTGAAGTTCGATTCAGTGTAGCTTCATTCTGTTCATATAGCCCCGAGAGGCAGTGTTTCTACCATTTTGTAACAACTAAATAAGTCGTTATTGAGTTGATATCTGGAAGAAAAATACGACTTTTTAGTTTTGATTCTTTTTGTAACTACAACTAATAAGATTCTGTTTACCATTTTCGTTGTTGTTTTACTTCGATTCTTTACCAGTGTTGTTGATGTTGATGTTGTCGTATTCAGTCATGTTGTTTGTAGCAAATCTTTTTAATGTGAATTCAATATTTAAACATATCTCTACGATTTCGTATAAGAGGTGTCTTCAATGAGTACTGTTACTGAATTCTTCTATTTTTCTAACAATGGGGGATTTTAGAGGCGAGAATTTTTAGATTCCATTTCGAATCTCCGCCAGGCAAAACATAGAAGAATTCAGTTACAGTACCATCAGAAGAATATATTTGTTAAATACAGTTATTTAAAAAAGCTAGTAATTATAGCATTACTGTTGGAGATAGCATATATCTTAAATTTAATGAATAGTCTCCCACGCCATATGTGCGACTGCTCGCGTCGAAGAGTATGTATGTATGTGTGCGTGTATGTATGTATGTATGTATGTATGTATGTATGTATGTATGTATGTGTGTGTGTGTGTATGTATGTATGTGTATGTATGTATGTATGTATTATGTCAGGTCACCAGTTGGTGCTACTGGTAACATGTATCCCAGTACAACCTGTCTCATGGTCGGGTCGTTGGCGACTAAACTGGCAACCCCACCAAGGTTTCTTGGTGAGGAGGGTGACTTTAGACATCCTGCAGGACTAAAAACAAAACCTGTCAAAGGGCAAAGGAGCTCTTAAGAGTCAATGGCCATCCAAAATCACCGGGAGAGATGACCCCTTAGCCTTTGTCAAGGCAGAATTCTAGGAGAAGGAAAACTCTGATATAACACCTGCAACCCTGATGGTATCCAATGATGTTGACTTGTTCTTCTTTTTGGTAAATATCATCTTGGTTAAGAGAGTGGGACTGGCTTTGTGCAGTGCCTTTGCTCACTATAAAAGCTTCACGGCACAGGCATTGCTTTATATCTGGAGATCTCTCTGCACTTATCGTCACATGATACCATGGGCCCAGCACTAAGTGTCAATAATTGTCACAAGTGTAGTGTTTGTACCAGAGTTTTCAAGTCACTGGCTGGACTAAAAAGTCACACTCGTTCAGCGCATCGGTAGGGGTTCTCCTAGTAGTGGCAGCCACCATGTATGTATGTATGTCAGCTCGCTCACAAGTGCTACTGGTAACATGTAACCCAGTACAACCTGTCTCATGGTCGGGTCCTCGGTGACTAAACCGGCAACCCCACCAAGCTTTCTTGTTGAGGAGGGTGATATTTTGGCACCCAGTGGGATGAAATACTGCAGGGGGGGAGGGGGGCTCAGCAGAGTCAACAGTCATCCAAATAGTACTTTTTTTTCATCTGGGAGTGAAAGGCCCCCAGTTGTTGTCACAACAATTTTCTAAGAGAGGGAAACTCTGAAAAGAAACCTGCGGCTTTGGAAGCATCCGATGATGTTGACAAGTTCTCCTTTTCGGGTAGTGTTTTCGAATCTCAGAGAGTGGGATTGGTCAAATGCAAGGCCTTTCCCCACTTAAAAAAATCTTCAAAGCACGGGCATTGCTAGTCCAGGATATGTTACAGGTTTGTGTGACTGGCCGTAGCCTAAAAGTGCACCAAACTCTATAATCTGACAAGCTATTGCAATACTCATAGCAGTGTTTGCAGCCATTATGTATGTATATTCTGCGACGGTGTTTACATGAAGTCGATACAAATGGGGAGGGAAATATTATATATATTCAAATAATCAAGTAATCAATGTATGGATTAAGAATAACGTCCAGTTTTCCTTTCGTGCAAGATGTTGGTCTCACCTCATACAAGATAATATAATATAGATATTATTACTGAGATATGAAACTAATAATAACGGTATGATAGTGTGTGTGTGGGGGGGGGGGGGGGTATGTGTATGTATGTGTGTGTGCGTGTGAATGTATAGACGTGTTAAAATATAGATAGTCGACTGCTTCTTTTGTCAAGTATTTTATTACAATAATTTAGTAGTCGGTCTGATAGATATCTGCTTTCTTTCTGGTGTCAACAGAGTGACGTTGAAAGGACAGACGTGCACACTTCTTCCTTGGACCTTTCACGTAGCAGACAAGAAAGGGACAGACAGACAGATAGATAGAAGTGACATTCACACCAGTACATGACTGGTACTCAGGGCGGCCTGTAAGAGGGGGGAGGGACCAGCCGGTACTTTGTTCCGGAGCCCAAGAGCTAAGAAGGCCCAACAGCAGCCATGCAACATCCATTTTGAGAAAAATCTTTGTCTGCTTCGGGCCCCAAAGAGGTTTTGTACCGCCTTGCAAAATTTCTTTTGGGGGTCCTGCTGGTACATTATTCAACCATCTAGAAAATATATTTAAAAAAAACTTTGACCTTGGGCAGATTTGAATTCAGATTACATAGAATCGAAACAAATAGCGCAAAACATTCTATTTGACGCCATAAAGACTCTGCGATTTCGTTACTTTATAGATGTCCGTTAACATCAACTGACTTTTCACCGTAAACTGGACTTAGTACTAAAAAACAATTCACCAATCACAAAACCAAAACAAACACAAAACATGGAAACTTGGTTGTCTTTAAGAATTGCTCCAGTAACATTTTTATGCAAGTATTTCTTAGATAATTTCTACTTTATATATCTCTACTATTTTGTAGCTTCCCTATATGTATATATGTATGTATGTATGGCAAAGGAGCTCTTAAGAGTCAATGGCCATCTTAGGGCAAAGGAGCTCTTAAGAGTCAATGGCCATCCAAAATCACCGGGAGAGATGACCCCTTAGCCTTTGTCAAGGCAGAATTCTAGGAGAAGGAAAACTCTGATATAACATCTGCAACTCTGATGGTATCCAATGATGTTGACTTTTTCTTCTTTTGGGTAAATATCATCTTGGTTAAGAGAGTGGGACTGGCTTTGTGCAGTGCCTTTGCTCACTATAAAAGCTTCACGGCACAGGCACTGCTTTATATCTGGAGATCTCTCTGCACTTGTCGTCACATGGCACCATGGGCCCAGCACTATGTGTCAATAATTGTCACAAGTGTAGTGTTTGTACCAGAGTTTTCAAATCACCGGCTGGACTAAAAAGTCACACTTGCTCAGCGCATCGGTAGGGGTTCTCCTACATGGATATAAAGTAGTGGCCGTACTCAAAAACGAGTTGGCAGCCACCATGTATGTATTATGCATGTATGTATGTATGTATGTATGTATGTATGTATGTATGTATGTATGTACCTACTGAAATTCCTTTTCAAAAAATGTTTCTATATATATTCTGACTGTAAGTACTAAGCCATACTACTTCACTATCCAAGTATATCTGGAGTTTAAGGGATGATAATATTAACAATTTGAAGAGCGTTTGGTTTAATATAGAACACCAATCCCAACATTATTTTTACAGTTTTTAATATTCTTGCAGATACTTCTGTCATATCTTATTTCCTACACAATAAATTTTCCAAAACTTGAAAGATGATCATATATATTAAATAAAATTTTATATCGATTCATCAATACTAAAACTTCATAAAGCGCCTGCACGTGACTATCTTTATATACTGTACTTAAAAGATGAAAAGATCCAATGTTTTGCACGCGAATATATTAATATATCCCGTGTTCTGCGATAGACTGTGTGATGCATTTTCTAACGGGTTTTTCTGCAACCAACAGAACCTCGATGTTCGATTGACATATATTTCAATGAGATTGAAGGCACTTTTTGTGTATATATTTTCATGTTTTTTTTTTCATCCTTCATTTGAACAGCTCCAACCGTGAAACTCTGTTATGATTCTAAAACATACACTGTCCACTTTAAGTCCGTTTGTAAACACAAGCGTTCAACAATTCACACACGCACGCACACACACACACACACACACACACACACACACACACACACACACACACACACACACACACACAGGTACCCATACATCCTAACAGAAGCCCAATGAAAACTTCAGATCCATTAACAGGGGGCCCTGCCAGCCACCAATAGTATTTTTAAATCTTGTCCCTAACATTAGTCGTAGGATCTCAAATTTATCTACCTCCAAATAAATATTTGATAAGCACGAAATGGTAATATTACAAACATACAAACACCTTAAATAACCCCGCACCAAGATACGTATAATTGTAGACACCCATAACATATACTACCATTTGCAAATACCTTAATATAATAACAATAAGCTAAACACAAATTTAGCAAGCTGAACAAGAAAACCAAAGAATTAATCAAGTTATAAAATTACCCCGCTTCAATGAACGAGATTTCATATAAATAACATCAGTCATCTTTCTTTTATGGTTACCTGAACGAGGGCTTCGCATGTGGAGTACACACGCACAAACCAAGCCAAATGTGGGATTGAAAACCAAGGGTAGCAACTAAATCGTGTTGAAGTACATTATACTATAATATGTTCTGTATATAACATAGAGCACTCTGTTTCCTTTACCTGTTTTACAGCTCCACCTTAACACTACTTAAATATATATATATATGAGAGAGAGAGTGTGACAGACAGACAGACAAACAGACAGAGAGAGGACAGAGAGACACATTGACATGACAGAGATACACAAGAAGAGTGGGGGATTGGATAGACAGAGAGAGATATGGCAGATAGAAGTAAATAGGTAATAAAGTAAATGGGTAGATAAAAACACAGAATGATAGAAAGACACACGGATGCTCCCAGTAAATTCTGAGAGTGAAAATTATGATTTTGTTTTTAATATTATTTAATCGCAATGCACAGTTGTTAGATTAAATTGAATTTCACATTTACTATTTCACATTCAGCACTTATTATATCCATATATATTAACAGTTACACAATAAATTGGTCAATGGGACATTATTGGGTTGTGCTAAAGGTATCAGATGTCCTGGATATGGCACTAATAAAGGTCCTCAGCGCTAAAGGTATCAGATGTCCTGGATCTGGCATTAATAAAGGTCATCTGAGCCGAAGACATCAAATATCCTGGATCTGGCATTAATAAAGGTCTTCCAGTTTGCTCAGTCATAAATACATTAATAGTTTCCCACATAGAAACAGGCCCGTGGGTTTATAAGAATGGTATATTCAATTATATCTACACCTATATATATTCAATATTTATTTTATCGGCCACAAACACAACAGATTTAAACTAAGATCATCGAGAAAGAAATGAAATAATTTAATATTTACACATTTTTTTCTATTCCGTCGTTATTAATAAGATAACAATGTCATATTTTCATTGTTTCATATTTTCCTTTCTTTCTTCTCCTTTAGGTGGCACTCTTGTCGATACAGATTTGTCCACGACCGAAAGGTCAACCAAAAATGATGTGGAACCAGAAAAAACTAACCTGAGTCATTTGTGTCTCAAATATGAAGCTCGTTGCATGCCGGAAGGGATTCAGTCCTTTCTTCCTAAAAGTCCGATCATTAAGAAGGTCGATCAACGACTGTTGGTGGGACGTAGTAAGAATGCAGACGTTTTCCTCAACGACCAATGTATGTCGAGGAACTACATTGAAATATGGGCAGCGAGTAACGACTCGCAGACATATTTTCTGAAGAACGTTAGCCAGAATAAATCAGTTCAAATTGACGGCATTTCCCTTCGGTATGGAGAACTTGGAATTCTCAGAGACAAGTGTGAATTGGTACTAGACTATATTACATTCGCAGTCAGCGTAAAACCTGGAGACGAAGAAGGTGAGTATTACATACTCAGCACAGAGTGTTGTGATGATATAGGCAATCGACACGACATTTACACGATTCGAGGAGATTTACTACCGACTCAAGATTTATTCACTGGTTTCACATTGATTCCAGGTTATCCAATTTCTTGTAAAAGTGCTCTATCGTTCAAATTGGTAAACAGAAATAACCCTATATCTACCAGTCAAAATGGTCAGATTCTCGGCCAATTTCCATCCATTTCTCAGAACTTTTCAAACGTTCCAAGCAGTCCAGTTAATATTGGTTCATTGACGTCACGGGTAGAATCTAGTCAGGTTTATAATTTTACCGCGCCGATTCTGTCTGCTACAAGTCCAGAAGAATTCTATCATATTCGCCATCCTGAAGAACACTCAATGTCTCAGGTTAGGCGTTTTCCTTCTGAAGGATTAGACATTTCAATGAACCAAGGTAAAGGACACATTGATTACTACAAAAATACTGAACATTATTAAAAACAGAACATTTTTTTGAATAAAGAATTTTTGACGAAAAGTTTAATTCAATCTCCACTTCTTCCTCTTTCTCCCTTTCTCTCTCTTTCTCTACTTTCTTTTGTTTCTCTTTTTGTTTTCCTGTTTATAAATATCAAATAATCTAGCTATTTATCTAGCTAGCTAGTTATCAACCGCAATATCGAACTATTTACCAATTCATATCTGAATATAACTCTGAGTACCGCTCTGCCTCACTGTATATATATATGTATATGTTTATCTATTGACTCTGTAAGCTTATGAAGAGTTTTATTCCTTAAATAAAATTAATTTTTTGAAAAACGCAATTGATTTTTTTTTGTAGATTGCCTTGCCTTCTGTTTTCTATTGTAATTCCATCATAATATATAATCAAGACTAATACTTGATTGGTACTTCATCTTATTTATTTCATCGGATGAAAAGCAAAGTTGACCTCAGCAAAATTCGAACTCTGTCGAAAAATCGAAAAATACTGCAGTCATTTTCTCCGGCGTTCTAATGATTCTGCTATTCTGCCGCCCTAATGCGAGAAAAGAATATTTTAATTTGCTAAATATCTATTTACTTTTTGTAATGTTTGTTAGGTATCTGTTTATATTTTCGCCTTTTGTTATAGCTGTTAAAAAAAGAAAATCGAAAATTTTTCTTGCCAAAAGTAGTTGTCATGCAATCGAATTTTAGCAAAAGAAATTCCTGGTTAATCTAAGGGAGATAACTTGCTATATTTGGTTTAGTTTAACATTGAATCACTAATGATCTTAATCGAATCTACGATCTAATACGCTTTAGATAAAACTTTCGGTACCTTGGAAAATTTTAGTATATAATCTCTTGCGAAAAGTGATTCATACCATCCAGTGAATTCAGACTGGTTTGGAAATAATGGAAGAAAGGAGAAGGTAAAGAACAATATCGAATAGCTAGAAGAGGGGCTGAGAGAAAGAGTCTTGCCATTGTTTTGTGTTGATTGGATCAGAGACGTCAGTCTTTTCGGATTACAAACAGGGACATTCAAGACTTTGCTGGAGAAAAGTGTGTTGGAAATGACATTGCCACACTTACCCTCACAAACGACGAGAAGAAAGAAGCTTGGAAAAGTTATTATGAAAGGTTGCTGAATATAGAGAATGTACGGGAGTGAGGACTGCCCTGAGTAAACACAACAGGAAGAATATTTTATTGAGGTTGACAAGATATAAATGCAAGGAAAGTAGCTGATATGTTGAAAATATCTGCGAAATAGGACTCAATGATCACTCGTATTGTCAGCTAATTTAGAGGGAAATATGTAATCCCAAACAACTGACATAGTAGTATCATCCTCAGCTACTACAAGAGCAAAGAAGTTGCTCTAGAAAGAAGCCATTATAGAGTCATCAAGTTATGAAAGTAATAGAGAATGATTTAACACAACTGATTATGGTGAGAATTAGTTTAAATGAGATATAGCTTGTATTTATACTGGGTTAGAATACTACTGACGCTCTCTTCATAGTGAAATAACTGCAAGAAAAGCTCTTAGCGAAGCGTACGATACTATATCTAGCATTTGATCGAATTGGAGAAGGCCTTTCACAGGGCACCACGCGCTTTATCAATGTCTTGTGAGAGCATTGCAAGCCATCTACAGAGATGTCGTCAGAGTGTTGGCAATGATTTCAGTGAAAATTTTAATGTGCAGGTAGATGTTCATCGAGCCCCAGCCCCTTAGCCCTTCTTGATTATTATAGTTCTCCAGGCTATTACAGATGAGTTTAAGGCCAGTTGTCCATGAGAACTCTCATATGCTGATGAACTAGCTCTTATTGTTGAATCTGTGGAAGATTCAACATACATACATACATACATACATACATACATACATACATACATACATACATACATACATACATGGTGGCTGCCAACTCGTTTTCGAGTACGGCCACTACTTTATATCCATGTAGGAGAACCCCTACCGATACGCTGAACGAGTGTGACTTTTTAGTCCAGCCAGCGACTTGAAAACTCTGGTACAAACACTATACTTGTGACAATTATTGGCACATAGTGCTGGGCCCATGGTATCATGTGACGACAAGTGCAGAGAGATCTCCAGATATAAAGCAATGCCTGTGCCGTGAAGCTTTTATAGTGAGCAAAGGCACTGCACAAAGCCAGTCCCACTCTCTTAACCAAGATGATATTTACCAAAAAGAAGTCAAGTCAACATCATTGGATACCATTAGGGTTGCCGGTGTTATATCAGAGTTTTCCTTCTCCTAGAATTCTGCCTTGACAAAGGCTAAGGGGTCATCTCTCCCGGTGATTTTGGATGGCCATTGACTCTTAAGAGCTCCTTTGCCCTTTGACAGGTTTTGTTTTTAGTCCTGCAGGATGTCCAAAGTCACCCACCTCACCAAGAAACCTTGGTGGGGTTGCCAGTTTAGTCGCCAACGACCCGGCCATGAGACAGGTTGTACTGGGATACATGTTACCAGTAGCACCAACTGGTGACATACATACATACATACATACATACATACATACATATATACATACATACATACATACATACATACATACATACATACATACATACATACATACGCACGTCGCTCAGAGAGTGGGATTGGCTCAGTGCACAGTCTTTCCTCACTTTAAAAAATATCTTCACGCACAGGCATTGCACGATAGAATTAATTAATCTAAACTATAATAAAGGAAGGTCTGCGGGATTGCGTACGGTTTATTTTTTGTTATCCCGTTTGCAAAATAAGTTGGATTACTTTGAATAAATAATCGTTTCTACTTTTTGGCACAAGGCCAGCAATTATCGCAGTGTATTACTGGTACTTTATTTTATCGACCCCGTAAGAATGAAAGGCAAAGTTAACCTCGGCGATATTTGAACTCAGTCCGTAAAGGGACGTAACTGTGCTACAAAGCATGGCGTCCGACCCTTTACCGATACTGCCAATCCACCGCCCTTTGAATAAATAATGAATGAATATTACATAATTTATCTACTCAATTTGGTAAACAAAAATAAGATTGTGCACTGAGCCAATCCCACTCTCTGAGCGACAGTAGCTATAACCCGAAAAGAAGAAAAGATCAACATCATCGGTAACTACTGGGCCGCAGGTTTTATATCGGAGTTATCCCAGTTTCCTGAGTTGCCTTCTCCTTGAAGAATGCCCTGACAAAGGCTAGGGGTCCTTCACTCCCAGTGGTTTAACTGCGCAATCGGGTGTCCAGCTCGACTATTTCTATGTCCCCGCGCATATACATACACATGCACCCATCTATATACACATATACATATACATACATGTGTATATACATATTTACACACTATTGGATGGCCATTGACCCTTATGAGTTCTTCCGCCCTTTGTCATGTTTTGTTTTTGTCCTGCAGGGTGTCCAAATACCCTACTCACCAAGTAAACTTGGTGGGGTTGCCGGTTTATTCGCCTACGAGCCGACCATGTGACAGGTTGTACTGGGTTACATATTACCAGTAGCACTCAAGAGTGACCCGACATACATACATACATAAATACATACATGCATACATACATACATACATACATACATACATACATACATACATACATACATACATACATAAAAATAGTAAAAATATGTAAAACATTCCAAAAATGTTGCATCTAATAACTGCATATACACATGTACAGATACAAAGCATATACACATGCACACATACAACTCAAAACATCCACATCCACACATACAATAACATCCATATCTACACATGCATACATACATATCTACCTAGTTGATGTTGTGTAAATTCCAATGAGAGAGTCTTGTGTTTATGTTAGAAACCGACTCTCTCTCTCTCTATTGGTAAAACTTTGTGAAATTATAAACCAGAAGAATATACATACATACATACATACATACATACATACATACATACATACATACATACATACATACATACAGGAGAAGGAGGACATCTACGGACCATTGATGAGGAGTTTACAAATCCAGTATCCAAGATACACCTTTAGCTTCATACCCATCATTATTGGTGCTACGGGTTATATACTAACCCGCTTGGACCAAAGTATGACTGAACTTGGATTTGCGGACAAAAAGCGCAGCTCCCTAATTCATAGTCTGCAAATGGCTGCGATAGCTGGCACCTTCAAAATTTGCAAAACATTCTTGCGATTCAAGGGATGACAATTTCTTTTCTTTTACAACCTTGCCACCAGGAAGGTGGCCGGTCAAAAAAATATACTCGAAATTAAGAGAAAGAGAAAACATACATACATACATACATACATACATACATACATACATACATACATACATACATACATACATACATACATACATACATAAGTACGTATAACTGGATGGATGGATTGATAAAAATAAAATCAATAAGAAGTAGCAAACATTAACTGAAACGTGCCATATGACCTTTATACTAAGACTCACTTCAATATATATATTTATTATACACAAGGTCATGTTACGCAATAAAAAAACAACTATATTTCATAACCTGCTCTTAAAATAAATAGTAACAAAGGTATTTTGATGTTTGTTCAAGGTATACTTTTGTACGCTGAATCTAAATATGGCATCAGATTTCTCTTATCAGACTTCGATTTCTGAAAATTACTAAGCCTGCAGTTTCTACTACACAGTCCACACTCACCACCACCACCACCCGCTGGCCAACGGGGCTCTGTGCTTAAGAAAATCAAAGACGTATTCAACATTTTTAACATAATTGTTTCTACTTTAGCCACAAGGCCAGCAATTACCCAGTGCATTACTGGTACTTTATTTTATCGACCCCGTAAGGATGAAAGGCAAAGTTAACCTCGGCGGGATTTGAACTCAGATCGTAAAGGGACGTAACTATGCTGGAAAGCATGGCGTCCGACGCTCTAGCGATACTGCCAATCCACCGCTTTAACATAGAAACAATATATACATCAAAATAGAAATAAAGACATGGACAAAATTTGGAATTTCCATAGATCCTGCTAGGGTTTTTTTTATTATTTTGTTTGTTTTTAAAGGACGAAAAGAAAAACCAACGTATTCGATTACCGAAGTAAGGAACACTAAACAGGACGGATTGGCAGTATCGGTAGAGGGTCGGACGCCATGCTTTGACGCATAGAGTTACGGCCCTTGCCATTCTGAGTTCAAATCCCGCCGAGGTTAACTTTGCCTTTCATCCTTATGGGGTCGATAAAATAAAGTACCAGTAATACACTGGGTAATTGCTGGCCTTGTGCCAAAAGTAGAAACAATTATCTAATCTAAAGAATTGATCTTCTACTTGTAAGAAAATAAACATTCAGGATTTGTTGTTGTTGTTGTTAGCGGTAGAGGGGGGGGGGGGTATTTGTTTACTATTGTTTGTTTTGTTGTTTTCTTTAAAGATTCAAATTTGAAAATAGAGACTAGTTGAGCATTTCTCAAAGACATTTGAAGCGTAAAGAAGGCGACCGAATCGATTTGTGAATTGAAATGCTCAGGAAATGACGGTAACAGTTATTGATTACTAGCTAAAATCACACGGTTATACAACTATAAGAGTATGAAAAGAGTTTCTAGCAGCAATAGAAGTGATGACAACTGACTTCAATCGAAAGTTAAAACGTGCCTTCTCATAGGGAACTTCCTTCTTGTTTTATATTTGAAAATAAAGGATCTTTTTTGTTATTTAGTCCCAAATCAAATCAGACCTATTATCAAAATCCTTTCAGTTGTAACCATCCCATATTTGTTTCAGAATTTGTGTATTTAGAACTACAACTGATATGATGTGTATTTTGCTGCTATTTCGAGCAATTCCAGCGGTCATCTACAGACGTTTTGTTTTGTTTAGGCTCATGATCACAAATTTATCGAAGAATGGAATGGTCTTAAGCACATCTTTTTTTTGTTATTTTTTTTCCTAAAGAACATGAATAAGATGAAAAGGTTATGGTAATATTTGAAACAACCACATATAAGAGACAGGACACTTCGTGATCTGTTTGATATTTTTTATGTATGATTACAAAAGACCACTTTTGAAATGGAAGGAACATAATTGATTGAATCGAAGAATTATATTATTGGTAATGATTTTATTTACTTCGAAAGAGTACAAGGAAAAATGAATCCTAGAAAGATTTGAATTGTGTCTTGCCGAATTGGGACAGAATAAACATTCTGTTCAGTTTTCTATCATTTGGGTTAACACATGAATAAAACTAGTAATGATAAGAAACCTAAAATTATTTAGAAACTTATTTAAATTTACATAAATAAATATTTTAAAACTAAAACTACAAGAGAAAGAAAAAGGAATACGAAACAAATGTGATAAAAGTATGGTTTAACATCTTTTCTAAGTAGCAAACGATATGTCGTCTGCTATTCACTGAAACTACGATTCTCTCATTCAAGGTAGATATATATCAATTTTCTCTCTTCTTTCGGAACAAATAACTAAAGTTATTATATCAAAAACATTCTCTAAATTTCATACAATTAAACTTTCCACATTGATAGTAAATATATCATTTTTTTTTTCGTTTTTAAGCAATCATTTCGTTGAGATACTGGAGTTTATTTTTGCTCGTAATTGATAGACTCTGTTCTTTTAGTTTACTATCTTCTAACATAGACTAATGAGAGACAAAAACAAAAAAAGAAAACATTCTAGAAAATAAAATCGAAAAGATAAATTTGTGCTGTAGCTTATAAAATTATTACAAGAAAACAAATGAAGAAAATGTATTTTTGTTTATTGGCTTTCTTTTCTAACATTTCTTATATACGTGTTACAGAATTTTATATATGTCAGGGTATGTAAATATTATATATATATTTCTTAACCACACGACTATAGCCACATTTTATAAATTGCTGTCATGAACCAATGTAAAAAGTTATTTTATAATTATTCTTTTAAAAACTATTAACACCAACCCAACTAAAACTGGCTCTGGTTTTATAAAACAAAAGCCACCCATTTTAAAGGGTTCCTACTTCAATTTAAATCTTCCAACATACTCTTATATTAAAAAAAACAACATGTAGTAAGTTACTATATTAGTAATGAAACAATTAATTCTTCACAGACTAATTGAAATATAAAACATTTTATAAATATATACTTCATAGTTGCACAAACAACATTACAAATCGTTTGCAATTCCTTCAGAATGAAAATATAAACAGAGCATATAAATAAATTTACAGTACATAACAAATATGTTTTAAATATATACATAAATAACATTACAAATGGTTCGGTAACACTACAAAGGATGATACAATGAAAGATATATTCCTTCAATGCTACAATATTAAAGAAAATGTAAAAGAAGGGGTGAACAACGGAACCAACACCAGAGCAAAAGACAGCAACGTCGCGAGTACTGGGCAACCTCTCTAATGATTTTTTAGGCAAGCCAGCACACTCGCAGCGTTGCCTCGGGTGATGGCGAGGCTGATGCGCTGAAACAGCCAAGTACCCTCGCGAGATTCGCCAGTCACCTCTATTAGGCGAGCCGCCAGTGAGGAAAGGAACCTCGCAGTCAGCGGCCCGACTCCCCCAAACGTCTCGAAAGCCACAGGCTGAAAAATGTAGCTGGCCGCCGACAGATCAGAGTTTGAGGGTCTCACTCGGCTCGGCTGCAGAAGCTGTGGCTCTCGTCCTAACCGCAGCATCCAGGATGTGGGAAAGAGCAAAGGAGTCACTAACAGTGACGTCCCAGACAAGGGCACCTGCCTCTCGACCAGGGGCACAGGGTAAGACCGTCAGGTCTTTTGCCGTCACAACCCAGATGGTTCCAAAACATTTTGTATTGTTTGTTTAATATTCTATATTAAATATATTTTCAGAAGATAAAGTAAAATGTGGGCTGGACGATTCCATGATATGCTTCCACAAGATAGGAAAAATACAAATTCTAAAGCAAAGAATAGAAACTGCCATGAAGAAGATTTGGTAATGAAGGACTTGAAGCAGCCCCTCTCAGTTATCCAGAGTTTACAGCCAGGATTTACAACAAATGTAAACATAAAGATATTTAGCAGTAATTAGAGTAAAAGCAATTAGAGAAATTATAAATGACTTCAACATTACTTGAAAACTTCTTCACATATTTTTGCCACTATATATATTATTATAGATTGTATGTATAGTGGATTGGCAGAATCGGTAGAGCGTCGGACGCCATGCTTTCCAGCATAGTTACGTCCCTTTACGGTCTGACTTCAAATCCCGCCGAGGTTGACTTTGCCTTTCATCCTTACGGGGTCGATAAAATAAAGTACCAGTAATGTACTGGGGTAATTGCTGGTCTTGTGCCTAAAGTAGAAACAATTATGTGTGTGTGTGTGTGTGTGTGTATGTATGTGTGTGTGTGTATGTATGTATGTGTATGTGTGTGTGTGTGTATGTGTGTATATATGTATGTGTGTATGTATGTGTGTATGTGTGTGTGTATGTATGTGTGTGTGTATGTATGTGTGTACGTATGTGTGTATGTATGTGTGTGTGTATGTATGTGTGTACGTATGTATGTGTGTGTGTATGTATGTATGTGTGTGTGTGTATGTATGTCTGTGTGTGTATGTATGTATATTGTTCTCTTTCTCTTAATTTTAAATAAACTTTTGACTGGCCACCTTCCTGGTGGCAAGGTTATAAAAGAAAAGAAATTGTCATCCCTTGAATCGCAAGAGTGTTTTGCAAATTTTGAAGGTGCCAGATATCACGGCATTTTGTAGTCTATGAATTAGGGAGCTGCACTCTTTGTCCACAATATGAATATATGTATGTATTTTGTTTTGCTTCACATGGCAGAACTCCTACCAGTTGTGATTAACAGATAGTATCAGTAATGGAAAGATCAATGGAAACACTGTTTCCTTGGTATCAACTGATGATCAACAAAAAGGAAAAAAGCATCCGGTCCACCCCATAAGGTGGTCATACTGATGAAATGATGAAAAAGTACAGTCTAACCTGTCAGTTGGTTATTTTGGTGCCACAGTAAAAACTATCCAGTACAGGCTGTAATGTAGTTGGTGTTAGGAAGGACATTCAGCCATAGAAACCAAGCCAGAAACAGCTCTATATATATATATATATGTTGATTGCTACTTCTTGTCAGAAGAGTGCCATCCCTTCATTGAACATTGCACAGTCATGTGCACGCAGGTGACTTTTCAGACCTGCTTTTGTTTTGCAGGTATGTTCACAGATGTGACACTCTAACTGTCTGTCTCCTGCCAATACCTGCTAGGGTGTGTCTTCATGCATTTTACTATGTCTGGTCAGACCACCTGCTGGCTTGCAAATTAAACCACACTCACTGCAAATATGTGTGGCAGTAGAAATATATATATATAAAGATCAGTCAACTCTCAATAAATTTCTCCTCTCATCAATTCTTCCTGCTTAGTTACCTAGTTATCCCTGTTTGTCCTGGTACTATACTTATTATTATTATTATTATAATCATATAGGGCGGTGGATTGGCAGTATCGGTAGAGGGTCGGATGCCATGCTCTCCAGCATAGTTACATCCCTTTACGGTCTGAGTTCAAATCCCGCCGAAGTTAACTTTGCCTTTCATCCTTACGGGGTCGATAAAATAAAGTACCAGTAATACACTGGGTAATTGCTGGCCTTGTGCCTAAAGTAGAAACAATTATTATAATCATATATATATATATATATATATAATTTAAATCTATTTATTGTACAGCTTATTGGAGTTGTCATCAAAAGGGAATCACCCAGAAGTGTTGTAAGCAAAAAAAGTGAGTATACCTTTTAGACCTATCAAACATGATATAGTTTAGATTGTAAATGAATTAAAGCAAATAGAAATCTAATTACATATATCTTTTTAACAATATATTAAACGTATAGTTGTGTTCACTTTGCACCTGTGTGATTTCAGGTGTCACACTCTATGACACTTTGGACAAATGATTTCAACTACAGTCTGGTATTAACAAATGTTTTGTGAGTGAAATGTCATAGTCAGAAACTGTACGGAAGCCCTTTGTATATATAGGGTCACACTAGTTTTATTATTAATGTAACTAGGGAGTTGAATTGGCAGAATCTGTAGAGCATTGGACAACATGCTTAATGGCATAGAATTACAGCCCATTATGTTCTGAGTTCAAATCCCACCATGGTTAGCTTTGCCTTTCATCCTTATGGGGCCGATAAAATAAAGTACCAGTAATGCACTGGGGTTGATTTTATCATCAACTTTCCCTTTCCCAAAGCATTGTTGGCCTTGTGCCTAAATCATAAACCATTATTAGTCAAGGTCATTAAGTGTGCATGAATCTTCAAGAAGGTGCTCCATAGTTTGTAATTGTCCACATTAACAGTTGGAATAATCATCGGTGGCATATCCCCTATTTCTGAAGGTTAGCACTACTGTGATAACATGAATAACATGAAATACCTGTTTTTTACATTCCCCTTCTTATTGCTGTCATTTTGTTTGTGTTCTTTCTCTGTAGGTCCTTATAATGAAAGGTATTGCTTAGGTTTTACTGTAAGGGACTCAGTTGACTGCTTCATAAATGCTACATGTTGGGGAGAAAAACCTGCTATCTTTTATCTGTCAGAGAGTTTTAGCATTGGAGAAGTTAGTAAGTATTTTTCTTTATACTCTCCCTATCTCTCTTCTCTCCCTCCCCCTCTCTCTCTACCCCCACCCTCTCTCTCTCTCTCTCTCTCTCTCTCTCTCTCTCTCTCTCTCTCTCTCTCTCTCTCTCTCTCTCTCTCTCTCTGTATATATATATCATCATCATCATTATTTTATGTCCGCTGTTCCATGCCTGCATTTGTTGGATGGATCTTTTTCAGCACAGCATCTCTCCACTTGTCATAAAATTAATCAGAAGTTGTACGCAAGAGAAAAGACTGTGCTGGTAATGGACATGTGATGTGCATGGATGATGATCACTAGGTGAAGATGTGCCAAGAAATCCTAGAGGAAGAAAGTGGCAGTAGAGGAAGACCTGGATGAAGATATGTTTGTGTGTGTGTGTGTGTTGCCAGTACAAATATAATCAGAAGATATTCTGTAAAAGTTATAGGAACAGAAATATCAACTGTGTATGAATGTGTGTGTTTTGTGAAGGTTTGGGGAGGTCATGTTAGTGTAGGTTGGAGCCATGAAGGCAACCTACCTCTATGCAAGAAATTGCAGCAATGTTCTTCTCAAATACAATCCTGCCTTTTAAAAGAAATGGTTATTTAATTTGATTCAGAATAAACTAATACTGAATATACTTTGTCAGAAAGAAGACAAAATGGTCACAGATTAAGGACCTGTTGAAAGTGTTTTTCAACACACATAGAAATATATTTCCCAACATCTGCAAATTCCTTCAAAAATGATAGAAACCACAAATATATGCTGACAGAAACAGGATAAAGGCACATACATTAACCCTTTTGATTAACCTAAACTGCCTGAAACTGCCCTGCATTTATTATACAAAACTCTCATTAAAAATGTTTATACTTATATTAAATCTTTACATCATAATTTTATTTAAGAAATTTTTATTAATACGTAAGTAATGTTCTAGATATCAGCTCAGTAATGAAGGAGTGAAATATTTAATTAAATTCCCCCAAATATTTGATTATTTTCAAAATTAATTGAAACACATGGCAGTGTATTTCATTAGAAATATGGTAACAAAAGAGTTAATAGAGATACATACAGTAAGGAAGACAGAGACAGCTAGAATATATCTAAATACATGGGATATATTATATTTGAAATGTACTTAATCTCTCCTTTTTAATTTAAATTATTATTTCTAGTTGAAATAAAGAATGCAATGGCTATGGCAGCTACATCATTTGATGAAAAATTTAGACCATGGACTTCAAGGTATAAAAATAGTTTTTATCACAAGATAGCATTTAAACCGGCTGTATACGGCCAGAATTCTCTCACCTCTTTCTGTTCAAACTAGCCATAACCAGTCCCTCATACCAACATTAAGGTATTCTTTTCAAAATAAATAATATCAAAATCTCATAGATTCGATATAATGTGAGGTAAAGCCTTTACCACAAAAATACAGTAGTATATATAGAGTAATGTAAATGGTAAAGGGTTAAATATACTATTTACAATACATTCTATTACATACCAATAGCATAACAAAAGCAACATCCTAAAGGATTTACTTTCTCTTCAGTACCAGTCTTTGGATAAAAACAGGATGACAACAAAGAGAAAAATATGGTTTGTTTGGGAATATCTAAATACACAGACAGGGATGTTGGCCTGATGTAGCTGGCTACCTGCTTTCATCATATGGTGTTGGACAGATATAGATATATAAAAAGTAGATGATAAAATGACAAGTCAGTCAATGATATTGATGGCCTCCCCACAGCCCCGGTGGACAGAATGGAGAAGGTGCTTCCCCAGAGGACGACAAGGGAGATGCGCTGGAAGAGCCATTCCAACTCGCGAGGCTCACACCTGCGGCTGGCCAGCTCAGCGCCTATGGTGGTGAGTAGGGAGGTAGCCCTAGAACCGAGCACACCAGAAGTCTCCACTGCCAAGGGTACAACCGCAAACCTGTCGGAGAGCGACCGGTATTTGGAGAGTTTGGCCTCCTCAGCCCAATGTGCAGGTAACACTCCTAGTTTAATTATATTTTGGAAGTATAATGGCCAACATTGAATTGGAGACTACTTAGTTGTGTCAAAGACATGACGACCTCCCTACTAGTGGTATCACAATAGAATGAATGGTGCACACTATAGAATGTGAGATCAGTGGTTCCAAATGTGTACTGACTTGATCAGCCCTTTCAAGCAGGGATGTAAAACAAGTAAAGGGCCTTTAACGCTTGATGGAGTTATATGGGTGCTATACTGACACACACAGCATGTCTTGGGCATTTTAAATCTGGTGGAGCCCATCCTTCTCCAGGTTAAAACACACACACACAGATCCACATATATGTGATATGCCTAGACCCGTAATAACTGTTAAAGTGGAGAGATTATCAGTAGAGATATTGATTAGTAGAGTTGGTATTGGTTGCGACAAGGAACAAGGCAACAGCAAAGCTTGCATTTTTTTTCTTGATTTAAAATTTTTTTTTTTTAATTCCTTAATCATTTAATGCATGCACTTTAGTGCAATTAATTGTCACATGCTAGACAAGCATGAGCATTAATACCTAGAGTTAAACTGACACCTACGAGCATTAATACCTAGAGTTAAACTGACACCTACGAGCATTAATACCTGGAGTTAAACTGATACCTAACAATTTTCTGTTTATTTTGTAAAGAACTGGTTTCTGTTAGATTATCATATTCAATGACAACTAATAAAGTACAAGGTTAAACATGTAATAAGATAGGGATTTATTTACCACAAGTAGTATTTCGTCATAGACATGTTACATTCTCTAGAGTTAAGAAATTGACTGATATCTTTGTTAGGATAATTAATACCAATAGGTAAGGGAAACAGAGGAAAATCTATCACTAAAGAGATTGTATCAAAAGAATTATTAAACTAATACATAAGACATATGATAATGACAATTAATGGTTCTAATGATATTATGATGTAATCGTGGTTTAAAATTTCGCCACAAAGCCAGTAATTTTAAGGGGAAGGGGAAGTCAATTATATCAACCTCAGATTGTAATGTTATTATTAGCTGCTGAAGGGTGGTGGATTGGCAGAATTAATAGAGCACCAAGCCAAATGTTTGGGGCTTTTAATTACAGCCCTCTAAGTTCTGAGCTCAAATCCTGCCAAGGTCAACTTTACCTTTCATCCTTCCGAGATTAATAGAATACCAGTCAAGTATTGGGGTCAATGTAGTCGACTTTCCTTTCCCTTAAAATTGCTGGCCTTATGCCAAAATTAGGTGCCAAAGCAAAATAAAATAATTGCATTTTTCTTCATAACTATCCATCCATGGATGACAATTTATATGTGATTGTACAAATATGTCAGAGTAATTATTATGGCTTAGTTGTTAGCAACCATGAAATTTCCATATGCCCAGCGACTATCTAATTTCCTGTGAAAGTGTCAAATATTTTCACTGTTATTACACATAGTACAAAGCTGTAACACCTAGTTTTACTCTTCTGTCATTATAAGGATCAATATTACTACAAACCTGACAAGTATTTTGTTATCATACAGTATTTATATTTAACTCCTCTTATTTCCCTGATAGACAATTTCATCTAGCAGTCTTGTCTAATTTTTATCATCTTGTAATGATTTAACAATAAATATTTAAAATTGAGTTTATTAATTCAAATATTTACAGTATCTTTACTGGTAGGCAGTTCATTTTGAAAAGTTGCCATAAACTAATTCTTAACTTGATGCAGTGTTGTTTTATACTTTTAAAGAATGTCATGCTAATGTGGTTTTATGTGTTACAGGATGTCAAGAGTTAAGCAATTCTTTCATCTCTATTCCTTATTATACTTAATGAATGGTCCTTTTGTTATATATTCTACAACACACATTTTATTTATTTCAACAGTCCACTATGTTTGAACATCAGTGATGCTGGTAATATAATCATATACACAGGAGCTGACCGAGAGCAATACCTCTATTACAGTCATTTACCAACTAAACTTTACCGAGACTATTACACACTAGAAGATATTAATATCAATGGGCAAGCCCTCCATGCTGAACATGTCAATTTACTAGTAGCAGTGAAGAAAGTAAGAATATTTTATATTAACTCATTTGTCTCACAATAATGGCAAGTGTCATAGAGTAATTCCCCCTCCCAAGAGATCATCTAGAACAGTTTGACAGACTTCTTCCTCTTCGCACCTATTACTGTCAGGTCTCCTAGGTCCCTGAACTGTTGAGTGGCTGTTGCAGCAGGTGTTACTAGCCATTCTCTGTGGCAATGCCTTCGCTATTTTGTCTGCAGGATGCCGCTGAGAGATACCACTCACACGGGGGGGGGGGGGGGGGGGTAGAGTCTGTTGCACCTATGCCCCTCTTCCTCTTCCTTTCATTGTTTCATTTCTTCTTTCATTTTATTTCTTTTATTTTTCTTCTATTCTTCATTTCTTTATGGCTTTGTATAAATATTTCTGTAAATAAAGATACTTTGGAATTGTCTTTAAGTTGTTAAGCAGTTACTTTGTGACTTTACTGGGAAGGCTTAACAAGGAGTTCCTTCTATAATTAGAACAATTTCTCTTGTCTCCCTTTTTGAAGATTAGGATTATCACTCAATAGAGTGCATTAGATTGGAGATGAGAGAGTCACTCCAGGTAGAGCCTCTACTTCTCTGAATTGAGAGATCACAGCTCTGATATTTCAGACAACACAAACTGCCATGAGACCAAAGGGTAGGCCCTGAGCAAAATGGTTGGATAACATCCAAGAGTCCAGCTGGTCCCACTTAGGGATCCAGCCAGATCAATTGGAGATGGTCGCATGTGACAAGACTTGCTGGATATCATGCTTGAGAACTCTGCCCCTACGACCCTCCCAGGAATATGTGGACGAAGAAGAAATTACTTTGTGAAAAATCTGCTCTAACAAAGTAGATTTATGTTATCTTATATAACAATATGTTTGTCTTTTTCCTTTGTTTTTATTAAATATCTACATTCACTAATGAATTATTTCTAACATAGGCACAAGATCAGAAGTTTTGGAGATGGAAAAGGTTGATTATATTGACCCCAGTACATGATTGGTACTTTATTTTATTAATATTTGAAGAATGAAAAGTAAAGTTGACCTCAGTGGGATTTAAACTCAGAACGTAGACATAGAGAGCCAGAACAAATACTGCAAATCATTTTATCTGATGCTGCCAACCCACCACCCTTTACATTCACTAAATAATACTAAATATTTATTATATGTAGATTATTGTGATGTTTTTGTAAATCATATACCATGTACACAGCATTATTACTTTATTGTTTTAATGATTTGATTGATCTAATTGACCAAAGTATTATGTTTCCTTAATGAATGTTTGTATATGTGTGTGTGAGAGAGAGAGAGATTTTCAGTCTTTATTAGTCCTATTGATTCTGATTTTGTCTTGCAAGGTGAATGAAGTAAGAAATATTAAAACCAAAACAGGGAAACAAATGAAACAGTGTCAAGTGAAATTATTTGATGAAACTTGTTCAGCTTTTACTTTAATGTTGTAAGTTATTTTCCTGTACTTTCATTCCATTAAGGTGGAACAATATTGTTGAAATATGATTTTAGTTTAGATATTTCTCTCTCTCTGTCTATCTGTCTCTTTATCTGTCTCACTATCTAACACCATATATCTAAACCAATGTAACAGGCCATGTATGCTATCTTTAAGATAGTGAGTTTTCACTAATACACACACACACACACACACACACACACACATACACATACACACAATATAATATGAAACCATTTCAATATATCTTCTTTTTAACTTTGTCATCATCACATTTCTAATAAAATACACACTATTTTAATTAATTACTGAAGAATTTTGAGGCATTTACTTAAATTATTAATTATTTTATTACTAAGGTAATAACTCAATGTAAGGGTTGTGTATAAAATTATGCTGGAAGATAAATAATAACAATAATGAAATTATTGTGTACAGTGCTCAGGTGCACTACAACTCATCAAAGGTGTATGTATAGTACATAGAATAATATACAAATGTCAGGGAAGTGAATAGTGGAGGTTTTAAAGGATGCAGTGTCTCGACAGCTAATAACTGATGCAGGTGAAAAAATGTTTCCAAAAGATTTTAATTTAAATTGGAAACCAGTTTTGGCCGGGTTCGTAACAAAAGGGTTAAACACTACACAAAGATGAGATCTTCATAGGTGTCTCAACAACTCTGCAGTTTATAAAACAACTGGAAATGTATTTCAATATTTTATTTTAAAATTATTCTTTCTGTTTTTTATAGATGGGATGATCAACTCATCAGCAATGCATTGTCTTGGATTCCAAACCAAACTGGTTAGTATCTAGGTTATTTCATGTGTTTTAATATTTCTTAATACAAATTCCATTGTGATATTTGTTCTGGATCTTTATATTTTGAGTTCAAATTCCGCCAAAATCAACTTTGTCTTTCATCCTTCTGGTGTCAATAAAATAATGTACCAGTCAATTACTGGAGTTGATTTAGTCAGCTTTGTCCTTCCCCTAAAATTGCTGATCATGTGCCTAAATTAGAAATCAATATTGGTTAATACAAAAACAATATTTAGTCCTGCATCTCTACAATCTCTGGTAGGGTTCATTTTGATTTTCATAGCTCAGGGATTAATGAAATAAGTTCTAGTGTTTGGGAGGTATATTAATAAACTGTGGCTCTCCCCTAGAAATATTCACCATTTTCCTCATCAAAGAAAATCAATATTGCTGAAGAAAGTAATTAAAGTTTAATGTATAAACTCTCTGAGTTCGTTTTATCTCATATTTGCTTTAAAATTGTTAAAATTTAAATACATTTATGTGAAAATGTTATTCAATTCTTGAACATGCTTTACAATTGTAAGGCCATTTGCCTTCTATTATAAAAGAGTTATTCTATAGATACAGAGAACAACTTTTGTAGAAGAGAAGTATAGTTGATGAATTAATTATATAAGTCATAAACATGCTACTATATGTTCACTCGACTTGCTAGAAATAACAGCTCAAATCACATCCTACTGTCTTGCAAAAAAGAGAAAGATACACTATATGTAGGAAAGTAGATTGTCTTTGATCATAGTTCTGGTCTATCAAAGATGACATGGAGCTAAACAACTGTTCTTTATGGAATGA
This sequence comes from Eledone cirrhosa, assembly GCA_964016885.1. Taxonomy (NCBI): domain Eukaryota; kingdom Metazoa; phylum Mollusca; class Cephalopoda; order Octopoda; family Eledonidae; genus Eledone; species Eledone cirrhosa. The sequence goes on along the minus strand of OZ024746.1, from coordinate 12,342,002 downwards.
GTCCCATTAATATCAGCTCCAAACTTCAAACTTAAAGTGAAGAAGCTAACTTCTCTACCTTTAGTCCAGAGATTTTCTTCCTTTGTCTCTTTAGACACTTTTTTCCATTGTAAAATATTACAATAGATGGTCAAATCCACAATATATTATGAATGTTTCATAACTTTATCACATATTTTCTTTTTAGTTCTCTTCATCAATGATGTAAAAGTAGTATTTGATGAGTATAAAAACTATATGACATCTACAGCAACCTCCAAAACTATTATTACAATTAATCCAGGTTTGTTTTACATTTATATCTGTTTGCATATATATCTGTTTCTCATGTATGTGTGTGTATGAGTATCTGAAAATGGAATGTACCTGGGGTTAGATTTCTTTGTGTGTATGTTGTATAAATGTATGTAGTGTAGTTCATTTATTTATTTTTATTTTTGTATAAATGCGTAGAGAGAGTTGCCTTATGTGTGTATATGTGTATATTTCCTTCTTGTTATGTATATTTTTAACCCTTCATTACTATATTTCTAATGAAAGACCCTGCTTATGTGTTTCAGTTAATTTGGAAAATAGCCAAGAATCTGAGGGATTTAGTAATATAACTAACTATCTCATTATTAAGTTGATATTTGGTACATAATTTAAGAAAAGGTTTTTTTTTACATAAAATCATAATAAATGAAATTAAGTAAAGTAATCAGTTATGAGGGTGGAAAGAGAGTTGGGTAGGGTGAGAAGAGTGGTGTAGGAAAGCAAGAGAAAGTGTGGTGGTGTGTGTGAATACAAACTGTTACAATTTCTATTTACACCAGAGATTGAAGAAGCTCAACATCTGTACATGTATGCAGGAAACCACCAAGATTTTGAAGAAATAGAAGATGACACACATAATACTCCTGATCGTAAGATATATCTTCAGTTTATTTAGAATATATTATTCATATCAACTATATAATCATTGATAAAAAGTAATACCACATTGTTAAAGATTTTCTTTAATTTACACTCTACTTGCTCCCATTGGAAAGAGTGTAGTTATTTAGGTAGTATATAAGGATTAACTATTAAACACAAGAATCCAACCAGACCAATCAGTATGATACTCTCAATATTATAGATATTTACTCATCATTTACCCTAGTATGTTATTTAACATTTACATTACTCTATATATACTATTGTATTTTAGTGGTAAAGGCTTTACCTCACATAATATTGAACTGAGATTTGATATTTATTTTGAGAACAATAATGTTGGTACGAGGGGCCAGTTACAGCCGGTTGGAACAGAAAGAGGTCAGACAATTCTGGCCAGATATGGCCAGTTTAAATGCTAAAGAGATAAGCCTTTATGGTTCATTTAGTTACCACTGAACATTTTGTCTTTGTAAGGAATGTCTAGAGTAAGTCAACTTATTGTCTCAAAATTTATTCTTTTATTCTTAAAATCAAATGAAAGACTGAGTTGGCTGTGACAAGATCTGAAGTAAAAACAACAGCACAACTAAAACTAAAACATAACCTTTGTTGAAAGTATTAAAAACAATTTTATTTACACAAAGTGACTTACTGAGAGAAGTGTCTATCTTTTTTCCCTCTATATATAAATTTCTCTCTCTCTCTCTCTCTATATATATATATATATATATATAACAAAGGAAATGTGGTAAGGAACCAGGTGGATCATAACGTACCAAAGTACTCAATACTCTATCTCAAAATTATTTTTGAAAAGCATAAGAAATGCACAACCAGTAAAAACTTAAAACTAAAACTGAATACTAACTAATACTTATTACTAATTTATACTTATTCCTAATTAAACTATTTTTCACTGGGAAAAATTTGTCAGCATTTTCTTTTCCTTTTTACTTATATATATATATATATATATATTCATCATCATCATTTCATCATTTCATTTTACGTCCGCTTTTTCCCTGCTTGCAAGGGTGGGATGGGAACTGATTTTGGCTTGATTTTTACAGCTGGATGCCCTTCCTAACACCAACCTCATTTACAGTGAGTGCTGGGTGCTTTTTTGCCATGGCACCTCCACGACCACTTTGCAGTGGAATGATAGGGACCCCAGTCCCTATCATCTCATTTCTACAGCTGAGTAAACTGGAGCAATGTGAAATAAAGTGTCTTGCTCAAGGAAACAACACATCACCCGATCTGAGAATTGAACTCACAACCTTTCGATTGCAAGGCTAATGCTCTCACCACTATATATATATATATATATATATATATATATATATATATATATATATATAAATAAATGTCTCTCTCTCTCTCTCTATATTATATATATATATAAAAATATTTCTCTCTCTCTCTCTATATATATATATATATATATTTGAGAGGAATGAAACTTGCATGCTCCGTTGGATGTGTAATAGTAATATACGTGAATGGCAAAGCATAAATAAACTAAGTGAGAAATTAGGAATAAGAGGGATCAGATGCTGTTTACTCGAGAGAAGACTACGTTGGTATGGTCATGTGATGCGCATGAAAGACGACAGCTGTATAAAAAAGTGCAGGACGATCAAAATAGATGGAAGCTATGGAGTAAGTAGACCCAGAAAAACCTGGGGCGATTTGATAAATTCCGACTTTACACACTTACACCTCTCCAAGACAATGTCACTGGACCGAGATCTTTGGCGCTACGCAGTAATACAGAAGACCTGCCTTGCCTAAGTACAAAGCGAAACATATAGTCAGTAGGCATCTCTTAACCAAAAATACACCCGCATCCCACTACCCCGCCCATCTACACCACCCCTTTCTCTGTAAAGTTATGTTGGTACCACAACATCCAGTCCTAAATAAATGAGGTCATGTAGGTGTCACAACAAAAAAACACACAGTCCACGCTGTAATGTGGCCGTGTAGGTAACACGGTATAACCTCCCAGTCCACACTGTAAACGTGGTTGGTGTTAGGAAGGGCATCCAGCTATAGAAAACCCGCAAGACAACCAATCTTGCCTCAAGTGGGACAATTCCCGTCTAAACCCATGCTAGCATGGAAGATAGACGTTAAACAATGATGATGATGATGATTTATGTCTCTCTCTCTCTCTCTCTATATATATATATATATATATATATTTATGTCTTTCTCATTCTTTCTCTCTCCCTGTCAAGTGTTGCACTCTTTATTTACACATTCACCACTCTCTGACATACACATTATTTAAAACTGATTTGTGGAAGTTAAGTGCATAGCCCTTATCATGACTGGAATAACATTTTGAGGGGTTTTCATATATCAATGCACATGCATTATGTCTGTAAAGAGATGTATTTTTTAAATATATAGCATGTAATTATTATATATGTATATTTGAACCCTTTATCATTTCAGCATCTTCTATTACTGAAGTGTACACAGTTAAAGAAATAAAGGATTTATTAAAAGTTCCCTCAAGTAGTGATATATATGGTTACTCTTACAGTTTTATTAGTTGGTTTAATGTGGACTCACCAAATAACAACTATATTCAGTTTTACTGGTAACTCATTCTTTTGTTGATCTTACTTCTAATCTTTGGTTTTTACATTCTATATTATAATAATAATGAAAATTATTGTGTATAGTGCTCAGGTGCACTACAACTCATCAAAGGTGCATGTGTAGTATATAGAATAAATGTTTCTACATTTGGCACAAGGCCAGCAATTATCCCCGTGTATTACTGGTACTTTATTTTATCGACCCCCGTAAGGATGACAGGCAAAGTTAACCTCGGCGGGATTTGAACTCAGACCGTAAAGGGACGTAACTCTATGCTGCAAAGTATGGTAGCCAACCCTCTACCGATACTACCAATAGTACCTTATAGTACATAGAATAATGTACAAATGTTAGGAACATGAACAGTGCATGAATCATGATATAAACACACACACGTGTATGGAGGGGGAATATCAGGTGTAGTGTTGGCAAATTTTGGGAAGAATGGAAGTTTTGAAGGATGCAGTGTCCCGACAGCCAACAACAGATGCAGGTAGTTTGTTCCATGCTTCAGCAACTCTGAGTGTGACAAAATATTATTTGCATGTGACCCAACTGGATATATTATACTGTATTTATATTTCAAAAAGAACAAGAATCCCATGACATCCAATTTCTCCCTCTCCCTCTCCTGTATGGTTAGACTCCTGATTTTAGGACTTCAAACTTTCTAACTTTAAGGCAATATTAGAAATCACCATTTGAGAGGATGAGTGACAGAAATAATAGAATACTGCATAAAATGCCTTCAGTCTTTTTATAGCCTGCACTATAAACCATCAAACATTTGACCAACAAGCTGATATCTCACAGTTTTAGTTTTGTTAAATACTGCTTAGAAATGACATATTTTTTCAAAATGTTTGATGACAAATACCAGAATTTGATACATGTAAGTTTACTTAAAGAATTTTTTTATATTTTAAAAAGACTTCTTTTTAATAAAAGAATTACCATGAGAGTAATAAAATATTTTAATGTGTGTTTTTTTAATTATTTCAGCCCTGATTGTATGTTTCCAATGAGTCTAGAATCCCCAATATGTTTAAACAGCAACTGTGGATCTACACATGATAATATGAAATCTCCACTTATCAAGTTCTATCTGACAATTGCTTTCTCCGATTCTACAGACACAATTAGGAGATGTTTCATAAATAATGACCTTGTTGAAAACCTTCTCAATGTTTCAGTTAGTATACAATATTTTTACATCTCACCTGTAGAAATTCTTCCCTTTATTAGAGAAAGTCAAGAATAAAGTAAAACAAAACAAAGATATAAATAGAAAAAGAATATAAGTAAAATGTTTAGGAATTTCAAATAGTTTCAGTACAATTTCATCATTAAGTACATAGGTCTGGTATTACTGAGGGTCAGAGATCATGAACAATTCTCATCAATAATTACATCATTTGGTATATAGGTTTGGTCTGCTCTGGTCTCCTCTCATCCTCACTACTGAGGGTCAGAGACCATGAACAATTGCACCAATTCTCATCAATTAGATGCCATATATCCATGATTCTCATCAGGAAAAAAAGTGATGTCGATGAGCCCCATATCCTCACCCAACCATTTCTCAGAAGCTAGCTCTGTCTACCCATTATTTACAATCACTAGAACAATGGACTGACACTTCTCTTTATATTCTATCTTCAAATTCTATTGAGATTGACTTTATTAACAAAATAAGTACCAGTAAAATACTGGATTAATTCAAACTTTTTCTTCTAAATATGTGACAGAAATCATTATTTACAACTATTGATTAATCAATGCTAGATTGGTATTAGTTGGAACAGATTGAAATGTGTTCAGGAATTTCATTAGTTTGAGCTTCTTATGAACTGTGACCAGTTGCCAAAAATCTGGGTCATGATTTCAACCTCATCACACATGATCAGCTACAATATAATGACATTTAGCATGAAAGATAGACATTAAACGATGATGATGATCAGGCTGTATATAGTCGATACATCATAGTACTCATCTACAGAAAACCTATAACATTGATTGCACATTATATTTCACAGCAAATAAGTTTCATTTATTCTTTTTTCTCTTACAATTTGATATATATTTTCATTTTCTTCAATTTTTAATTGCTTTCATTCAATTACATTACAGGCAGCTCAATTTGTTCAGCTGAGTGAAAATAAAAAGACAGAATTGAAATGGAAAGTCCTGTTTGAAAGATTCAAAATTTACTTTAAGGTATATAATCTTACTGAAAGCATGTGGTGGACTTAATGTGGGTTTGATTCTTTGACTGGGTGTGTTCTTGAGCAAAACAATTTCACATTGCTCTAGTCCACTCAGCTGAAAATGAGTACTGGAAGTAGCTGGAGGGTAACACTCCAATGGATTATTTACAGTTTGAAGTTTTAAATTGGTAAAATTGAAATATTTTTAAATACTTTTATCACCAAAAATGTATGGTATAAGGACAGTAATTAGAATATTTAAACTGAAATTTAATTTGATATTCAAGATAGAATAACAATTTCATATCCCTGCCACTTACTTATTTCACTTATTAAAAGAAATTCTATTCTATAATTTTCAAATAAAAAAAGGCAATAAGTACTTTAAAATAATTGATATCCCCATCTCAAATTTAGTTTTTAATAAAGAAATGTTTTAAAACCAGATCTGCCTACTTTCAGATCCAGAGACAACAAGAATCTAATCAGCACTCCCACAGAATTAAAGTCCTACATTGTATGCCTATTGATCTGCAAGAACTATTCACTTATTACCAACACAAGAATTGATATTACATTAATGGTTAACCTAATTCTCTTTCTTTGTATTGATAAATATATTGTAATTTTATTTAATAATTATTTTATGAAAGTTACTTAATAAAATACCTTAAAAACATTCACCCTACTTTTCTTTTTATTTTCCAAGTATTGGTATGGGTTAAAAGATGTTTGCTCAGCCTTATATCTCCAGTCATCTATCCCCCACTAGTAATCTACTTCACCATATAACAGCCTGAAACTAATCCTTTTTTTTTTTTTTATTATAAATTCTTTAGGGTCAGTCTATTGTTAATTATAAATTCCTTAGGGTCAGTTTCATCATCATCGTTTAACATCATCTTCCACGCTTGCATGGGTTTGGACAGGAGTTTTCCCACTTGAGGCAAGATTAGTTGTTCTGCTCGTATAGGACTGCCTGGCGGGTTTTCTACGGCTGGATGCCCTTCCTAACACCAACCACGTTTACAGTGTGGACTGGGAGGTTTTTACCGTGTTACCTACACAGCCACATTACAGCGTGGACTGTGAGTTTTTTTGTCGTGACACCTACACGACCTCATTTGTTTCGGACTGGATGTTGTGGTACCTGTTAATTAACAATTAATCCTTCACTCTATAATCATTTACTATTTTTATCTTTTCGTACGTGTATCGTATATATTTATGAAGGTAATAAGGTCAATGCAGTTATGTAGGAGATAAATAAACTTAACATTAAAACATAATTTTGAACACTTATTTTCTATTCCTACCTGATTTTCTAACGCTATTATCATTGTAGCAATTCTGTTTGAATATCAACATTTCAAAATTCAAATCATCCAGATACCTCCATAAATTGTAAAATAAATAATTGGTATGTATAACCTTATAACCCACACACATCACCCGTGTTGAACCCTTCGGAGGCACCCCATTTTGGCCGCTTGTATTCTTTCAGTCATTAAAATAAAATTATTCTTAACCTACAAAAATGTTTACTTGGTTAGCTTCAACTCAAAGGTTATTTTACACCACATTGAACAAATGCCTTCCTCCACATAATTCATTGATGGGATGGGGGTATGCATTAGGGAGTAATCTAAATAGTTGTTTTCGTAGAAAAAAAAAATCAATATTGGTATTAATTTTGTATTAAAATAAATTCAACTATGTATACATATTTAATCCTTTTGATACAAACACACCCAAAACTGCCTCTGGTTCTATGAAACAAAACCACCCATTTTAAAGGTGGCCTAGTGGTAAGGGTGTTAGACTTATGATCATAACGCCGTGGGTTCGATTCCTGGGTTGGGTTGTGTGTTGTTTTCTTGAGCAAAACACTTCATTTCTTGTTGCTCCAGTATACTCAGCTGAAAATGAGTACCAGCAATAGCTGGGGGTTTAACCTTGCGATGGACTGGCATCCTGTCCAGTGGGGAGTATTGTACTCTCAATTGTTTCATGATACGAAACCAGGATAAACACCAGCCTGGTGAGCCTCTGGGCTTGAGACAGACTTTAGGCTATTTAAATTAAAATCTTCCAACAAAAATTAATTTAAGAAGCTTTTGTGAACTTGTTACAAATACCATCTTAATAAGAAAATAAAAAGTAATTTTAGCAAATTCCTCCAAATTCTTCATACATTCATTCAAATACAGGGTATTTCATTAGAAATGTTTTGTGGTGTTTGTTCTAGCTCTTTATATTCTGAGTTCAAGTCCAACTGAGGTTAACTTTGCTTATCATCATTCCAATGTTGATAAAATAAAGCACCAGTCAAGTACAAGGTTGATTTAATTGGGTCCCCTTGCCCCCAAAATTGCTGTCCTTCTGCCTAATTTAGAAACCATTATTATTATATTCTTGGATTGGCAGTATCGGTAGAGGGTCTGACGTCATGCTTTGCAGCAAAGAGTTACGGCCCTTTATGGTCCGAGTTCAAATCCCACCAAGGTTAACTTTGTTTTTCATCCTTACATGGTCAATAAAATAAAGTACCAGTAATACACTGGGATAATTGCTGGCCTTGTACCAAAAATAGAAACAATTATTATTATATTCTGCATATAGGATACAGGCAGATTTGAATGTCTTCAGTGATAACTATATGGTACCATATAAATTATTGTATGTATGGATCCATAACTCCTGAAGTCAGAGAACCAGAACAAATACCACATTCTCATGATAAGTGTGTATTTCATTAGAAATCCAGTCATGAAAATGTTAAGAAATGACTGTTCAAACAACACAATAGACATTTCTACTTTACAAATTTTTAATTTCATACATAGTTTATATATAAATTAATCTAAACCACTTGAAATAAATGATTTGATCTGATGGCAATTAATAAACAAAGATAAATATAAAATAAGAAAACTGATAACTTTTGCAGTTACGAATGATTATTTAATCCAAACAAATAATTTATTATTATTTCTTCAGCAAATAAGGATGAAAAGAGCAGATATAATACAAAGCTTTATTTTCCAGCATGATTAAATTGATAAGAATTTGACGATAATTTACAATGTAATGGCTTTGAATAACAAGTATCAAAATATTACTTCCAGTTAGCTGGGTTCAGGATAGCTTAACACTACCTTCGAGAATAATGGATCGGTCTAAATTCCGAGTGAGTGCAAAACGGATGTTATAGAGTTTAGTCTTTTCAACTTCCAGCATTTTCTACAAAATTAGAAAAACAATATTTACACCCATGTATAAAAATAAATGTATAGGTAATCACACAAAGTATTCATTTAAATTACATCCTTAATATCCAATTGGGAAAATTACATAAATGTTACAAATAGTTATATACAATGACAAGTACAGGACACTAGTGGACTAAATATGATACATACATCTGACTTTCAATACTGGTCCTGATAAATTAAATACCAGTAATATACTGAAGATACAACACCTTTATATGTGTTATCACCATTTTATGTGTTTTCCTATGTTTGCCATGGTTGTATGGTGATGTGTACCTTAGTTTATCAAGAATAAAAGAAAATCATATTTAACCAGGCAAGACCAAGTAGTACTACTAGTAGACATACATCATTGTTTTCACATTCTTTATATCTTCTCTTATAAAGACTGTCCATATTGTCTTGTTATATACAACATCTACACCCATATTTGCTGTATATACTGTGCTTTATAAAATCACTTTTAGTTGTGATCAGCGGGTAATTGCAAGAGAGTGACACCATTAATGAATAAATAGCTAAATACACACATACACATACGTGTGTGTTTAAATTATATACACATACATATATACATGTGTGAGTATTTAGATTATATACACATACATATATACGTGTGTGAATATTTAGATTATATACACATACATATATACGTGTGCGTGTGTGTGAGTATTTAGATTATATACACATACATATATACGTGTGCGTGTGTGTGAGTATTTAGATTATATACACATACATATATACGTGTGCGTGTGTATGAGTATTTAGATTATATACACATCATCATCATCATCATCAACGTTTAACGTCCGTGTTCCACGCTTGCATGGGTTTGGACGGGGGTAGTCCCACTTGAGGCAAGAGTGATTGTCTTGCTCACATAAGACTGTCTGGCAGGTTTTCTACAGTTGGATGCCCTTCCTAACACCAACCACATTTACAGTGTGGGTCTGGGAGGTTTTTACCGTGTTGCCTACACGGCCACATTACAGCGTGGACTGTGTGTTTTTTTGTCGTGACACCTACACGATCTCATTTGTTTCGGCCTGGATGGCGCGGCACCAACATAACTTTACATAGAACGGGGTGGTGTGGATGGGGTGAGGGTGGTGGCGGGACGGGGTGTATAATAATAATAATAATGAAATTATTGTGTACAGTGCTCAGGTGCACTACAACTCATCAAAGGTGCATGTATAGTACATAGAATAATGTACAAATGTCAGAAAAGTGAACAGTGTATGAGTCATGATATACATGTGTGTGTGTGTATGGAGGGGGGATATCACATACATACATATATATGTCTAACCCATGCTAGCGTGGAAAATGGACTTTAAACGATGATGATGATGATATGAGTATATTTAGATTATATACACATACATATATATATATGTGAGTATTTAGATTATATACACATACATATATGAGAGTATTTAGATTATATACACATATATATATAATGATGATGACATTAAGATCTACTTGTTGGAGTGTTGGATACAATGCCCTAATTATATGATATATATGTATATATATCATCATCATCATCGTTTTACGTCCATTATTCCACGCTAGCATGGGTTAGACGAGTTGTTCTGTTGTGGGCAGTGTCTGGTCGACTGACCATGCCTTGCTCATACAGGAACTGATTTGGCTTGATTTCTACAGCTGGATGTCTTTCCTAACACCAACCTCATTTACAGTGAGTGCTGGGTGCTTTTTCGTGGCGCCTACACGTCCACTTTACAGTGGGGGCTGGGTGCTTTTTCGTCTTAGTCTTTGTCATGTTGACTTTGAGACCCTTTCTTTCTAGTCCCTGCTTCCAAGTTTGGAATTTCTTCTCTAGTTCTACCATAGATTCAGCTATACCATCAACATTTAACATCCATTTTTCCATGCTAGCATGGGTTAGACAGGTTGTCCTATTTGAAGCAAATCAAGTTAGGTAACTGTGTCTTGCTCATATAGAACTGTTTCTGGCTAGGTTTCTATGGCTGGATGCCCTTCCTAAAGCCAACCACATTTACAGTGTCAGCCGGGTGCTTTTTATCATGACACCAACAAAACTACTATATCATCATCATCGTTTAACGTCCATCTTCCACGCTTGCATGGGTTTGGACGGGAGTTTTCCCACTTGAGGCAAGATTTGTTGTCCTGCTCGTATAGGATATATATATATATATATATACATATATATGATGATATATATATATATACATACATATGTGTGTGGCGGTGCCACAGCATGGCCTCAGCCCCTTGGCTAGAACACAAATAAATACATATATATATATAACATTAAAACTTCATTGACACACCTTTTGGTTTTCATCTCCAATAAGACTAATTTCTTTAGTTAATTCCTCGACACAATGCATCAGTTCATATGTTTGTTGACTATTGATAAGCATCTATAAAATAAATAAAAGACAGAAATGTTTTTGATAATGAATATATGTATATAATATGTATATAATATGAATATAGTATGTATATAATATGTATATAATATGTATATAATATGAATATAATATGAATATAATATGTATATAGTATGTATATAATATGTATATAATATGAATATAATATGTATATAATATGAATATAATATGTATATAATATGTATATAATATGTATATAATATGTATATAATATGAATATATGTATATAATATGTATATAATATGTATATAATATGTATATAATATGTATATAATATGTATATAATATGAATATAATATGTATATATTATGAATATAATATGTATATAATATGTATATAATATGTATATAATATGAATATAATATGAATATAATATGTATATAATATGTATATAATATGTATATAATATGAATATAATATGTATATAGTACGTATATAATATGAATATAATATGTATATAATATGAATATAATATGAATATAATATGTATATAATATGAATATAATATGAATATAATATGAATATAATATGTATATAATATGTATATAATATGTATATAATATGTATATAATATGAATATAATATGAATATAATATGAATATAATATGTATATAATATGTATATAATATGTATATAATATGAATATAATATGTATATAATATGTATATAGTTTTAAGCCTTCAATATTTTGACTTTGTGAAACTAATACCTATATGTCACATTTAGCTATACTAGCCAGTATATACATTTGTAAATATTTAACCTTTTTATGACCACATTTATGTGTTTCAGTTAATATTGAAAACCATCAAAGTTTTGAAGGAATTTAGTTGCATAACTATATATTTTCTTTTTGTTATTAAGTTATTAAGTTGTTTGAAATATCATTGTTTTATGTATATCTAATGCGCAATAAACTCATTACAAAAGTGCATTCCCTTCCAGGCAGTTATCTCCACAATGACAACACATTATTGGCACTTGATTAGTTGAACCAACTGTTCAGAGGAACAGCACAAGGTTTTAAGTGTAAGTTCCTCTAGAGAAACACCAATGAATAAGCACCCAAGCAATTACTTGTCTCATTAGAAATATCAACCAACAAACTCCATAAAATCAGGACCTTGAAAATGTAGCCCTAGGTTTATAAAAATAAAACAGCAGTCACAGTTATGATCATTGGTCTGCTGTGGTTCACTCAGGGCTAAACAACAGTATTTGAAACACTGATTAAACAATATATCATTACTAATCATTTTCAACAAAAATAATAATTGTTTCTACTTTTGGCACAAGGCTAGCTATTACCCCAGTGCATTACTGGTACTTTATTTTATCAACCCCGTAAGGATGAAAGGCAAAGTTAACCTCGGCAGGATTTGAACTCAGAATGGCAAGGGCCGTAACTCTATGCGTCAAAGCATGGCGTCCAACCCTCTACCGATACTGCCAATCCACCGCCCTATGCTGAATAATAATAATTGTTTCTACTTTAGGCACAAGGCCAGCAATTACCCAGTGCATTACTGGTACTTTATTTTATCGACCCCGTAAGGATGAAAGGCAAAGTCAACCTCGGCGGGATTTGAACTCAGATCGTAAAGGGACGTAACTATGCTGGAAAGCATGGCGTCCGACCCTCTACCGATTAATAATTTTAAGTAATCATACTCACTTCCTGAGACTCTAAGAGAGGTAAAGCATCACAGAGGAGAGTTATCCAGAAACTGAAAATTAAATATTTCACTTTACAAACAAATTACAAGACAAACAATATAACTTCAACATTAGGAGAGTAGAAGATGGGTTACACTTATTAGGATTTATTTCATTTCTTCATTGTGTTCTCGTGAACCTTTTCTCAGTGTCACTGAGACTAGTGAAAAGAAGATATATCATCAAACAAGAGACCTGGGACCTGGTCCAACAGACTTGTTTGCAACAGAGTGACTCTGTTAAAAGTGCTCAGGGCCATTAAACTGGGTGAGAGAGAGTAATGGTGAGTTTCAGTTATTCAATATATTATTTGTGTGTATAAATATATATATGTGTGTGTGTGTATATATATATATATGTGTGTGTGTGTATATATATATATATATATAACTTATAAATAAAACATTTAAAATGTCATATTGATCTTTAATACTTGGTGGTTGTTTCTAATTAAACTGAAATTTCCACAGGGTCAGCTAGTGTGTATATGATATGTACCTGTAACTCCTGAGGGAATTGTAGGGGCTCCATATTGACATAAAGCCTCTATTATGGCAGTTTTTAAACCAGGCAGAGCCCATCCCCTCTCCAGGCCTGTGTACAGCAGATTTCTTTCAGAGAAGGATAGAGAGAGTGAGGGAAAGGAAGTGAGAAAGAGATATAGAGGAAGAGCAAACCCCAGTACTAAACTGGTACTTTTTTTATCGAGCTCGAATGGATGAAAGGCAAAGTAGACCTCAGTAGGATTTGAACTGAGAGACCAGAGAACTGGAACATTCTAACAAATATATATATATATATATAATTGTTTCTACTTTAGGCACAAGGCCACAATTACCCAGTGCATTACTGGTACTTTATTTTATCGACCCCGTAAGGATGAAAGGCAAAGTCAACCTTAGCGGGATTTGAACTCAGATCGTAAAGGGACGTAACTATGCTGGAAAGCATGGCGTCCGACTCTCTACCGATACTGCCAATCCAAATATATATATATATAATACAAAGACATCACTTACCCCTTCGGAGCCAGCCTCGCACTGAGTAAAGATACCAAGAGATTAGCAGCTTCCTGAATTTCTCCATTCTCATAGAGCTTATGGAATTCCCGGTACTGACCTGATGTTCAAGTGAGAAGGAACAGTCAACATATAATACAAACATACTATTTGTCAATACTGTTATGTATGTGTATAATATTGAGTTATACCAACTTTAAGATAGTCTAATATTTTGTTATGAAATGTGACATGATATAACATGATGGTGGTGAGTCCGATTACTCATGGACTTATTGGGAAATTACTTCAGCTAGAATTGCAAACAGATGAATATGCAAATAAAATGTAGTGTCAAGAGGACTCTCGTTAGTCTTGTCATGAATGAGACAACAATCTGGTGGGGTAACAGATACAACATAGTATAGAGAGGAGAGGACTCTCTTTAGTCTTGTCATGAATGAGACAACAATCTGGTGGGGTAACAGACACAACATAGTATAGAGAGGAGAGGACTCTCTTTAGTCGTCATGAATGAGACAACAATCTGGTGGGGTAACAGACACAACATAGTATAGAGAGGAGAGGACTCTCTTTAGTCTTGTCATGAATGAGACAACAATCTGGTGGGGTAACAGATACAACATAGTATAGAGAGGAGAGGACTCTCTTTAGTCTTGTCATGAATGAGACAACAATCTGGTGGGGTAACAGATACAACATAGTATAGAGAGGAGAGGACTCTCTTTAGTCTTGTCATGAATGAGACAACAATCTGGTGGGGTAACAGACACAACATAGTATAGAGAGGAGAGGACTCTCTTTAGTCTTGTCATGAATGAGACAACAATCTGGTGGGGTACCAGACACAACATAGTATAGAGAGGAGAGGACTCTCTTTAGTCGTCATGAATGAGACAACAATCTGGTGGGGTAACAGACACAACATAGTATAGAGAGGAGAGGACTCTCTTTAGTCTTGTCATGAATGAGACAACAATCTGGTGGGGTACCAGACACAACATAGTATAGAGAGGAGAGGACTCTCTTTAGTCGTCATGAATGAGACAACAATCTGGTGGGGTAACAGATACAACATAGTATAGAGAGGAGAGGACTCTCTTTAGTCTTGTCATGAATGAGACAACAATCTGGTGGGGTACCAGACACAACATAGTATAGAGAGGAGAGGACTCTCTTTAGTCGTCATGAATGAGACAACAATCTGGTGGGGTAACAGACACAACATAGTATAGAGAGGAGAGGACTCTCTTTAGTCTTGTCATGAATGAGACAACAATCTGGTGGGGTACCAGACACAACATAGTATAGAGAGGAGAGGACTCTCTTTAGTCGTCATGAATGAGACAACAATCTGGTGGGGTAACAGACACAACATAGTATAGAGAGGAGAGGACTCTCTTTAGTCTTGTCATGAATGAGACAACAATCTGGTGGGGTACCAGACACAACATAGTATAGAGAGGAGAGGACTCTCTTTAGTCGTCATGAATGAGACAACAATCTGGTGGGGTAACAGATACAACATAGTATAGAGAGGAGAGGACTCTCTTTAGTCTTGTCATGAATGAGACAACAATCTGGTGGGGTACCAGACACAACATAATATAGAGAGGAGAGGACTCTCTTTAGTCGTCATGAATGAGACAACAATCTGGTGGGGTAACAGACACAACATAGTATAGAGAGGAGAGGACTCTCTTTAGTCTTGTCATGAATGAGACAACAATCTGGTGGGGTAACAGATACAACATAGTATAGAGAGGAGAGGACTCTCTTTAGTCTTGTCATGAATGAGACAACAATCTGGTGGGGTAACAGATACAACATAGTATAGAGAGGAGAGGACTCTCTTTAGTCTTGTCATGAATGAGACAACAATCTGGTGGGGTAACAGACACAACATAGTATAGAGAGGAGAGGACTCTCTTTAGTCTTGTCATGAATGAGACAACAATCTGGTGGGGTAACAGACACAACATAGTATAGAGAGGAGAGGACTCTCTTTAGTCTTGTCATGAATGAGACAACAATCTGGTGGGGTAACAGACACAACATAGTATAGAGAGGAGAGGACTCTCTTTAGTCTTGTCATGAATGAGACAACAATCTGGTGGGGTAACAGATACAACATAGTATAGAGAGGAGAGGACTCTCTTTAGTCTTGTCATGAATGAGACAACAATCTGGTGGGGTACCAGACACAACATAGTATAGAGAGGAGAGGACTCTCTTTAGTCGTCATGAATGAGACAACAATCTGGTGGGGTAACAGACACAACATAGTATAGAGAGGAGAGGACTCTCTTTAGTCTTGTCATGAATGAGACAACAATCTGGTGGGGTAACAGATACAACATAGTATAGAGAGGAGAGGACTCTCTTTAGTCTTGTCATGAATGAGACAACAATCTGGTGGGGTACCAGACACAACATAGTATAGAGAGGAGAGGACTCTCTTTAGTCGTCATGAATGAGACAACAATCTGGTGGGGTAACAGACACAACATAGTATAGAGAGGAGAGGACTCTCTTTAGTCTTGTCATGAATGAGACAACAATCTGGTGGGGTAACAGATACAACATAGTATAGAGAGGAGAGGACTCTCTTTAGTCTTGTCATGAATGAGACAACAATCTGGTGGGGTAACAGACACAACATAGTATAGAGAGGAGAGGACTCTCTTTAGTCTTGTCATGAATGAGACAACAATCTGGTGGGGTAACAGATACAACATAGTATAGAGAGGAGAGGACTCTCTTTAGTCTTGTCATGAATGAGACAACAATCTGGTGGGGTACCAGACACAACATAGTATAGAGAGGAGAGGACTCTCTTTAGTCGTCATGAATGAGACAACAATCTGGTGGGGTAACAGACACAACATAGTATAGAGAGGAGAGGACTCTCTTTAGTCTTGTCATGAATGAGACAACAATCTGGTGGGGTAACAGATACAACATAGTATAGAGAGGAGAGGACTCTCTTTAGTCTTGTCATGAATGAGACAACAATCTGGTGGGGTAACAGACACAACATAGTATAGAGAGGAGAGGACTCTCTTTAGTCTTGTCATGAATGAGACAACAATCTGGTGGGGTAACAGATACAACATAGTATAGAGAGGAGAGGACTCTCTTTAGTCTTGTCATGAATGAGACAACAATCTGGTGGGGTACCAGACACAACATAGTATAGAGAGGAGAGGACTCTCTTTAGTCGTCATGAATGAGACAACAATCTGGTGGGGTAACAGACACAACATAGTATAGAGAGGAGAGGACTCTCTTTAGTCTTGTCATGAATGAGACAACAATCTGGTGGGGTAACAGACACAACATAGTATAGAGAGGAGAGGACTCTCTTTAGTCGTCATGAATGAGACAACAATCTGGTGGGGTAACAGATACAACATAGTATAGAGAGGAGAGGACTCTCTTTAGTCGTCATGAATGAGACAACAATCTGGTGGGGTAACAGATACAACATAGTATAGAGAGGAGAGGACTCTCGTTAGTCTTGTCATGAATGAGACAACAATCTGGTGGGGTAACAGACACAACATAGTATAGAGAGGAGAGGACTCTCTTTAGTCTTGTCATGAATGAGACAACAATCTGGTGGGGTAACAGACACAACATAGTATAGAGAGGAGAGGACTCTCGTTAGTCTTGTCATGAATGAGACAACAATCTGGTGGGGTAACAGACACAACATAGTATAGAGAGGAGAGGACTCTCTTTAGTCTTGTCATGAATGAGACAACAATCTGGTGGGGTACCAGACACAACATAGTATAGAGAGGAGAGGACTCTCTTTAGTCTTGTCATGAATGAGACAACAATCTGGTGGGGTAACAGACACAACATAGTATAGAGAGGAGAGGACTCTCTTTAGTCTTGTCATGAATGAGACAACAATCTGGTGGGGTAACAGATACAACATAGTATAGAGAGGAGAGGACTCTCTTTAGTCTTGTCATGAATGAGACAACAATCTGGTGGGGTAACAGACACAACATAGTATAGAGAGGAGAGGACTCTCTTTAGTCGTCATGAATGAGACAACAATCTGGTGGGGTAACAGACATAACATAGTATAGAGAGAGGACTCTCTTTAGTCTTGCCAGTGACAAGACAACCTTTCTAGTGATGGTCATGATAAAATGCACCCAGAACATAAGTTGACAATAGGAAGGGCATCAAGCAATAGAACCAAGCCAATAATTGGAACTTGTAAGTGATGGTAGCTGATTCATCTAGGAGAGCAGTAACTTCAAATAAGAACTGAGATGGTGACTTGTCAAACCCATGCCAGCTTGGAAGAATGAACATAAAAACTAATGATGATTTTGTTTAAATACAGTTACATCAACAACACAAAATAAAAAACAAAACTTACCTAGAAAAGTTAATTTACTGCTCAAAAACATAGATGTACCAAGGTTTTCCAGAAGATCCAAATGGGAGAACTGTCCAGTTTCACAATATTCTGTCAGGATTCTATCAAAGATAGGAAATTTCAACTAAACTATAATATTTTACTAGAAAGGGAGCTTCAATGTCTGCTTCTAAATTAAATTCTAATCAGGCTACCATTAGCTCTAAATCTTATTTTCAGCATCACTTTTACAAAATTAAAAAGTATTTATAGTAGAATACATGGCACAACATTCTGTCCATTAGTAAAAATAATATAAACATTTGAAGTAACACATTTTTTTACTAAATCATTATAAGGATGTTAAAGGTTAAATGATGATGATGATTATTATTATATAGTTTTCAAGTGCTTACCTCTCTGAGAGTAAAGTTGCATATGAACTATCCTGTAAAAGAAATGTCAACATATTAAAAGGATATAACACAACGCACACCTAAACTACTAATGGTGATGGTGGGGTGGTGAAGATGATGGTTGTGGTTGTGGTGAAGATGATGACGATGGTTGTGGTGGTGGTGATGATGATATGCAATTAACTGTTATAAACTGGAATTAATATCATATATCAATCTCCCCTTTTTTGCTTTAAACAAATTCTTTAATGCAACAAGACAAGCTTTTTCATCGAATAAAACTCAAAGCCCTCATTGGAGCAGCTTTAGTAAGCTTTCAACTGTCCATATAATTGTTTTATTGGGACCAGTTGTATCAACCTGGCTTTGTGGTCTGAGAGCCACAATAAAAGAAGATTTAGTTTAATACATTTTTCAAGAGATTTTTTTAAATTCCAAACAATATTTGAATTTGAAATAAGTTTCAATTCTCTTAATGTAAAAAAAAAATTTCTGCTTCACTTCATAAACACTAAAAGAGAGTGAGAACAGCCAAGATGGCCAACTCAGAAGTCAGCAGTTCATATCCAATCACAACCTCTGTGTTGTGTCTATAAATACTTAACCCTTTTGCTATTATTTCTAATAAAATACACTGTCTATGTGTGTTATTAGCTTTGAAAATTTGGAGGAACTTAAAATATCTAATCCTTTCATTAGTTAGCTGATGTTTGAAATATTATTTTAACAAAAATTTCTTAAATAAAATTATTAGAGGTTTAATATAAGTGTGAACATTCTAGAATGAAACCAGAGCAGTTTTAAGTGAGTTGGTATCAAAAGGGTTAATACTTAGCAGCTAAATTCACACTACAGAGCAGTATTGGCAACAACACCACTATAAAATAGAGTTAGCTTGTAGTACTGAATTCATATTTTTCAGTGTATTTTTTCTTTGAATTCCTATACAAAGACTGAGAGTCCATGGCAACCACCTTTGAGAAAAACAGAAATATCACTTCTTACATTGTCTATTCCATACATAAATTTTTATAAGCTACTAAAATAGGTGACAAAACCGTTATAACTGCAAAGAAGTTTAGCAGATGTTCATAAGAGAAAGTAAAATCTTATATACCTTTGACTTGAGGAACCAGCTTAGGGCTTGTCCAACCCGCTTTGTTTTCAGACATTTTTTACCCATTACTTTGCAAATAGATTTGGCTAGAAAAAAAAAGAGATTATTTAAAATGATGCCTATAAATGTTATACTTTATAAATTTAAGGTCCTTTTTGTTGTTTTTTTTTCGTTTTGAAATTGCAAATGATGATGTGAGGTTGGTGTTAAGATGTTGTCAGTGGATGTTAACTGGGTACTAGGAATACAGGAAGATTAAGACATGGAAGATCATGATAAAGTTAAACCTGAGAACAATGGACCTCATTGATGAGATGCTGTAACAATAAAAAGTATACTTAACTCTTAACATCTTGTAATAATTTGGTAAAACAAATATCTAAAAATAGGGTTTCTTAATTCAAATGTTTATATTGTCTTTACTAGTAGAGAGATCATTGTAAGCAATTGCAGTATTAGAGACTTTAATCTTTATATGATGTAGTCATGGTGTTATTTTGTACTATTCAAGTAAGTTTTACTAATGAGGTTTCATGCAGTACAGGACATTAAGAGTTAAAGCAGGCCTAGGATCAAAGATGTTCCGGTCGTGACTATCTCATCTTTTATTCAGATACTGTACATCTCAGATTACATTATCCAATGTGTCCCTTTTTAAATAGATAGGCTATGATTTGAAAGAGATTTAGCTGCTATTTTTGTCAGTTCAATAACTACAAAGAGGTTCCCTTGTTAGTGACAATGATGACAATAGCAGCGATAGGGCTCTTGGATCCTGACCATTCTGGAGCTAAACTACACCCTATAATTATGTGATTACTACTTCTTTGCCTTAAGAACAGAGGTAATGAAATGACTAAACTGTTAGAGGGTCAAACAAAATGCTTTGTATGATAATATTTGTTTTGGTTATTTACATTCCGAGTTCAAATCCTGCCATGGTCAACTTTGCCTGTCATCCTTCTAGGGTCAACGAAGTACCAGTCAATAATGGAGGAGTGGAAGAATCAAGCATTGGAGAAAATGATTTGCAGCATTTGTCTTGAAATGTTAACAATTCATGCCACTTATATTCTTGATTACTTCCAAAAGGATTTGAAAATAATAGGTAGGGCCTTTCATTAGAAAAATGGTAGTGAAAGACTTAAAGCAGCTTTCACATTCTATAAATGTTCCTCATACAATCTAAAAGACAAATGAAATAAATCAATACTAATACAATAGCTAAAAAAAAAAAATAAAACCCCACCGTGCTCCTGCAGGCCTCTAGTTTCACATATATTCAATAACTTCAGCACCTTCTTCTCCGTGTCAAGTGGGATACGTTCTAAGTAAAGTTCCAAGTACTCCCTGAACAAACAAAAATATATATGGAAATACAAAACAAAAAAAAAAACTTTAGACAGTTCTTAAATAACAAAGAAAAAATACAGTTAACTTTAATTTTTTAGTATTTCCAAAATAATTTATACTACAAACCTAGTAATCTAATTTTGGGATGTCCAGGCCTGATCTATAACTGATCATGGTGGTGGTGGTGGTGGTATCAGCTCATGCAAATCTAACTGATGCTGTTTAGAAGAATGTCAATCAGCAAAGAACAACCATATACTTAACTGTGTATATCCTCAGACATTTATTGGTTTTAGTACCAAAGTTACAAGGAATAAATACAGCCCCAACACTTACAATAAAAGTAAACGTGGCCAAAGACCTGAGGCTACAGTGTTTGGCAATTGAATGGAGAATATATAGGATCTGAGAAGACCCCAGTCTGGCTAAACATATGACAATCTCTCTAGTGCTAGTGTCACAGCAAGTTCATCCAGTAAAGTGGTAGTGCTGGTGCCACGAAAAATGTACTCATTACACTCAGTAAGGTGGTTGGCATCACAGAAACTATGCCAAATATGAAACGTATGAGCAAGATGAAGTTGCTCCAATTGGTCAGGTCTTGGACTGTGGTGACTCGTCCAACCCATGCCAACTTTGAAAGCAGACATAAAATGATTATGATGATCATGATGATATATATAAAGGACCCCCCTCCCCACCAACAACAAAAGTGTGGAGGAGATGAATGCAATATTAATGAAATATATATATAGTTTTTATTATAATCAAAAGAATTGAAGGTAAACTATTTTGGTGAATCTTGTGTTCATAATGTGTTTAAATATTTGACTTTTGATTAACGTTTCTGTGTTTGGTTTGACATATTTGTTGCAAGCATCCAATGAAAAACAGAACAGAAAACAACTCTTACCTGCCAAATTCAGGGCAGAAGTCAAAATAGTGGATACCAATAGCCCATAAACTGCAACAATATGATCCAATATTTAGAAACATGAAATCATAAAATTTAAAATTATAAACAATAGAATACAGATTGTCTTTTAGATGTTAATTAAAGTTTTATTAATTTGAAATGTAAGAAAAAAGAACAGTTAGTATAATAATTAAAGGTAATATATCATGGAAGGTGTGCATGTGTGTATTAGTCATTTAAGAACACACAAAATCTCTCACCTTCACTTTTGTTTATTTATTAATAAGACTATATACTATGAAGTGGTAAAAAGTTGCTACACTTCTGCAACCTGTTTATTCACACAATTCCACTCCATCTGTTAGAAATAAATCTCTCTAAATTCTTGATTATTTGAAAAGTTATTAAAATACCATAACCAGTGTCTTTCATTAGAAATATGGCACTGAAAGGATTAAACAAGGCAAGATTAATCATTCAGAGCAACTGGCTAAAACATAAAAATTACTTTATATATCAAACTAAACTCCTCTCATGCTTAAGAAAAGAACAAAAAGCAATAAAAATAAAACAATCTGGCCAGAAACCAATTTTCAATAAATACAGTGGATAATGTCAATGAACAGTTTACAGTAGTATGATGAAAGTATTTGATACTTCATAATACATAGTAGGCCTGGAGAGGGATGGGCTCCGCCAGGTTTAAAATGCCCAAGAAATGCCATATGTCTATACAGTGCCCCTATGACTTCATCAGGAGTTACAGAACAATACCATACCAGTACAGAGTAAAGTGAAGGTAACAGATTTTGTGTGTTCTTGCTTCAACATCCTGTACCACATGAAAG
This sequence comes from Eledone cirrhosa, assembly GCA_964016885.1. Lineage (NCBI taxonomy): Eukaryota > Metazoa > Mollusca > Cephalopoda > Octopoda > Eledonidae > Eledone > Eledone cirrhosa. The sequence continues at coordinate 12,318,764 of OZ024746.1, read as the reverse complement.
CACATTAGCAAGACATTCTTGAAAAGTATGAAACAACACTAAGTCTTTACTTAATACTGCAAATGTTTAGTAATCTGTCCACCAGTAAAAATACTATAAACATTTGAATTAAGAAACCAATTTTTCCAATATTATCTGCTAAATCATTACAGGATGCTGAATGCTCAAACAACGGAATGGCCTTTTAACACCCAGTACTGTGATGCGTTATACTGTATAGTTAGATATAGGAAGAATACTAGAAAATATATTCAGTTCTTACCTTTTGTGGGACATCAGACTGGAAGCATAATCTAGCAGTAAATATTCTCTCATACTTAAGCCATGACTATAAAATAATCAGAAAAAGAAAATGTCTATATTTTAGAATTTAAATAAAACATTCAACATGAAATTTTAAAAATTAACATAAAAAATAAAAGTGTGAAAAATGAGAGAAAAGGAGCACCATAAAACACAAAGGTTTAATAATTTAATACTTTATTTCTATGAAACAAAACCACTCATTTTAAATGAAAACCAACATAATTTTATATAAGAACATTTTATTATGTTACAAATGCTATCTTAATGAAATTATAATTTTAGTAACTCTTTCTTAAATTCTTCCTTATTTAATTAAAATACGAAGTATTTTATTATAAATATGGTAACGTGTTAGGGATATATAAGTTAATATATATATAAAATTTAAAAGAACTAACGGTAATTTCTGGGGTACAAGGAAGCCACTGTGAGTCAAAAGATCTGCAAGATGGGCTGTGAACCACCAATTGTCAAGGTAAGTGCTGCAAAGATATTAACATAGAAACATCAAAATTATTAACTCTTAATATCCTGTACCACATGAAACTGCATTAGCAAGGCATTCTTGAAAAGCACAAAACAGCACTATAACAGTATCCCTTTAAAAATTAAAGTTTTCACAAGTAAAGATACTACAAGCATTTGATTTACCTAAACCTATTTTTAGATATTTTCTGTTAAAACATTAAAGGATATGTAAATATTGAGATGAATTAACAGATTATATATTTGGTCAACTGTGCTGTGTCCGGGGCAAAAACCAGAGTTCATCAGCTAGCTTGGACTTGACAATCTCCCTACATCTCTTTGCCAGACACTTAGCAGAGACTTTACTGGAAGCGGGAGGCTTAATAAAATCTCTCTATAATTGGAGCAATCTCTCGTCTCCCTTTTTGAAAATAGGGATTATCACTCCCAATTGTCGTTGCTTAGGTGCCTTTCCAGAAATCTAGGGAACCCAGCATACGAGTTAGCCAGAGTATATCTTCTCTACTTAAGTCTTTGGACATCTCGGGCCAAATTTCATCTTCCTCAGCGACCTTGCCACATTTGAGCTCTTTAATTGCCCTTGTAACCTCAGCCTCCAAGAGGTTAGTTATCGCTCCCAATGGCACATCAAAGCAAATGTTGTTGTGACCGGGTTTAGATCAGCAAAGTATTCTCTCCACTTAGCAAAGATAATCAAACCTTTTTTTTTTCTAGCACAAAAATAGAGGCCCTATAAATCAGCTGAGTTGACCAGCTAGTCTTGTTATTCACTGCAATGAATTCAAATTCCTTTTGTATACCATGTATATCCAGTTTAGAATACACCATATCCCTGTCATAAGAACCGACTAAAAGGGTTAGTATGAAGAAGGGCCTCTATCTGTAAAACACTATCTCAATAAGTCCTGTCCAACCCATGCAAGTATGGAAAAGTTAACATAAAAATGATGACACTAATGGCTTGCTCTTGAAAAGATGAATTACATAGTCAACTCATAGTCAACTCATTGACACCTAAATTCAATGTATGTTAGTATCTCTCCCTTGTTCTTGTAGAAACTCAAAAGAAACAGAGAAATAGGAATAGATCAATGTTATTTATTCATTATTTCAGACTTTGATCTGTACACTAACTCATGTCATTAAGCTGTAAACTATTATTATAACTGGATTATAAACAAAATATGCTGTAATTTAAATTAATGGTATTTCATTTTATAAAAATGTTTTCTAGTTTTGGCACAAAGCCAGCAATTTTGAGAGAAAAGAAAAGTCAATTGTATCAACTGCAGTATTTGACTGGTACTTTATTTTATCAACCCCAGAAGGATGAATGATAAAGTTGATCTTGGTGGGATATGAACTTAGAGATGGAAAAAATACCTGAAAGTACTTCCAAAACTCTGCCAATCTGCCACACTAATTTATATAACATCTGACACTAAAATAAATTGTGAAAAGAAAGCCAAAGACTATAAAAGATAATTCAACAATACAGAACTCACCAGCAACTGCGAATCATTTGGTTAATGTCAAATTCAAATAAAGCAATAAGGATATTGTCTAACTGAGCCATCCGGTTGTCTCCTCGATACATATCAATACAAGGCTACAAAGAAATTAAACAAAAACACAATGACACCAAAGTATACATAGTAATGACAATACGCAAGTCAAAAACAATCCTTAGTGATTTTATAGTCCCAGAAGCATGGATAGTACTCCAAAAATGCTTTACTGTGCTAGCATGTTTTGTGACACCCTTGACTAACCTTTTACACTGCTTATCATCCCAAATGTATCTTATTTGCCAAAGCCAATACTAAACACCTTTCATAATCCTTCCTTACTACAACTGCAATCTTCTAGAACTCCTTATTCAGACATACTAGAGAGATTTGGACACCAGGATTTAAATTCAGAGCATAGAGATATATAATTTGACACTGAATATCCCCCACCACATCACCACTCTAAAATATACAAATATAATGATCAAAATACTCAAGGCTTACCTGTATATAATATTGTAATTCCATGGTCTTTACAACAGGATTTTGGTAAAACAGTTTGGAAACCAACATATGGAACCAAGTTTCACAAAAGTCTTTCATTTGATAGAAGACTGCCTCCTCTCCACATAAAATCTGTTAAAACAAGAATTAGTAAAATCTATCATAATTAATAAACAGTCTATATAATAATTGTTTCTACATTTGGCACAAGGCCAGCAATTACCCAGTACATTACTGGTACTTTATTTTATCGACCCCCGTAAGGATGAAAGGCAAAGTTAACCTCGGCGGGATTTGAACTCAGATCGTGAAGGGACGTTACTCTTTGCGTCAAAGCATAGTGTCCGACCCTCTACTGATAATCCACCCCTTAATAATGGTTTCTGATCTAGCCACAATATAATGAACAGTCTATATAATATGGTTTCTGATTTAGTCACAAAGTCAGCAATTTGGAGAAGAAAAAATCAATATCAACACCAGTACGTAACTGGTACTTTATTTTATTGACCTCAGAACGATGAAAGGCAAACTTGAACTGAGAATGTAAACAGCTGGAACAAATACTATAAAGCATTGTCTGAAGCTCTAACAACTCTGCCAATCCATTATTCTCAGTCTAAACAATGATGATGATGATGACAAAGAACATAATGATAATATCATTGGTGATAACAATAAATATGAGATGGGGGAAGAAATAGGACAATACTGGTTGTTACTTGAGAAGACCTACAACACAGACGTAAACAAATATTTGTTTGGTACCACTAGCCATAGACTCCTTAATATTATATTGTCTTAACCCTTTAACATTTAAATTGGCCATATCCATCCAGAATTCTCTCACCCCTTTCTGTTCAAACCAGCTATAACTGGCCACTCATACTGATGTTAAGGTATTCTTCTCAAAATAAATAATATCAAAAGCTCATAGATTCAATATTACAAGAGATTAATTATGTGAGATTTTCCTTTACCATGAAAATACAATAGTAAATATAGAGTAATGTAAATGCTAAAGGGTTTAGGTTTATAAGTTAAATGTGTGGTCTTTATTATAAAGATTATTAGAGATATTTGACCAACAAATCAGTTAAATAGTGAGAACCTTTGTTGGCTTGTGATGCTGCTACCCCCCCAGGTCAGCCCCCATCAGGAAGACTCATGATTGAAGATGTTTCAGTTGCTACCATCCCATCTTTTTTTCAAACCTATTTTATCTAAGACTACATTATCCAATGTATCATTCCTTTTGTATTGGGTGACATGTGTTGGAGATTGTCCTGCCTAGCTTTGATGTTAAGTGGTTGAGTGACATCCAGTGTTGTTTTGCTTTTCATAGCACCTATTTACAAATGATGTGGAACATTGAACATTAAGTGTTATTGCTAGTGATACAGCATAACCGTATATTAACAAATTAACTGGAAGGATAACAGTTCAACATTCTCCACCAAAAATAATACTTCTAAGACACAGAATCACAATAAAATAACAAAATGATTAGGTTTCAAAACTAAATAGAAATTACTTTGGCCATAGTTTCTAAATGTTCATTAGCAATGAAATCACCATTCTTCAATCTCCTGCTGCATTCATCTCGCCAATGTCTCCATTTCATTTCAAATTCTGGTAGAGATCTGCCTTGAGATACAAAATTCTGAAAATAAACAAAATTTCTTTAATTAAAGAAAAATCTGCTTAATTAACTTTTAACCTCCTGTAATGATTTGGCAGAAAATATCTAAAAATTGATTTGTTAATTCAAATGTGTATAGTATCTTTACTAGTGGGCAGATTGTTGAGCAAATTTTCTGTAAAGTAAAGACTAATTTTTAGTTTGATACAGCCAGTGTAGTTTTATACTTTTCAACAATGTTTTACTAATGTGGTTTCTTATGGTACAGGATGTTAAGAATTTAAAAAAACTTCATATTAAAGAGACAGTGTGCTGACAACCAGAGTGGATTAAACAATAGAAAAGTAATTTACAATTTCTTTGACTTTGAAGCTTGGAAGAATGAATTATCAATAAATGTGATTGAACTATTTATGATTTTGTGATTCTAATTTCTAAAATGAAACGTGTTAAAATGAAATGTTTAAGTACAAATAAACTTCACTATTTTAACAAAATTTAAATCAAATACCATTAATAATGTTATGAATTTTCTGAATTATATTTTTTCAATCATATATAAAAATTCATTCAAATAATAGATATAAATTAGTGAGGATAGAATTTATCTAAAAATACTCTTGGGTCCCAAATAATAGTGTGTGGGGGGGGGGGGGGGGGGGGCTGGTAATTATTCTAGGTTGTCACCGTTGATTTTTTAAAAACCCGAATTAATCATTTAGTTTACATAGAGACCCCAACCCATCCTATTTATTTTATAACATATGGGATTTCTAGTAATGTACTTTGTTTGTCATGTATAATGTTTTTCAATCTCTAAAGAAAATTATCGCAGGAATGCTACCACTTAAAATAAAATTTCGCCAGAGATAGATTAGCAAAGGTTAATAAACTTGGAGGGGGGGGGGGGGGGGGTATTTGAGACCCAAGATAGCTGACAAATATTTTAGCAAAAGGAAACTTATAGACATTTGTATTATAACTTACAGCCAACTGAGGCATCTTGCGCATTAACTCTTCTAAACTGGCGAAACTCTCCATGTGACATGATGAATGAAGCAAAAACAACTGTCGCGCCTCATCAACACTTCCCTGTAGCAGTAATCGGTAAATCTAAAAATATGAGAAACAAATTTATTACATTAGCTTTTTTTTTAAAAGAAGCATTCTCTCCAAAATATATAATTGCTGTAATTTTGATTTTAGTGAAATGCCATTCAAACATTTCCAGTCGATATGTTTAAACAGCATAACCATTGCCTATATACATGTCTTTCTTGTTGACTGGTATTGACAATATTGACTTGGTCAAAAGTGTTTACTCTTGATACCAAACCTGACCTGGTTCATCATCATCATCATCATTGTACGTCCACTTTTCCCTGCTTCCAAGGGTGAGACGGGAACTAATACTGGCTTGATTTCTACAGCTGGATGCCCTTCCTAACACCAACCTCATTTACAGTGAGTGCTGAGTGCTTTTTTGCCGTGGCACCTCCACGACCACTTTGCAGTGGAATGATAGAGACCCGGTCCGAGAATTGAACTCACAACCTTTCGATTGCAAGGCCAATGCTCTAACCACTAAGCCATATGCCTCCATGATAACCTAATGTTCAGAAAATGTAAGTTATATTACTAAATATCTCCAAATTCTTGATTATTTTCAAAATTATTTGAACACCTTAGACAGTGTCTTTCATTAGAAATATGATAACAAAAGGGTTTAATATGGGTTAAATAAAAAAAATACTGATGGTAAGTTTGATAGTGTGAAAAATTAAAATTATCACAATGACTATCTCAGAATTGTTCACACATTGATATACCGAGTATTCAGAGATGTAAACAGGCAAGAATAATACTCACAGCTTCCCAAAAACGTGGATGGTTCTCAGGCTTTTCATCCTGTATTATTTCTGTAGCCAGCTGGTTACCTTCTGTGAAATGCCACCTTATCCACCCTCGTAACTGTCGTATAGGTGCAGCACCTGAGCAATTACGTGTACAAATAAGTATACATAAGTTGGTACTTACAGAAAATAATTGTTTTTTTTATGCTTTTGCTTACATTTTATTATATTATATTGTTTATTTTATTTAATAATCTGAAAATATGACATCTTTTGCTACATCCTTTAAAAAATTCAGTTTGAAATCTTCACTGAAAAAAAATCATGCATTTATCTTAATTTATAAACTAAAAACAATTTTGGTATGGTCATGTTAAAAAACTATCAATTCTCACTATTTGACTTAGGGAGGTAGTGTGAAAACAAAAGGAGGTTAGTATTAAATACTAAGGGAAGTAATCATATATGATCACGAGGGAAAAATAAGTTAAAAGATGCAAGAAGATAGTTGGTTCAATGAATAGAGCTTACAGCAGTTTTTCTCAACCTTTTTCGTCCTGTGACACACTTTGATTTAAAAAGGAAAAGAAAATGCATCTCCCCCTCCCCCACCATTATCAAACAATGTTAGTATATAACATAGTATATATGCCCCATTCTGAAATCGCAAACCCCAACTAGAGAAACACTGGGTTAGCTCTGAACCAACATATATGAAGTGGAATTGAAAGACATGAAAAGATTAGAAGAGATGAACAAATTACCTGGCATTGTGTCAATATAAAGAATTTCACACAGACTCCAAATCAATTCAATCAGATGAAAGATCTGTTGTTGGTCTTCAAAATGGGCTTTTGTCTCTTCATCTATGATCTTTTCTGAAAGATTCAGTAGCAATCATTAGCAATAGCTCTAAATATATTAACATTTTCATGATCACATTTCTAATGAAATATACTCTATTTTAATTAATTAATGAAGAATTTTGAGGGATCTACTAAAATTATTATTTTATTAATAAGACAGTAACTTAATGTAAGGTTCATATAAAAAAATTATATTGGAAGATTTAAATTTAAATTGGGAACCTTTAAAATGGGTGGTTTTATTTCATAGAACCGGAATCAGTTTGGTAACTAAAGGGTTAATGGCCCTACCCCCTACAAGACAGGGAATTCAGCTGACACTTTTCCCAACTTGGATAGCTTTAATCAATTATTTCATGATTTATAGGTGGAGAATTACTACAGATAATTTAAAGTTGACTAAAATGATTTTACATTAAAATCTGGTTAAAAAACTTACATTCAAATTCAAAATGACATAAAATTAAGACTGGAAATTATAAATTTGATAACTGGAGTATAAAAATACTGCCAGTCTCTAACCATTAGACACAATAGAGAAATTAAATTTTGCATGAAAGGTTGAAGAGCTCAGAGTATTTATAAAAAAAACTCTGAAGAGTGCTACATTAAGTGGGCATCAGGCAAATCTATATCTGTATAGGAAGGGCATTGATCTATTGCAAGTAACTTTTCATAGAATTCTTTTTATCTATTGATCTATTGCGCCTGACATAACCAACAGCTAAAAGAGAACTGGGTCATGTTAGGCTAACCTGTCCATGACACACTACAGGCAGACAAAACCTTTGGTGGTGACCCAACAGCTCATTAGATGTTTTCATTTTATTTCAAGGAAAGATACACCGAACTGGCATCCTGAGGCTATTCTAAGAGAATATTGTTAGTTAATAAAACATTATTTACATGTTGCTTTCATTTATTTCTCCATGGATATTATATGAGTGCATATATATATATAATACATTATGAAGAGAGAAGAAACATTAGATATAATTAGTAATAAGATATATCATACCTAAACTGCTTCTATAGTCCCCGACTACGTAGTATCGTGGCATATTATGCAAAAACACTACATCATAGAGATATAGAGGTTTTGTGAGGTCTGCCGACTTATCAAGAGGATACCTCATTAAGGGTTTCAAAACACGTCTGTGATGCGCGAGATAGAATCTCAAAAAGGCGGAGGGGAGTCAATCACGTGATACAGCGGTCAAGAAACAGAGCTAAGCCCCTTATAACCCTGAAAAAAAACCACGGAGGCGGAGGGGTATTTATATCAAAGCCGTAGAAGAGGTGGTTTGAGGAGGCGAGAAGTATGAGTAATGGTAGCTATCCAGCAGTCACTACACTTCAAAGGTTACTCGACCAAAAGGAGTTGTAGCTCTGTTTCTTGACCGCTGTATCACGTGATTGACTCCCCTCCGCCTTTTTGAGATTCTATCTCGCGCATCACAGACGTGTTTTGAAACCCTTAATGAGGTATCCTCTTGATAAGTCGGCAGACCTCACAAAAACTCTATATCTCTATGATGTAGTGTTTTTGCATAATATGCCACGAAACTACGTAGTCGGGGACTATAGAAGCAGTTTAGGTATGATATATCTTATTACTAATTATATCTAATGTTTCTCCTCTCTTCATAATGTATTATATAGCTCTGATACTGAATCAGTCTAATCCACTCGGATTGGTTTGTCCCAGTTATTCATAGAGCAACATCGGTTGAGGTTGGTACCACTAACTCAGGGATATATGTGGATATATTCATGTGTATGTATGTGTCCGCATGTATCTGTGTGTTTCTATATATATATATAACTAGGCAGAGTAGAATCATTGTGAATTAATTCTTATTACTATGGATGCAGTGTTGTAATGGTCAAAAGTTATTTATCATTGATTCCTTTGTCCAAACAAAATCTTAATTTTATGACAAAGCTAAAATAAAACAAGGAATTCAATTTTATAAATGTAATTTTTGTTAATGTTTATACACTTACCAGCTTCATACTGTAAAGTCCAGCAACAACCTTTCACAACAGACCGATAATGGCGACTGGCTTTTATTAAGCTGAGAATTAAAAAATAATTTGATAAGTGAAATGCCTAGATACAACCACTATATAAAATATGTTTTATTTTTCTATCTGTATGTTATGGTGAAATACTTCCAGTACAACACTGCACTTGGTCACTATAGAGGAACTACAAACTTATAGATGTTTTTATGAGTATGTTAATGATTCTGCACTCTAACAAGTGCATTTTATTATAGCATCAACACAAAGGAAGTTGTCTAGTCCTTGACACAGCTGAACAGCCCTCCTAACCTTTGGTTTGGCAGGTGTTCTATGGATGGATACCCTTCCTATCACCAACCACTTTAAAGAATGTACTGGGTGTATTTACTCTTTAAATCAACATTAGAGTAGTTGTTATGTCTATAGCAATATTTCAGTTGTAGAAACAGATTCAGAAGCTGATGTGTACTTTCAGTTGTGTTCAACTATACAACATGGCTACTATTGGATACACTAGAATTAAATCTGTTCAGCTATTTGACATGGGTTATTGTCATAGTAAATTGATAGAGTTGTTAGAATGTCAGATAGAATAATTTACAGTATGTATTCTGGCTCCAAATGCCACCAAAGTCAACTTTGTTTTACATCCTTTTAACCCTTTAGCATTTACATTACTCTATATTTACTATTATATTTTCATAATATTGAATCTATATTATATCTCTCATAATATTGAATCTATGAGATTTTGATATTATTTATTTTAAGGACAATACCTTAACATCAGTATGAGTGGCCAGTTACAACCGGTTTGAACAGAAAGAGGTCAAAGAATTCTGGCTGGATATGGCCAGTTTAAATGCTAAAGGGTTAAGGTTGGTAAAAAAAGTACCAGTCCCATACTGGGGTTGATTCTTTATATATTTTCCTTATCTTCTCTCTCTCTCTTTCTGTGGAAGAAATCAGCTGTATTCACACCAGGAGAGCAGATAGGATCTGCTAGGTTTAAAGTTCCCAAGATTGGCCCCATATGTCATGAAGGCACCCCTACAACAGGACAGGCAGGTCCATGCATAAATACAGTCATAATCAGCTGATTGGAATATATGGTATCTGTATATGCACGCAAATATATATATGTGTGTATAACATTATCATGATATATGCATGTGTGTATATATATATTATGCTGGTATCCCAAAACACCCAGCCCACACTGTAAAGTGGTTGTGTAGGTGTCACGACAAAAAGCACCCAGTCCACACTGTAAAGTGGACATGTAAAAGACACAGTAAAAAGCACCCATCACACACTGAAAATGTGGTTGGCGTTAGGAAGGGCATCCAGCCAGAAACACTCTTGTATGAGCGAGACACAGTGACCCGACCTAACTTGTCTCTAAATGGGACAAACTCGTCTAACTCATGCTAGCATGGAAGATAGACCTTAATCGATGATGATGAGGGCACGACAGAAGTCTGTCAAACTTTCTTCTAAATATACCATTACATCATTCCAACCATAAAGATGACATCTTAACTGAACTAAATCCTAACTCATATGAATCTGATAATATCTTAAAGCCCCTCATTTCAATGAAACAAAAATCAAATACAGTCAATTTGGAATAAACAAAAGAATAGCAACATGCAAGAGCATATAACAACCAATAATACAGAATGACTAGGTAGATGTAGCTCTTGGTTGGGGAAAAATAGACAAAATTAAATTTAGTAACTTACTAGGTTTTTAACTCAGCATCATTCAACTTCTCAGCTTGTTGTTGCAGAGACACAAATATATCTAAAAACAGTTTAAAATAATGTTATACAATAGATGAATAAATATGTTTGAGGTAAATACACTCTATATGACTTCGTACTTTCCACCCTTCTAAACCCTGTTCCACTCCCTAAAAACAGACATTAAATGATGATTACGATGATGATGATAGCAATACTTACTATGGGATTCATTTACAAGACGTCGCATTATTGGTGCCTCCATTTCTTTCTCCCATTTGATTTCATGTAAGCCACCACCAGCATGTAAATTCATGTTTATGTGATCTGTAACAATACCAAAAACATAAGATAGACAGAAGTGATGTTATGCAATGCAAAAATGTAACTGTCCCTTAACCATATTTTATTTATTTTGAGAACAATACCTTCACATCAGTATGGATGGCCGGTTACAGCCAATTTGAACAGAAAGAGATGAAAGAATTCTGGCCGGATAAACTTGAAAAACTTTTAAGCTCTGGTCTTTATCTCCAGTTGATTGACATTAAGGGAATGGGGAATAATTCCCACACCAACTTTGAGTAGGATGTCAGGTTATTTTAGGTAACATTCTAACCATTTCAGTGAAGAGACTGATATCAGAAAAGGATTTCTGCTAGAAAACTCTTGTAAAAACTTATACAAATATTAGACCATTATAACCGAAGCTTTTTAATCAAAAAGACACTTATATGGAGTGAAACCAAGAGTGTATCTGTAAAATTTAGTCTGCAGAAACACAATTAGATCTATTACAAACGACAAATGAAGGAGATGTATGACTGATTCAATAAGTATAGAAGATAGCTGAAACACACTGAATGAGAAATGATAAAAGTATGTTTGCTATTTAGTTCAAGGTCAACTCTGATTGAGCAAACTCATGATGAAAGGCATTACAGCAGTAACCATCCCATTTTTTTTTTTTCAGTTATAATGTATCTAAGGCAACATTATCAAATACATTCTTCTCCCTTTTAAAAGTGTATGATTTGGAACAATTTGGCTTCTATTTCTAGCAGATCAAGTGACCTCAATGAAAGGGATTGATGGTGAAAATCAACCAAAGATCAGAGAATGTAGGGAGATCAGATATGAAACATGTCTTCACAGACAGACAAATGGAGACATGTGACATTGCAGATCATGCCTTGGTTAGTAAGCAGACATTAAAACGAGGATGAGTTCATATAAACACTATAGGAACATATAAAAACAAAAATGAATATAAAACAAACCTGCATTATTGCATGCTTTGCTGGCACCACCATAAACCATTAGTTTGTTACCAATCCCACAAACTGCAACAAGTCCATGGACAGTAGACACAGGATCAGGAATTTTCTAAAATATAATAATAATTATATAAAACTTTTGAGATAATAGTTGCTTATATAAGACAATCCAGAGTCATTGTCATTTCAAATATTATCACCACGACAGGAGATTTAAGAAATTGGGATATTTTGGTGATGGAAATAATATTTGAGGTTTTTGTCTTTTTTAAAAGACAAGTAATTTATCATCATCATTTAACATCTATTTCCCACATGTGCATAGGTTAGATGGGTTATGTTATGAGGCAATTCAAATCAGATAACCATGTCTTGCTCCTACAGATCTGTATTTTGGCTTGATTTCTACAATTGGATACCCTTCCTAACACCAACCACATTACATTGTGGACCGTGGCACCAAAATGATTATCTAATAGGATGGACTGGGAACTTTTTCGTCCTGTCTCCAACACAACCACCTTACAGAATAGACTGGGTACTTTGTTGTAGCAAAATAGTTCTAATATAAATTCAAAGTCTCATGGACTTGGATCAACCAAAAGACTTCCTAACACTCCATTAATTCATTACATTGGTACACAAATTAAACAATTGTGTTGTTTCATGCCTCAAACATGAGCATTAATAATAGGGAATTGGCAGTATCGGTAGAGGGTCGGACGCCATGCTTTGACGCATAGAGTTACGGCCCTTGCCATCCTGAGTTCAAATCCCGCCAAGGTTAACTTTGGCTTTCATCCTTACGGGGTCGATAAAATAAAGTACCAGTAATACACTGGGTTATTGTTGGCCTTGTGCCAAAAGTAGAAACAATTAATGATATAAGTAGTATGAAATATTGACATTTCAAGATAGTGGTGTCTTTTATTAACATAATTCTAATGAACGACACTGCTTATGATTTTCAAATTAATAAATAATTGTTTCTACTTTTGGCACAAGGCCAGCAATTACCCAGTGCATTACTGGTATTTTATTTTATCGACCCCGTAAGGATAAAAGGCAGTTAATTAATAAATAATTTTGAAAGATTTAGAATATAACTAATTTTCTCATGAAACTGGTGACTATACTCGTTAAAAAGTGTTTTATCATAGAACTAGGGATGGTTCAGGCGATTTTCATACCTCTAAACATACTAATAGATAAAGCAAAGTTTAGGAAGAAAAGTTTTGTTTATTTTTTTGTAGTCTTTTTAATGAAAAGAATTACAGAGCAAAAATAGAAAGAAATGAATCAAAGAATGTGAAATAAAACTAAAGAAAACGTTAAATGAAGCAATAGTATCACAAACTTTATCGTCCAAAACAAATAGATGACAGTCCGATTCACTTTACAATGTGCGTTAAATGACTATACACAAAACAATATCAACGCAACTACAGCTAACTGTGAACACTTAAACCTTCAACGAAATCAATAAATTGTATTACATTGTATTAAATATTGCTGTCAGCGCCAAAGTGACTTGGACCGTCATCAATTGCTTTTTTAAAAAATTGTTTCTTACTAGTAATGTTTGAAAGTGAATGGAAGAAAGGTGTGGTAGGATTTGTTTTGATATTGTACAGGTAATCTTTTGGGTAGTGATATGTAGATATTGCGGGATTTTGGTTTCTAACATGAGTTATGTATGAATTAAAAAGAAACGTACAACTCTTTAATATTAATGATTAGTAACCAACACGTGGGACTCACGTTCAATGTACGAAATGTATGTTTCGTTACAATTTTCTTTTTAATATACCAACCAAAATGTTTTCGGTATTATTATCGTTGGAGTACATAAGATTTTTCTTTAGACTACCAAAATCATGTGTACATACCCAAGTTTAATTTAGGATTAAAAATAAAACTCTTTTCAATATATTTTAATAATTATTATATTAAGAATTTAGAATAAGTTCTTGAAGCTTTGAGGTGGGTTGGTTGGTTTCGTATAAAAATGTGATCAACTATTTTTAGTTTTTGAAATGTTATAAATATGCAATAAACTCTTTTATAAAGTAATATATGTAAACAAAATTAGCGAAATGCGAGAAAGCTGGAAAAAAATATATTTTTTTTCTTTAAATTAACGATTCGCTGCGTGAGTTATCATATATAAACACTGGGACCGGCATTTCAATTAACGAAGTTATATTCAAAAAGATTTGAACATTTTCAGCAATATTATTGGGATTTAAATATAACTGATGAGTATTGTTTCACTAAACTACTTTTGTAATGAATAAATATTTCAGGTAATGGATTAATAAACGAACCATTTCAGGGATCTCTCGTTCCCGCTTCTTCGCCATTATTAAAACCAATTTGATTTTCTCTCTTCGCCTTGAAGACTTACCATGCGGTGTAAATGTTATGATGTACCGGTGAAAACTTTCGCCCGCCCTCATGCCTTTTTATTTTTCAGTTTTAAACTTTTAAATTGAAAAGCTGTAAATCTCGTTACACACACACACACACACATATATATATATATATAGAGAGAGAGAGATTTATATATATATGTATATATATATATATATCACCATAAATAAAACAGGTGATCTATCAACCATGTTCTATGCCCAAACAAATACAAAGTTTCAAACAGAAACCACCAGTTCACCAGACACCCCTATAAAGATTAGTGGAAAGAATTTCAAGTATGTGAAATCGTACATGTATCTTGGAAGTGAGGTGAACTCAAAAGCATCTCTTGATGACGATATAATTAATCGTATAGAGAAAGCCACAAGAACATTTGGCAAACTCTGTTATCGCCTTTGGAATGAGAGGGGCATAAAACTGGACATCAAGATACAGATTTATAAAGTTATTGTTATTACCACACTCTTATACAGATCAGAATATTGGACTCCATATAGGTAACACATCAACCAACTAGACGTCTTTCATAAAGATTATCTTCGTGCAATCTGTGGGTATACACTCGAAGACAAAATATCTAACACTGACCTCGTCATTAAGTGCAAGATTGGAGACATTGAAGCCTTTTTTGTGAAACCACACCTATGCTGGGTTGGTTATGTCATCAGAATGAGTGACAAAACAATACCAAAAGTCCTCATGTACAGCTAGATAGATGGTGGATATAGAAATGTTGGACTGCCATGTACCCTATGAGACATTTGAGCAAGTGGCCTTGCAGTGGAAGAACTGGAGATCGTATGTGTCATAAAGGGATCAGTAACTTCGAGACCTGTTGTATCCATAGGTTACAAGAAGCAAGAAGGAGGAGAAAAGCATTATCAAACATACTAGCAATACTATCCAGTAAACACCATACACGATGTGTGGACTTGCTTGCAGATCCTTAGCAAGTCTAAAATGCCATGCCCGATATAAACATTCAAACTGAATGAACTGATTAGGTTGTTCGGAACCTTTTTTATTTTTGCATTCTCTGGGGACTAGGGACTTCATCACCAACCTCCATAGTGTTAGTGCCATGATAGAATGCATCCAGTGCACTCTGAGTAGGAACATATGTGAGATACCGTCTAGCAGAGACGGGGAACCTGCGGCCTCAAGGCCGCGCGCCTCCCTCTATGCCATTCTGTGCTGCTTTTGAAAGAATAAAAAATTTCCAACAAATAAAAATGTATTAATATGTTTTTGTCTATCTCTTATTTTAATTTAAACCATAAGATGGGTGTATTTTAAATACTAAAAAGTAAAAGAAAATTCAACGAAATAATTCACACTGACAGATAACCAGAATTTGAAAAAGTATAGGGCCATTTCAGCACTTTCTACACTCATGTTTTAGTTCTAATGTGATTCTAGAATGTACATTAAATTCCTGCTTAATTAGAGCCACTATCATCTGAAGCTGGTCGGTGGGAACCCACGGGGATTTAGTACACCCGTGATTATCAACATTTTAAGAATATATAATTATGTTTTTTTTAATACGACCTTATTATATTACAAGTAATTTAATGCGGTCTTTTCCACTTGAAAAGGTTCCCCACCTCTGGTCTAGCATATCACTAACTCCAATTAAGAACTACATTAGTCTGTAACAACTCGTTACAACCTCCCCTCTCTCTCCGAAAATTGCTCTTTCCTGATGAAAGACTAATGTCCGATACGTTGAAACACTTATTTAGTTATCTTCATTTCCAAAGCCAATAAGACTTTGTGTTTTTTGTATCTCTGTGTTAGTCTTGTTTATTCTTGAACTATATAACACGCGGCCCGCAAACTACTTTTTTATGGTACACGGCAGAACAATTTCCGTGACTAATGAGGACAAATTTAACTCCCTACATTTTCTATTAATTCACATATCCCACAAGTTATACGTTTATGCATTTTGATTAGAAACATAAAATAAACAGCAGTCTATCAGCTGTATAGCTGATTAGCATTACAACAGCTGAAAATCACGTTTCTCTCCGCCCGCCACCTCACTTTTCAGCTGCTCTGCCTCTTCCTCGGGACGTAATGAGCCTTTGAATTGTTTGTGTTTACACATAAACACACGTGCACAGTGGATGGGAGAGAGAGGGAGAAGTGTTATAGGAGGGGAAATATAACGAGATAAAAAGTGAGAGATAAAAAGTGAGAGATATAAATAGAAAGAGAGAAGAAAAAAATCTATCGTTAGAACTATATCAAGCGAGGTGGCACATTGTATGTTATTTACTGGTTTACGTTTGTAGTTTGTAGAACATGACAGCAACACTGAGATTCGTGGGTGCCGAACAAGTTAGAAAAGTGTTGACTTATCAACACCTGATACCAGTCTTAGAAGATTGCCTTAAAATATATTCCTTGACAAAAAACGATAAGATTATACAACCTTGCAAATCTTCTATCAATATTAAAGAAAATAACGGGTATGTGTTCTCTTTCTGTAATCATCAATACTTTGGTTTTGTAGCAAAACTTCAGAGTTCCTCAATAATTGTAAGTTTTAATGCCTCAGCATGTGTTGATCTCGTTGCGAAAAATTGTTTAGATAAAAAATATATATTTTTCGATTATTTGACTTCCTAAAATATCCGTTTGTACACTTCGTTTTACATCCTCCTAAAATGCTTATACTTTGCCTGTTTAACCTTTCGAGCTTGATAAAAAGAGTTTTTAGAAAAATAATCTCAAAATATGCTCATCATGAAAATAAAAACAGTTAACGTAATATAAGTTTATATTGCGTTAGTTATTTAATTTTAGTATAATATACGACATGAATATTATTCTCGGGTCCCAAATAATAGGGGGTAGGATGGAATAAGCGGGGCGGGGCTGGAAATTCGGTAATTTTTCTAGGTTGTCTACCTTGATGTGTTTTTTTCAAACCAGAATTTATCCCAAGCCATCCTATTCTATAACGTATAGGATTTCTAGTAATGTTCTTTTTTTTTTTTTGTCATGTATACTGTTTTTTAATGTCTAAAGAAAATTAATTGTCGTGGAAATAGATTAACTAAATTTAATAAGCTGCTGGGGTGGGTAGAATAAGAGTGAGGATGGTCTGAAAAATAATAAACGGGTGGAGGGGACAATTATTCGACACCCAAGAGTACCTTATAAAACTATTGTTTGTTCAAATTTTAGTACAAAGAAATTATATAACATCTTTCTGTTCTTTCTGTTTGACAACTCTGGCTTATATCAGTCAATACGTCTGCAATGTTTTCTATTATTTTGGGGCAGTAAATAATAATAATAATAATAATAATAATGAAATTATTGTGTACAGTGCTCAGGTGCACTACAACTCATCAAAGGTGCATGTATAGTACATAGAATAATGTACAAATGTCAGGAAAATGAACAGTGTATGAGTCATGATATAATAACAATAACAATAATGAAATATTGTGTACAGTGCCCAGGTGCACCACAACTCATCAAAAAAGTGCATGTACAGTACATAGGGCAATGCGCAAACATCAGTAAAATGAACAGTGCACGAGTCATGATACACACATGTGTGCATGTGTATGGAAGGGGTACATCAGGTGTAGTTTTGGCGTATTTCGGGAAGCATGAGTGTCTTAAAGGATGCAGTGTCTCGGCAGCTAACAATTGACGCAGGCAGTTTGTTCCATGCTTCAGCAACTCTGAGCGTGAAAAAATGTCTGCGAAAGTCATGGGAGCTGTGCTGTTTTCTTATCTTGTAGGCATGTCCACGTGTGTTAGACACATGGAGATCAAAGAGGCGCTCAGGGTTGCAGTTGGCGAGATGGTTAAAAACTTTGTGGGTATTCACCAAGTCCATTGCCAGACGTCGGAGCTTCAATGAATCCATGCCCAGGGAAGCAAGGCGTTCAGAGTATGGTAGGTGTCTGATGGAGGGTATGCGCTTGGTTGCACGTCTCTGAACAGTTTCCAGGAGGTCAATGTTCCGAGCAAGATAGGGGTTCCAGACTGATGATGCGAATTCCAAGTGTGGTCGCACCATAGCTGTATACAGTTTTAAATAGATGGCTGGAGAGCGGCTAACAAAGGTCTTGCTGAGTGATGCCAAGACACCCTCGGCCTTCTTGACAATCTTAGAGACATGCTTTGTCCAACGCAAATCGTTGCTGACAGTAATGCCCAGGTCACGTTCACAAGAGGACTTTTTGATGTCAGTGTTGTGGAGGGAGTATGTGGACGCTGGATTTTTCCTTCCAAAATGCATGGTGGTACACTTGTCCACAGCCAGCTTCAGTTGCCAGTCTGTGATCCATTGCTGCATTGTGTCCAGGTCTGATTGTAGGAAAGAGTTGTAAATTTCAGGATCAGTCCTTTTGATTTCAAGGTACAGCTTGATGTCATCTGCATATTTTAGTACCGTGGCATTGTAAGAATCAGTAGAGCAACAGATGAATTATCGTGCTGTATAGTTACATTTTTACATTTTCCCACCAAAATTGGCTTTGTTTTTCATCTAGTCGGGGTCAATACTCTATGCCCTCCCCCACTCTTGTTCAGTGTCCGAGCATTGCTAACCTGTTGAATTATATCAAAAGGGACATTTCAGTCATGGCTCTTGTCATATTTTCTGGCCGTATATTTAGGACTATATTATTCAATATGTTCTTCCTTTTTAGGATGGTAGGAAGTGATGGTGATTTGGCTGCTATCTTTAACAAGTCAAGGTACCACATAAAAGCCTCACTGCTTTGTAGTTGTTTAGCCCCAGATAAGCCCTGACTGCGCAGACCTCTAGTCAAGAGCAATCTAACTTTGACCATCCCATCTTTTATTACGACTCGGTGTATGTAGGACTACATTATTCAGTGTAATAGGAGGGGTATCCAGCCAAACAAAAGAGGATGATCTGGCAGAATGCTTCCCGAAGTTATTTTTCTCTGTCCAATGTTGACACATATAATTACTACATATTGACTATCCTAAGTCAAAGCAACTGCAAATGAATATGCTTCGAGATTCAAACACGTCCATTGTTTTCACCACATGATTAAGACATGGTCAACTCTCATTGCATTATCTCAATTTTTTCCTCAAATTTATTGTAGGAGTTATTTCCCTTGCTCACATGTTTTTAATTTGAACATCTAAATTACAAGAATAATCTTAGTTGATTAAAGATTTTCTACTTGCCAAATTATTCTCTCTCTCTCTCTCTCCACACACACATATAGTGCAGATAATCAGTGGAGGTTACGCTGTTATGCTGCCAGTATAAACTGGTTTAAGCAATCCCAAAGCACTTCACTGTAGTGTATCCCCAGCTAAATGTTGGTGATTAGGTGTGATTTGCTAGCATCACACCAAGATGGTAATACCTCACCAGCGACATATCTACATACTTGCATAACGACATCTCATAATTGTATTAACATCTGATGATGTCACATGGAAACTGTTAAAGATATAACCATTGCATAATTAGATCATTGAAATATGTATATTGTAATAAAACAATTATGTAAAAGTAACTCTGTCTTAACATTTCATATATATATATATATATTTAATATAGAAATAGCTTCTACAGGAATAGAACTGTTTCATTCAGAGGAATGATTTCCTCTGAATGAAACAGTTCTAGTCATGTAGATGCCATTTTTATATTAAATATTTATACTCTATGTATTGAGTACCTTACTTACTGTGGTTACCCCTGATTGAACCCGAGATACACATATCAATATATATATATCAATATATATATATATATATATATCAATATATATATATATATATATATATATATATATATATATATATATATATATAGGTATTGAAGTTTCCGTTTTTCGTATTCGTCTTATTCGGGAAACCTCTGGTAATGAGGTAATTATATTGTATTATTTATTATACATTATATATATATATATATATATATATATATATATATATATACATAAGATATGAAGACATGCGAAGCAGCTGTGCCTTCGGATATAGTTGCTGAGATATTGAAGGGATCTGGAATGGTGGGACATACTATGGTCACCCCTATAGTTAACCAAGTAATACAGAATGGGGTCATACCAAAAGACTGGTGCAGCAGCATCATCATTAACTGCTACAAGGGTAAAGGAGATGCTCTAGATAGAGGAAACTATAGAAGCATTAAGTTAATTGACCAGGTCATGAAGGTTACAGAAAGAGTTATAGCACAACTAATCAGAGAGCGAATTGATCTAGATGAAATGCAGTTTGGGTTTGTGTCAGGTAAAAGTACCACAGACGCTCTTTTCCTTGTACGACAACTACAAGAGAAGTACCTAGCTAAAAGTAAGCCCCTCTACTTAGCTTTTGTAGACCTGGAAAAAGCCTTTGACAGAGTCCCCCGCTCCATTATCTGGTGGGCTCTTAGAAAACTAGGTGTAGATGAATGGCTTGTGAGAGCTATACAAGCTATGTATAATGAAACAGTCAGTAAGGTTAGAATTAACAATGAATATTGTGAAGAATTTAGTGTAAAAGTTGGTGTTCACCAAGGCTCTGTCCTTAGGCCCCTCCTATTTATTATTGCCCTTCAGGCTATAACAGAGGAGTTCAAGACCGGCTGCCCATGGCAACTCCTATACGCAGATGATCTAACGCTCATAGCTGAATCAATGGCTGAACTAGAAAAGAAATTCCAAAAATGGAAGCATGGCCTAGAATCAAAAAGCCTTAAAGTTAACTTGTCTAAGATTAAAGTCCTAGTTTGTAGAAAGGAAAATAAGGCACAGGTACCCTCAGGGAAATGGCCTTGCTCAGTGTGTAGGAAAGGAGTAGGCAGAAATTCAATTTTATGTCCCAAATGCAAAGTATGGGTACATAAAAGATGTAGTGGCATCACAGGTAAACTATCTAAGAACGTAGACTTTATATGTGGCCGATGCTCAGGTGCAATAGGTAGCAAGTGTCCACAGGATACTAGCTCCTTCTATTGCCCAGATGGTTCTATAGAAATAGTAGACACTTTCCGTTACCTGGGTGATGAAATCAGCAGTGGTGGAGGGTGTTCTGAAAGTACAGTAGCCAGAGTCAGAACGGGATGGAAAAAGTTCAGAGAGCTTATACTGCTGTTGGCCACAAAAGGTTTCTCTCTAAAAATGAAAGGCAGGCTGTATGATGCTTGTATACGAACAGCAATGCTACATGGCAGTGAGACATGGGCATTGCGTGCAGAGGACCTGTGCAGACTGGAAAGGAACGAAGCATGCATGCTCCGTTGGATGTGTAATAGTAACATACGTGAATGGCAAAGCATAAATGAACTAAGTGAGAAATTAGGAATAAAAGGGATCAGATGCTGTTTACTCGAGAGAAGACTACGTTGGTATGGCCACGTGATGCGCATTAAAGACGACAGCTGTATAAAAAAAGTGCAGGGTGATCAAAATTGATGGTAGTTACGGAGTAGGTAGACCCAGAAAAACCTGGGACGATCTGATAAATTCCGACCTTACACACTTGCACCTCTCTAAGACAATGTCACTGGACCGAGATCTTTGGCGCTACACAGTAATACAGAAGACCCGCCTTGCCTACGTACAAAGTGAAACCTACACTCAGTAGGCACCTCTTAACCAAATATACACCCCAATCCACTACCCCATCCTCCCACTCCCACCAACACCACCCCCTCTCTATAAAGTTGGTACCACAACATCCAGTCCAAATAAATGAGATTGAGATCGTGTAGGTGTCACGAGAAAAAACACACAGTCCACGCTGTAATGTGGCCGTGTAGGTAACACGATAAAAAGTTCCCAGTTCCACACTGTAAATGTGGTTGGTGTTAGGAAGGGCATCCAGCCGTAGAAAACCTGCCAGATAGTCCTATATGAGCGAGACACAGTCACCCGACCAATCTTGCCTCAAGTGGGACAACTCCCGTCTAACCCATGCTAGCGTGGAAAGTGAACGTTAAACGAGGATGATGATGATGATGATGATATATATTATAAAGAGTCAAGACCCCGAGGGCTGAGCTCTTGCTCACTTTGTTCCTGTCTCGAACTAGCTGTTAAAATGGCATATAACCATATTCTACTACCCCATGTATTGAGTACTCTGTTGAGTAATGGACGAACCAATTTCAAACTGAATCCATCATATATATGAAAAATTCAGGACCCCTGCTACGCCTGCTGCTTATATTCTGATATATATATATATATATGTATTGCTTTCCCCTCTTTTTCCAGGAAATGTTATATAATGCCATGTTATAGTGCCGCAGACAATATTATTGCTACTAAACTTGTCACAGTGTTCCCAGACAACAAAGATATCCCAACCCATGATGCTGCCATCGTTTTATTCAACAGCATGAATGGTAAACTTTTAAGTGTAAGTGTTTTTTTTTTAATCTGACAAGTCCTTGTCTTTTCTAATTATTATATATTTCTCTCATCACTTTCTTATTCCACTTTCTCTTTCTTCTTTTCCTATTTAATGATGATGATGATGATGATGGATTTTTTTAATTGATTGGGTCAGAAGTCCTACATCATTCATTGACATTCTTGAAAACCTTATTCTCTGTTTAGTTGTATATTTCACTATTTCTTCATAGCTCCTCTGGATGTCTACCCACCTCCAATTGTACTTGTTAACTGCACATATAACCTCCTCCTTCCCCCTTTCTTCTTCTTTTCATCCTTCTTCTCATTCTCCTTCTTTCCAGGATCTCTACTAAATATTCCTTTCACCTCAAAGTTGCACCTTTCTATAATCACCCAGCATACTCTTGAAATAACCTTGTAATTACTTGACCTGTTATAAACAACACCCAAATTTCCCTAAGAGTAAAACTCTTGGATACACTACAACTGGAAAAAAAGATAAAATGTTACACTTGGAAAGCTTTTGATCATTGTTAGGAGTTGACTTGGAACTCAAATAACAACCTATAAACAAAAGCTGTACTTTGCCTTTCTTTGAATATAATTGTTGTTTTTGTGATGTTGTTGGTGATTGTTGTTGTAGTTACTTCTTCTTTTCTCCACTGGAGTCAGCACTGGTTGACAATAAAACTTTTATGAATAAAATTGTGTCTCTGAGGACAACTTTGTCTTTCAGAATTTCGAAGTTGATAAAATAAAGTATTAAGTATTGTCTTATTATTAATTGAGATGATATTTTGTCAGAGTTAGTTGCTTGTTGTTAATGATTATGGTAGAGGTATTGTTAGTGATGGCAACAGAGATGTTCATAATTTTGGTCGTGTTGTTTAACCCCAGGTCAGCCATGATCAAGCAAAACTGTGATTGAAGTTCTTCCAGCTGTGATCAGCTCACCATTTTGTATATCAGGGACTACATTATTCAATACACCCTTCCTCTTTTAAGATATTAGGGTATAATTTCAACACTATTTGACTTCTATTACTAGCAAGTCTAACAATCACTTAAAAACTCCCATGTTTGTGGCTATTAACATGTAGTTGTGACTCAACTAACCTATTATATTCTATACTACAGGTGGTTGATGGAACGGTCATTACAGCAATGAGGACTGCTGCAGTGACAGTTGTTGCTACAAAGGTAAACTATTCTGTTATTTTCTTATCCATTATAAGCTTGAAATTGAAACAGAGAAAAACATTGAGTCTGTTGACAAAACTCAATGTTGCTGTTCCCTCTTAACCGTTTTGATACCAAACAGCTTGAAACTAACCCTTATTCTATTGTCAAATGTATATATTTATCTAAAAGCCTTCCATGATAGTTTTATGCAAGAACCTTTGTTATACATCTAACACTAACTTAATAATTTCAAAGTTAGTTATATTACTACTCGCTCCTAACAGATTCTTATTTTCAAAATTATATGGTAATGAAAAGGTTAAGATACCATAAATTGTCTTTGCCAGCTGAGTAGACAAGGGAATTGTGAAATAGAATGTCTTGTTCAAGGACACAATATGATGCTGGCGATCAAACTTATGACCTTATGATTGTGAGCCAAACACCCTAGCCACTAAGCCATGCACCTTCACATACATATATACATATATACTCAAATACAATGTTAATTTACATGCATGCATATAATTACATACATATATGTGTGTATCCTGGTTTTGACATTAGGTTTTTTGGCAACTAAAAAGGTTAGCGTCAGGAAAGGCGTCCGACTCTAAAACATTGTCTCAAACCATGCCAGTATTTAAAAGTGGATGTAAAAACGCTAATGATGATGATATCCATCATACATCACATACACATCTTTTTATAAAACTGTATGCAGACCTGTCAACTCTCCCCCATCCGACGGGAACATTTGTAATAGCCTTTGATTGGGTAAGAGATGTCTTCTTTTGTGAAAATGGGTATAGCTTTCATTATGTAAAATCTACCCATTTTGCCTCATTTCTCCCCGATTTGGGGCATTTTCATGGTACTCCCTGTATGGATTTTTAGAGGTTGGCAGGTGTGTGAATAGAAAATTTTTTAAATGTCTGTTATAAGATATATTTGAGAATATTGATTTCCTTTGATTCCAGGAATAAAGCCTATTTCATCCTAGAATCACAATATCAACAAAATATACAATATCAGAAACTTAATTTGTATTATAGTCATATATTTATAATGTACCAGGTTGTGACATCATTTCAAAAACCAGTGATGTGTAGCCAATTATTTATTACACCTGATGGTAAATTGTATGCCACCCTTTTTCTCTTTTTTTCTTCTTTTTTATCTCTCTTTTTGCATTTATATTTGTATATATTATAATATAATAATGAAATTATTGTGTAAAGTGCTCAGGTGCACCACAACTCGTCAATATAGTACATAGAATAATACACAAATGTCAGGGAAGTACATGTGTGTATGTGTTAGCTGTAGTGTTGGCGGATCTCGGGAAGCATGGAGGCCTTAAAGGATGCAGTGTCTCGACAGCTAACAACTGATGCAGGTAGTTTGTTCCATGCTTCAGCAACTCTGAGCGTGAAAAAATGTTTCCGAAAGTCATGGGAACTGTGCTGTTTTCTTACTTTGTGGGCATGTCCACGTGTGTTAGACACATGGAAATCAAAAATATGTATATATATTTGTATATATTATATGTATATATATTTGTATATATTATGTTTGTGTTTTCATTCTGTAAACATATTATATTTTTATACAACTGTGAATAAAAGTTTAACATATTTACTAAATAATGATTTAAAAAGTTATATTTATTGAAAACATTAATTTTAGATAGATATGATAATTTGATATCTACATATGTATGAATGGGTGTATCTGTGTATCATAATTAGATAGTTATAATGTAGAAATGTTGTTTATATTCAGTAATAAGTTACAATTATAAAAACAAGTATTATTTATTCATATATTTTGTACCAATTTACATCTGTTTATCTCGATTCTAATAAGATGTCTGTACATCACATCATCATCATTGTTTCTGTGTCTGTTTTTCCATGTTGGCATATATTAAATTGTCATATCAATATTTAATTAATGTTTTTAATAAATATAACTTTTATATCATTATTTAGTTAGTTTTTTAAATTATGTCACAACCTGAAAGATTATAAATATATAACTATGATATAAATATAATTAAAATATTTCTTCTTAAAGTATATTTTCAGCTGTTTGAAGTTTGGTTTCCTAGCTGTCAGTGTTCTCATTAAGTTTATTGGCAGTATCGGTAGAGTGTCGGATGTCATGCTTTGCAGCATTGAGTTACAGCCCTTTATGATCTGAGTTCAAATCCTGCCGAGGTTAACCTTGCCTTTCATCCTCACAGGGCCGATAAAATAAAGTACCAGTAATACACTGGGATAATTGCTGACCTTGTGCCAAAAGTAGAAACAATTATTAAGTATATAGGGGTAGTGGATCTTCAGAATTGTTAAGGTATCATCAACTTTGCCTTTTAATCCTTTCTGGGTTGAAAGTACCAGTCCAGTACTGGGGTTGATTCAACTGACTTTTCCCTCCCATGAAAACTGAAGTTTGTGAAAATCAGCAAAATATTGACAACGTATATAAGCTGACCCCCATTTTACCATCAATATTATTGTCACACATTTATCAGCTTATATCCAAGTATATAAGTAATCTTGAGTAACTTGATGGAAAGGGGGAAACAGAGCAGATTTCTGCAATAACACTATAAAACGTGTTCCCCTCATAAGGGTAGTGCTGATGTTTCAATAAAATTCTCCCAGTATGCATATGCTGTAATGTGATTGACATTGGGAAGGGCATATAGCCATAAAAACCAAGCCAGATATGGAACATATTTTTTTTTCACGCTCAGAGTTGCTGAAGCATGGAACAAACTACCTGCATCAGTTATTAGCTGTCGAGACACTGCATCCTTTAAAACCTCCATGGAACAAACTACCTGCATCAGTTATTAGCTGTCGAGACACTGCATCCTTTAAAACCTCCATGGAACAAACTACCTGCATCAGTTATTAGCTGTCGAGACACTGCATCCTTTAAAACCTCCATGGAACAAACTACCTGCATCAGTTATTAGCTGTCGAGACACTGCATCCTTTAAAACCTCCATGGAACAAACTACCTGCATCAGTTATTAGCTGTCGAGACACTGCATCCTTTAAAACCTCCATGGAACAAACTACCTGCATCAGTTATTAGCTGTCGAGACACTGCATCCTTTAAAACCTCCATGCTTCCTGAGATTCGCCAACATTACACCTAATATTCCCCCTCCATACACATACACACATGTATATCATGACTCATACACTATTCACTTCCCTGACATTTGTATATTATTCTATGTACTATTCATGCACCTTTGATGAGTTGTAGTGCACCTGAGCACTGTACACAATAATTTCATTATTATTATTATATGAGCCAGACATGGTCACCTGACCAGTCTACCCTCAGAACAGGATTACCATTCTAACCCATGGAAAATAGGTGATGATGATGATTGATAATGTAGATTGTGCATTGAAGAGGATAATATATCAGAAATGATTACACAGCAGCAGATAACTGACTTAAAGTGTGTTGTCTAAACCTTTTTTATTTCCAGTTATCTGGAATTTATTGTTACTTTGTACACAGAGCTGAATTTGTGTAAATTACATGAAATAATTTATATCTTTCTAAAACACTGCTAACCTTTAGTCTGGTTATATGTATGTATTCGGAAGAAAACAAATATTTGTCTTTGGATATAGAATTTGAAGGAATATGAAATAAAGTCAAGTCACCATCTTTTAGAAAAACTGTTGATTCTGGCATTGTTGTATAAGTTGATTTATACAATTGCGTTGAAAGGATTTTTAAAGAAATAGAGAAAGAATAACATGCAAACGAGTATCCTCCACCTCCAACTAACTTACCTTCCACTTTTGGATCTCAGCTGACAGGATGGAGAATACATTGTTCCAGAGGACAGCGAGGGAGATGTGCTGGAATAGCCACTCCACCGCATGGGGCTTGCACCTGCAGACGGCCAACTCTACACAGATAGCAGTGAATAGAGATGTGGTCCAAGGGCCAAGAATGCCGGAGATCTCCACTGCTACAGGCTCTTCCACAAACCTATCAGAGAGCAGTATTATTTAATATATATAAAGTATTCAATAAAACATATGATGTTCATTTTATGAAATGCTGTTTCCAGAGACATGCTTCAGTCTATGCATGTATGTAAACATGTTTGAATTTAGAACTGCATGTATAATGTATACATGTTGAGCTGATGTTACAGTGACACATTAGGTTAGTATAGAAAAGTGATGTAAAATATTTACTATGCCAAGAGAGAATGTAAATGAAAACATGAAAATCTGCTCAATGTTGTCATTCTCTCATATATAGAGGACACATATGTCATCATTTTTCTGTCAACTTTTCCATACTGACATTGGCTGGATGGGAATTTTTGAGGCAATGTTTTACAGCTTGATGCCCTTCCTGACATCAACCCTATTAGTCACTTCTTATGTCATGCAGGGATATGGGTTACTTATTCTAAAATGGATACATATATATATATATGTCTAACCCATGCTAGCATGGAAGAACGGATGTAAAACGGTGATGATGATGATGATGTGTATTTATGGTTCAATCCTAAGTTCTCTAACCATAAATTTGAATAACTTTCACTTATTTTTTCCAGCATCTAACAGTGCCAGAACCAGGAGTTTTAGCCATTATTGGCTCAGGTGTCCAGGCTAGATCTCACTTTGCAGCTTTAACATCAACCTTCAAATTCTCTAAGGTAAAATATTCAAATCTTTTATTCATTTACTGGTTTCAGTCGTGTTGGAGCACCTCCTTGAAAGGATTTAATCAATCATATCAATACTTATTTTGTTCAAGTTTAGCACATATATACATATACACACATACCACATACATTCACACTCACACACATTACAAAATGTTAAGAGTTAAAAAAAAGCCACTGAAACTAAATTCTGTAAGCTGTTGAACCCAGATCTTTACAATATCTGCTATTGTTTCAGATCTCCAGATGTATTCACTGTTTTAGACCTCCAGATGTTATTCACTGTTTTAGACCTCCAGATGTATTCACTGTTTTAGACCTCCAGATGTATTCACTCTTTTAGATCTCCAGATGTATTCATAAAAAAGAAAATACTGTGGAAAAATATTCAAATTCGTCTTATGTCATTCTTATGTTGTAGGTAAATGTCTGGAGTAGAAATGAAGAAAATGGCAAGAAGTTTGCTGCCGACACTGGTAGCACAATATGTGGCTCTGTAGAAGAAGCTGTTAAAGATGCTGATGTTATTGTTACTGCTACATCCAGCAGACAACCTGTTCTAATGAAAGACTGGGTGAAAGCAGGAGCTCACATTAATGGTTAGTATAATGAGACAGTTTCTTTAAAACAAAAACAAATGTTGTACATATCTTGGCTGGTAGTGAACCATGGGCTGTGACTGCAGAGGACATGTGATGGTAGTGAACCATGGGCTGTGACTGCAGAGGACATGTGATGGTAGTGAACCATGGGCTGTAACTATAGAGGACATGTGATGGTAGTGAACCATGGGCTGTGACTATAGAGGACATGTGATGGTAGTGAACCATGGGCTGTGACTGCAGAGGACATGTGATGGTAGTGAACCATGGGCTGTAACTATAGAGGACATGTGATGGTAGTGAACCATGGGCTGTAACTATAGAGGACATGTGATGGTAGTGAACCATGGGCTGTGACTGCAGAGGACATGTGATGGTAGTGAACCATGGGCTGTGACTATAGAGGACATGTGATGGTAGTGAACCATGGGCTGTAACTATAGAGGACATGTGATGGTAGTGAACCATGGGCTGTGACTGCAGAGGACATGTGATGGTAGTGAACCATGGGCTGTAACTATAGAGGACATGTGATGGTAGTGAACCATGGGCTGTGACTGCAGAGGACATGTGATGGTAGTGAGACATGGGCTGTGACTGCAGAGGACATGTGATGGTAGTGAGACATGGGCTGTGACTATAGAGGACATGTGATGGTAGTGAACCATGGGCTGTGACTGCAGAGGACATGTGATGGTAGTGAACCATGGGCTGTGACTATAGAGGACATGTGATGGTAGTGAACCATGGGCTGTGACTGCAGAGGACATGTGATGGTAGTGAACCATGGGCTGTGACTGCAGAGGACATGTGATGGTAGTGAGACATGGGCTGTGACTATAGAGGACATGTGATGGTAGTGAGACATGGGCTGTGACTATAGAGGACATGTGATGGTAGTGAACCATGGGCTGTGACTGCAGAGGACATGTGATGGTAGTGAACCATGGGCTGTGACTATAGAGGACATGTGATGGTAGTGAGACATGGGCTGTGACTATAGAGGACATGTGATGGTAGTGAACCATGGGCTGTGACTGCAGAGGACATGTGATGGTAGTGAACCATGGGCTGTGACTGCAGAGGACATGTGATGGTAGTGAACCATGGGCTGTGACTATAGAGGACATGTGATGGTAGTGAGACATGGGCTGTGACTATAGAGGACATGTGATGGTAGTGAACCATGGGCTGTGACTGCAGAGGACATGTGATGGTAGTGAACCATGGGCTGTGACTATAGAGGACATGTGATGGTAGTGAGACATGGGCTGTGACTATAGAGGACATGTGATGGTAGTGAACCATGGGCTGTGACTGCAGAGGACATGTGATGGTAGTGAACCATGGGCTGTGACTGCAGAGGACATGTGATGGTAGTGAACCATGGGCTGTGACTATAGAGGACATGTGATGGTAGTGAACCATGGGCTGTAACTATAGAGGACATGTGATGGTAGTGAGACATGGGCTGTGACTATAGAGGACATGTGATGGTAGTGAACCATGGGCTGTAACTATAGAGGACATGTGATGGTAGTGAACCATGGGCTGTGACTGCAGAGGACATGTGATGGTAGTGAACCATGGGCTGTGACTGCAGAGGACATGTGATGGTAGTGAACCATGGGCTGTGACTATAGAGGACATGTGATGGTAGTGAACCATGGGCTGTAACTATAGAGGACATGTGATGGTAGTGAGACATGGGCTGTGACTATAGAGGACATGTGATGGTAGTGAACCATGGGCTGTAACTATAGAGGACATGTGATGGTAGTGAACCATGGGCTGTGACTGCAGAGGACATGTGATGGTAGTGAACCATGGGCTGTGACTATAGAGGACATGTGATGGTAGTGAGACATGGGCTGTGACTATAGAGGACATGTGATGGTAGTGAACCATGGGCTGTGACTATAGAGGACATGTGATGGTAGTGAACCATGGGCTGTGACTATAGAGGACATGTGATGGTAGTGAACCATGGGCTGTGACTGCAGAGGACATGTGATGGTAGTGATACATGGGCTGTGACTGCAGAGGACATGTGATGGTAGTGAACCATGGGCTGTGACTATAGAGGACATGTGATGGTAGTGAGACATGGGCTGTGACTATAGAGGACATGTGATGGTAGTGAGACATGGGCTGTGACTATAGAGGACATGTGATGGTAGTGAGACATGGGCTGTGACTATAGAGGACATGTGATGGTAGTGAGACATGGGCTGTGACTGCAGAGGACATGTGATGGTAGTGAACCATGGGCTGTGACTATAGAGGACATGTGATGGTAGTGAGACATGGGCTGTAACTATAGAGGACATGTGATGGTAGTGAACCATGGGCTGTGACTGCAGAGGACATGTGATGGTAGTGATACATGGGCTGTGACTGCAGAGGACATGTGATGGTAGTGAGACATGGGCTGTGACTATAGAGGACATGTGATGGTAGTGAACCATGGGCTGTAACTATAGAGGACATGTGATGGTAGTGAACCATGGGCTGTGACTGCAGAGGACATGTGATGGTAGTGAACCATGGGCTGTGACTATAGAGGACATGTGATGGTAGAGACATGGGCTGTGACTATAGAGGACATGTGATGGTAGTGAGACATGGGCTGTAACTATAGAGGACATGTGATGGTAGTGAACCATGGGCTGTGACTATAGAGGACATGTGATGTTAGTGAACCATGGGCTGTGACTATAGAGGACATGTGATGGTAGTGAACCATGGGCTGTAACTATAGAGGACATGTGATGGTAGTGAACCATGGGCTGTAACTATAGAGGACATGTGATGGTAGTGAACCATGGGCTGTAACTATAGAGGACATGTGATGGTAGTGAGACATGGGCTGTGACTATAGAGGACATGTGATGGTAGTGAACCATGGGCTGTGACTGCAGAGGACATGTGATGGTAGTGAGACATGGGCTGTGACTGCAGAGGACATGTGATGGTAGTGAGACATGGGCTGTGACTGCAGAGGACATGTGATGGTAGTGAGACATGGGCTGTAACTATAGAGGACATGTGATGGTAGTGAACCATGGGCTGTGACTATAGAGGACATGTGATGGTAGTGAACCATGGGCTGTAACTATAGAGGACATGTGATGGTAGTGAACCATGGGCTGTAACTATAGAGGACATGTGATGGTAGTGAACCATGGGCTGTAACTATAGAGGACATGTGATGGTAGTGAGACATGGGCTGTGACTATAGAGGACATGTGATGTTAGTGAACCATGGGCTGTGACTATAGAGGACATGTGATGGTAGTGAACCATGGGCTGTAACTATAGAGGACATGTGATGGTAGTGAACCATGGGCTGTAACTATAGAGGACATGTGATGGTAGTGAACCATGGGCTGTAACTATAGAGGACATGTGATGGTAGTGAGACATGGGCTGTGACTATAGAGGACATGTGATGGTAGTGAACCATGGGCTGTAACTATAGAGGACATGTGATGGTAGTGAACCATGGGCTGTGACTGCAGAGGACATGTGATGGTAGTGAACCATGGGCTGTAACTATAGAGGACATGTGATGGTAGTGAACCATGGGCTGTGACTATAGAGGAGATGTGATGGTAGTGAACCATGGGCTGTGACTGCAGAGGACATGTGATGGTAGTGAGACATGGGCTGTGACTATAGAGGAGATGTGATGGTAGTGAACCATGGGCTGTGACTATAGAGGAGATGTGATGGTAGTGAACCATGGGCTGTGACTGCAGAGGACATGTGATGGTAGTGAGACATGGGCTGTGACTATAGAGGAGATGTGATGGTAGTGAACCATGGGCTGTGACTGCAGAGGACATGTGATGGTAGTGAGACATGGGCTGTGACTGCAGAGGACATGTGATGGTAGAGACATGGGCTGTGACTATAGAGGACATGTGATGGTAGTGAACCATGGGCTGTGACTGCAGAGGACATGTGATGGTAGTGAACCATGGGCTGTGACTATAGAGGACATGTGATGGTAGTGAACCATGGGCTGTGACTGCAGAGGACATGTGATGGTAGTGAGACATGGGCTGTGACTGCAGAGGACATGTGATGGTAGTGAGACATGGGCTGTGACTATAGAGGACATGTGATGGTAGTGAACCATGGGCTGTGACTGCAGAGGACATGTGATGGTAGTGAACCATGGGCTGTGACTATAGAGGACATGTGATGGTAGTGAACCATGGGCTGTGACTGCAGAGGACATGTGATGGTAGTGAGACATGGGCTGTGACTATAGAGGACATGTGATGGTAGTGAACCATGGGCTGTAACTATAGAGGACATGTGATGGTAGTGAACCATGGGCTGTGACTGCAGAGGACATGTGATGGTAGTGAACCATGGGCTGTGACTATAGAGGACATGTGATGGTAGAGACATGGGCTGTGACTATAGAGGACATGTGATGGTAGTGAGACATGGGCTGTGACTATAGAGGACATGTGATGGTAGTGAACCATGGGCTGTAACTATAGAGGACATGTGATGGTAGTGAGACATGGGCTGTAACTATAGAGGACATGTGATGGTAGTGAGACATGGGCTGTGACTGCAGAGGACATGTGATGGTAGTGAGACATGGGCTGTGACTATAGAGGACATGTGATGGTAGTGAACCATGGGCTGTAACTATAGAGGACATGTGATGGTAGTGAACCATGGGCTGTAACTATAGAGGACATGTGATGGTAGTGAACCATGGGCTGTGACTGCAGAGGACATGTGATGGTAGTGAACCATGGGCTGTGACTGCAGAGGACATGTGATGGTAGTGAACCATGGGCTGTAACTATAGAGGACATGTGATGGTAGTGAACCATGGGCTGTGACTGCAGAGGACATGTGATGGTAGTGAACCATGGGCTGTGACTGCAGAGGACATGTGATGGTAGTGAACCATGGGCTGTGACTATAGAGGACATGTGATGGTAGTGAACCATGGGCTGTAACTATAGAGGACATGTGATGGTAGTGAACCATGGGCTGTGACTGCAGAGGACATGTGATGGTAGTGAACCATGGGCTGTGACTGCAGAGGACATGTGATGGTAGTGAACCATGGGCTGTGACTATAGAGGACATGTGATGGTAGTGAACCATGGGCTGTGACTATAGAGGACATGTGATGGTAGTGAACCATGGGCTGTGACTGCAGAGGACATGTGATGGTAGTGAACCATGGGCTGTGACTGCAGAGGACATGTGATGGTAGTGAACCATGGGCTGTGACTATAGAGGACATGTGATGGTAGTGAACCATGGGCTGTGACTGCAGAGGACATGTGATGGTAGTGAACCATGGGCTGTGACTATAGAGGACATGTGATGGTAGTGAACCATGGGCTGTGACTGCAGAGGACATGTGATGGTAGTGAACCATGGGCTGTGACTATAGAGGACATGTGATGGTAGTGAACCATGGGCTGTAACTATAGAGGACATGTGATGGTAGTGAAGCATGGGCTGTGACTGCAGAGGACATGTGATGGTAGTGAACCATGGGCTGTGACTATAGAGGACATGTGATGGTAGTGAACCATGGGCTGTGACTATAGAGGACATGTGATGGTAGTGAACCATGGGCTGTGACTGCAGAGGACATGTGATGGTAGTGAACCATGGGCTGTGACTATAGAGGACATGTGATGGTAGTGAACCATGGGCTGTGACTGCAGAGGACATGTGATGGTAGTGAACCATGGGCTGTGACTGCAGAGGACATGTGATGCTGCATGTTAGTGAAAAGTGTATGTGTTTTCTAAGTTATAAGCCACAGAAATTTTGCATATGGATGTATCTTTTGAAGGAGAAGGTTAATAATAATAATGAAATTATTGTGTACAGTGCTCAGGTGCACTACAACTCATCAAAGGTGCATGTATAGTACATAGAATAATGTACAAATGTCAGGAAAATGAACAGTGTATGAGTCATGATATACATGTGTGCATGTGTATGGAGGGGGGATATCAGGTAGAGTGTGGCAAATCTCAGGAAGCATGGAGGTTTTAAAGGATACAATTATTAAGTTTATAGGGGTGGTGGATCTTCAGAATTGTTAGGGTGTCATCAACTTTATTTTATCAACCCAGAAAGGATTGAAAGGCAAAGTACCAGTCCAGTACTGGGGTTGATTCAACTGATTTTCCCCCTCCCTCCAAAATTTCTGACCTTGTGCCTAAATTAGAAACCATTATTAAAGTGTATTTACACAAATACTATCTTAGTTAAGTATTTGTATTATTAATTTATTTTGAAAGTATTTGCGTCAATAAATCTCATTCCAGCTGCGAGTGAGCGTGCGTTGGGTGTCATTTACACATTGACGAATCTTTGCTTTAGATAATTCTCAGTGATAAATAAGTGTAGATGTACATGGATTCATGTGTGTGTGTTATTTTTACTCTTAGTAAACCTTTGTTTTAAACCTTTCATTACTGTATTTTAATGAAATACATTTTCAATTAATTTTGAAAATAAATCAAAATTTGGAGGAATTTAATAAAACAACTAAGTTTTTCATTAGTAACTAGACATAACTTAAAATTTCCAAAATAAAATTATGATGGAATGTTTTGATATAAATAAAATAAATATTTTAAAATGAGTAGTTTTGTATGGTAAATCCAGGGCATTTTCAGGCAGGCTGGTATCAAAGGGATTAAATCTTATTGAAATTAGTGAGAATGAGTGAGTGTTTAAATGTATGTGTGCGAGACATTTTGTCAGTTTTTGAACTTTAAACAAATTTCATTGTAGGTGTTGGAGCCCCAAGAGGGGAATGTCAAGAAATTGATTCTCAGCTGATGAAATCATCAATTGTCTATGTAGAAGATTATGAAACAGCCCAAACATACAGTGGTGACATTGGCATGTCAAAGGTGAGGTTTTATGTTGTATAGTGAGGAATTCCAGATACAAGTAGGAGTACATCAGGGTTCAGTCCTCATAACAGAGGAGTTTTAGACTGGCTGTCCATGGGAACTTCTCTATGCTGACAATCTGGTTCTTATAGCAGAATCAGTAGAGGAGCTAGAGAATAAGTTCTGGCTATGGAAACAGTTGGAATCAAGAGGACAGAGTGAACCTAGCTAAGACAAAAATATTGAGTAGAAAAGAGGACAAAACTCTGATTCTGTCAGGGAAATGGCCATGTTCGATATGCAGAAAAGGAACTGGCATAAATTCTATAAAATGCACACAATGCAGATCTTGGTTACACAAGAGATGTAGTGGTATAGCAGGCAAACTAACAGGTAGGGAGAAATACGTATGCAGTAGATGTACAGGGAAATTAGACAGTAGAAGTCGCATTGATAGACACATTTTTCAAATGCAGGTGGTTGATAGCTTCCGGTACCTAGGAGATCGGATTAGCATGAGATTAGTATTCCGAGGCCATAGGATCTAGAATAAAGACGGGTTGGAAAAAGTTTAGGGAGCTGCTTCCTCTGCTGACGAAGAAAGGTTTCTCCCTGCGTACAAAAGGCCGATTATATGATGCCTGTGTGAGGAGCGCAATGCTGCATGGTAGTGAGACATGGGCAGCAACTGCAGAGGATTGTGATGGCTGGAGAGAAATGAGGCAAGCATGCTCCATTGGATGTGCAATATGGATGTGTTGAGAGAGAAACTGTGTCGCAGATGGATAGATTGTAGTGTGCGGGAGAGGAGACTGCGGTGGTACGGACATGTGATGCGCATGGAGGATGACCGCTGTGTGAAGAAGTGCTAAGAAATGGCAGTTGAAGGAAGATGTAGTAGAGGTAGACCACGAAAAACATGGGCGGAGGTGGTGAGAACAGACCTCAGATCGCTGAAGCTCACGGTGTAGATGATGAAGGACCGTGAGAAGTGGAGAGATGCTGAATAGGTCCCGTCTCACCCTTGCAAGTAGGGAAAAGTGGACGTAAAATGATGATGTTTTAGTTAAATATGGCTAGTCAATCTTTTATTCAGACATAAAACAACTAGGACTTCACTATCCAATATGTCCTTTCATTTCAAATATGGAAGGGTATGATTTGAGGGGAATTTTGTTGATATTTTTAGCATTTTGATTGAGACCATTGTTCACACTCTGTGATTGGGCAATGCCATTATATCAATAGTAGTGAGGACTGGTGTGTATTGATAGAAATACTGGATCTACAGTTATCAAATCAGGATGAAGACTCCAGTTTTATTCCAGAGTGGTTGCCTCATATGCAGGCAACCTTCACTGTAGAGTAAGAGGAGACCTTGTAAGTGTTTGGGAATTTCCTTTCATACCATCATAGGTCAATTTAGATTACCCATCCATGAGAATGTGTTGTCTTCATTATGACCTAAGAGCTAATGGCGGTGGATTGGCAGAGGGTCGGACGCCATGCTTTGACGCATAGAGTTACGGCCCTTACCATTCTGAGTTCAAATCACGCCGAGGTTAACTTTGCCTTTCATCCTTACGGGGTCGATAAAATAAAGTACCAGTAATGTACTAGGTAATTGCTGACCTTGTGCCAAAAGTAGAAACAATTATGACCCAAGAGCTGCTCAGTGGCATGGGAGATGTGTGGAAATAACATCCATTTCAAATGTGTATAAGAGACTAATCATATAAAAATCTTTAAAATTTAGGCTGATGTCTATGGTGAAATAGGAGAAGTCATTGCTGGGAAGAAGGAAAGTTTTAGGAAAGAAACTACAGTGTTTATTAGCCTTGGTATGTATTTTCTCTTTGTTTTTCTTATTGGTAGTTAACGGGCTCCATCTCATTCTTTTTTTTTTTCTCTCTCCCTCTCTCTCACACACACACTAATTCGAGTATGTGGTAGTTAATCACCAACTCTTCAGTATCCAGAGTAGGGCACTTGACGAAGTACACGGGTGGGGGTCCGTTTACTCTGGAGTCTATTTATAAAAACGAAGTACAAGTCAACAGGTTAAAATTAACTTCATTCAGTCGGCTGAATAAATAAAGTTAATTTTAATCTGTTGACTTGTACTTCGTGTTTATATATGTGTGTGTGTGTATATATATATATATATCATCATCATCATTTTACGTCCGATCTCCCTGCTTATATATATATATATTTGAACCTAGTATAACTGTACTTTTGCATCCCTGTGTTTGTTTTGTTTCATTTATCAACTAAACACATATATACTTTAGTGAATCCATCCTGGTACTCTCCAATAGGACCATTGGTGTTGTCAGCCATGATGATGATGTTTCTTTCATCAGTAACTGAGGTTGTATGTAAAAGTTCCTCCTAGAACCAGTCTTTTGTTCTTTACTCAGCCCTGTCTGTTGTACATAGGTTTCTGTAGTCACCATTCTATTTACTGCAGCTATTCTAAGCTTGATAATTTTGTCACTTACTCTAACTACCTTTTCTTTCCATTTCTCAGCTAGTAGAATGCCTACACCACCTACCACATCATCATTTTCTACCCAGAGAAGTTTGTGTCTATGGTGTTTGCATGTCATATGCCTTTGAGAGAGATATATGCCGGCCTCCCATGCATATCTGTCGTTGTACGTAAAAGGAGAGTAAGATTTGCTGACCATTGCCACCTATGAGGCTGTGTTCCCATTAGTGCTAATAACAGAGGGCGATGTCATCTCCAGAGATTCTGGTATTGAAATCCAGGACTTGGCAACGACAATGAACGACAGACCCACATTTTCAGCTGAGGGCACCGGATCATGATGATGATGATTTGCCTGTCAATAGTCTCAATGAGGCACCCTTCCATTTCACCTCTTGTACACAGCATAATCCACTTCTTTCCTCTCTAACAGCTCCACAATTTCACCTGAATTATCTTTCAGGGTTCCACCATTGAGAGTGGCAGTCATGAGATGTGTAATTTTGCAGTGATTAGTTCACTGAGTAGCAAGTCTTTGTATCTGGAAGGCTGTGCGATTACTTGATGATGGTTAGCAATTCGAGAAGGGTCAACAAAGGTCATGTTTAAACAGAACATCGGTCTTAGCAATCTGGGAAGGGTCAATAAAGGTCAGGAGAACTGCACTTTGTCCATTCACATTAGAATTGTTAGTGGACCTTATTTTTTCTTCCCTCCTTTTTCCTCAGCCTTTCTTGAGAAAGGACCATGGTCTGGAACACAAAACACTTCTCCGATTCTTTCTTGGTCTAAAATTAATTACCTTGTACATTTTTTTTCTTCAATCTTATTTATATACTATTATACTGATTCAAAACTCACCTTTGGATTACAGTGGATTATACAGGGCTTTAGTTGTGTAATATTTGTTATTTCTGTTTCTAGGCATGGCTATAGAAGATTGTGTGTCAGCTAAGTTGGTCTATAACAAGATAACAGATGGACTTTGAAACACCCCCCTACAGAAAAACCTCAACAAATGACCATCTCTGAAAAAAACATAATATTGTGTTACCATTATTTTTCTCTGTGTATAGCAGAAGATATTCAACTGCTTCATTCTGTTACTTGGTGTTCTTGAAATGGTATATAATTCTATTGGTGAATCTTAATTAATTAAAAGAACTCTTCTCTGTGTGTAATATTAATCATATAACTAAGAGAGCAAACAATTATTGGACTGGTTTTCATTATCTGAAATTGACAATTCCTTATTTAATTTAATAATATAAAATAATATGAGTGAAATCTTTGTAATTTTGTGTTTTTGATTATAGAAATCTTTTACTATTGACTCAACTTGAATTACCTCCCACATGATCGAACATGTCTGTATCTATTACTTTGATGGTAAAGATCAAACTTACCTTCAAGCATGTAAACTTATAATGCAGTTTTGTCTGTGGGGTGTAGCCAAAACATAGCCCTAGGCCCAGAGCCCATCACCCCTCCCTTTCTTATGTGGACCAAAAGTCCTTGCTTTTTCCCTCATTTATGGTATTTATAGTCCTATCCTCTACTTTCTTCTACAACCAGATCTGCCCCCTTTTATCATTATTCAATTTTGTTATCTTTCTTTTTCATATTTATGCAATTATTAATGTTTTTTTTAAGTGAAACACATGTATTGAGAATAAACATTAACTATAAAATTTGTAAAATTATTTAAATTCTTGGATCTGATCCCAGATCAGATACGATAATACAAGCTGTCTGATAGTGTTGACTAATAATACAGACATCAGATAAAGGCTAAACTTAGATACGATTTGAACCTAAAATGTAGAGTGAATGCAACTGTATATTCTTAAGTATTTATTGGTTTAACCCTCAATAATTTACTAAATTGCTCTATAATAATAATTAAAAAAATAACAACAATAATAATAACAATAATGATTTCTTGTGTTTTATGTATTGATGTGTGTATGTGTCCAGCACTATGTTTACATGAAACTTCTATAAAGTTTTAAACAAAATTTTTCATTTGGATTTCGGAAAAAAAAAAATTATCTATATATATATATATAAGGAAATTATAAACCCCTTAAAATTGCATAAAAGGAAGGCAGTTTTCTTTCATGTTTCAAAACAATTTTTTTTTTCCTGTTCTGGGAGTTTGAATGGAAAATAGAAAAAGAAAAAAATAATAATAATGTAACCAGCATTTTTCTCTGAAGAGAACTTGTAAGTTCAGACTTTGTAAACTGCTCTGAAGCAGCATGGTCCCTTTTGAAGAGAATATGTATGTGTGAGATAGAGGGAGAGTGTGTGTGTGTGTGTGGATATATATATATATTGCACATTGCATGATTTTTTTATACAAAAAAAAAATAAAAATTGTGCTTTATATATATATATGTATATATACATGCACACTTGGTGGAAGAGTTTAGAACCAGATGTATGTGTCTATGTGGAACAGTGTAATATGGGGCTTCAAGGCCAATACTTTAAACAGTTTTCACAAAGCTAGCCTCACAGAGAGGAATAGCTGTCATAGTCAGTCAATGGTTACTTGATAAAATAGAAGAAATGGCTATTTTACAAAAATACCCAACCTCCTGACAATTTTAATTACACGAATGTGAGACTTTATCTAAGATACTTTAGAAAGTTCTAGATACCACCTACACACTCACACACATATATATATACACATACACAAGGAGGGAGGGAAAGAGAGAGTGGAAAGGATCCATTTCATCATTATATAATACAGTTTTGTAGCACCTGTGGAGAGTGTTAGAACATTATGGTTTGATCTAGTATCATTGATTGTTTCATTGATTGATTGATTGGCGATTTTGAAATAGATAATTTGATCTATTGGTCTTTGATAAATCATTGTCGGTGGGTATGTGTATGCGAACAGTTTTATAGGAATGTGTGTGTGGTCTGCATGTTCAGATGTATGTGTAGTTAATCAATGTGTGTGTGTGTGAGATAAGAGTCTGAACCACATGCTAAATCACCAAATCTTCTGACTGGTCACAACCATTACAAATAGTCTGATAGTTCTACATTTTGAAGTAGCCTGCATTCTACCCCTGAAGCTGGCTGACAAACCCACGATGTACATCAACTTTATCTTATTTTCTTCTTTCAATCATTTGTTTATTTTTATTGAAATATACACACACAAACACACAGAGAAGTTTTCATATATACATACACACAGAGCCCCCCCCCCCCCCCCCCCAAAAAAAACTGTTGGTCTAAACGTTGTTTAATCGGCTTGGTAAAGGTGGTGCTCCATCAAATCTGTATTCAAATGATACATCAGTGGTGATGGGAGTTGTTGGAATTGATCTACGAGGTGGGAGTGGGGGTGGAGCAGCAATATTGGAAATATCAGGTACCTAAAATGGAAAAGATGTTATATATACATATATGTGTGGTTATCATGTTAACATATAATACTTTCACTGGTATCAACCTTAGTTTTATACAGACAGATTCTCTTTAATCTTTTTCGGTACCAAAACTGCTTCCGATTCTATGAAACAAAACTACCCATTTTAAAGGGTTCCTATTTGAATGAAAATTTTTCATCACAATTATACATAAGACCCATATGTTAAGTAATGTTTC
Source organism: Eledone cirrhosa (assembly GCA_964016885.1). Lineage (NCBI taxonomy): Eukaryota > Metazoa > Mollusca > Cephalopoda > Octopoda > Eledonidae > Eledone > Eledone cirrhosa. The sequence continues at coordinate 12,276,175 of OZ024746.1, read as the reverse complement.
TACTGTTGGCACAAGGCCAGCAATTACCCCAGTGCAGTATTGGTGCTTTATTTTTTTCGACCCCATAAGGATGAAAGGCAAAGCTAACCTTGATGGGATTTGAACTCAGAACATAAAAGGCCATAACTCTATGCTGCAAAGCATGATGTCTGACACTCTACCAATACTGCCAAACCAGATGTTAAGTAAAATTAGTATATTAATATTGAAATAGTTAATAATTTTAGTGTAACCCTCAAAATTCTTAATTAATTGAAATAGAGTTATTTTAATTAGAAATATGACCACGATAACTGCTATTGAAACACTTATTTCCTCTGAAATCTCAACCAAAAGATGCTAATGCATGAATTATAATGTGAGGTTTCTTCAGAAGTTTACATAAGAACAGTTGCAATATGTTAGAATGGTTACTGGCCATTGAAAACATGTACACTGTTCTATTAACTTTTATTTTAAGCCATGTCTGTAATATAGAGTAGTCGCTAGCAGAACCAACAAGTGGCAGGAAAAATTACTCAGTAGTATTTAACCCTTTAGCATTTACATTACTCTATATATACTATAGTTTTTGTGTGGTAAAGGCTTTATCTTACATAATATTGAATCTATGAGATTTTGATATTATTTATTTGAGAACAATACCTTAATGTAGGTATGAGGGACCAGTTTCAGCCAGTTTAAACAGAAAGAGTTGAGAGAATTTTGGCTGGATACAGCTGGTTTAAATGCTAAAGGGTTAAAATGCCGGTGAGATAAACTTTGTTTTTCAACCTTCCAGGATTCTTTTCCTTCTTCTTTGTTCACCTATTCTTGGGAGGGTTGTGAGAGCAGAGTCCTCAAGCATGCATTCCAGTAGGTCCTATCAGAAGCAACCATCACTAATTTATCCAGCTGGATCCCCAATCGAGCACATGAATGTTATCCAACCATCTTGCTTTGGATCCATCTCTGGGTTTCCTGCCAGTTAATTTTTGCCCGTAAAATCTGTCCAGTGATTCTCTCTAGAGACATTCTAACCATATGTCCACAATATCAGAGCTGTGATCTCTTAATTTGGAAAAGTAGTGGCTTTATCAGGAGTGACTCTGATTTCCAAAGACCCTTCAAAGAAACCTATTTTAGCCGCTTGTATTCGTGATTGATAAAATAAATATCAGATCATTAATGGGATTTATTTAATTAAATATGTTAAAAATCATTATTTTCTGTAATATATATTATGATGTACTAGAGACTTTTATCATATATGTTATGATGTACTAGAGACGTTTATCATATATTTTATGATGTACTAGAGTCTTTTATCAGATGTTATGATGTAGTAGAGTCTTCCATCATATAATTTATGATGTACTAGAGTTTTCCATCATATATGTTATGATGTAGTAGAGTCTTCCATCATATAAATACGCCAAAACTACACCTGATGTACCCCTTCCATACACATGCACACATGTGTGTATCATGACTCGTGCACTGTTCATTTTACTGATGTTTGTGCATTGCCCTATGTACTGTACATGCACTTTTTTGATGAGTTGTGGTGCACCTGGGCACTGTACACAATATTTCATTATTGTTATTGTTATTATATCATGACTCATACACTGTTTATTTTCCTGACATTTGTACATTATTCTATGTACTATACATGCACCTTTGATGAGTTGTAGTGCACCTGAGCACTGTACACAATAATTTCATTATCATTATCATATTTCTGAAATGGTTCTATGTCACTATCACTGTGATAGTGACCATTTTGAGGATTCAAGTTTTACTTTGCACAGCTTCTAGAGTTACTTGCTAGCAATATCCCCCCCCGCCTCTAATTTTGTCACTGATCTATATTAGTTAAATGGGAGCTAAACATATTTAATGTAACAAGCCAAAACTATTTTTTAACCAACCCAAATTAAATCTGTAATAAGGAAAGTTATCAGGAAGGTAAGGGAGATAACTCCAAAATTTACAGTGATTAAAAATTGTTTGCTCCTTGTTAAGTACGGTGACAACCAAGTACATGTTTCCGTCTTATTAAACCTCAAGAAGAATAAAAAGAATAGTCTAATATATGTATAAAACAGTTGATAGATGGTTAATATTTAATGTAGTGAGCCCTAAACAATTTTTAACCAATCAAAATTAAACTCATAATAAGGAGAATAAATTGTGTTAATAATTTCTTTCAAGGGAGAAAACTCCAAAATGTAAACATTCATAATCAAATGCCATTCTACAACAGTGCTGCCATCTATCTTCACTATATGTAGTTGCTCTGATTTTTCCATATAAATATTGGCTGGCCTGCATGTAAGCATTTCTCAAACCACATCTCTTTAGATTTTGACTTTAAAAACCATTTGCTTAACTTCCGATCAGGACAAATTATATCTGACTCAGAGTCAACAAAACAGGCAGTGACTAGTTGGTTGCTTACCTTTTTTGAAGATTGAAGATTGTAGAGGTGAGATCACCAAATGATCAAGATATTGGGAACACTAGCTTATAGTGCAAGTGTTCAGACCATTCCAGTGTATTTCTATACTGAACTCTTCATTCTACCCTACATCAACTTACCTAGTTTATATGGGAACATTAACTATGATAAATTCATATCGTAGCCAAAAGAAAATTTAACTTCCATTTTTCTTACATGATACTGGGGAACCAGATCCTAAAACCTCACAGCCTAAAGGGTCCACGATGTTTACTGATAGTAAAGTCTTTTCCATAAATGTTATTTACCATAACCTCAAGTCAACTCATGACTTGTAAGTAAAATTGGGTATTTAGAAATAGTTTGGAAGTTCATCAGATGGACTACCTGTAACAAAGGGAAGCCTTGTCATGCAGAATCTCCCTGAGAATAACATTAAGGGTACTTGTGTCTGTGAAATGCTCTGCCATTTACACACAATTCCAATTATATTGTCTAGCTATGTTTCACAGTTCAAGATTTTACCTTCATTCCACTTTATACATACCTTTGGTGTTTTAGGAGGAACAGGTGGTAACGTAGGGCCGTTTGGACTTGGTTTTGGTTTAGAATCTAAAAAATATAGGAAAAATTAAACAAATGAGAACAAATAAAAATTACGTACTGAGATCTCTTGGATATTTTTGAAAATATTTTAGTATTGTTTTTATTTCAATATTTCTTTCTTATTTTAAATTCAAGTCAGTTCTTAATTGGTGCTACTGACCTCAGATGTGTTAAGGGGTCACATCTCACTTACATATGCTCCTGTACTCAACAGAGTACACTGGGTGCATTTTATCATGGCATCGGCACTAGGAAGATGTCTTTGATGTCTTTACAATAGGCTAGATAACATTTAGGAATTTCTGTATATATTATGAAGTGAGAATGTCAAATATTTTAAACTATGTCAGTTGTGTCACATTTTAACATAGTTTAACATACATGACTTTATGATTTTAAAAACATTCTTTAACAAATCAACAAATCATCATCATCGTTTAATGCCCATTTTCTTTAACATAGTTTTTAATTTAAAACAAAGCCCTCTAATAAGTAATAACAAAAACAATATTAACATGAAGTCAACTGATGTAAAAACTGGCTAACGAAGAAAAATGTTTGAAACTGACATAAACATTGCTTTCAATTTTCTTGTCACATAATCATAACAAATATATATCCATGTATTTTACAAATTTTAACTCCAAAGTGGTCAAAGTTAAACTAAATTCGCTTCCAAGCAACAATGAAATGAATGTCAAGGTCAAAATTTTATTATATAATTTGCAACTTTTTGTTCATTCACTGCCAAAAGAATTTAATGTTTAAATATTTAACCCTTTGATGATAGTAATTATAGATATAGAATAGTAAGACATGGTAGCTACCATATCTATATCTATCATCATCATCATTTAATGTCTAATTTTCCATGCTTGTATGGGTTAGAAAGGTTGTCATGTTATGAGACAAGTCAGGCCTGGGGGCCACATCATGCTCAGACAGATATGTATTTTTGTTTGGTTTTTACAGCTGGATGCTCTTTCTTATGCCAACCACATTACTATATATATATATATATTCATTTAAGTTTGGTGGTTCACCACCTGATAGAACTGGTATAGTTAACCATGATGTAATAGTAGGAGAAGCACTTGACATTATGCAACTCATCCATCTTTGATGTTGAATCTTGTTGGTGGTGCAAGAACCAAGTTAATTATTGTTGAGTAAAATGTCAGGAGACCGAACTCAACTATATCATCATCATCATTTCATTTTTACGTCCGCTTTTCCCTGCTTGAAAGGGTGGGACGGGAACTGATTCTGGCTTGATTTCTACAGCTGGATTCCCTTCCTAACACCAACCTCATTTACAGTGAGTGCTGGGTGCTTTTTTGCCGTGGCGCCTCCACGTCCACTTTACAGTGTGAGCTGGGTGCTTGTTTGCTGTGACACCTCCACGACCATTTTGCAGTGGAATGATAGGGACCCCAGTCCCTATCATCTCATTTCTACAGCTGAGTAAACTGGAGCAATGTGAAATAAAGTGTCTTGCTCAAGGAAACAACACATCACCCGGTCTGAGAATTGAACTCACAACCTTTCGATTGCAAAGCCAATGCTCGAACCACTAAGCCATGTGCCTCCATATATATATATATACTCACACACACATGGAAAGTCCCCTTCAATCATGACTGACACACTACAACTGTTACCCCATAGATATACTATCTCTTATCTTTGCTTCTTTTATCATTATTGTAACAGTATCTGTTCCCCTGTAATTAGCTATGTCTACACCACCTCCATCCAGGTTTAACACTGCTACAATAGCATCTGCTCCTCTGAATTAGCTCCACTAAATACTTAATCCATCTGTCTTTCCTCATTTCAGCTAGGTCCCACACTAACCACTTCCCCCAACCCTTACTCTAGAATTCTCACATTGTCCACATTATTTTCTCAGTAGTTTTGGTGCAGAATAATCGTAATGGCCATCAGTAATGTCCACCTCCTCACTAATCAAAACAAACTAATATTTTATAACATGTGGACATAAAAGAGTTAACTACTTGAAAACTAGTTATATTTTTTTAAATACTATATCATCATCATCATCACTACTATCTTACATCTATTCCCCATGCTTGCATGGGTTAGATGGGTTCTCACATTCTGAGGTTAGACTACTCAGGTGAATGCCCTTCCTAATGTCAACCACTTTACAGTATGTATTGTGAGCATTGTTTCTAGTATGGTTAGAGACCTTTGCTAACACCAACTCCTAACACCATGTACAGGGAACATTTTATCGTGACTCTGGCTCTACCACCTTACAAGATGGACTGGATGCTTTTGCTATGGTATCAGCATTACTGTTTAACAGAGTGGGCTAGGTGCATTTCCATCATGGCATCATCATTGGAGAGGTATTGGTAGGAGTAAGCAGGGTTGATACCATCACAGGAGAGGAAGTGTTGGGTGCTGGGGGAGGCCTTCAATAGAATCCACCTATCAGTGCAATTACAAGCAAAGTTTCAGAACTAAAGAAATCTATAAAATATTGTTAATTTAAAATCCAATAATGACACTAAGAAATAATTCAATGTTGCTGAAAATAAATAAAATTCCATTCTGGATGTTTTCATGTTTGTATTACTATGGTTATAGAATTTTAATTTTTCATAAGAAAAAGAAAAAAACTTAAACAAAAGTATTGTAATAAGACCTGTTAGTAATTTGTAGTGATTAGTGGCTGTTAAGAGAGAGAGAGAGAGTGTTTAGTTTGTTAGTAACTTAGAAAGTATTGGTAGATTCATTAGAGCATTGGACAAATGCTTAGCAGTAGTACTACTGGCTCTTTACATTCTGAGTTACACATCACCCGGTTTGAGAATTGAACTCACAACCTTTCGATTGCAAGGCCAATGCTCTAACCACTAAGCCATGTGCCTCCATGTAATAAATACAATAGTAATTTTTCATGAGAAGGAAAAATCAATAAATAAAAGTATTATAATAAGAGCTGTTAGTAATTTATAGTAATTAGTGTCAAATGATACAGAGTGTTAGTTTGTTAGTAACTTATTAAGGATTAAGTGGGTTAACACTTCTTCAGTGAAGTAAATTGGAATATTTAAAAAAAAACTGAATTGAGAAAGTGGGAAAATGAAGTTGAAACTTTATATACAAATACAAACGTAAAGAATCATATAATTTATCAACTTACATTTTATAATTGGTGACGCTGAAATATATTGATAAATTTTAACAGCTGCCTAATTTAGGAGAATTATGCTGTTAACCCTTTACTATTTACATTACTCTCTATATATATATACTATTGTATTTTCACAGTAAAGGCTTTACCTTACATAACTATCTTCATCCGAAACAACCCTTGGTGTCTGATAGAAAATTGTTTGTTTTAAACTGTTTACATTTATCTAAAAACTTATTTTAGATAATTTTACTGACGACCATTTATTAATTTAAGTTCCAGACACCAGCTTAACCCTTTAGTATTTACATTACTCTATACTATTATATTTTCACCTCACATAATTATCTCACATAAGAGCTTTACCTCACATAATTATCTCACATAATATCGAATCTACATGATTTTGATATTATTTATTTTGAGAACAATACTTTAATGTCAGTATGAGCAGCTGGTTAGGGCCGATTTGAACAGAAAGAAGAGAGAGAATTGTGGCCGGATATGGCTGTTTTAAATGCTAAAGGATTAAAAGAATGTTTTGACATTATATATGTGTGTATATATCACCCCCCACCTAACAATCTTTTCCAAACTTGCATGTACATACTTGCTCTCTCCCTATCTGAACTCTTCATTCCCTGACAATAGACTACTGTTTGAAATGTAGAACTCTCCTCCAACTCTTCCTAAGTGTGATCCTAGTAAGACTTTCTATTTTCCATCCTTGTATTTGTTTTGTTTTATTTGTTCAACTATATATATATATATATACACACACACACACACACACATAAATAAATAAATATATATATATATATATATATATATACACACACATACATAAATAAATATATATACGTGTGTGTATATATATATAAACATACACACACACACACATATATATATCTTACCACTGAAAGTGACACTGTCAACTGATGGCGGTGTAATAGTCAGAGGTAGTCATATCAACAGATAATCAAACACGTTGACTTCATAGTGTGAAGAAATGGATGTTGTGATATTCATGTTTTTCCCAAGGGTATTGGAAGAGTAAATGAAATATCTGCAACTAGGAATAAAACCTGGGCCACTGTATTAGTTTGCTGAGAAGTAACCACAAATTCCCACAGAGCTCTATAAACTCTATATATAACAAGAGGTGCAATTGGCAGATAGTACAAGCAATTAAAAGATGAAAGGAAACATTGTTTCTTTGGTCTGATCAGGCGATCAGCTATTTTCCTATAACAAAAAGTAAGACTGAAGCACATTAGCAAAAGAATTGGGTATTTATGATAAATTATATTATAAACTATATGTTAAAACATTGCATGTCATAAAGGAAAGGTGGGTACAGTTAAATAATATAGATGAGGGTGATAGCAGTGAGGGAAGATCTCCGAGCTGTGAGGGAAGATCTCCGAGTTGTGTGAGAAGATCTCTGAGCTGTAAAGGAAAAAGCTCAATGAAAAGTGCACCAAGCAAATGACATAAGAAATTCTGCAATGAAAGCCAAAGAGATGACATAACCACTATTTCAAAAGTGTTATTGATTGAGCGAAGCAGATATTAAGGGCATATTAAAGCAACATGCATATGAAGAGCTTAAAACTGCATTATTTATTTATTATTTAGGGCGGTGAATTGGCAGCATCGGTAGAGCGTCAGACACCATGCTTTACAGCATAGAGTTATGGCCCTTTACGTTATGAGTTCAAATCCCGCCAAGGTTAACTTTGCCTTTCATCCTTATGGGGTCGATAAAATAAAGTACCAGTAATGCTCTGGGATAATTGCTGGCCTTGTGCCAAATGTAGAAACAATTATTTATTGTTCTTCTGTTTATTATTATTATTATTATTATTATTATGGGCGGTGGATTGGCAGAATCGGTAGAGCAATGGACAACATGCTTGGCTGCAATGGGTTACGAGGTCAGTAAAACAAAGTACCAGTAATGCAATGAGGTTGATTTAATCGACATTCCCCTCCCCGCAAAATTGTTGGCCTTGTGCCTAAATCAGAAAACATTGTTGTTGTTACTATAATTATTATAGTTATTATTTCAAGACATGCTTTTATCTTCTTAATCGGTTTAGTCTTTAATTAAAGAGTCTAAGGGAGAATTTATGAGAGAGGAAGTGATCGTGGACATGCTACCAGATCTTACCTTCAGCTAATATCAGCCGATGGGGTAAAGGTGGTGGAGAAGACCTGTGTTGAATCTCAGATTCTATTGAAAAATAAAAAAACAATACCAATGAGGGAATCACCAACATACATACATTGTATGTATATATGTATATATGTGAGTGTGTGTATATATATATATATATATATATATACATGTTGGACCTCTGTTGGCCCTGATAATGTGTTTCAATTGAATTCATCAACAGAACCGCCTGCTTGTGACATTAACATCTAAGTGGCTGAGCATTCCATGTCTATTCTTAATGTAATTCTCAAGGGGATTCAACATGACACATGGTGTGACAAGGCTGGCCCTTTCAATTACAGGTACAACTCATTTTTGCCAGCTGAGTGGACTGGAACAATGTGAAGTAAAGTGTCTTGCTCAAGGACACAGCACACTGCCTGGTTCAGAAATCGAACTCATAACCTTAAAATCGTGAACTGAACACCCTAACTACTAAGTGGCTTCATGTATGTGTGTATATATGGTATAGAATACGTTGAGTTTGAGCAACATCTCCATGAGGATGGTCGTTTATGTAATGCACTGGTTCCCAAACAATGTGGCATGCCTCATAGGTGTGGCGGAAGAGGATAGCAGGTGAGGCAGAATGATTGAAAGACAATCAAAGATTTAGAAAAAGTTTCAACAAATTCCAATGCCAAAAACCAATGATTTATCCATATGTCTCTTCAAAAGCATTAACCATTCTTCTATAATTCTTCACGACATATTGCTGTCAAGGATTTTCAGTTCCTTTGATTTTCAGATGAGGAGATGAGAGTTTATCTCAAATTAAGCCTAATATAAAGGAGATTACTCATCAAAAACAAGCTCATACCTAGCAGAAAAACCACCCTTCAGGTGGTTTTTTGCTAGCATGTGTAGTGTGCATATTGATATTATACTCAGGTATATACATAAAATAAAATCCTAATTGACAATATATAATACATAGAAATTGAACGAAGACTGCGTTACACTGTCTTATTTAATCAGTAACGTAATCCATGATACATTAAAAAAGACGATATTATATATAAACTGCATTAGGAGAAAATTAGTATGTTTATTTAAACGATGGCCAACCAGAAGTGTTGACATTTCAGAAATTTTAAAGAAGTGACTCTTTAAATAAACAAAATATATTTAATCAACAGCCACGAAATTTAGTAGATAAATTATGTAATATTCATTCATTATTTATTCAAAGTAATGCAACTTATTTTACTAATGGGATAAAAAATTATAATCCGTACGCAGTCCCGCTCTCCTTACTTTATTATAGTTTAGATTTGGTGAGGCACGAGCAACTTTTCATTCTTGGGAACCACTGATGTAATGGGTAGCTTTTAAGGGATTGTGTGTCTTTAAATGATTCATTTTCTAACTGTAACTCATTCAATCCAATCTAAGGGGATTTAGCCAACTTCCTCCAAAGTTGCATCTATTTTCATGCCTAGTCAACCCTTGCTACTAGGGAAAGCAGGCATTTAATAATAATAATGATGATGATGATAATGATGATGATGATAATGATGATGATGATAATGATGGTGATGGGGACAATGGTGCTGGTGAGGATGATGATGATGATGATAATGATTCGTGTGATCAAGCGGAGTTGTTGGAACATCAAATGAAATTCCTTGTAGTATTTATTCTGGTATTCTGGTTCTCTGCAACTTCACTTAAAATCCCATTGAGGTCAACTTTACATTTCATCAATAAATAAAATACCAGTTTCATACTGGGGGGAAATTCTTTTATTCTTTTTACTTTTTCTTACCTTAACTCTTTCTTTCATTCTGGAAGGAATCAGTTGGGTTGTAAAATTAGCAAGACATGCCATGAAGAGGGCCGAAGGAAGGAATGATGGACACATACATACACACACCTACACACACACATGTCTGTGTAGGTGTGTGCTTATAATTATCACTTTCATGTCTGTTTTTTTTTGTTGTTTTTTTTTCATGCTGGCATGGGTTATATGAGACATTTTGAGGCAGTGATTCTATGGACAGATGCTTGACAGCGAGATTTTACTTCTAAGTATGGTATTTCACTGATCTTCATCCAACCACGATGTTGTTCAACATATTATTGATGTGCTACATAAACAATTAAGCAATGCCAATGTGAAGACATGCATAAACACACACACACACACATATATATATATATATATATATACATACATTCATATATACATGCATACATATATATATATATATATATACATATATATACATATATATATATATATATACATATATATATATATATATATATACATATATATATATATATCTATATACATATATATATATATATCTTTATATTTTTTTATCTTTATTCTTATTTTCACTTTTATCCTCCTTTATATTTTACCTTATTCTTACTTTTATACCTTATTATAGTGTAATCTTACCCATGCCTTATTATACATTATTAATTATAGATTAGGGCGGTGGATTGGCAGTATCGGTGGAGGGTCGAACGCCATGCTTTCCAGCATAGTTACGTCCCTTTACGATCTGAGTTCAAATCCCGCCGAGGTTGACTTTGCCTTTCATCCTTACGGGGTCGATAAAATAAAGTACCAGTAATGCACTGGGTAATTGCTGGCCTTGTGCCTAAAGTAGAAACAATTAATTATAGATTATTATTATTACTCTTTTTCCATTTCTAATTTTTTTGTCGTGATACCTACACGACCTCATTTGTTTCGGACTGGATGTTGTGGTACCAACATAACTTTACATTGAAAGGGGTGGTGTGGATGGGGTGGGGGTAGTGGGACGGGGGTGTATTTTGTTAGAGGTGCCTACTGACTGTAGTAGGTTTCACTTTGTACTTAGGTAAGGCGGGTCTTCTGTATTACTGTGTAACGCCAAAGATCACGGTCCAGTGACATTGTCTTGGAGAGGTGTAAGTGTGTGAGGTCGGAGTTTATCAAGTCGTCCCAGGTTTTTCTGGGTCTGCCTACTCTGTGGCTACCATCTTTTTTTATTGTCCTGCACTTTTTTATACAGCTGTCATCTTTCATGCGCATCACGTGACCATACCAACGTAGTCTTCTCTCGAGTAAACAACATCTGATCCCTCTTATTTCTAATTTTTCCCTTAGTTCGTTTATGCTTTGCCGTTCACGTATATTACTATTACACATCCAGCGGAGCATGCAAGCTTCGTTCCTCTCCAGTCTGCGTATATCCTCTGCACACAATGCCCAGGTCTCACTGCTATGTAACATTGCTGTTCGTATGCAGGCATCATACAGCCTGCCTTTCATTTTTAGAGAGAACCCTTTAGCGGCTAATAGTGGTATAAGCTCTCTGAACTTTTTCCATCCAGTTCTGACTCTAGCTACTGTACTTTCAGAGCACCCTCCACCACTGCTGATTTTGTCACCCAAGTAACGGAAGGTGTCCACTATTTCTATAGAACCATCTGTGCAATGGAATGAGCTAGTATTCAGTGGGCACTTGCTGCTACTTATTGCACCATATATATAACGAAGGAAATGTGGTAAGGAACCAGATGGACTATAACGCACCAAAGTACTCAATACTTAGGGTAGTAGAGTGGGTAATAGGAACGAGTAGGACCCCGACGGCTGAGCTCAAGCCGTTTCGATGGCTAATTCTGGACTGTCCAGAATTAGCCGTCGAAAGGCTTCAGCTCAGCCGTCGGGGTCCTACTCGTTCCTATATATATATCTTCGCCATTATAGATAGAACAGATACTCTATACCATTTCCTGTCAGCATGACTTGGCAAGCTATTTAGAACACTGGTTTAACCGCTTTACTTCCCTCCGAAGAAGAGATATTATCTCGAAAATTAAGGACATTTAAATAAATCTAAGGTAAAAGACTAATTGTCAACAATATCTTTTGCATTTGCATTCTTTATTCTATGTCCATACCTGCATTGTTTTGGCTTTATTATACATATACAAACGTTTATACCTCATTACACAATGCTTCAAGTGAACTATAACCTCCTCCTATATATATATATATACATTCATTATACATATATATACATTCCTCTACGGTTCTTATATATCTGATATATATTTATCCTTATCGAGCCCTCTTTGGATTTTAGTCATCAAATTTATTATTACTATAGATATATATACATATACATTCATATATATACATTCATATACATATATATATACATTCATATATATATATATATATATATATATAAAGACACATATATGGAGGCACATGGCTTAGTGGTTAGAGCATTGGCCTTGCAATCGAAAGGTTGTGAGTTCAATTCTCAGACCGGGTGATGTGTTGTTTCCTTGAGCAAGACACTTTATTTCAGATTGCTCCAGTTTACTCAGCTGTAGAAATGAGATGATAGGGACCCCAGTCCCTATCATTCCACTGCAAAGTGGTCGTGGAGGTGCCACGGCAAAACAGCACCCAGCACTCACTGTAAATGAGGTTGGTGTTAGGAAGGGCATCCAGCTGTAGAAATCAAGCCAGAATCAGTTCCCGTCCCACCCTTGCAAGCAGGGAAATGCGGACGTAAAATGAAATGATGATGAAAATGAAATGATGAAATATATATATATATAAAGATTTACATATACACAAACTAGACAAAGTCATAGATATATATATATATGTTTTTGGCAACCATTCACGATGTGGCTCAATATTCTATAGCTGTTGATAGCGAATTGATGGCTGTCGTTTATTTATCTATTATTTCTTCATAGGTGACTTTTAATCTTATAGCCTGGTTAAATTGTTTTTTTGTGTGGTTGATTATGCTGATTGGGATAGGAGATGGTGTATATATCTTATCAAATGATTCTATGGACATACTTTATTATATATATGTACATATATATATCCTATTCATTATATATATATAATCATTTTTCTAATTAAATGCGATTCGTTTCAATTAATGAACTCACTCTTGAAGTAAATGCAAAAAAGCTTTCAGCCCTTCATTATATGTTTTCTAGGATAATTTTAAACCAATTAAAGACAAACAACAAAAAACAAATGCAAAACACCTCTTCACAAAGAATTCATACCAACCCATTCAAAACTGCATTTGGCTCAATGAAACAAAGCCACTTATTTTAAATGGTTCTATATAAATTAAAATCATCCAACATAATTTTATATAAGAACCACATGTTAAGTTATTATTTTAGTATAGTGAAATAATTCATAATTTTAGTAAATCTCTAAAAATTCTTAACGAATGCTGGAAAAATCTGAGATTAAAATAAAGTGTGAATTCGCAGTAGTACTAAGATACCGTGATGGAAAATAGAGGTGTATAGTAAGGGATATACAATATGTTTATATATATTTATATATAATAAACATATATAAATCTCACTATGGATGTTTTAAGAAGAGTCACAGAGATATAGTTTAAAAACACTCATAGCGAGACATATATTATTTTATTATAAACATATTGCAAATTCATAAGCACCTCCATTAAAATACATAGAAAATAAAATAATTATTAAATGTACACACACACATATACGCGTGCGTGTGTGTGTGTGTGTGTGCGCGAGGGAGTGTTGGAAAGTTCCTGGCTTTGGGTAAAAGAAAACGCAGGAGGATCAGTTAATTGTGATTTTATTCAACACACTTTTTGCAGCAGTCCTTCAAGTTTTCTAAGCCCTGTAAAAATAACTCAAAAGGTTGGGCCTCCAACCAGGCTTCTGTAAGCAGCAATCAAGCCAGGAACTTTTCAACACCCACTCATATATATAAACAATGATGATGATGATATCTATATGAAGGTATGGCTATAAATAGCCAGGCCTCTGAATAAGTGATTAGCTCTATTGACACCAGTGGGTGATGAAATAACAATTACAACATTCAGGGTCCTGATACGGTTTACTGAAGGGTGTTTGTATAGCGCTATTGTCTTTTGTTGGAGATTACAGAGATATTGAGCCACATCAATGTCGCAAGTCTGGCATGGCTTGTAAAGGTCAAGTATGTTGATCTTCTTCCCCTGACTAACTTGTAAAAGAAATCAAAACAAAAAACAAATGACACATACCTGATACTCTTCTGTTATTGACCCTTGGATCTAAAGGGGTAGTAGGTAATGAGATTGCACCAGGAGAAGGAGAAGGTGCTAGAGGATTTGAAAGAGAAGAAACACAAAATACATTATAGAACATATATTGTATATACTCGTATATAAACTGACAAAAAAAAAAATCAATGATAAAATGAAGAGTCTAATATTTTGTTGATTTTCACCAACTTCAAAATTTTATGTAAATGAGGTGCTAAAATATTTTTGCTTTGGAGGTGAATATTACACCAGTTTCACTTTCAATGTGAAATTCATATTTCCTATTGCTTTAGATAAGTTTTGAATGGAAATATGAGCAGTTATCACCATTAGAGTGTGTAATCTTTTATTTACTGGCTGATAGGAAAGAAATATTTGCTGCTAGTTTGACCAATAGGAGTATGTTATGAGTTTCTGGAAATAATATCATAAATCTGATGAAGTACAACTCACAGGGGTATATAACATCAACAACAATGGTCATTCTTTATTAAGCCCCCTCTCAATTCCCCACCAACGCTTCGCTCTAATCATTCCCTTCTATCACCCACCCCTTCCTAATCCAACCCACACCAGTGTGGAAAGCTAAGGCAGACCTTCTCTAACCAAACCATGCTGCCCTCCCTGACTACTCGTTCCTGTCCAACTCAGGCCAATATGGAAATCTGGGCACATCCCACAATATGTCAGACACCACCTACTTGCTTCAAGGTCACTTCCTTTCCTATGGTGGGACCCCCACCCTGCCACTAGCATATAGTTTGCATCCCCCCACTCCCATCAGTGCTTTCCCAGTCAGACCAAAGACACACCAAAACCATAGTGTTGTAATGAGGTGGTGCTGGTGCCACAATAAAATGCACCCAGTCCACTCTGTAATGTATTAGTGCTGGTACCATCATAAAAAGCACCGAGTCCACTCTGTAATGTGACAATGCACCCGGTCTGCATTGTAAAGTGGTAGATCTGGTGTTACAACAAAAATATAACACCCTGTCCACCTTGTAAGGTGGTAGTGCTGAAGTTCCAATAAAATGTTCCTAGTATATATTGTAAAGTAATTGGCATTAGGAGGGACAGCCAGCCATAGAAACCAAACCCAAAATGGAATGAATGTAATAGCAAAACAGTGACATAACCAAGTCTAGCATTAATACATAACAACCCATCCAACCCAAGCAGGGAACAGTGATGATGGTTGTAGTAGATGGCAGAACCAGTGGAATGCTTTGCTGGGATTTTTTAAATCCCTTTATGACTGATAAAATAAATACCAATTAAATATTAGTGTCAATTAAACTAACTATACATTTTCCCACAGAAAAAAATTTAGGGTTTTTTACTAATGATAAAGGGAAAAAAAATGAATATTATAAATAAATGTGAGAAATTGTGAGGACACATAAACTGAAGTGTCACATATTAAAAGCAATACTGTATTAGCTTTGTCCCTCAAATTTCAGTCTTTAAATCCAACCATAGCCAACTTGGATTTTCATATCTCTTTACAGGATCAATTTAATTAACCCTTTAGCATTTAAACTGGCCGTATCCAGCCAGAATTCTCTCACCTCTTTCTGTTTAAACCAACCATAATTGGCCTCTCGTACTTATGTTAAGGTATTGTTTTCAAAATAAATAACATCAAAATCTTGTAGATTCGCTATTATGTGAGATACTTATGTGAGGTAAAGCCTTTACCACAAAAATACAAAAGTAAATATAGAGTAATATAAATGCCACATTATACCACCATTATATTTATGACAGTATTCCTATTGTTACAATTATGCTTTTGTATTTCAATGGAAAACAATATCTGCTTCAAATATTTGTGAAGAAAAAAGAAAAAAAGTGGTTAACTCACTTTTGGAAGGCTCTACTGGTTTCTGTAAAAGTAAAAATTAAAAAATAAGAACAAGAAAAATCATTAGTTTTTTAGAGCAGAAAATTGAGATGTTCTACTGAAATATCACAAAGAATTTTCACAGTAACAAGGTAATAATTAAGCAAGGTATCCCACAGTGTAATATTAACCAACACTTCTCACATTTTCCCTCAGAATCGTACCTAACCCTAACAACTAAGAAATCTTAATAAACTATATTTCTTCCAAGAAATACAATGAACTAATAATTTATGAGCAGATAGTCCAATACCTTATCTTCTTCAGATATTTTGCTTTTCCCAATTAAGATAAACATTAATTACAGCAATAGTGAATGGATATGTAAAATATAAATATGGTATAAATTCTTTGTATGTTAGATAAATTTGTTATTTAACCCTTTCGTTACCATATTTCTAATGAAATGCACTACCAAAATTATTAATTATTTTATTACTGATATAGTAACTTAACATATGGTTCTTATATAAAATTAGGTTGAGAAATTTAAACTTAAATAGGAACCCTTTAGAATAGGTTGCTTTGTTTCACAGAACCAAAGCTGGTTTCTTGTAGTTTGGTATCAAAAGGGTTAAGTGTCAAATCTGGGACAAAGCAGAATAAACAGATATAGCATATCTGACTGACTGAGTCATGTTTAGTAAACAAAAATAATGGGTCAATGTTGGAGCCTCTGCACTTTGGTTGACCTGCTTGAAATAGCTGCTGAATTTCACTTAAATTACATTCTACAATCTTAAAAATAAGAAGGACATAATGTATAATGTAATCCTACATACACTATACAAAAACAAAAAAAAAAGCCCAGTTAGTCTTGGTCTCAGCTAGGAGATAGTTGATTAGATGTTTGCTCAATAGGAATCACTTGGGAATAACAGAAGAGTAAA
This sequence comes from Eledone cirrhosa, assembly GCA_964016885.1. Taxonomy (NCBI): domain Eukaryota; kingdom Metazoa; phylum Mollusca; class Cephalopoda; order Octopoda; family Eledonidae; genus Eledone; species Eledone cirrhosa. The sequence continues at coordinate 12,258,866 of OZ024746.1, read as the reverse complement.
ATAATAACTTCTGTTACGATTTCATCAGATAAAACCATTTCCCAAAAGCTATGCCAGCAATATTTTTGGTTATGTTTTATTCTTAGATATATTTCTGTTAAATTTTTGGTTGAAAGTGAGAGGTTGTCTGGCTGAGAGGTTGTCTGGCTGAGTGGACTATCAAAACAAATAGCCAATAGAACTACAAGATTATATTATGATCAGCATTATGTTGTATCCAAGATATTTCACTCTTGATTACCAAACACAGACCCCTAGCTGTTTTAAGTAGATACCACATGATGATATAGTTTATTCCACCAACATTATAAAATTGATGTTTTACAACTCTGGCCCTGGATAAAGTAATATAAAACAAATGAAATGTGTTCATATTGGATATTCAGTGATGCCATAATTATCCAACAGAGTTATAAGACCAACCACAAATACTAACAGAAAATAACAACCAGAAAATAACAACCACAAAATGATTTTGTCAACTCAAAATGGCAGAAAGCTCCTCACTAAATTACAGACAATATTTTTTCCATTTCCAGGCTGTATCTCATTGGATATTTCATGTTCCTGTGACTTCCATTATCACCTTTATTACCAATACTCTGCTGCTACTACTACTGTAGCTATCACTTCTAAATCAATCAATAAATCAATTATCACCACGAATACCACTACTACCACATTAACTACCGACATCTTTGCTCAAACCATCAACACAGTCAAAACTACTATTATTAACACTATCATTCTTCTCATCGTTTCACTGACCCCATTCCACTAAACCACACCACACCGCACCACACCACTCCAAATGACACCTACACATGAACACACACATACTAACTGTAAAAAAAAAAAAAACAATTTATAATAAAAATAAACAAACAAACACAAAAAAGTCAAAACAAATGAAAATACACATCAAATAATTATAACACTGAAATTATAAATCAAAGTATTTAAATAATAATAATAATAATAATAATAATAATAATAATAATAATAATGATAAATTCTACTCTACTAACATTGACAACATCAACAACAACAAAGCCCATAAATATAGTGGAAAAGATTTATCATTATATCAGTTATAATAATATTAACATGATTGTTTTATAGAATCACATATCTTGTGGTTTTTGTGTGTTTTATACACTGATATGTATATTTGGGAACTTCTGTGTTTCATATGTTGTCACACACAAACACATATGTGTATATGTATATATATATATATGTGTGTGTGTGTGTGACCGTGTCTTGCTCATCCAGAACCAGTTCTGTATGAGCAAGACACGGTCACCTTATCTGACTTGTCTCACAACGGGACAACTCATGTAACCCATGCTAGCGTGGAAAAATGGACGTTAAACAGTGATGATGATGATGAAGATGATGATGATGATGATGATGAAGATGATATATACTATTATATTGTGGTTATTGTCTTCAACATATAAATGTTGCTACCTCTGGTTTCAAACCCTGCATATATGCTAGATTGTGCTTTTGCACAGATACATGCGCCGTTATCTTTCAGACAACTGTAAACAAAGATGGCTGATATATACTATTATATATATATGTGTGTGTGTATATACAATTTCAACATCACTATGGGTGCTAGAGATCCTATGCAGGTGACCTTCAGCACGGTTGAGGCCGGTCACTCTGGCTTCTCCGCTAAACATCCCACTGATGATACACTGGTGCCAACTAGATTATGCAACTTCAGAAACCCTGACTCGTGTCTACTTGGGAATGAATGCCTGGTAAAAAACCTGATTTACCAGTGCAAGGTCACCAAATATATATATATGTGTGTGTACATACATATACATATATGTACATACATATATACATACACATGCACACACGCACACACACACAAACACACAAACATATATATATTGGTATAGTTAATACAAAGCATTGTAAGATATGTAATAAAAGACCGATAAGTTTCATGAAGCTGGTACAATGTGGTAGAAATATATAATGGGCACAGGATGAGAAACAAAGTAATGTTTTAGCCAGTGTATTCCAACATGTTTGAGACACACAGGCCAACAGGCCAGTTAAGTAAGAACACATCGATTGTTTTCATTTTGAACCAATTAATTCACATTTGAAAAGTGGGTAATAGCCCTGAAATATCATGTTGAAATATATTGGGTAAAACATCACTTTGTTTTGTTTTAAGTCATCCTTCACCCTCTATATATTTCTACTGCATCGTACTGGCTTCATGAAACTTATCAGTCTTTTATTACATACATACATACATATATATTTATATATATACACACACACACATATACATATATACATACACACACTTTTGATCGACTAACCAGACAGGTCAACTGGTGGTCCCTGAGGAAGCTCAGTGTGGAGGAGGTGGCTGATAAAGCTCGTTTAAAGCATGTATCAGGATGCCCTGCAGTTTAGTTCGGGTCAGAAGTAGTCTGAGAAAAGAGTTTGAAGTCAATGTCGGTGTGCACCAGGGCTCCAGTCTCAGTCCACTACTCTTCATAGTCGTCTTGGAGGCCCTGTCTCGAGAATTCCATACAGGCTGCTCATGATGACATCATCTGGCAGAAAGCACGGAGTGGCTGCTCGAGAAACTATAGTGTTGGAAAGATGGAATGGAGAGCAAAAGACTACATGTTAACATGGTTAAGACCAAAGTTCTGATCTCTGGCTCTGGCCTGGACACTCTCCAGAAATTGGGCAGGGACCCATGTGTCGTCTGTCTCAAGGGCACGGGTCAAGGTGCAGTTTTCTGTGAAGGTTGCTCTATGTGGGTGCACAAGAGATGCAGTGGTCTAACCGATGTACTGGTGTACACAGACGACTTCGGATGCAAGAGGTGCTAAGGGACAGCAAGGCCAATTGATGGTTGGCCTTTCACTGAGGTGCCTGTTGGTGAGGACAAGCTGCAAGTGGTGGCATCTCTCTGCTACCTGGGTGACGTTGTTGGCTGGAAGTGGAGCTGGGCTCGCTGTCATCGCGCAGTGCAACTCCACATGGAACAAGTTTAGGCAGCTTCTTCCAATCCTCAAGACGTGCTGGATTTACAACACCTGTGTGAGAAGCGTGTTGCTCCACGCTTGCGAGAACTGAGCCACTTCATCCGACTGTCTGAATCGACTCAGAAGAAATGACAGAGCTATGATCTGTGCGGTGTGACCCCTGAGGATAATGTAAGCTTAACTGAGCTCCTGAAAAGATTGCTGATCGATGACCTCGAGGATGGGGTTCACATGAGATGCATGCACTGGTATAGCCATGATGAGGGCAGCGAGGGCTGGATCAACAAAGTGATGAATGTCGATCCAAGAGGCAGTAGACGCCCAGAAAGACCAAAAAGGATAGGATGTCTGTCGGGATCAAGCTAAGCTTGGCCTGGCCCAAGTGAGACCAGCAGACAGAAACTCATGGAGTGGGGGGGACACTAAGGAGTGCTGTCAGGCAGGATCCACCCCTACTTAGGGATTAATTGTGTCCTGCATAATCAAAAACTGGATGATCATGATGATGATGATGATGATGACACACACACTTAATACCTTTTTTTGTGTATAATGTACATCCAACTGTATTGAACATACAGCTGAATGCATGTGTGTGTGTACATACATATAATACACACATATGTACATACACATGTGTGTGTGTGTACAGACGTATAATACACACATATGTACATACACATGTGTGAATGTACATATGTACACACACGTGTACATACAGCGGTCCATATATTATGAATGGGTGTCGAATGATGAGACATGAAAAAAAAAACAAAAAAAAACAAACAAGGAAATATAAATGAAGAGAGAACCAATGTAAAACAAAATTGCACAGAGCTTCACCAAACAACATTAGAGGCTAACATGCAGAGCAACCAAACCATTTCCTTAAAGACTGCTTTATAAAAAGGTAATTAAAGAATTAAGAATTGAGCATTGAGTGAGACATTTTCGAAATAAGATAAGAAAAAATATATATAAACATCTGCCAATTTAAAAAAAATTTACTTTGTTTTATTATTTATTTATTTACTAACATACAGAATATATGAAAATAATATATATATATAGAGATAGATAGATAGATATATACATATATACACACATATATATATATATATATATATACATACACACACACGCATATATATATATATACGCACACATATTATTATTATTATATATGCATTTACATAAACACGTATGTATGTATGTATACATATGTGTGTTAAATGATGATGATGATGATGATATGTATTTCATTTATTTGAGTTTCTCACAACATGGCTATAATGTCTTAGCAAAGCAAGTTGATATTTTAAGTTTCTTCAGAGAAACAATGTGGTATTACTTTTGTTCATCATATATATATATATATATATATATATATATATATATATACACACACACAATTGAATATATGAGAGGGATGAACACCGATACAAGTATACATGTGTTCGAATTGCAAATGACCAAGTTAGCTAGGTTGAAAAAATACTAATTTAAAACAATATGGTTTGACTGTCTCGATTTATATATATATATACAATTTTGGCCAGGTATGTATGTGGAAGGTGGGGGGGGGGGGGGGGGGGGGCGTTAACCAAAAGGTAGAAGTTGGTTGTTAGTACTAGAATTGTAGAATGGTAACATGGGATCTTGTTATTGTTAAGGTGGTAATTTGCCATGGTCAGTTGGTTTGTAGGCTATAGTTGTATTTTTTGTAGCTTTAATTCAAAAGCTGGTCAGATAAAATAAGATATATTCTTTTATTGTGTTGACATGATTTATACAGCTGGATGCCCTTCCCAATGCCAACCACATTACAGGGTATATTGGGTGCATTTTATTATAGCACCAACACTAGGGAGGTTGTTGTATCCTTCACATAACTGAAGAGTCTTCTCAACATTTTGCATGGCCTGATTTCTAAGGTTAGATACCCTTCCCAACATAAACCATTTTGGTAGTTAGGTCACCCCTGAGCTTTACTGGTAACATGTAACTCAGTACAACCTGTAAAATGGTCAGGTCATCAATGGCAAAACCAGCGACCTCTCCAAGCTTGCTTGGTGTGGAGCATGATTTTTGGACATCCTGCTGGATGAAAAACATAACCCATCAAATGGCAAAGGAACTCAGGAAAGTCAACAGCCCTCCAATATGGGTAAACAGAGCTCCTTAGCCTTGGTTGTCAGTCTGTCTTGGAGAAGGATCATTTTGCTTTCCAAACTGGAGTTGATGGGACTCCTTAGTCACTTTGGTGATAACTTGTGGCCAACGGCTTCATCTTTGTGTCGAAGGCGGATGAGCTGCAACTTGGGAGCTAACTTCCAACGAATGACGTCACTTTTTTGCCAATGAGAATTAAGGACATCAGCATTATATACATTAGCATTAATGACCAAACAACAACATATAGATGAGCATTGGTGCAATTGTCCATGGTTCTTGAACTACAGCAATAAGAATGTGAAGAGATCAGAGACCAAACAACATATTACGCAAGTATATTATACAATGTCTACTACATGTGCAGCAAAGTTTCAAAACTGATAAATTATTATCAGGTTTGCAAGTTTTGTACAAATATAATGCACTGTGTATAAATACAATGTGTCACTCTACATACAACTGTAAAGTGTTTGGTGATAGAAAGAGCATTAAGCCAAACAAAGGGTTGAGAGGTTTCTTCAGTTGTATCAAAGACATGATTTCACTTGAACTAGTGCCTTGATAAAATGCACAGTGCAATCTGTAAAGTATAGGTACAGCCACTGGTCCATTTGAAAGATCTGTGATAACCCATACAACTATTGCTAAGTGATGAAGATGATGATGATATGTGTGTACATTATACATATATATACTGTGTGTGTGCACATGAATATGTGTGTATGTATATTTGTATATATATATATATATATATAAATACATACATACATATACATTATATATACAATGTGTATATATATATATATATATATAATTACTAAATAATAATCAAAACCAAAATTAAAATAAGCCTTTTACTTTATAAGGAGTATCTAGTTTGTGGGGTTTATGAAGAGATTTCCTATAAAATCAGTTTAAATATCTGGGGAGTATGACTCTTCAGAGATATCTTGAAAAAATTTCTTTAGATAGTGAAGAAATATAATAGAAGAGAAATGCAAAAATAATGGTGTGGGGCAACATTCAGATAGATGAGCAGGGATAAATGTCAGAAAATATGAGGAAGAGTAATGGTTGAAGTGAATATAAAAATAATTTAATAATTAAATAAAAGATTAAATTAATAATGAGGTAAAATGGGTCAGCGAAACAAAGAATTGAGAAGAACTGAAAGGAGAAAGTACAAAAGGAAAGAACGGTAATAAATAAATAAATATATAAAATCAGTCAAGAAATTATATTTAAAAAAAAAAAATAATAATAATAATAACCAAGATGGAATAAAGAGAGGCTGGGAGACAATAAGAAAGTTGTAGGGTAGAAGAAAATAAAAGTATTTTCTGTGAGAAGAAGCAAAAGCAGTAGATTGAAATGAGACACCACTTAAGGAAGAAAGCAATGACGGAAAAAGGTTGGATTGACTACAATATTGACACACCTTAAACTGGACAAGTGATGATCCAGTTGCAACAAATGAATGTGGTCGACTCCTTTTAGGGAGCTGTGGTGGTAACGGCACTGGCAGTTTCAAAGAGCGCGGTTGTTTATCAGGCAAAGTTGGACACTCTGATTCCTACAGTATGTTAGTAAATTAGATAAGTCAAGTTAGTGTGTGTCTGTATGTGTATATATATATATATATATATATATATATATATATATATATATATATATATATATATATTATATTATACAAAAACAGATGGGTAGAAATATCTTTCTGTTAGTTTTATTATGAAAAAATTGTTGGTGTCATGACATATCTCATCATGAATTTGTTGTTTCTTTTTGTCTGCATTAATAGATTGTTACCAAAAAAAAAATTATATGGCAGTGTTTGACAACAGATATAGATACACACACACATATATATATATACACACACACACACAAACACACACAATTTACTTTCATTCACTGTTAATTAGAGATTGTGAGTGACAGAGAGAAAATAAAACAAAACAATGAAGATGTATTGAGAAGAATATAATATTTCATTCTATAAGCAGTAGAGGAAGTGTGTGCTTGGTGTGACAGGTTGAGTGATAAGAAAATAATAGAAGCAGAGGCAGAAGAAGAAGAACTCTGGAGTGTGAAGGAGTACAACAGAGTGTCACAGACAATCTAAAACATGTTTGTAGAGAAGAGATTAAAACAGATATAGAAACATACACACAATAAGTTATGTCCATCAAAGACAACATTTTTGATTTGAGTAGAATTAATAACCTAAAACAGAATTCAGTCTTAACATATCAGAGGGCCTCCATTACAACACAATACAACAACTATATAACATTTAATTACATGTTACATATATTAACATACATAGATAAATCGTGTCATATTCATACAATATCTAAGGATTTGTTTTCAAAATGCATTATATTTAGTATGAACATATGTAGTTACATGTTAGACAAAGTTTGCTCGTATAAATTTATTTTATATAAAAGTATGAGGGTATTGTAGTTTGCTTGAAACAATGTGTAAAGTGTAAAAAATTGTGTGAGTTTATTAGGAGTCAACAGCAATGCAGCTTGGACATTAAATGTTAAAAATATCGATAAAGATGTTCCATTGACATTGTTGCAACCTTCTAATATAAAATGTTACATAAAATATTTCAATAATCATCCTTATTTGTATGTAGAGCTGAGCAGAAATGAGATGATAAAGCAACTGGATAATAGAGACATTAGATGACATATGTTGGTAGACAGAGGTAATATGTAGAGTTGACACCTGAAAAGTAAAAAATGTGTTGTCTCTATTTCACTTCTGTTGATATACTGCAACAAATCCAGGGTTTGGAATTAATAGCATAGACTATCCTTATGTGTGTGTATATATATATATATATATATATATATATAAACAACAACGTACAAGTCAATATATAAGACAACAGACATATTAATTCCCTAACTATAATAATATGAATAAGGAGATGAAGTTAGGTTGTCTACATACAACATTAACAACTCAAGGAAATCTGGAAGCAAAAATGATCAATCTCTTGAAATAAGTATTTCTTGTAAATAATATAAGAGAGAGGAAAATAAGATTACGTTCTTACGTGGCATGTGAGAAACTATACTAATTTGGATGTGAATGCAAACATTAAAAAAATGTCTCCAAATATATTATGTAATGCATGTCTCCACATGTAATATAATAAAGTGTTTGTTTCTACATGTGATATTATTTAATCAAATTTATCAAGGATACAGGAAGATTAAATCACTCCACTGCATAGAATATATTTTTTAATTTAAACTACTTTATTAAATTATCTTTACATAATTAACATCTTGGACATTTTCTTTTCTTTCTGCCACTTTATCACTTTGTTTTATTTTGTTTATAATTATTGTTTCTACATTTGGCACAAGGTCAGCAATTATCCCAGTGTATTACTGGTACTTTATTTTATCGACCCCGTAAGGATGAAAGGCAAAGTTAACCTTGGCGGGATTTGAACTCAGACCATAACTATTTGCTGCAAAGCATGGCGTCTGACCCTCTACCGAAGTTGTAGCCACACTATAGCAAATGATCAAATTGTTTATACATACATATATATATATATATATATATAATATATATATATATATATATATATATATATATATTGATATTCTGTGGTATGAAAACCAGGAAGACAACAAATCAGAGAAGTACACAATACATGGTATGATGCAGAATGGATATATTAGCAGAGATAACTAACCCAAACCGTCCGAACTCATGTCATAGTTGATCCTCTACTTTTACTAACATATTTATATAAAAGCATATACTATGCTACTGCCAATTATATATATATATATATATATATATATATATATATACACACACATACCTTTTTGAATTGAGACCCTTTTTATTCTACACTATTATTTTCTAATGTAAATATATCTTTGACAATCCATTCAATAGATGGTAGCAGAAGAAATTGGGTGTTTGAAATAGTGTTAGAAGTGGTGGAAAAAACAGTTTATAAGCCACACATATATACAATGCTGATGATATGTTAGGATTCAGTCCCATTGGTGATAACAGCTTACTAGTATGGAATTTACATCTGTAGTGCAATAAATATCAGAGAATGTTCTACCCACTATAATACCCACATGATTAGGTTTGTAGTGGAGTAGGGTATTCCTTGCTATTAAATATGTCTGTAGTGAGGAGGAATCTATGTGCAGTGTTGATGTAGTGGAGTAGGGTATTCCTTGCTATTACATATGTCTGTAGTGAGGAGGAATCTATGTGCAGTATTGAATCCTACCTTCACAGCAGATAACAAAACTTCTACACAAGACAGAGACTGTCTTTTCTGTAAAAACAATGACAACATAGAGAAGATAGAGGAAATAGTTCCAAAAATTCTTCAAGCATTTACTGTTCTAATCAAAAAGGAAGAAAAACTTACTATATGCTATTGTGTGTGTTGGGGCCATATACAGCCTTATGAATAATACGAACCTTGTATGCGTGTTTATGTATGAATGTATGTTCAATTAGAAAAACATTTTATATTTATATGCTTTGAAGTATTTAGCCATAAACCTTCACATATCCTGGGAATGACTTTGCTCTTCAACCATCTTTGTCAATAAAACAAGAACCAGTCGTGTGTGTGTGTGTGTGCGTGTGCGCGTTATGTACATATGTGTGTGTGAAGAACCTTTCCCGGTATAACCTTATGATCCAATTCTTTCATAAAACCTATCAGTTTAGGTATGTATGTATATACAATATATATATACATACATATATATATTGTATATATATACACATGATGAGAGAAAGAGCAAAAACATGAAATATATTTCCAAGGATATTTTAAATATTAACAAAAGGTTATTTCAATTAAAATACAAAAGCTACTTTACATTATATAATTTAAGCTTTCTTTCATATCGATACATGCAAGGGATACCAAGGACAATAATGGTTTCTGATTTAGCCAAGAATTTTGGGGGAGGGGAAAATCAATTAAATTGACCCCAGTGCATTACTGGTACTTTATTTTATGAACCCCGTAAGGATGAAAGGCAAAGTTAACCTTAACCTCAGTGGGATTTGAACTCAGAATGTAAAGGGTCGTAACTTAATGCTGTGAAGCAGGGTGTCCAATCCTCTACCAATAATAATAACAATAATACTAATAAGTGTTTCTACTTTTGGCACAAGGCCAGTAATTATCCCAGTGTATTACTGGTATTTTATCGACCTCGTAAAGATGAAAGGCAAAGTTAACCTCATCGGGATTTGAACTCAGAATGGCAAGGGCCGTAACTCTTTGCTTCACAGCATGACGTCTGACCCTCTACTGATACTGCCAATCCACTGCCTATAATAATGATGTTCTCAATTTAGGCAGAAGGCTACAAATCATGCGTGGAAGGAGGCTGGGGCATATATCAACCTCACTACTTGACAAAAAGATGAAAGATGAAGTTAATCTCAGTGGGATTCAACATCTGGAACAAATACTGCTATTTGTCCAACACAGTAATAATTCTGCCAATCCCTAACCCTAATTTTGTCCACTACTTAAAAAGTACTTCTCCCAGAAGTCATCCCCCAGAAGAATAAAAGGCAAAGTTGAACTTAATGGGACTAAAAGTTAAGGTGGTAAATACTGCAAGGTATTCAGTTCCATGTTTTATGGCTTCTACTTCACCTCTAACCAAACAATAATACCCTAACCCAGGCACAAAGCTAGAAATTTTGGAAGAAGAGTTAGTTGATTAAACCGGCCCCCAGTACATCACTTTTGTTAACCCCAGAAAGATGAAGGGTAAAGTTAACCTTGCTGGGATTTGAACTCAGAACATAAAGGACCTGCTCAAATATCATAAGGTATTTTCTCTGATGTTTTAATGGTTGTGCCAAGCTACCACCCTAATAATAATGATGTAATGTCAACAATAACAAAGGGATAACATACTAATGCTAATATAGTAAGAAAAAAGCTGTTTAAGTATTGCATGGGGTTACTGTGCATAACTACTGTCTAGATTTTATAAGACTATAGTCAACTACTGAAAATATATGTATTTAACTACAGCATGATATATATCTATATATAGATATATATATATATAGATATATATATATATATATATATATAGATATATATATATAGATATATAGATATAGATATATAGATATATATATATAGATATATATATATAGATATATATATATAGATATATATATATAGATATATATATATATAGATATATATATATATAGATATATATATATAGATATATATATATAGATATATATATATAGATATATATATAGATATATATATATAGATATATATATATAGATATATAGATATATATATATAGATATATATATATAGATATATATATATAGATATATATATATAGAGATATATATATAGAGATATATATATATAGATATATATATATAGATATATATATATAGATATATATATATAGATATATATATATATATATATATATATATATATATAGATATATATATATATATATATATATATATATATATATATAGAGAGAGAGAGAGAGAGAGAGAGAGATAGAGAAAGAGAAAGAGAGAGAGAGAGAGAGAGAGAGAGAGAGAGAGATACATGTGCCACAGGGTAGATATATGAAGATGTGATTCATTAAAACAAAGATGTGTATTCATTGAGAATAAAGAAACTGTGTATAATTACAAAGTCAATATATAGAGATATTTAATTTAATACTTGGAATAGGGTCATGAATCTTGGGTAATGACTGAAAGAATATCAGTGTGAATACAAATGGCCGAAAGTGCAGCTTGGAGATGAGGGAATTGTTCCAAGAAGAGCTACTACTTCTCCAAATTGAGAGATCACAGCTTGGGTACTATGGACATGTGGTTAGAATATCTATGGAAAGAATTGCTGGACAGATTTTACAGGCAAAACCAACTGGTAGGAGACCCAGGGGTAGACCATGAGCAAGATGGTTTGATAACATCCATGAGCTTAGTTAATGTCGCTTGGAGATCCAGCTGGATCATTTGGTGATGGCTGCTTCTGATAGAACTCTCTGGAAGGTGTGATTGAGGACTATGACTCCATGACATCTCGGGAATAAATGGGCAAAGAAGATGAAGAAGAAGATAAAGAATGTAAGAAGCTGTACTTCACTACTTTGTGTATATAAGATACTTTTCATTAACTACTGCATGGATTTATATTGTTGTTGTTGTACTTGAATAACCTTAGTCAGTCCTGCTTAAGTAAGATCTATGGAACAGAAATAAGTGACGAAATGTTTAAGGGTGACCAACACATGGAACATATGGACAGATCTAGGATAATGTGACACACTAAATCATGCAGTTTTTCACAGTGCAATACAATCAGTCAATAAATAAATACACAAAATATTCACTACTTTCCATGCTGGATCTTAGACCTGGGGCTTGAACTGATTAGTTTAGTGGGATAGAGGCTATATTTTTATATAGCTGGTATATTATTTAGTAGAAATCATGGCATGAGATTGTTTTCTAACATGGGTTGTGTTAATTAATTAATGAGAGAGAAGTTTGTGTGGGGAGGGGGAAGTCATATAGAAGTGACAATGAGAGATAGGGACAGACAGAAAGGAAAATATAGAGAAAGAAGGATGTTTCATGAAAGGTAAGAAAAATTATTGTGTTTCTGTGAGAGAGACAGGGAGATATGAATGTCTGAGAATAGCTAAATGCCATTAGTCCAGCATTATTCCAAGATACACACTGACCATATCATTTCACCTATTTTATTAAGATTCTATCTACACTACATTAGGTTAATTCTTCAACTTTTTTCAGGTGCTATATATTTATCTTCTATTAATCACTTATCTTGTGCAGGGATGGAAAACAAAAGCAAAAAAGATTGGTACCTTGTAATATCCAGGTAAGGTCTGGTTCAGAGTAATAAATAAATAAATAAAAAAGAAAAAATATAAATAATAACAATATTAATAAATAAAGAATATTAAAAAAATATTGAGCAGCATTGAAATTTTTGTCTAATTAAGGAAATAATAATAAATAAAAAGATGATATTGATTGAACAGATTTTTTTTTTTTTTAAAGTAAACACAAGACCTGCTCTATGTGAGCAGGGATGTAAGAATGTCTGATAATCTCATCATCTTGGTAATTATATGTTAATATAATATGATGGGAAATAGCATAAAATTGAAGTTTTGGACACGGCTCTCAGAGAGCTTATTTCTTTGCTCTATAGCACACTTTACAAAATAATATATATATATATATATATATATATATGTAGATATATGTATGTATATATACACACACATGGAGGCACATGGCTTAGTGGTTAGAGCATTAGCCTTGCAATCGAAAGGTTGTGAGTTCAATTCTCAGCCCGGGTGATGTGTTGTTTCCTTGAGCAAGACACTTTATTTCACATTGCTCCAGTTTACTCAGCTGTAGAAATGAGATGATAGGGACTGGGGTCCATATCATTCCACTGCAAAGTGGTCGTGGAGAAGCCACGGCAAAAAAGCACCCAGCACTCACTGTAAATGAGGTTGGTGTTAGGAAGGGCATCCAGCTGTAGAAATCAAGCCAGAATCGGTTCCCGTCCCACCCTTGCAAGCAGGGAAATGTGGACGTAAAAAATGAAATGAAAAAAAAAAAATGATACATATATATAATATATATAATATATATATATACATACATATATGTATATATATGTGTATATATACACACACATACATATATATATATAATATATAATATATATACACATACATATATGTATATATATGTGTATATACACACACATACATATATATAATATATATATATATATATATATAAATACACATACATATATGTATATATATGCATATATATACACACAGTTACATATATATAATATATATATATATACATACATACATAAATATACACATACATATATGTATATATATGTGTATATATACACACACATACATACATACATATATATATATATACACACATATACATATATATACACACACATACATATATATATATATACACACATATATATGTATATAAATGCGTATATATACACACACATACATATATAATATATATATATATATATATATATATATATATATATATATATATATATATGTTAATTAATAAGAATAAACAATGACATTTATAAACAAGAAATAACACAAATGAGATATCAATATCAGTGACAGAAAAAAAGGAGGAAAAGATACATGATCTCACATGCAAATTAATATATACATATTAATGACTTAATACACTGCTTTTATCCAGTATTACTACAGAAAGATGCTTGATGTATTGGAATATATGATGGAGGCAGATGGCTTAGTGGTTAGAGCATTGGTCTTGCAATCGAAAGGTTGTGAGTTCAATTCTCAGGGTGATGTGTTGTTTCCTTGAGCAAGACACTTTATTTCACATTGCTCCAGTTTACTCAGCTGTAGAATAATAGGGACCCCAGTCCCTATCATTCCACTGCAAAGTGGTCGTGGAGGTGCCACGGAAAAAAAGCACCCAGCACTCACTGTAAATGAGGTTGGTGTTAGGAAGGGCATCCAGCTGTAGAAATCAAGCCAGAATCAGTTCCCGTCCCACCCTTGCAAGCAGGGAAAAGCGGACGTAAAATGATGATGATGATGATGATGATGATTGTAGTTTCAACATACTACGTACTTAAGAAACACTTTTCTAAGCCCACTCTTCAATGATATAATATTGGTCTATTTGAACAAAGTATTAGAAGTTAATGAAAGACTTATCTCTTTCACATTGTTGCTGATTATGGTATTGAATAATATGAATTGATAGAATTGTGGTGTGATAATGACGCCACCTGGTGTCTGGCTTTGCTACAGGGTCTTTGGATAACTTTACTCTACTGAGTTCATAGCTTGGAGATCAGAGGGTCACTCCAGGTAGAGAAATCACAGCTCCGATATTACGGACATATGATTAAAATGTCTCAAGAAAGAATCACTAGACAGATTTTACGGGCAAAACCAGCCAGCAGGACCCTAGGGGTGACCCCATTCATGATAGTTGAATAACATCCATGAGCTTGGCTGGTCTTGCTTGGGGATCCAGCCGGATCAATTGTAGTTGTTTACTGTACTACAGTTAAACAATGATGATGATATTTCTCTGTGGTACCTATTTAGAAAGATGGACTATGCACTGAGAGTTGTCCTGGCAACAGAAACTATCTAATGCCAGAGGGAAGAAAGGAACCATTAATCTTCCAATAGCTTGGCAAAGAACTGTTTCATTCAACTCATAGCAATATACATTTATTTTTTTAAATATGCATTCTAAAAACAAAACAAGTAAATGGGTGTTTTCAAGCATTTGTGTGTGTGTCTGTGTGTATATCATGACTCATACATGGTTCACTTTCCTGACATTTGTACATTATTCTATATATTATACATGCACCTTTGATGAGTTGTAGTGCACCTGAGCACTGTACACAATAATCTCCATTATCATATATTATAGATGAGCTTTAATTTACTATTACTATTTAATATTAAAATGAAAGGAAACACATTTCTTGCATATTATGATATCAGTTTATTGTAGTGATAGTCATTAGTTCACTGAGAACAAATATTTATTTGTGCATAAGGGATTCAACATAGAATAGGCCTAACAGCTATGACATGCAGCTCCTAATCAGAACTAGGGTTGGGATCTTGTGGCAAAGGAACACTAGAACGACTGCTGGAATCTGGTGAACACTATCAGATGATGTAATCAGAGGTAATAATGTGGAATCAAGTTTTCTGTCTGACCCAAG
Source organism: Eledone cirrhosa (assembly GCA_964016885.1). NCBI lineage: Eukaryota > Metazoa > Mollusca > Cephalopoda > Octopoda > Eledonidae > Eledone > Eledone cirrhosa. The sequence goes on along the minus strand of OZ024746.1, from coordinate 12,242,777 downwards.
TAGTACATTTGAACACTTGACCACAAGACCTCTACATTTGAACATGACCCCTACATTTCACCACATGATCTCTACATTTGAACATAACCTCTATATTTCACCACATGACCTCTACATTTCACCACATGACCTCTACATTTGACCACAAGACCTCTACATTTGACCACAAGACCTCTACATTTGACCACATGACCTCTACATTTGACCACATGACCTCTACATTACTTTAACAGAGATGTCATTTTACAAATATCCATTCAGGCTTTCTGTTAGATTTGCAATAAATCTTTATGAACAGGTAACTTTGATTTCGATTGAAATGTAATCATTGTTATCTGATTAGGACGGTGGTGGAGGGTTGGCAGTATCAGTAGAATTGAATATAGCTGATAAACAACATATCATCAGAACTGAATTAAAGGCAAGCATTAAGAAATGTCAGTTGTGGTCTAACTCCTATACTACATTATATTACATTACTCTTATTGTACAGAGTAGAATGACAAGAAAAAATCATCTATTTTCCTCTAGCAATATTTCAACAACAGATATGCAAATATCTACCCAAACTGATTATTTTACCTTTATGCAAAATTCCCAGATCTAAAAGAAAAAAAATGGTTTTGCATCTCATTTCACCAGTATCACCACATGGGGGGGGGGGGGGGGGGGTAAACTTTGGCTATTTCAATTGAGAGTATAAATAATGTAATAAAACATAAAAAAGGGCCTTTTCTACAGGATATTATTGGTTTATAAGAGAGGATGTGGTAGGTGTATTGCAAGAGCTATAGTTATGTGCAACTTGTTTCCAGAGTTAATAGACTGTGGGAAAGAGAGGGTTCCACCAACACAGACTATGGCTATGCAATCTGAAAAGAAGCTGCCAACCCAAGTTATGAAGATAGATGGAGCTCATAGGCAGGAAATTTTGTCAGGAGATTCACATCCAGAAATAGTTAAAAGCTATGGCTTTCCCTGAATTCCTCTAGGGTGATATCACAGTAGTGACTAACATAGAGGAATAGGCATCTAGTAGAGTTAACTTTATGGAAGAGGGTTGAAGAGGTTGGTGAGTGTAGGACTTAGCTTCAGACAATATACCCAGATCCACACGATCCTTCTTTTTTTTAAGACAATAGGGTTTGATTTGAGAGAAGTTTTACTAGTTTGAGCAGATCATGTGACCAGCTAAAAGATCCACTCAGTGGTTTCATTAATTCTAATGTTGGTATTGTTGTTTAACCACAGGTCAGCCGAAAACAAGCAAACCTATGACCAGAAGTATTCAATTATTGTCAATAGAAACAAACATAGTTATATCCATGTTTACTAAATCACTATAATCTTCATTTCTGATATAAAACAATGAAATACTACAACAATAACAACAACATTAAACTTTATACATGTACACAGATGGTCACTACTTCAAGGCAAAGTATTATATATGTGGTTTGTGTATGTGTGTGTGTGTGTGTGTATATATGTATATATATATATATATATATATACACACACATATATATATCACAGCTTTACAATGGAATACAATTAAGGTAGGTGCTAACAAAGTGACTAAAGGATAAAGTCTGCACATTTGTTCATGCATGTGTGAATGTGTGCATGTATGTGTGTTAGTGTGTGTATGCATGTATGTATATGTTTGTGTATGTGTGTATGCATGTATATATATGTTAGTGTGTGTGTGTATGTGTATGTATGCATGTATATATATGTATGTTAGTGTGAATGAAAAGAGGATTAACAATTATAACTAACTACAATCTAGACAGCAATACACTTCACTAACATCAGATTTGGAAAGCAATGACTAGAAATATTTTGTTTAACTAAAAATAAAAACAACCTGGAAGTACTTAGGAAGACAAATGAGTGCAGTGAGGAATGTAAAATACCAAATTTAACAGGGTACAAATCATGGAATCACAAGCCAAAAATTTAGCGACAAAATGTTTAGAGGAGAAGGAATATTTTTCAGAAATATACCAACCACTGATAGGCTGACATGTGAATGAGATTTGGCAACTGTTTTCTGAAGAACAAAGAAAACACACAAACATTTCAATGAAAGAAAAAAATCAAGCAGAACTTTCCTCTGGCATTCACATTCAATATATATATATATTTCTTTTTTATATACACACACATATACATACACATATATACATACATACACACATTATATATTTATTTTTCTTTATATATATACACACACACATATATATATATATACACACATATATGCATTTTATATATATATCAATATTTAATGTATATAATGAGGTCGTGTAGGTGTCACGACAAAAAAGCCCCCAGTCCACGCTGTAATGTGGCCGTGTAGGTAACACGGTAAAAAGCTCCCAGTCCACACTGTAAACGTGGTTGGTGTTAGGAAGGGCATCCAACTGTAGAAAACCTGCCAGACAGTCCTATACGAGTGAGACACAGTCACCTGACCAATCTTGCCTCAAGTAGGACAATTCCCGTCTAACCCATGCTAGCGTGGAAGATAGACGTTAAACGATGATGATGATGATATATATATAAACATTTAATATAAAAATGGCTTCTACAGGACTAGAGCTGTTTCATTCATATGAAATCATCAGCAATGTGGTTACATGACCTCTACTTGACTGAAGATATACACACCTTCTGGTGAGGGTCAAATTAGATCTGAAAATCAATTAAAGGTGTTTATCACTTTTTCAATTTAGAGGGGTATTCATATTACCTGGCATGTTTATATTCCTATATGTTAGATATGTGTATATATTTATATGTACACATGTAGAAATGCATGTTTTTATATTAAATACATCAATATATGTTTGCAGCTATTTATGCCTGACATTTGGAGTGTGGTGAGGTGAGGGAAACTTTCCATTGTTCATGTGAACAAGGAGTTACTTTCTTTGACCAAAATATTCCATTTTCAATATTTATCTTAATATCATAAGAGATATTATACAATGTGACTTGAATAATTTAACAAGAAAAAGAATAAAATTAAATAATAGAAACATTCACACATTCTTGAGAGAGAGAAAGAGAGAGAGAGAGCATTCTTTAAGATTTGGTTGATGCTTTGCTGCTTTAAATATAAAAAGAAGTCATTAACCCTTTAGCATTTAAACCGGTGGATTTAGCATTAAAGGCGGTGGATTGGCAGTATCGGTAGAGGATCGGACGCCATGCTTTCCAGCATAGTTACGTCCCTTTACGATCTGAGTTCAAATCCCGCCGAGGTTGACTTTGCCTTTCATCCTTACGGGGTCGATAAAATAAAGTACCAGTAATGCACTGGGTAATTGCTGGCCTTGTGCCTAAAGTAGAAACAATTAACCCTTTAGCATTTAAACCGATCGTATCTAGCCAGAATTCTCTCACATCTTTCTGTTCAAACTGGCCATAACTGGCTACTCATATTGATGTTAAGATATTGTTCTCAAAATAAATAATATCAAAATCTCATAGATTCAATATTATGTGAGGTAAAGCCTTTACCATGGAAATATGATAGTGAATATAGAGTAATGTAAATGCTAAAGGGTTAAATAAATTTTACAGGTTTTAATTACAGTTGTATATAATGTTGAAATGTACTGATATAGTGACCTCTGAATTCTAAAGATTTTATTGAGTGTATCTTGTAATTAACCTGTGTGTCTTGTAATTAACCTTGTTAATTTTCCAGCTATACGGGGTTGAATAGTAATGTAAATTTATACATTTCAATGTATTGTTATAGCAAAATTTCTTCTTTTAGTAAGCAGTAAATAATTATTTCATTGACTGTTCATTGAATGTATAAAAAATGTTACCTCTTTCATTTCTGAATATATATCTTCATCGTGGAATCCTGTGTCAGCTGATAAGGTTGAAGACCGATTACTATAAACAAAAGAAAAAGAGAAAAACAATCATAAAACTCTAACATTCAGTACTAAAATAATTATTAGTACACTAATAGTCATACATTCTTGCTATCAGGGTGGAGTTAGCCATCCACAAGTGTGAGCCCTGCAAGGGCAATGTATTCTCTATCCTGTCGACCAGGACTCAGAGGCTGAGGGCAAGTTTAAAGTTTAATTTGTTAGAGTAGAAATATCATTTAAATAAAATTACAAATATTAGACGATAATAAAAACTTTAAAATCACAAATTTCCTCCTCCTCCCAACTTTCTGAGAAGCTGTTTGTCCCTTCATCCAGTGGACCCATTGCTCTAACTCTACGAGTTGCACCCTAACATTCAAGGAAGATTTACTTATGAATCTTTATAAATGCTGAAATTTGTAGAAACATCCAAACTGCCAAGATAAAAACACACAGACACACACACTTAAAAATGCTATAAATATAAAATTAGCAGTAAAACAAAGCCAACCTGCTGTTTGAGTGTATAGATCCTGTACTAGGAGTGCTTGGTCGGTCATCATCTAAACGATTTGAAGATGTCTGATGGTATCGGACAAAAGACGGCGAACCCTGGAGAAAGAAATTGATTCCAAATAAGGAAAACATTGATAACATGAGATGAGAAATGGGAACTTACAATCACAGACATATTTGGTCAAAGAAATGTTTAGGAGATAAATGAAAATATATATTTACATTTAAACTACAACCAACTCAACATAGCAGTCAACTATCTCTCAACAAAGCTCATTAGTGTCTTTAAATCCCAAATCCCATCTCAAGACAGTATGTTCCATAATGATGGTATAGACATAGTAAGAGACTGATAACAATTATTGTGGTGATGCCAGTAAAAGTAATAGCAACTACAGAGAGAGGGGGGAGAGAGTATTGTCAATTAAATTAACTCCAATTCTTGATAGATATTATAGTTTATTGACTCCAGAAATATGAAAATCATAACAGGTCAAGCTATGATGTGATTTGAGAGAGATGAAGCTGCTTGCTACTTCTAGCAGGTCAAGCTATGATGTGATTTGAGGGAGATGTAGCTGCTTGCTACTTCTAGCAGGTCAAGATATGATGTGATTTGAGAGAGATGAGGCTGCTTGCTACTTCTAGCAGGTCAAGATATGATGTGATTTGAGAGAGATGAGGCTGCTTGCTACTTCTAGCAGGTCAAGATATGATGTGATTTGAGAGAGATGTAGCTGCTTGCTACTTCTAGCAGGTCAAACAACTGTGTCATATAGTGACTCCCTTTACCTTCCCCAGGTTAACCTTTCTTTCAAAAGTGATTACAATAATGATAGGTGGCAGAAGTACTGGTGATAATGTTGTTTTCTCAATAAATGTTTCAGTTAGTTATAGAAACACAAGGGGAGGAAATCACTGAAGATGTCACAGAAAAATGGCTGATGAAAGAACTTTGAGAAATTATATTTATATTTGTATTTTTAACTGTTGGTCAATCAATGATAAACATTGATTGCCAGTTAAACTATTTATAAAAATATTAAAATATACTGAATTGAAGCAAAAACCAAACCAAACAGTGAGTGTGTTTATTATTATTTTTGGCAATATTAAGACATGACCTTCCCCAAATATAAGTTTCAGTTAGTATTTGCTTAAAAAATGTAAACATATTGAAAAATAAGTAGATTGGGAAATTAGTGAAAAGAACGTTTTTAAAAACAGAACTTACAGTAATTGCCTGCTTAATACTTTTCTTTAAAGTAATTAAATGTTCTTCCATAGTTTTATGTAAAGGGTACATAGCATCAGTGACATGATCCCCATGTAAAGTTAGACCATTTTCAAGTACTTGAAGCTGAAAGAAAACAATATAATTAATATGTGTGTTCATAATAAACAAAAGAACAATAGAAAGTGTGAAATAGGGGAAAGCAGAGAGAAAGGCAGACACACAAAGAAAAAGAGAGAGAGGGGTTAAAATGATAGTATACTAAGTTTACAAATGTATAGGAAATATAGAATAAATAGAAACAGTATAATAGTAGCATTACTAGTCAACTAGTAATTTAGTCCTTGGTAAATGAGCAAATATTTACTGACAGTGTAAAAACTGGTGGTGACAATAAATAAGGACTTACTTGGCCTAGCATGACATCTTTTAATTCTTCTAAATGTTTTAATTCATCTGGGTATTTAGTCGCAAATTCTTGGGTGAAAAAGGCCTAGAATAGCAAAAAATAAATTTCAAAATATTAGGACATTCTTGACATAACTGAATGTGGAATTGACAATAATGATGATGACGATGATGATGAGGAGGAGGAGGAAGAAGAGGAGGAGATGTAAAAATAAGTTACCTCTTGATATTTGGTTATACCTCCATTCACAGTAGCATTGATTGTGCCCCTGAGTTTCATTGAGAGCAAAGTAATCTCGGAGGCAGGTTTGATTTGACATTTTTCAATCTGAATTATCAAATCTTTGGTCACCTGTTTCATCATGTCAATGGCACCTTCAATTGGAGTCAGACTTTTTATATCAATGCCTTCCACTTCATACCAGCGCAAAATGCCAGGTAATCTTTCAATGGTCTTTATTATAAATCGTTCTATACAGAGAGTCTAGAAAAAGAGAAGAAAAAATATATATACATACATATACTTTATCAAACACACAAACACACCTAGACAGATTTTACAGGTAAAACCAACCAGCAGGAGACCAGGTGGTAGACCCTGAGCAAGATGGTTGGATAACATCCATGAGCTCAGCTGGTCTCGCTTGGAGATTCAGCTGGATCAATTGTATGCTACTGACAGGACCCTGGAAGGCTTGCTTCAGGACTTTGCCCACATGAGCCTCCCAGGAATAAATGGGCAAAGAAGAAGGGAAGACAGAAAGTGAAATCACCAAATAAATATGGTGTTGAACTACCAGTTCATTGGCTTTCAGTTCACTGGAAATAGGTCAACCCAAGTCTTTGATAAATGACACTTACCCAAGATGCCACTCAGTAGAATCAAACCCAGGAACTAATGACTGCAAAGCAAACTTCTTAACCATCTGACTCTACTATACCCACAGCATAAAGATAATTAAATGTGGAGCAAATATATTAGTATATCAAATACAAATCTATTTGATGTGATTTTGCCAGACATCCTGTTACCTGGGTCAAATCTCTCACTCCAATAGATGACTTTGCTATATATGCAGTTAGTTGGGGCAAATACACCACTGTGCCAGATACTAATCTAATCCAGGTGACTTTACCATAGTTCCAGTTCCCTAGCTTAGCATGAACTCAACAAAATATCTTAACAAAAAAACACCCCAATGCAATACATGGTCATCCATATCACAATCTACTTGGTATTTTCAATTCTTCATACACACTGTTCCGTCCAAACCCATGCAAGCGTAGAAGATGGACGTTAAACGATGATGATGATGATGACATAAATATGTAAATTAGAAAATGAGAAAAAAACTTAACAATTCATCTAAAAATACACACAAAGACATGTACACACACATGCACACACAAACAAACACATTCTTATGTACACACATACATTGAACATCAAGGAACCTGAAAATGGAGTGAAAATATTGAAGCAAACAAAAACTATTTCTCCTACCTTAAATTCATTATTTTTATCCTTTTCTGCTCTGTGGTATGGTCTATCATATAAAAATGTGTCTATTTCATTGACTTGGTAGAATGACCTCACTTCCCGAGGAATAGACTGAGTAATATCTTCTTGATCTATTTTGAAAGGCTTTACACAACTTATCTGGATATCTTAGGTGAGTTAAGAAGATATATATATATATATATATAATTGTTTCTACTTTAGGCACAAGGCCAGCAATTACCCAGTACATTACTGGTACTTTATTTTATCGACCCCGTAAGGATGAAAGGCAAAGTTAACCTCAGCGGGATTTGAACTCAGACTGTAAAGGGACGTAACTATGCTAGAAAACATGGCGTCCAACCCTCTACCGATACTGCCAATTCACCGCCCTTATATATATATATATATCAATTTTGTTTTAGGAATGTAAAAGAAATCTCTTTGAAAGGAGTTACAATAAATGATGATGATGATGGCAGTAATGGATTATTGTCTTCATCTTTAGAGAGTATATTTACAATATTTACATGTGTGTTAATTGGTTCAATCTCAGAGAGTCATCTAGTATCATATCCACGGATATGTACAATGTCAGGATTTGAACAAAGAATCTTTATTTCTAAGCTAAGGGTAGTAATTTATAATGTATGTTAGTTTGAAGTAAACAGCTTCAATACAAGTTTTTGTATATGAAAATAATCAAACAATTTGGGTATATAAGACCCTAGAGATGAAAAATAGTAAAACTATTTGGGTATATAAGACCCTAGAGATGGACAAAAGTGGACAGTGCCACCTGTGGGTCAGGGTGCATTTTATCATGGAACCAACACAAACACTTTCTAATGGTGAACTGGGTGCATTTTCTGACCTCAGCACTAGAGAGGTTATCAGAGTCTAGGTCAGACTAGAGAGTCCTTTCCAATCCCATGCTGTCTCAATGCATACTTTAATTCCAATGCTCTACCAATTCTGCCATTGCACTGCCACAAAAAGATCAAAAGAAAAATACAGAAAAATAACATGAAAACTCTTTTGAAAATGGATACACTGTTGATCGCCTTGCTTCATAATTTCATCTGGAGGGTGGTTGTGAATAAGTATGGTAGCCATTGGGAATTCTGTTGTTAAATGGGTCATAATCATTTGTAATTTAAGGTATTCATCACCACGATATATGAATACTTTGTTCTAGAAAAAAAGAAAAAAAATGTTTTATACTTTTAACCCTTTCATTTCCATATTTCTAATTAAATACACTTTCTCATTTTTTCACACAGTTAACACACAAACATATATGTATGCATATGTGTGTATATATATATATATATATCGTCCACACCGCTCTCACTCACGCCCGTGCTGTCCACCGCTCCACCACCCTCACCCCACGCCACCGCACACCCACCCACCGTCTCCCCTTCCCCATCACCTACCACCCCTCCATCCTCCGCCTCTTCCGACCCCTCCACCTCCCACATCTTCCCAGCCCCACCCCCACCTTCAAACGCGCACGCAATCTCCGCACCCTCCTCATCTGCAGCTCCCCTCCCCGGTTCCCTTCCCTGTTCCAGGCCTCGTTGCAACACCTGCCCCCATATCACCATCACCAACACCTTCCAGGGTCCCAACGGCCACTCCATCTCTCTGCCCGGCACGCCTCACGCTGCACCTCCTCCTAGTCTATGGACTTCGCTGCACGGGGTGCAACGCAGCCTACGTCGGACAGACTGACGTCGCCTGGCGGACCGTTTCACCGAACACCTCCGGGATATTCGTCTCGGCGGTAGTTCCCCCATCGCCCGCCACTTTGGCTCCCCTAGACATTCTGCGCACCACCTCACAGTCTGTGGCCTACTCCAATCCCACGGAACACCCGCCACCCTCATCAGGGTCGAACAACGCACCATCTTCACCCTACAGAGCCACATTCACCTCGGCCTGAACTCCCCCACCCCTATTCCTTTAGCCTTCGACCCCCCCCCCCCCCCACACACACACACACATCCCCCACTAACACCACTAACACACTCCTCCTTTTCACCGCTCACCCCCACAACTAACAATACTAACACCCCCACCCCACACCCGACCACCCTTCCCCAACTAACAATACTAACATCCTTTCTTCTCCCCCCCCACTCCCCTTATCACGCACACACCCACCGGTACATATATACACGCACTCACACTAACCACACACCCTACTACCACCACTAACCCTCACCCACCCATCCACTCCCACCACCCCACAACTAATACCACTAACAACACCCCCCCCGACCCCACACACCCACTTACACCACCCACTCTACACACCCTACCACCACTGACCCCCACTAACACCCGCATTCAACCCTTTCCCCACCACCAGTATACTAACACCCACTAACACCCCCTTCACCACACACACACAACAGTACACTACACTCCCTCCACCGGCCCCCACACCTTTCTCTCCCCCCGCTCCACCCACACCCCTTCTCACACACACACACACACACACATCCCACTAACACCTCTACTAATACACCCCCCTCCCCACTCCACCTTTCACACCTACCCATCCTCTCCCCTGTCCACCGCACCTCCGCATACACTGACACACCGACTTTCTCCACCTGCCATTCTCCCCTACTGCTGCTATGCCCTGACCCTCTGACCACCTCTCCGCACACACAGACACACAACCCTCCTTCTGCCTTGACCCTCTGACCACTTCCTGTTGCGCGCGCACCCCACATCTCCCCTCTTCCGACCAACCCAACCACGGATTACACACATTGGACATCGCTCCCACAAATCAACTCCATCACAAGGAAATTATCCGGCATCCCACCTAACCCTCTACGGAACTACCTTAGGAACTTACCCACGGACATACACTCACAAACATTTTTTTTTCCCACACGCCTTCCTACATCCACAATACGTATAAACACCACACACACGTGCGTACCACCACATATTTACACACTCAGCCTCCGGAATCCTCTCTCCCCCCTCCCCATCCACACACGCACACCGACCTACACCCCACCCCACACACACCTTTTCCTGAACATGCAACCCCGTTCTTCCCCCAACTCTCACATTCACATACACACACACGTACACCTACAGCCCTCCCCACTCGGACACCCTGCCTCCCTCTCCCCACTCCACCCCTACACGCCCCACACCCTTCCACCACTTGTTTAACTTCATGTTTATTTTTATTATGCTTTTATATTTATTTTCATTTGTACCGTTTCCTCTCACCCCTTTTTTTCTAAATGTCTCTCCCCCACTCCCCTACACACCCTTGGAACTCTCTTCTCACACACTTTTCGCCTGAAGAAGGGCTTATGCCCGAAACGTCGTTCCTCACCACCACCTCACTCTCAAGACTGTGAAACTAATAAACCTTTGTTCGTACTGCCTCTCTGTTTTGTTCCCATTCAATTTTTCACTATATATATATATATATATATATATATATATATATATGGGATAACAAATTATCGTTATAGGTAATCCAGTTAGAGGTTGTGAATTCTCCGTATTGTGGATAGTTTTAATGTATGGCGTTGTTTGACTCAACAAGAGGTTTTCTTAGTTAGGTTGCAATTTCTTGGGAATTCCTATGCACGTTAATCTTGGAGTGAAGAATAACATGGTCAACAGTACAAAAAGGGTTTTATTTACAGTATTAACAATTGTTTCATTGATTAGGTTGTCTAAAAATTGCTAATCACTTGAAGCTGTGGCACTTAATTTTAAATACAATGTATGCCTAATCAAATCATCGGAAAAACTGATTAAAATTATACACAGCATTTGTAATATACTAGGAAAATTCAAATCACAACATCAGTAATAAAGAAAGAAAAGGAAAAAAGAAAAAGAGACAGAGAAAAAGAAAAAAGAAGAAAAAAGAAAAGAGAAAAGAAAAAGAAAAAAGAAGAAAAAAGAAAAGAAAAGAGAAAAAAGAAAAAGAAAAAATAATAAATAAATAATAAATAAGTTAGAATGAAGATGAAAAAAAATAAGTAAAAGAATTTATGTGTGTGAAGAAAAGTGATCATAATATGATTGTTGAAAATGGTAGTGGTGGTTAAAATATAAAGATGTGATGGTATAAACATGAAAATATTAAATATATACATATATGTATTGGTTAAATTATATTATGAAGAAATAGTACAGTGCTAAATAAAGGATAAATTAATAAATTGGAAGTTATGTTAGAAGTGAAGAGAACAATGATAGAATATAATGGAAGAGGTGAAACAGTTTTAGGGAAGGAGGGTGAAAGAAAGAAAGGTTAGGAGGTTATGATGTTGATTCAGTGATTAGTTGATTTATTGATAGTTAATAATAATGGGTTATTATAATAGACTCAGGTGGTACAGTTTGAATTATGGAATTGTTGGGTTGAATCAAGTTGGTTTGAAATTAGCGAATTTAGTAGCTGCTTTATGTCTACAGAAAATTGACCGTTCTATTTTGCTGTTAAGCAGCATTTTGTCATATTTTTAAATATGGAGCAACTCTATATTGCAAAGTCCGCAGTGGGACATTCCATTTCTGTAGGCCTTTGCCACTGACAGTTTCAACCAGCTAATCCCGTATTCCTGGTTTGTATCTTTAAGCTGCCAGATTTTATTGGTGAGCGTTGTTGTGTTCATTAGTCTATGGTTATTTATAGAGTGTCTGTGGACGTACCATCTTTTTTTTAACTCCCCGGCTGTAGAACCTATGTAGTGCCATGCTAAGTTGCCTGAATTTATAGTACACAGGTACACTATATTTGACTCCAGGCATCTATTTTGTAGTGGGCACTTATCCGGTAAGTGACAGTTACAATTTGAGGCCTTCCTGTGTGCCGGTTCATCAATGCGGTTTTGTATGTTGTTATGTATGGGCTGAGATTTGGGTTTGTTGATGCTTTGTTGCGATACGTTCTGACATGTATGTGGTTGCAATGTTGTTATGTGTTTGTGTTTTGTATTTGGTGTTTTGGTGTTTGTTTGTAGGTTATTTTCATTAGAGATTCTTTTATAGTTAATTTTATGTATGTGTGATTCTATGTTGGCTGCAGTAGAGTAAGATAGTTTGATAGTATTTCTATTAAAGATTTTATGGTATTTGTGAAGTTTAGGGAAGTGCTTGTCAATTAATTTAAAGAATGTAGAAGGTAGTTTAGTTTTTATAGAGGAGTTAAATATTGGATTGAACCATAAGTATTTCCTATATATATATATTTCCTATATATATATATATATATATATATATATATATATATATATATATATATATGTGGGTGTGTGTTATTATACTATGGGAGGGTCATGCAGCCAATAACGAAGTATATAACAGGGGAACCTCATGGTGGACAATAGATGTGCTAAAGATAGCAGCTAAATAAGAGGAACCTTAGAGTAGTCCATAAGCGTGCTAGAAATGGCAGCTACATCAGCTAAACAGGGGGAACATCATGGTGGGCCATAGATGTGCTAGAAACAGCAGCAAAATATGGGAACCTCATAGTGGTCCAGAGGTGTGCTGAATATAGCAACTAAAAAAAGAACCTCATGGTGGTCCATACGCGTGCTAGAAATGGCAGCTACATCAGCTAAACAGGGGGAACATCATGGTGGACCATAGATGTGCTAGAAATAGCAGCTAAATAGGGAGAACATCATGGTGCCCCATATGTGTGCTAGAAATAGGAGCTAAATAGGGAGACCCTAATGATGGTCCATAGGTGTGCTAGAAATAGCAACTAAAAAAGAACCTGATGGTGTTCCATAGGTGCACTATAAAAAGCAGTTAAATAGGGGAACCTCACGATGGTCCATTGGTGTGCTAGAAATAGCAGCTGAATAGTGTGAAACTTATGGTGGTTCATACTTGTGCTAGAAATAGCAGCTAAATAAGGGGGGGGGGGGCATTGTGGTCAATAGGTGTGCTAGAAATAGCAGCTAAATAGGGGGACTCTCATGGTGGTTCATATGTGTGCTAGAAATAGCAACCAAAAAGGCAGAACTCATGGGTGTGCAAGAAATAGCAGCTAAATAGGGGAACCTGATGGTGGTCCAGAGGTATGCTAGAATTAGCAGCTAAATAGGGAGACCTTCATGGTGGTCCATAGGTGTGCTAGAAATAGCAGCTAAATAGGGAGAACCTCATGGTGGTCCATAGGTGTACTAGAAATAGCAGCTAAATAAGGGAACCTCATGGTGGTCCATAGGTGTGCTAGAATTAGCAGCTAAATAAGGGAACCTCATGGTGGTCCATAGGTGTGCTAAAAATGACAGCTAAATAGGGTGAACCTTATGGTGGGCCATACGTGTGCCCTAAATAGAGAGAACCTCATAGTGGTCCATAAGTGTGCTAGAAATAGCAGCTAAATAGGGGAACCTCATAGTGGTCCAGAGGTATGCTAGAAATAGCAACTAAAAAAAAAGAACCTCACGGTGGTCCATAGGTGTGCGAGAAATAGCAGCCAAATAGATGGAACCTCAATTTGGTCCATAGGTGTGCTAGAATAGCAGCTAAATAGGAAGAACCTCAAGGTGGTCCATATCTGTGTGGGAAATAGTAGCTAAATAGGGTGAACATCATGGTGGTCCATACGTGTGTTAGAAATAGCAGCTAAATAGGGGGAACCTCATAGTGGTCAATAGATGTGCTAGAAATAGCAGCTAAATAGGCAGAACCTCAAAGAGCTCCCTATGTGTGCTAGAAGAAGCAGCTAAAAAGAGGGAACCTCATGGTGGTCCATAGGTGTGCAAGAAATAGCAGCTAAATAGGGAGATCTCATGGTGGTCCATAAGTGTGCTAGAAATAGAAGCTAAATAGGGGTAACCTCATAGAGATCCATAAGTGTACTAGAAATAGCAGCTACATCAGCTAAAAGGGGGGAAACCTCATAGTGGTCCATGTGTGTGCTAGAAATGGAATCCAAATAGGGGAACCTCATGGTGGAACATAGGTATGCTAGAAATAGCAGCTATATCAGCCTATCCTACCTCATATTGGTATCACAGGTCCCTTCGCATAGTTGTACCATCCAACACCAGACTCCCAAACTGTGGTTCTGCAACTGTCCCTCCTCATAGCAGTGTCATCCAGTACTGGGCCCCAAAACTGTGATTGCGCTGTGAGATCGGTTAGGCTCCCCGTATTGGTGCTATCCAGTACCGGGCTCTAAAACTATGGTTCCACTGTGTCATGAGTTGGGCTCCAAAAACATGGCCAACTGGCCTGTCCCTTCTCATAACAGAGCCATCCAGTTCCACACTGTAAACGTGGTTGGTGTTAAGGAAGCGCATCCAGCTGTAAAATACGCAGCCAAATTTACAGTCCCCGCCAGAGCAAGGTGTGACACATGGCCAACCCTGGCCAGACTTGCTTCCCGGCGTGGACGACCCATGCAAGCATGGAAAAATTGATGTTAAATGGAAATGATGATGAATGATGATGATGATGAATGATGATGATTATTATATGTGTGTGTGTGCACGCACATTAGAAGCACGTATTTCAGTTAAATAGAAACATAATTTTATAATATGCGACAGATGGCACTTACCCGCAGGAATTTGGGGAATGTTTGTCCAAAGTAGGCAACACGGTAATATGAAGGATCCTGCCTCAAAAATTGACCATCCAAGATATTTTCAAAGAACTTGGCTTCTTTTTGCTGTGATGGAAATAAAGACAATTTAAAAATATTACCTTGGTTGACATACATAAATACACAAGTACAATTTATTGTATTGTGGCATACTCTCTCGTGGTAGCCTCATTACCTTGGTTGACATACATAAATACATAAGTACAATTTATTGTATTGTGGCATACTCTCTCGTGGTAGCCTCATTACCTTGGTTGACATACATAAATACACAAGTACAATTTATTGTATTGTGGCATACTCTCTCGTGGTAGCCTCACTACCTTGGTTGACATACATAAATACACAAGTACAATTTATTGTATTGTGGCATACTCTCTCGTGGTAGCCTCACTACCTTGGTTGACATACATAAATACACAAGTACAATTTATTGTATTGTGGCATACTCTCTCGTGGTAGCCTCATTACCTTGGTTGACATACATAAATACACAAGTACAATTTATTGTATTGTGGCATACTCTCTCGTGGTAGCCTCACTACCTTGGTTGACATACATAAATACACAAGTACAATTTATTGTATTGTGGCATACTCTCTCGTGGTAGCCTCACTACCTTGGTTGACATACATAAATACACAAGTACAATTTATTGTATTGTGGCATACTCTCTCGTGGTAGCCTCACTACCTTGGTTGACATACATAAATACACAAGTACAATTTATTGTATTGTGGCATACTCTCTCGTGGTAGCCTCACTACCTTGGTTGACATACATAAATACACAAATACAATTTATTGTATTGTGGCATACTCTCTCGTGGTAGCCTCACTACCTTGGTTGACATACATAAATACACAAGTACAATTTATTGTATTGTGGCATACTCTCTCGTGGTAGCCTCACTACCTTGGTTGACATACATAAATACACAAGTACAATTTATTGTATTGTGGCATACTCTCTCGTGGTAGCCTCACTACCTTGGTTGACATACATAAATACACAAGTACAATTTATTGTATTGTGGCATACTCTCTCGTGGTAGCCTCACTACCTTGGTTGACATACATAAATACACAAGTACAATTTATTGTATTGTGGCATACTCTCTCGTGGTAGCCTCACTACCTTGGTTGACATACATAAATACACAAGTACAATTTATTTCTATTGTGGCATACTCTCTCGTGGTAACCTCACTACCTTGGCCACAAACTTAGCCACCATTGCCTGTAGCATAGAGGAATGAAAGATATGTTTATTTGACTGTTCACTTTTTATGCTGAGGCTGCTCGCGACCGCCTCAGTCTCCAGACCGCTGTTTTCCTCAGTCAAATCAAGTGGCGGGCTGGTTGTTCTCTGTAGCAATGTTTCACCATCATATCTGCAGGACACACCTGAGATGTACCACCCAACCAAGAGTATAGAGTTTGTCTCTTCCTTTCCCCACTTTATTTTTATCTATCCCCTGTTTCTCTTTTTTTCTTATTCTTCTGTTTATTATTCAATTTTTTAAATATACTTTTATTATTGTATACTGCTTGTTTCTTAAACAGGTTATTTTTTATATATTCATTCATGAACCATTTTTTATATTTGTTGTTAGAGTAAAAGAAAATTGATCAAAGAATAATTTTTCTCGTGGTTACCACTAAATCATAACTAAATTATAACTAGACAAACCTAAATACTTTAAAGCATTTAGTTTGGCACTGTAGAATTTTTGCTGTGCATTACTTATTAATTGTATATAAAAGAACAATACATTTAAACTAAAGTGTTAGCACTCATAAAGGACAACAAAAAAAACTTATAAGATGTACTCACCAAAATCTCACTGAGTTTCCTGTAATCATATAGTTTAATTTCATAGTGGGCTGCAAGTTCTTTACAAAGAGGAATTCCATATTCCCAAGCCTAAAATAGAAAAGAAAAAATAGAACTCTTAATGACTTAGAAGAGAAGTCATAGATGTCCCTTTCTTGACCAAAGCTGACAGAAGTTGAGCTAACAGTATTAGAAGAGAAGTCATAGATGTCCCTTTCTTGACCAAAGCTGACAGAAGTTGAGCTAACAGTATTAGAAGAGAAGTCATAGATGTCTCTTTCTTGACCAAAGCTGACAGAAGTTGAGCTAACAGTATTAGAAGAGAAGTCATAGATGTCTCTTTCTTGACCAAAGCTGACAGAAGTTGAGCTAACAGTATTAGAAGAGAAGTCATAGATGTCTCTTTCTTGACCAAAGCTGACAGAAGTTGAGCTAACAGTATTAGAAGAGAAGTCATAGATGTCCCTTTCTTGACCAAAGCTGACAGAAGTTGAGCTAACAGTATTAGAAGAGAAGTCATAGATGTCTCTTTCTTGACCAAAGCTGACAGAAGTTGAGCTAACAGTATTAGAAGAGAAGTCATAGATGTCTCTTTCTTGACCAAAGCTGACAGAAGTTGAGCTAACAGTATTAGAAGAGAAGTCATAGATGTCCCTTTCTTGACCAAAGCTGACAGAAGTTGAGCTAACAGTATTAGAAGAGAAGTCATAGATGTCTCTTTCTTGACCAAAGCTGACAGAAGTTGAGCTAACAGTATTAGAAGAGAAGTCATAGATGTCCCTTTCTTGACCAAAGCTGACAGAAGTTGAGCTAACAGTATTAGAAGAGAAGTCATAGATGTCTCTTTCTTGACCAAAGCTGACAGAAGTTGAGCTAACAGTATTAGAAGAGAAGTCATAGATGTCCCTTTCTTGACCAAAGCTGACAGAAGTTGAGCTAACAGTATTAGAAGAGAAGTCATAGATGTCTGTTTCTTGACCAAAGCTGACAGAAGTTGAGCTAACAGTATTAGAAGAGAAGTCATAGATGTCTCTTTCTTGACCAAAGCTGACAGAAGTTGAGCTAACAGTATTAGAAGAGAAGTCATAGATGTCCCTTTCTTGACCAAAGCTGACAGAAGTTGAGCTAACAGTATTAGAAGAGAAGTCATAGATGTCTCTTTCTTGACCAAAGCTGACAGAAGTTGAGCTAACAGTATTAGAAGAGAAGTCATAGATGTCCCTTTCTTGACCAAAGCTGACAGAAGTTGAGCTAACAGTATTAGAAGAGAAGTCATAGATGTCTCTTTCTTGACCAAAGCTGACAGAAGTTGAGCTAACAGTATTAGAAGAGAAGTCATAGATGTCTCTTTCTTGACCAAAGCTGACAGAAGTTGAGCTAACAGTATTAGAAGAGAAGTCATAGATGTCCCTTTCTTGACCAAAGCTGACAGAAGTTGAGCTAACAGTATTAGAAGAGAAGTCATAGATGTCTCTTTCTTGACCAAACCTGACAGAAGTTGAGCTAACAGTATTAGAAGAGAAGTCATAGATGTCCCTTTCTTGACCAAAGCTGACAGAAGTTGAGCTAACAGTATTAGAAGAGAAGTCATAGATGTCTCTTTCTTGACCAAAGCTGACAGAAGTTGAGCTAACAGTATTAGAAGAGAAGTCATAGATGTCCCTTTCTTGACCAAAGCTGACAGAAGTTGAACGCTATAAAATTTCTTGACTTCTAATTATATATAATACAAAATAAGACAAAGGTGAATAAGAATGCGTTTTCAATGACCATCCTCAACTTTCTAAGAAAATAGTTTTTTTTTTAAATTATATTTGTATTTGTGTAGTTTTCAGCAGTCAGAAATTCTAGTTGTGCAGCACTCAGCATCAAACCTATCAAGTGCAAGTCGGGATCACCTTCTGACAAGTTAAGTAATACCATGTCGTCAGGCAAATACCAGCCAGCTGATGTTACCACACACCAGTGAAGATACCACCTCCAACCACGCTGTGCATGTCAATCCAGTTCATGAAGATTATGAACTGGAGAGGTGACTGTATGCATTGTTGGTGGAGTCTGGTTCCCATATTGAAGGGTTTTCATTTAGCACCATTTATCCATCACAGATACTTGGGCATTCACATAGAGACATCAGGACAACAAGCTGTCCATTGATCCGATATTCCTGCAGAACCTTCTATAGGGGGTTCTATGGATTGTGGTTATATGCCTTTTCAAGGTCTATGAAGCAAGCATACAACTCTTGTCATTACTCTCACTAATGTCAGGAAGGACATCCAGCTGTAAAACATTGCCCCCCCCCCCCCGCAACTCCCATCCAACCCATGCTAGCATGATGATGATTATATATAATGTTTTCTGATTTAGGCACAAGGCCAACAATTTTTAGGGAAAGGGAAAGTCAATTAAATCGACTCCAGTGTATTACTGGTACTTCATTTTATAGAGCCTATAAGGATGAAAGGCAAAGTTAACCTCGGCTGGATTTGAACTCAGAATATAAAGGGCCGTAACTCTGTGTCATGAAGTATGTTGTCTGACCTCAACTGATTTTGACAATTCACTGCCCTATCATATTATATATAATCTTCCCATCTCCCCCACTGGCAGGTAGTCCAGCTGCCTTACACCAGGTCAGGGATGGCAGGGAGTTATGAGGTGAAATGGGGCAGCAGAAGAAAAGATGTGGTGGTGGTGGTGGTGGTGCAAAATATTATGATACAAAATATATAGTATTGGCACACACACATATATCTGTACACATGTACACACATATATCTGTACACATGTACACACATATATCTGTACACATGTACACACATATATCTGTACACATGTACACACATATATCTGTACACATGTACACACATATATATGTACACATGTACACACATATATATGTACACATGTACACATGTACACACATATATCTGTACACATGTACACACGTATACATGTACACACATATATCTGTACACATGTACACACATATATATGTACACATGTACACACATATATCTGTACACATGTACACACATATATCTGCAAATATGTACATATGCACACACATACGTACACACGGACATACTCATATACAAACACATGCACACTCACAGACAGACAGTGGAAGACTGTGTAAGAAGAGGAGGTAGGGTGTGTCAGGAGAAGAGGAAGAGGTGGAGATGTGTCAGGGGAAGAGGAAGAGGTGGAGATGTGTCAGGGGAAGAGGAAGAGGTGGAGGTGTGTGAGGGAGGAGGAAGAGGAGGAAATAGATATGCTGATTCAACACATGACTAATATTTAGTAGCCATGATTAATGAATATGAAGCGATTTATTGAAACATTGATCAACAGAGAGAAGAGAAGTGGAGTGGAGTGGAGTGGAGTGGAGTGCTGGTCTAGCAGTGAATCTGGTCAGCCTTGCTTATACTGCCATTACCACTACCAATGAGGTTTTTTACTTGTTCAAACTGCTAAAAACATAGCAGTCAAATCACCTTTAACCCTTCAGTATTTACATTACAATTTACTCTATATATATATTATTGTACTAGCTGAGGTACCCGGTAATACCCGGGAGCGGGAGTATTCCCATTTCCCATTAAAATGCCCAATGCCTCTCAGACCAAAAATGAAATCAAAATATAGGACAGATAATCAAAAGTGAAGACAAATTCATTTATGAAACAATAATACAAACAAATATTGTTGATTACATTGGTCAGGCGAAAAAATGTTTGTCAGAGAAGTTGAGTGTTACTATAAGGAAAAAAATAGAAACACCATTAGGGTGTCTTAATATTATTGAAATTTGCTGAAATTTTGTGAATAGGCATCATATCTTGTCATTTACATATGGTTTAAATTTCATATAAATCGAAGGGAAAAAATTAAGCGGGGTTTGGAACCCCTGGGGAACCCTTTGATTAAAATGAAATATACGTAAGAAATCAAATGGGCATGAGCCCCACGCACGTGTCAAGTTTCATCAAGATCGGTTTGGTATTTTTTGAGTTTTAGGTTCACAAACAAACAGACAGAAATTGCCATTTATGTATATAGATATTTGCAGTAAAGGCTTTATCTTACATAATTATTTCATATAATATCTAATCTATGAGATTTTGATGTTATTTATTTTGAGAACAATACCTTAACATCAGTATGAGCAGCCAGTTACTGCTGGTTTCAAAAGAAAAAGGTGAGAGAATTCTGGCCAGATACAGCCAGTTTAAATGGTAACTCTTGTTGTTATAAAATATTTCATTTTATTTTGAAAATAAGGAAGAATTTACCGATACAAAAGACAATGCGGTATGGTTCTTTTTTATTTTTTTCACCATATTGCAGTTGCAATTTTAGTGGTCTTATTCGCACCAGTCACCAATCTGGTGCTTTGTCAAACCCGCGAGGGGTCACTCCAGGTAAAGCCACTACTTCTCCAAATTGTGAGATCACAGCTCCGATACTATGGGCATGTGGTTAGAATGTCTCAGGAAAGAATCGCTGGACAGATTTTACAGGTAAAAACCAACTGGTAGACCCTGAGCAAGTTGGTTGGATTACATCCATGAGCTTGACTGGTCTCGAGCTTGGGGATCCAGCTGGATCAGTTGGAGACAGTTGCTTCTGACAGGATCTGCTGAAGGGAGTGTTTGAGGTCTCTGCTCCCATAACCCTCTCAAGAAGAGGAAAAAGAAAAAGAAAAAGAAAAAGAAAAAGAAAAAGAAAAAGAAAAAGAAAAAGAAAAAAAAAGAAAAAGAAGGTTATATTTTGTGCCACCCCACAAAAAATGTGAGAAAGGGGGAGAAACTGAGTGAAGTTATTACCTTTCCCTTATCAAAACAATCTATGATCTCCAAGTAGAGCTTCTCTTTGCGCTCCCACTCAAGCTCAGAGTGGTAATTCATCTCAGCAGGTAAATTTCTGTCCCTCCAATCTAACAGCTGAGAGTAGAGCTGAAGTGTGAGGCCAGCCTCCACAAAGCTGTCAGTATTCAGATGAAGTTCATATAACTTGTGGATATATCGGATATACATTTCTTCATGGTTTATCTCAGTTTTATAAAAATTCTAAAAGAAGAAAACAAAAAATGACCAATAAAAACATTAAACCAATACCAAACAAAGCATAATTCAATAATAAAATAAATTCTTCACGCACATTCACCACACATTGCTATTTTTTAGGTGAAACTCTTTCTAGAATAAGTTCTTAATCTATTTTTTAGATGAAACTCTTTCTAGAATAAGTTCTTAATCTATTTATTAGATGAAACTCATTCTAGAATAAGTTATTAATCTATTTTTTAGATGAAACTCTTTCTAGAATAAGTTCTTAATCTATTTATTAGATGAAACTCATTCTAGAATAAGTTATTAATCTATTTTTTAGATGAAACTCTTTCTAGAATAAGTTCTTAATCTATTTATTAGATGAAACTCATTCTAGAATAAGTTATTAATCTATTTTTTAGATGAAACTCTTTCTAGAATAAGTTATTAATCTATTTTTTAGGTGAAACTCTTTCTAGAATAAGTTATTAATGAAGCTTATCTTTTGTGTTCCTACCAACACTATATCTTTATTAATATAGTTTCAGATCATCTTCTGGTGCTTTACTTCTTAACACATATACAGTTCTGTGTGTGCATGTGTGGAGGGCTACATGTGTGTGTGTGTGTTGGATGGGGCATGTGGGGGTAGGGTGGGGGCATGTGGGGCGGGGGGCACGTGGAGGGGTGGGCATGTATGTGTGTGTCATTGAGTTAAGTTTGAAATCAAATCTTTTATTTTTAACATAGGATTTCTAAACAAAGCAGATAAATAAAATGTACAAGTAGTGCTTTTACCCAGCCCCAACCTACCCACCCACCAACCTACCCACCATCCAAAATCCCTATATGGAACCATATGAAAGAAAGATAGTTTATGCTCCAAATGTAAATGATTCTACAAAAACTCATGGAATTTCAACTGGCAACTTGGTCTGTAAACCAACTCCCTACTCACTGCTATCAGGACAGTGTTGACCACCCACTAAGTCCCATGAATTGGAATGGCTATTTCAACATGTCTCGATTGCTATCCTCTAAGGTAACTCTTTCTCCATTCTGTCTGCTGGGATCATGAGGTGGCTTGTGCTAAGGATTCTACATACCAAAGAGTGTTCTTCAGACATATATCACTGAGATAGTGATGGTATAGTTTGCTCAAATTTATCTGTACACACGTGTACACACACAATATTTCATACCAGTAATAAAACTGTTAGTTACCGAACAGCTTAAGAAATTATGAACACCGCTTGAAATGTCTAATAACAGTTTAACACTCCGACCACGACCAGCAACAACACTTTAATTAAAAATAAAAACACTTACTAGAATATTGTAGGTACAATGCATCCGTTTATCTTTGTTGTCCTCTTTGTCAATGTACTGCCTGAAAAAATAAAAACAATAGAAACAAAGTTCAAGGAATCTAGTTTCAGTGATCTTCTATTTTGAGGTCAGTTATGTAACAAAAACAATTGCTCTGGTTACTGACCATGAATACTCAAGGGTTCATGTGTTTTTATACTGGTTTAAATTTTTTAATTTTAGGTTAGTTTCCAGATGTTCATAATAGAGTCCATTGCTAGAATTGAAGTTTAATAAGGCTTTGCCATTCCTTCCAATCACTCCTTTCCATACCAGATGATCAGTGCCAACATGTGCATTGAAGTCTTCCATCAGAATATATGACTCAGTCTTAACTACATCTAACACTACAGTGACTTTATCAAGGAAGGACTTATAGTGGACTCCTTGTTTGGTGCATAAACTTACACCACCCACAGAGACCTATCTTTCAGCCTAAGCTTCAAGAGGCAAATCTTCTCTCCTAATGGGATCCAGTCCATAACACATTCTGACAGCAAGGGGCTTGTGATTATCCCCACTCCTGCATGTGCAGTCATTTCTGGTGCCACACCTGAATGGAGAAGGAGGAGAAGAAGACCCAGAGAGAAAGAGAGAGGGGTAATCCAGGGGAAGAATCAACCCCAGTACTGGACTGTAACTTTTTCCTTGACCTCAGAAGGATGAAAGGCAAAGTTGACTTTGGCAGGATTTGAACTCAGAACACAAAGAGCTGGAATGAATGCCACAAAGTATTCTGTCTGATATTCTAACGACTCTACCAATTTGCGGCCTTCTAATTAAGATACACTGTCACACAATGTTGCTCTATGACTAATGTTTAGAACCTCTTAAAAAGGTCAATGGCCAGAGCTTGACATCAGGTTTTTGTTATTTTTATTTTGTTCTGCCTTATTCCACTGGATTTGTTTAATTAAATCTAAGTCTATCTTCCATCAAGCTATATATATTTGCCATATATAACATAATTACTCAAAACCAGACAACCATTGTAATTTAACCCTGGAAAATGTTGAAGAAATTTGGTTATTCTTTTAAAATTTCTACATCACTTCAGTAATTAACTCTTTTATTACCATATTTCTAATGAAATACACTGCATTCTTATTAATTAATGAGAGATTAATCAATTAGAGCTGACATGGGGCTAATCAACAAAATGAGAGTGTACATCCTGCTTCATAAATAAAGACTATGCCTGTCCATAAATTTTTGATAGGTTACTTTAAGATTATAGATGTGTATGAGATGATTAAGAAACCCTCGACAACCAACAAAAACAACATTTAAGGGATGTAACAGCTGCCAATACAATATCCCAGTCATACAACACCATAGGCGCTGATCTGGCCAGCTGCAGGTGTGAGCCTCGTGAGCTGGAATGGCTTTTCCAGCACGTCTCCTTTGCCGTCCTCTGAGGAAACGCCTTCTCCATTCTGTCCGCCGAGGCTGCGGGAAGGCCACCAATATGATTGACTAACTTGTCATTTTATCAGTCAGATGTTTTTAGACCCGCTATATGGATAACAGTCCTGTGTGTTCACTCTTTGTTACGCTATCACACTTATGTTTGATTTTACATGTTTATTTACATTTTGCCTATAAAAGGTTTTTGCGAAGTAGTTTATTTAAAAAACTAGTTTATATAAACAACTAGTTTATTTAAACAACTAGTTTATATAAACAACTAGTTTATTTAAACAACTAGTTTATATAAACAACTAGTTTATATAAACAACTAGTTTATATAAACAACTAGTTTATATAAACAACTAGTTTATATAAACAACTAGTTTATAGAAACAACTAGTTTTAGCAGAAATTAACACAATACACACACAGGATGTTTTTCAAAAACAACTTTCTTCTGTATGGGGTGTATAGTAACATAGCAGAAATTAATTCAAAATTGATGACAAGGTAAACAAAATAAGCAGAAGATTCACGTTAAAAATTACAAGATGATAAGTAGGGGACAGTTGGTAGGGAACTGAGTGATTTCAGTTTGGTATCAAATCCTGGTTAGTTAAAAACCTCCAGTGGAGATAAGGAATAACTGGATGTTGGTAATTCCAACACACACATACTGTAAAGGCGGTTGGTGTTAGAAAGGGCATCCAGCTTTAAAAATCACAGCCAAAATACAGTTCCATCTGAGCAAGATATGGCATGGCCAGCTGGCCATATTTGTCTCATGACATAGGAACCCATGCAAGCATGGAAAAATAGATGTTAAATGGGGATGATGATATAATATTTACACACACACACTCACACATATATATCGACAGTCGATCGACTTTTTGTCAAATCGGACTGAGGAAACAATGTTTCCGTGGTCTTTCCAATTGCTAATACTATCTATCGGTCGCAGCTCCAGGTAGAAGGAGCAACGTGAAATAAAGTATCTTGCTCAAGGACATAACGCATTGCCTGGTCCAGGAATTGAACTCACAATCTCACAATTGCAAATCCAATTCTCTTACCACATGCCTTCACCACACACACACATATATATAAACACTATCATACACACAGAGAAAAACACACACATGCTACACACACAGAATTCTCTTTAAATAGTTTGATAAAGTTCCTTCACTGTTTAGGAAGATGCTACAAACATTAATAAAAAAAGAACAAAAAAGGGGTTAAGTAAGATTTTAGCAGCAAGTAAGGAAGAAAATGGGAATAAAATATTGTAAGGAAACCCCATAAAGACCTCATTGGATTCAACTTGGATCATTAATTTGATGGGTTTAACAGGCAGAACAAGATTATTTCCAGGATATTAATACCAGCTTGAAAGGGTCAGAGTGTTGAATCAGTCAGCTATAATCATCTGAATGGCGTGTTGCTGATGGTGGTCTTCTTCAATTCTCTGCCCCACTCATCACACAGAGGCTGTCCCTTAATCTAAAACATCTGCTAGGCTGTTATAACAAAAAAAAAGAATTCAGGCTCCATACTTCCTGTGTAGCTATATCTCACAGCTCTACATGGCACATTTAGTTGAGTATTGCAAGGCCAGATCTTGTGCAGGTAAGTGTGGATGTATGTGATGACATCGGTTTAGAGGAAATATGCCAATATATATTTGTATGGATATAGTTAATTTTACCGTATGCTTTGGTTCTATATGCATACCTGTGTCTGAATATATTCGTGCTTTAGAAATAGGGAGTGTATTCTGGGGTGTATCTGGTTTAGAATAGGTCCACCAGGACTGTGTATGCCATAAAAGATGACTAAAAGGCTTGGTGCCAGGAAGGGCATCTAGCTGTAAAACATTGCTTTAAAAGGGATACCATGATGATTATGAAACCTGTCATGGGGCATGCAAGGTTAACCCCTGCTTTAGGAGGGAAAAATGGACATAAAAATTTGTTGTTGTTGTTTGAAATAGTGTCTGTGTGTGTGCGCGCGTGTTCAGCTATTTGCTTTTGTTTAATTATAGTAAATGTTCATTCATATGTAATACATACATGGACATGTATGTATGTGTGCATGTATGCGTACTTGTATGTGTGGATTAGTGCATGCATATGTTTGATTGCATGTTTACTTATCTGCAGGTTTTACCAATTTTTTAACAGCTCTCAGATATAATTTGAACCCACTATAATTACTGATTTCTAAGTTAGATACAGGGCCAGCAAATTTGGGAGGAAGGGCAAAGTTGTTTAAATCAACCCCAGTACTTGACTCGTATTTTATTTTATCAACCCTGGAAAGATATAAGGCATAGTTGCCCTTGGCAGGATTTGAACTCAAAATGAAAAGAGTCAAAACAAATACCACAGTGACATTCTATGTGATGCTCTAACAATGTCAATCCACCTCACTTTAAAAGCCAGTATACAATAACACTTGAGACATAATTCAATTCTGAAACCTGAAATAAAACACAGTTTGTCTAATACTTTCAAGAGAAAGACTACAAATATTTCTACACCAAAAACGACCAAACCCATTTTTATGTGATTTAAGTATTCGTCAGTCCAAAGTGTTACAATATCAACCTAACTCTTACTTATATTTAATAGGTGCAAAGAACAACAAGTATCTGGCATTATGGTGCCATCTCTTCTCCATAAAAAAATTAACACCCTTTTTATTGTATAACTGCTAACATAAACAGAAATACTTGAATGCATTAATAGCCAAAGATTTTCACCTCCAGGGTTTCACTGAAAGAATAAGTGAGTGCAGCAGGTCCAGTATGAGAGGGATGGTTCAGCCCTACAGTTTCACACAGACTGGAGTAAGGAGAATGTGATTGTATGGAGCTATTGGTATTTAAATTTGAATTCAAAGTTTATCAGGGCTGACCTTATCTTTCATCAATCCCGCCAAGGTTAACTTTGCCTTTCATCTTTACAGGGTCAATAAAATAAAGTACCAGTAATTCACTGGGGGTTGATTTAATTGACTTTCCCCTCCCCTTCAAATTACTGGCCTTGTGCCTAAAGTAGAAACAATTATGACTATCATTATCTAGTAATATTGGGGTTGTTAAATTAACAACACTCCTTCCACAAAAATAAATGACCTTGTACTAAAAATTAGAAGCATAATTATTATAAATCTTCCTTTTCTGAGTCACATGTTTCTATGTTTTCAATTCAAATTCTAGGTTTACTAGTTAAAATACTGCTGAAGTTGATTTTCCTTTCATCCTTGCTTGGTAAGATAAAGTGACAGTACATCGACTAATGTCTTCATACAATTTCTTAACCTTGTGTTCATCATCATCATCATCATTTTACGTCCGCTTTTCCCTGCTTGCAAGGGTGGGACGGGAACTGATTCTGGCTTGATTTCTACAGCCGGATGCCCTTCCTAACACCAACCTCATTTACAGTGAGTGCTGGGTGCTTTTTTGCCGTGGCACCTCCACGACCACTTTGCAGTGGAATGATAGGGACCTCAGTCCTTTCATCTCATTTCTACAGCTGAGTAAACTGGAGCAATGTGAAATAAAGTGTCTTGCTCAAGGAAACAACACATCACCCAGTCTGAGAATTGAACTCACAACCTTTCGATTGCAAGGCCGATGCTCTAACCACTAAGCCATGTGCCTTCATGGAAGAAATTATTATTATTATTATTATTCGCAGTATTGATAGAGCGTTGGACACAATGCTTTTCAGCATATAGTTACGTCCCTTTACATTCTGAGTTCAAATGACGCCGATCTTAGCTTTGCCTTTCATCCTTAGGAAATAAAGTACCAGTCACACACTTACAGCAAAGAAACTCACTTCATACATTGATAAGCCACAAAATAAACCCACCAGATTGTTCACGTCACACACTTTATGCAGTTACAAGTATGTCATTTCTCTGTTTAAAATCATATTTATAATAGAATGATATTCAATCACATAAGAGAGCTCAATTATTTACAACTTACATAATTATGGAATATAATCTAATAAAGTTATATAAAAACAAAATTACATAGATAATTATCATTCTCACAGTGATAGTGCTCTTCTCAATATGTGTGCTGTACGAGTTAAAACAATGCTTCACTTCTTGCAGTGATGGTAAGCTAAGAATCATTCTAAAATAATGCTCTGTTCCTTTCTTTAATCATTCCCAGTGCTCCTACAATCATTGCTATTGTAACTACCTTCAGATGCCACATTTCTTTCAATTTCAATCAGCAAATCTTTATATTTTATGATCGCCAAATTCTTTTACCACAATATTGTGATCACATAGGATGCTCATATCAATCAATAAACATACTTTATTATTTTGGTCTTTTAATATCCAGTCTGTTAGCTTTGATGGTCATGTACTGGAAAGTCCCAAAGAATTGTTACATTATTATTATTATCATTATTATTATTATTTCTTCAATAAGAGAAGTGGATTGGTAGAATCAGTAGAGCACCAGATAAAATCCTTTGCAGTATTTAGGTACAACTTTCTATGTTATGAGTTCAAATCCCACTGAAGTCATTTTTACTGAGTCGGTAAAATTAAATACCAGCTAAGTACTGGGATCAATATAATGAAATTTTCCCCTTCCCCCACATTGTTGGCCTTATGCTACTAATATTAGAAAGAATTATTATTCCTTCAATAGTTTCATGTGAGTTTCTACTGCATCAGTTGGTGCAGCTTAAGTTGGTGCAGCTTAAGTTAGCATGCAGCATTTTGTGTTCTTATTTTTGTAGAACCTTGGGTAAGTGTCTTCTAGTATAGCTACATGGTGTCTTCTAGTATAGCTACATGGTAAGTCTTCTAGTATAGCCACAGGCAAACTGTTATCTAGTATGTATGAAAAGTATTGTGTACAGAGCTCAGGTGCACTACAACTCATCAAAGGTGCATGTATAGTACATAGAATAATGTACAGCCACATGCAAACTGTCTTTTGGTAACCACATGTAAAAACATGTCTTGAGACTGGATTTGATAGACAGAACTTGTGTGTGTGTGAGTGTATTTGTATGTATGTATGTGTGTGTATTTGTATGTATGTGTGTTTGCACGTATGTGTGTGTGTCAGTCACTACAAGTGCCACTTCAACACTGCTTATAAAAAGTCAACAGTGATATTGTTTGTCCCCTCTAAATAACATATTGTGCAATGTAGTAGTTTCATGAACATTTTGTGGTATTTAAGATCAAGGTAAGGTTTGGCCCTAGGAAGGGCATGGGCTGTAGAAAACCTGCCAAAAAGTCTCCTCCCAACCCATGCAAGCACAGAAAACATAGGCTTAAAAACAATACTGATGATAATTATTATTATTGGATATTAAAGCCAGCCTACAGAAACTACAGTATTTAGTTTTACATCTCCTAGCTCTAAGTTTAAACCCACCTGGGTTGATTTCACTTTCTTACTGCAGGGTTAATAAAATAGGCACCTGTGATATACTGGAGTTGATTAAATTGTATGTAGTTCTTTCTTCTAAATCTATGATGTATTTCTGCTAAATTATAAATCCTTATTAGTGGACCTGTGATATCAATAATGACAGCAATAGCATTGAGTGTATTTAATTTTTGGAACCCAGAATCAGTCTGCCATATATACCAGGATTACCAAATATTTGAACTATGATACAAACTAGGAAATTTGTGTTTTGATAAATTACTGGTTTGTATAAGAAAAACCCTATAAGTTATGTTGATTACATGTGGAAGCAATTAAAGATGATAATATTTTAATGATTTAATTCTTAAATAATTACATAAATGTTCAATATATATGTCCAAATGACCAACAAGATTAAACGTATGAGTAACTTTGGAGAAATAATTATTTACAGGGACAAATATAGGGATAAAACCAAGGACCTTGTGATTGGAAAGTGAACTTCTTATTTTAACATGACTAAGATAGGAAATACATTGTGTGTATGTGAGTGCATATTTATGTGTAAAATTTAAATAATTACAGACTTATATATATAAATATATATACAAATACAGATGGCATATTATTATTATTATTATTGATGGTTGTGATATCAAGAGAAACAACAATTTTAAAGAGGATGTCAATAAATAGAAACACATAAATAAATACTTACCTATAATCCAGCAACCTTTCCATTAAATTTGATATAGACAGAATAAACTGGGATCCAGATTGCTTGAGTTTAGGCTCCGCTTGGACCTTTTCCATAAGTCTGGTGAAAAATTTAACCATTTTGATATAAGTATGGTTTCAAACAAACAAATATATTTATATGTTTATGTTGTTTATATGGAAACAACTTTGAAATATATAAAAAAAAAAATTAGTTCCTCTTATTGAGCAGTGAAAAAAGACAAGAATTTGATGTCAGAAGAATATGATGAAAATATTAAAAGTCTTGTTTAAAAATTTTCTCTGTAAAGTTTTCTCTTTGCCTCCTATTTTTAAAGTTTAAAAAAATCTGGTATATTTGAAAGGTTTAAAAGTTTTTCTGAATTTGTTCACAATGGAAAAAGTTTGGTAAAATGTTTGTTATCTCATATGTTTGTGTCCTAATAAATGATCATGAAGTGTTGGACATGATAAAAGTCTAGCTTAAATAAACAAGAATATTTCTATATTATTTTTTCCTGTCCTTGTAATTAAAAAAAGAACAGATAGAGTTGTATATGTCAAGTGCCTCACTTAAAGTACACGTTGAAGAAGTTTCTAATATATTTTTCCCTTAAACAAATTGATGTTTATATTAAAAGCATTGTTTAAGTAGTAATTGACCACAAAATTAGAATAATTTTTTGTAAAACACTTGAGGAGAGCAAAATAAAATTGTGATGTTCATGCAGGTTGCATTAAATAATATAATTTCATTTTAAAAAGAGAAGTTAATATGTTGGATTTTTTAAAACACTGTTTTTACTTTGTTAAAACAATTGTAATCCTTCTCAGATTCTTTTAATCTAATATAAGCAAGTCTGTATTTTCCTTTTTTTTTTTTTTTTTTTTAATTCTCTATTTTGTTACACATAGAAATTACTCCATAACAATATCCACAGTGAAATAAAATGAAAGTAAACAGACATCCTGGTATCACATGGTAGTTATTTGAAGAAGTATTTTTTTCCATATATATTAGAGAAAATATCCAAAAGTAGTAAATATCCAGAAATAGTTCAGTTACATGGAAACCAAACAGGTTTTAAAGAGAATTGTAAAGTAAATTAACAGAAACGTCATATCCTTTGGTAGTGTTTCTCTCAAAAATTACAATAAATAATAGGAAAAAACCATTTAATGATTAAAAAATATACAAATGAAATCAAGCTTTTTCCTCCTCCTTTTGTTTATTATTTTTTTTCTGTTCAATTGAGTTGTTAATTATTACATGTTGGCCCTTGTGGCCAATAAGTGAAATCTTTATTATTATTGACAGGTCATTGATGATAGACAACTATTTGGTTCTAAAGTTTCATGCCTAATAGAGAAATCACTACTATTACTACTACTGTTACAATTATGACTAATTGTTTTTAACTGTAATTGCTCTCCCAACCCTGATATTGATATTATTGATATATATATATATATTATTATTATTATTATTATTTGTTGTTATTTTACTGACAACTTCTCAACCGAAGTACTGAAGATTATAATGCTGATAATGGTGGTAGTGACGATGGTGCTGATGATGCTGCTGATGATGATGATGATGAAATGACGTTTCAATGGTTAGAATTTCCTTTAGTATAAGTTATTGTAACATTATCTCTCTCTCTCTCTCTCTCTCTCTTGCCCAATCTGAAGGGTTTGTTTAGTTCCTCAATTACAGTAGTAGTAGTAGTAGTAGTAGTAGAAGCAGTTGTGTGCAGTGTAGAGAGAGGGACCCTGCAAAGCTGCAGCTTAGGTGGCTGGTACTTAGAGTCTGACTGAATAAAGTGTATTTTTGTTAAACAATGGTCCTTGAGGAGAAGGAAGAGGAAGAAGAGGAGGAGGAGCAGGTGATGTGAAAGAAGGAACTGGAGTGGAGAACTGACAGCAGCAGTACCCTCAGCAGGGAAGAGATGTTCATTTTGGAGGCCACACACATATGTACATACATAAACATGCACATACGCACGTGTGCATGCACACACACACACACACACCACATGCAAAAGTGTGTTCAGTTCCTTATCTCACCTTCAGCAACCACTATGGGGAAACTACAGGATCATTCAACCTGCTAGAGATAGTAGCCAAATCGCCCTCAAATCACACCCCTCTATCTTAAAAACAGGACATGTCAGATAAAGTTAAAAAGATGGGATAGTCATGGGTGGAATGCCTTTGATTATAGGTTTATCTAGGACTAAATAACAACAATCATTATAACACTGACAACACTAATATCACTTTTACTACCACCACTACCATCATCATCATCATCATCATCATCTTCGTTTAACGTCCATTTTCCACGCTAGCATGGCAGTATCGGTAGAGGGTCGGATGCCATGCTTTCCAGCATAGTTACGTCCCTTTACGATCTGAGTTCAAATCCCGCCGAGGTTGACTTTGCCTTTCATCCTTACGGGGTCGATAAAATAAAGTACCAGTAATGCACTGGGTAATTGCTGGCCTTGTGCCTAAAGTAGAAACAATTATTCTCATAACACCAGAACTATTAGTAGATTCCATCCACACTAACTTGACCACCACAAGCCACCACCACCACCACCACCACCACCACCACAAGCACTACTAGCGCACCACCACCACAAGCACTACTAGCGCACCACCACCACAAGCACCAGCACTACTAACCCACCACCACAAGCACCACTAGCCCACCACCACCACCACCACTACCCCACCACCACCACTACTACTAGCCCACCACCACCACCACTACTACTAGCCCACCACCACCACCACTACTACTAACCCACCACCACCACCACCACTACTAGCCCACCACCACCACTGCTAGCCCACCACCACCACCACCACTACTAGCCCACCACCACTACCACCACCACCACCATAAGCACCACCACTACTATCCCACCACCACCACCACTACTAGACCACCAATACTAGCCCACCACCACCACCACCACCACTACTAGCCCACCACCACCACCACTACTAGCCCACCACCACCACCACCACTACTAGCCCACCACCACCACCACTACTAGCCCACCACCACTAGCCCACTACCACCACCATAAGCACCACCACTACTAGCCCACCACCACTACCACCACTAGCCCACTACCACCACCATAAGCACCACCACTACTAGCCCACCACCACCACCACTATTAGACCACCAATACTAGCCCACCACCACCACCACCACCACTACTAGCCCACCACCACCACCATAAGCACCACCACTACTAGCCCACCACCACCACCACTACTAGACCACCACTGCTAGCCCACCACCACCACTACCACCACTACTAGCCCACCACCACCACCATAAGCACCACCACTACTAGCCCACCACCACCACCACTACTAGACCACCACTGCTAGCCCACCACCACCACTACCACCACTACTAGCCCACCACCACCACCATAAGCACCACCACTACTAGCCCACCACCACCACCATAAGCACCACCACTACTAGCCCACCACCACCACCACCACTACTAGACCACCACCACCACCACCACCACAAGCACCACCACTACTAGACCACCAACGGTGGATTGGCAGTATCGGTAGAGGGTCGGACGCCATGCTTTGACGTATAGAGTTACGGCCCTTGCCATTCTGAGTTCAAATCACGTTGAGGTTAACTTTGCCTTTCATCCTTACGGGGTCGATAAAATAAAGTACCAGTAATGTACTGGGTAATTGCTGGCCTTGCGCCAAAAGTAGAAACAATTATTTAAACAACCATCACTGTATTTATTTCCACTAACACTACTGATGTTTTTAAAGCCATTATTATCTAACAAAAGAAGTACCAGTAATGTACTGGGTAATTGCTGGCCTTGTGCCTAAAATAGAAACAATTATTATCTAACAAAAGAAATAATTTGAGCAGTATCATTAGATCTGACAAAAGCCCTTGTAGCCTTAATTTGAGCAGAATCATTAGATCATCTGACAAAAGCCCTTGTAGCCTTAATTTGAGCAGAATCATTAGATCATCTGACAAAAGCCCTTGTAGCCTTAATTTGAGCAGAATCATTAGATCTGACAAAAGCCCTTGTAGCCTTAATTTGAGCAGAATCATTAGATCATCTGACAAAAGCCCTTGTAGCCTCAATTTGAGCAGAATCATTAGATCATCTGACAAAAGCCCTTGTAGCCTTAATTTGAGCAGTATCATTAGATCATCTGACAAAAGCCCTTGTAGCCTTAATTTGAGCAGAATCATTAGATCATCTGACAAAAGCCCTTGTAGCCTTAATTTGAGCAGAATCATTAGATCATCTGACAAAAGCCCTTGTAGCCTTAATTTGAGCAGTATCATTAGATCATCTGACAAAAGCCCTTGTAGCCTTAATTTGAGCAGTATCATTAGATCATCTGACAAAAGCCCTTGTAGCCTTAATTTGAGCAGTATCATTAGATCATCTGACAAAAGCCCTTGTAGCCTTAATTTGAGCAGTATCATTAGATCATCTGACAAAAGCCCTTGTAGCCTTAATTTGAGCAGTATCATTAGATCATCTGACAAAAGCCCTTGTAGCCTTAATTTGAGCAGAATCATTAGATCATCTGACAAAAGCCTTGTAGCCTTAATTTGAGCAGAATCATTAGATCATCTGACAAAAGCCTTGTAGCCTTAATTTGAGCAGAATCATTAGATCATCTGACAAAAGACTTGTAGCCTTAATTTGAGCAGAATCATTAGATCTGACAAAAGCCCTTGTAGCCTTAATTTGAGCAGAATCATTAGATCATCTGACAAAAGCCCTTGTAGCCTTAATTTGAGCAGTATCATTAGATCATCTGACAAAAGCCCTTGTAGCCTTAATTTGAGCAGTATCATTAGATCATCTGACAAAAGTCCTTGTAGCCTTAATTTGAGCAGTATCATTAGATCATCTGACAAAAGCCTTGTAGCCTTAATTTGAGCAGAATCATTAGATCATCTGACAAAAGCCTTGTAGCCTTAATTTGAGCAGAATCATTAGATCATCTGACAAAAGCCTTGTAGCCTTAATTTGAGCAGAATCATTAGATCTGACAAAAGCCCTTGTAGCCTTAATTTGAGCAGAATCATTAGATCATCTGACAAAAGCCCTTGTAGCCTTAATTTGAGCAGTATCATTAGATCATCTGACAAAAGCCCTTGTAGCCTTAATTTGAGCAGTATCATTAGATCATCTGACAAAAGCCCTTGTAGCCTTAATTTGAGCAGTATCATTAGATCATCTGACAAAAGCCCTTGTAGCCTTAATTTGAGCAGTATCATTAGATCATCTGACAAAAGCCCTTGTAGCCTTAATTTGAGCAGAATCATTAGATCATCTGACAAAAGCCCTTGTAGCCTTAATTTGAGCAGAATCATTAGATCATCTGACAAAAGCCATTGTAGCCTTAATTTGAGCAGAATCATTAGATCATCTGACAAAAGCCCTTGTAGCCTTAATTTGAGCAGAATCATTAGATCATCTGACAAAAGCCCTTGTAGCCTTAATTTGAGCAGAATCATTAGATCATCTGACAAAAGCCCGTGTAGCCTTAATTTGAGTAGAATCATTAGATCATCTGACAAAAGCCCTTGTAGCCTTAATTTGAGCAGAATCATTAGATCATCTGACAAAACCCTTTATAGTCTTTGTTCCAGTTCTTTACATTCTGAGGTCAACTTTACCTTTCATCCTGCTGTGGTCAATAAAATAATGTACCAGTCAAGTACTGGAGTTAATTTAATCAACTAACACCTCCCCATAAATTTCTGGTGGATTAGCAGAATTGTTGGAGTATCAACAAAAAAAATGCTTTGTGGTATTTGTTCTGGCTCTTTGCATTCTGAGTTCAAATCCAGCAGAGATCAACTTTTCCTTTCATACTTTGGGGTTAATATAATGGTTTCAGATATAGGTACAAAGCCAGCAATTTGGGAGGAGGGGAAAGTCAATTAAATTGACCCCAGTGCATGACTGGTACTTTATTTTATCGACCCCCTAAGGATGAAAGGCAAAGCAGGATTTGAACTCAGAATATAAAGAGCTGCCACGAAGCAAGGTGTCTAACACTCTACCGATTCTGCCAATTCACTGCCCGTTTTGAGATAAATATAATAAAATACCAGTCAAGTACTGTGGTCAATTTAATTAACTGTCTCCTCTTCTCAAAATTGCTGGCCTTGTGCCTGATGGATTAACAGAATCATTAGTTTGTTAGATGAAATATATGGATTAACAGAATCATTAGTTTGTTAGATGAAATATATGGATTAACAGAATCATTAGTTTGTTAGATGAAATATATGGATTAACAGAATCATTAGTTTGTTAGATGAAATATATTGCATTTATTTGTTAAAACCCTTAGCTTCAGGTTTCAAATCTTGACTTTCATCCCTCCAGGGTTGATAAAATAAAGTATCAAGTGAAATAGTAGTGGTGGTGGTGGTGTGATGATAGTGGTGGTGGTGGTGGTGGTGGTGGTGTGAGGATAGTGGTGGTGGTGTGGTGGTGGTGTGGCGGTGTTACGAGATAGCAGCGACAGCAGTGTGATGATAGTGGTGGTGGTGGTGTGATGATAGTGGTGGTGTTAGTAACAGCAGCAATAGTGGTAACAACAGTGTGATTATACTGGTGGTAACAATAGTAGCAGCAAGTGTAGTGTTAGTAGTAGTAGTAGTGGTGGTGGTGGTGGTGGAGGTGGAGTGGTAGCAGAGCTGTAAGAGTGGAAATTGATGGGGGGGGGGGGGCAGAAGTTGTCCATGGGCTGGGGGGGGGGGTAACA
Source organism: Eledone cirrhosa (assembly GCA_964016885.1). Classification (NCBI taxonomy): domain Eukaryota; kingdom Metazoa; phylum Mollusca; class Cephalopoda; order Octopoda; family Eledonidae; genus Eledone; species Eledone cirrhosa. Next base: position 12,204,955 of record OZ024746.1, on the reverse strand, counting down.
CCAAGGGTGGAGGGGGATAGAGCTGATAAAGGATGAGTAAGAACCACTGGTCTCCTGCCATTTCTTCCTGTCTCTAATAAGAAGATGAAGTACCAGTGTAGCCTTCAAACAGCCCCTTTGCCCTCTCTCACCTTAAAGTTCAAGAGCTTATTCTGACTGTATACAACACATGTGCATGCACAAATACACACACACATTCACTATATACATACACATGTGTATGTATATTTGTACATATATACTATGCACTATATGTATATATAGTTGTGTATGTATACATATTATTTGCTACACACACACACACACACACACACATACACATACATATGCAAAAAGTAAATGGAAACAACAAAGCAAACAACACAGTACAATGAAGAAATATATTAGTTTAATGCTTGATATAGTAGGAAAGGAGTATTTATGTTTCAGACACTAGTCCTTCATCAGAAAATAGAATGAGGAATAAAAGATGAAATAGAAAGATAGAGAGTGAGAACACACAGAGCATGTGCGTGTCCCGTCAACCATTTAGGGTATATATATATATATATATATATATATATATATATATATGGTTTTGCTTGATTAACAAGTCTGATGAGAAGAACAGGCTGGAGTCGGGTCTATGGCCTTTATGTAGATCCTGAGCCACCCATCTGTGAAACGGTTGTAACTGTGTATAATCAATAAAGAATTTAATGTGAAACCTCCCTTTGTTTTTAATATATACACTCTGCTTTAGTATAGAGTGGTGATTTTGGTACCTACCTCAGTAACCCACGAATCTACTGAACCACTTATATTATATATATATATATATATATATATATATATATATATATATATATATATATCATCATCATCGTTTAACGTCCGTGTTCCATGCTTGCATGGGTTTGGACGGGAGTTTTCCCACTTGAGGCAAGAGTGGTTGTCTTGCTCGCATAGGACTGTCTGGCGGGTTTTCTACAGTTGGATGCCCTTCCTAACACCAACCACATTTACAGTGTGGGACTGGGACGTTTTACCGTGTTGCCTACACGGTCACATTACAGCGTGGACTGTGTGTTTTTTTGTCGTGACACCTACACGATCTCATTTGTTTCGGCCTGGATTTTGTGGCACCAACATAACTTTACATTGAAAGGGGCGGTGTGGATGGGGTGGGACGGGGGTGTATTTTGTTAGAGATGCCTACTGACTGTAGTAGGTTTTACTTTGTATTTAGGTAACGCGGGTCTTCTCTATTACTGAGTACTGCCAAAGATCTCGGTCCAGTGACATTGTCTTGGAGAGGTGTAAGTGTGTGAGGTCGGAATTTATCAGCTCGTCCCAGGTTTTTCTGGGTCTGCCTACTCCGTGGCTACCGTCTATCTTTATTGCCCTGCACTTTGTTATACAGCTGTCGTCTTTCATGCGCATCACGTGACCATACCAACGTAGCCTTCTCTCGAGTAAACAACATCTGATCCCTCTTATTTCTAATTTTGAAATAAGAGGGATCATATATATATATATATCATCATCATAATTGTTTTTACATCCGCTTAGCCATTATATATATATATATATATAGACTTAGCACTTTCCTGTAAACAAGTGCTATTATGCCTCATGTCATGTTACCTGACTTGAGAACACAATTTTTGTCCCAGGATGATTTTGTATTCGAAATGCGCATAATAAAATATATGGGACTCTTTTAACCATCTTTTAATTTCTTCTTTATTATATATATATCATCATTTCATTTTACGTCCGCTTTTTCCCTGCTTGCAAGGGTGGGATGGGAACTGATTTTGGCTCGATTTTACAGTGGAATGATAGAGACCCCAGTCCCTATCATCTCATTTCTACAGCTGAGTAAACTGGAGCAATGTGAAATAAAGTGTCTTGCTCAAAGAAACAACATATCACCCGGTCTGATAATTGAACTCGCAACCTTTCGATTGCAAGGCTCTAACCACTAAGCCATGTGCCTCCATATATATATATATATATAAGCTTCCTGATGATTTCTCATGAATGAAACAGTTCTAGTCCTGCAGAAGCTTTTCTATATTAAATATTTATACTCTGCTTTGTATTGAGTACCTTACTTACTGTGGTTACCCCCGATTGAACCTGGGATAAACATATATATATATACACACATACATACACACATACTATATAAATATACACATACACACGTCAACCTAATAACACACACACATTACTACCCTCAACCCTTCCACAACAGCAACCCACAGTAAACTAATCTACTCTTGAGAAACATGTACATGCTTATCTTAATAAAGTCATAATTTATCCAACTAATAATTACTACTACTACCACCTCTACTACTACTACTACCTCTACTACTACTACTACTACTACTATTACCACCTCTACTACTACTACTACTACAAACACTATCACCACCACAACCATAACTACAAATCCCGCCGAGGTTAACTTTGCCTTTCATCCTTATGGGGTCGATAAAATAAAGTACCAGTAATGCACTGGGTAATTGCTGGCCTTGTGCCAAACGTAGAAACAATTACTACTACTGATGATGATAATTGTTTCTACATTTGGCAGCAATTTGAAGGGAGGAGGAAGTTGATTTAATCAACTCCAGTTCATTACTGGTACTTTATTTCAAAATATGAAAGACAAAACTAACCTCGGCAGTATTTGAACTCAGAATGTAAAGGGCCGTAACTATATGATACAAAACATTTTGTCTTACGCTAATCCACATAATACTACTACTACTACTACTACTACTACTACTAAGGTGAAGCTTTAATTAGCCTCAGATCAATACCTAATCTCAGAGGTCCAATATATCACTCAGGATTCTGGCAGTGCTAATGATGGTAGAAACTTGAGCACTATGAAGTCAGAAATCGCAATGCTTTTGATGAAAAGACCTAATGCATTTAGGGACCGTACCTAGTGCCCCAATGACAATTGGCATGACTTCTGTCTCTACATGGTGCTCAGTTCTAATAGCTCCTGCAAGGTCTGCATACTTATTGATGTGACAGTAAATTGAACACCTTAAGTACATGACCATACCTTCACATAAACACACACAACGACATACACATCCTCAACATCACTATTTTATGTTCGTTGTCCATGCTGGCATGGGTTGGATGTGTATGTGTGCACGCATGTTTATCGTTTGTTTATGTCCCGTAACTTAGCAGTCTGACAAACAGATAACAATAAGACAGGTACCAGACTAGAAAAAAGTGGTGGGTTTCAAATGATCACACATTGGGAGTTAATTATAAAGAGCAGTGAACTCTAACATGGATGACACAGCACATGTCAGAACATGGATGACAGAGATTCTTTATAACAATACTTCTACACCCAGTCTCTCTCTTTCTCTCTCACAGACACATACACATGGGTAAACACAAACACACAGTTACCCACACAGACACACAGCTACCTACACAGACATCCACACAGACACAGTTACCCACAGATACACACAGCTACCCACACAGACACACAGTGACCCAAACAGACAGTTACCCACACAGACACAGTTACCCACACAGACACACAGCTACCCACACAGACACACAGCTACCCACACAGACACACAGCTACCCACACAAACACACAGCTACCCACACAAACACACAGCTACCCACACAAACACACAGCTACCCACACAGACACACAGCTACCCAGACAGACACAGCTACCCAGACAGACACACAGCTACCCAAACATACACACAGCTACGCAGACAGACACACAGTTATCCACAGACACACAGCTACCCACACAGACGCACAGTTACCCACACAAACACAGTTACCCACACAGTTACCCAAACAGACACACATACAATCTTTATTCCTCATCAATTGACAACTGATTAAATATTCATTACAGAGTGAGAATTGAATTTTTTCTACAAAAAAAAAATGTAATAAGGAAATTATAAATGAAAGCATAAAATGGTTGTAAAGGTGGAATAGGAAGGTGGGGTGGGGTGTGGATGATGGAGTCAGGTGTGATAGATGTAGTGTAAGTTGTTAATATAGAAGTAGTTGTTGTTGTTGGTGGTGGTGGTGGTGGTAGTGGTGGTGGTGGTGGTGGTAGTGCAGTTGGAAGAAGATAGCTAAAAGGTGGTGGTGGTGGTGGTGGTGGTGGTGGTGGTGGTGGTAGTGCAGTTGGAAGAAGATAGCTAAAAGGTGGTGGTGGTGGTGGTGGTGCAGTTGGAAGAAGAGTGCTAAAAGGTGGTGGTGATGGGTAGCAGCAGGGGATATTCAGAGCAGCAGTGGGGGACATTGAAAGAGTAATGGAATCACTCTTTCTCAGAGTAAGAATGGGTCTGGTGTCCGAGGTTCACCAGCCCAACCCCTCAAAACTAATTCACAATGACAAGACCTGAACTTTAAACAGTGAAACAAAATGAATAATAGAAAATTATAATGACTAATTAAAACCACATAATTTCCACTTGATTGGTTACAAAATCTAGTTTCCATTCCCAAATAAAACTCTTTTACGGTGATTTTAGAAAAAAAAAGGTATCATCATCATCATTACAGTTTTTGGTTTTCTCACTCAATATATCCTAAATTAATGAGAGGTGGATTGGCAGAAGAACATTAGATAAAATGTAATTTTGGTGTTATAGTTCTTTACTTTCTGAGTTCAAATCCTGCCACAGTCAATTTTTGGGGTCGATAAAATAAAGTACCAGTTGAGTACTGGCATTAATACAATTAACATTCTTCTCTCTCCAAAAGTACCTTATGCCTAAATTTGAAACAAATATTACCTGATGTAGTGCAAGGCTAAACTAAAACTACTTTATAGCATTTAGTTTTGTCCATCAACATCCTCAGTTCAAAACAACTTAGAGGTTCTTCCCTTATGGAGTTGATAAGAGGTACCTGACATATACAGCAGTTATATATCCTTCCCTAAAAGAATGTTTGGCCTGGTGTCAATGTGAGAAAAAACAGCAGAAATAGCAAAGTACCAGTTATGTTTGTCAAGGTTTTTAGTTCAACTCTTCCTCTAGCTAACTTTCCTTTTCATCCCTCCAGGAACTGTAAAATATGTTACCAGGTACATATCAGATTACATATGTTTAGGCACATATTGGTCTTCCATTACTATATCAAGCTTATTAATGCTTTGTGAGTGACATTTGGTAGAGAGAAACTTAGTGGAAGCCTGTCAAGTGTTTGTCTTTGCATTGACACCTCTAGAACATCCAATGATGTCTGTTTATGTCTTGTATTTGATGATGATGATGATGATGATGTTTAGCCTTGTATCAATCTTAGTAAACAATTTGATGAAAATTAAGATGATACAGTAGTAAAATAGATAAAAAGATGCCATCATGGCAAAAGACTTGTGGAAATAATGATGACAATGGTGAGAACCGTATTCGATATTACAATATTATAATATTGAGATGTTTACAGTAAAATTTAGTAAATAAAACAATCTGTTGTGTAGTTAAACATTGCCACCCAATCCTTCGGGGCTTTTAGCAATTTACATTCTGTTGCAATGCAAGCATTTGGGTTAGGTCTCTAGTTTGTCGATACCTTCCTCCCTTCACCCACCAGTCTCAGAGGCCCTGAAAAGGATCATAAAAACTTCTCTTTGACAAAATAAATAAATATATAAAACAAGATAATTTTTGTTTAACCCTTTAGCATTTACATTACTCTATATATACTATTGTATTTTCACAGTAAAGGTGTTACCCCACATAATATCAAAGCTACGAGATTTTGTGAGTATTTATTTTGAGAACAATACATTAACATAAGTATAAACAGCCAGTTATGGCCGGTTTGACCAGAAAAAGGTGAGAGAATTCTGTCCAGATATGGATGATTTAAATGCTAAAGGGTTAAACTTTTCCCCATGTCACTATTTCAACTGTCACCACTTCTACCACTACCAACACAACTATATTGCTACAAGTTATTCTAGTATTATGACTTGTACAATTCCCAACACTACTGCCAACAACAACATATTAGTGATAAGATTAAATTTGAGATTAAAATTAAAGAAAGTGGACAGCTGTAGGTTATAAATTACCAAATTGGCATTACATAATGGGACTAGGGTTGATATGAGTGGCTGAACCACTTTGGTGGCTAACTTCCTTTGTTAGTGTTTTATAGTGCAAGGAGCAGAAATGAATAGGTGAACAGAGTGTGTGTGTGAGGGGAGGGTGGGTCCCTCATCAGTTAGCAAGCTGAGGTCAGGTCCCTCTCTCTTTAACACAAACACACTCACACACAAACATATACACATATACATACACACACATATATATATACCATATGCATATGTGTATGAATGTAGTTATATTTATGTGTTTTTATGTGTTAAAATGAATAAATAAATAATTCAAGAAATCAAAAGCTGGATGAGGAAAATTAATAAGATATAACTACTTAGAGACCACCATATGCAAAGGCTTAGATATTACTTGACAACAGTTGAGGGGACATGAGACAAGAAAAGATAAGATATTTTATTTTCTCCTCTTCTGTTATGTTGTTTTCTTATTGTTTGCCTCCTTTTATTTTTGAAATGTCTAAATGTCTGTTAAAATGGAACAGATAAAGTCAAACTGGGTATAATATCACCTTCCACATGCGATATATTCTGCTGGCAATTATTTAATTTAATTATAATTGTGTAATTAGCTACTCTGCTTGTGGGTATAAAATTAACTATGATTGCATAATTATTGTATTTGTGTCTATATAGGTGTATCATCATCACTGTTTTATGCCTGCTTTTGATGTTTGCATGGGTTAATCAAGTCATCACATAGTAAGTACTAAAACTTGACAGTTTCTATGGCTAGATGCCCTTCCTAATGCCAACAATTTTACAGATGTACTGGGTGATTTTTAACATGGCACCAGAACTACCACTTTACAGAGTGAATTGAGTGGTCTTATAATAATAATAATAATAATAATAATAATAATAATGAAATTATTGTGTACAGTGCTTAGGTGCACTACAACTCATCAAAGGTGCATGTATAGTACATAGAATAATATACAAATGTCAGGGAAGTGAATAGTGTATGAGTCATGATATACATGTGTGCGTGTGTATGGAGGGGGAATATTAGGTATAGTGTTGGCGAACCTCAGGAAGATTGGAGGTTTCAAAGGATGCAGTGTCTTGACAGCTAATAACTGATGCAGGTAGTTTGTTCCATGCTTCAGCAACTCTGAACATGAAAAAATGTTTCCGAAAGTCATGGGAGCTATGCTGTTTTCTGACTTTGTGGGCATGCCCACATGTGTTAGACACATGCAAATCAAAAAGGTACTCAGGGTTGTTGTTGGCAAGATGTTTAATAATTTTGTGGGTGTTTACCAAGTCAGTTGCCAGGCGTCGGAGCTTCAATATATCCATACCCAGGGAAGCAAGGCGTTCAGAGTATGGTAGATGCCTGATGGAGGGTATTCGCTTGGTTTCACGTCTCTGAACAGTTTCCAGGCGGTCAATGTTATGAGCAAGATAGGGGTTCCAGACTGGTGATGCAAATTCTAAGTGTGGCCGCACTCTAGCTATATACAGCTTTAAATAGATAGCTGGAGAGCGGCTGACAAAGGTCTTGCTGAGGGATGCTAAGACACCCTCGGCCTTCTTGACAATTTTAGAGACGTGCTTCGTCCAACACAAATCGCTGCTGACCATAATTCCCAGGTCACGTTCACAAGAAGACTTCTTGATATTAGTGTTGTGGAGGGAGTATGTGGACGCTGGGTTTTTACTCCCAAAATGCATGGTGGTGCACTTGTCAACAGCTAGCTTGAGTTGCCAGTCTGAGATCCATTGTTGCATTGTGTCCAGGTCAGACTGCAAGCAAGATCTATAGTGTTCAGGATCTGTCCTTTTTATCTCAAGGTACAGCTTGATGTCATCTGCATATTTCAGTACTGTGGCATTCTTTAAGTTGGCATCTATGTCATTAATATAGGCCACAAACAAAAGCGAGCCAAGAACCGGTCCCTGTGGTACACCAGATGACATCTCATATGGTGAGTAATGCTATCCTAGAACCGTGACTACCTCTCTTCGACTGAGAATGAAGGACTTCAACCAGTTAAAAAGATCATCCTTCACACCCATTGCAGAGAGTTTTACCATAAGTCTTTTGTGTGGCAACAGCAGTACCATTTTACAGAATGAATAAAAATAGATACAATGTAGAAGGGACAGACAACCTCTCTAGTGCTGGTGGAGACATGTTCTCATAGCAAAAGTCTTGATTCACAATCAGTGTTCATATTTCTGGTAGAGTCTGAAGCCAAGTTCTTCTGGCTTTCCATCAATAACTTGTCTCATTATGCAGTCAATTACAATAAAGAACCAAAGCATCACCCTCTAGTATGAATATTATAAAAGGTTTCTTTCGCCATCTGGAAGTCACCACTAAAGCTCTTGTATCTTTATAGAACATGTTGCTCTGGTATTCCATAAACAGAAATCTCTTGTATCGTCATAGAATGTGTTGCTCTGGTATTCCATAAACAGAAAGGATTTTCAGCATCTGTGAATACTGTCAAAAGCTTTCTTGTTTCTTTTAACCCCTTCAATGATTCTCCTTTGAGTAAGTATGTGAAATATAGCCATTCATTTGAGTAGGAAACCATTTATGAGAGTCAGTGGGGGATGGTTGAACCTGTGGTCACCAGAGTTAGAACAGACTGGGGGGTTTTTAAAGAGCTAGCACCTCTGCTGAATCCAAAGAGCTTTGCTCACAGAGGGTATGTTACCTACATACAAACTGCCATATTACATAGTAGTGAGAAAACAAGCTACACAGTCAGTCAGTTTTACACTTTCACACACATCTTCCCAGACACACATACACACGCATATTTAGAAAATCTATTTCCTCCATTACAAGCACAAATACACACACATGCACACCAATATGCATACTTACAAGAGTTGCAGACCCATATAATTTGCTGCACATATATATACACACATTGAAGCTCAATGAATCATAAACCTCAAATGAAGCTATACCCTAGAAAAGGATATGCTTTGCCAGAAACTGCCAATGAATAATGTATCCCACTACAGCTTTTGTTAGTTCAAACAGCCTCAAAGATAACATGTGCATGCATCAAAGCATTTGCACTTGATTACAATAGAAAGCATACATGCAGTGCATCAATATCCAGTATAGTGATTCACTTTAAAAAAAGCCACACTATTTAATACATTACTTTCCTTTTACCATTTTAAAATATATTCTGTTTAAAGTTTTCCCCCATCAAACTAAATATATAGAGAGAATAAATAAAGAATCAGACAAAATACCTTGTAATATTTAGTCAACTCCTAATCCCACTCACAACCACGACTGGATTAACTATTAGGCAAAATAAGGAAATGCTTAGGGTATCAAGGAAAGGAAGCCACCATTTTATTCAAGTTAATTAACAAAAATTGTTGTTGCAAACTTTATATATAAGGAGCACCATAATCTTTTAAGATCTTAGGAACCCTAATAAGCTTTAACTGAACCCTGCCCAAAACCATTTTGTATTTCATGCTTCAAAGATCAATATAATAAATATCAATTGAGAAAAACCTTACTGGGTTTGATGCAGAAGGTGGTAGCCACCAATGAAACCAGTAAAACAATAAAAGAAATATCTAAAATATGTGTGTGGGTCTATGTAGTGAATGTGCTAACTGTACCATTCCACTTCAACAAACCAATTCCTTCACAATCCACAATTAAATATATAACTTTTGTGCTTATTGAAGAAAACATATTTTTAAGACAGTGGACAAAGTAACAAGATTTGGTTTCATTCATCAGTTTTCTGAATTTAAATCTGTTGGAACCAACTTTCATCTCTATGAAGAGAGTTGTCAATAAAATAAATACCAATGATTTTATAAAGTTCTCTTAGATATAGAACCTAGAACACTGTAGTTCCTTTCAGTTGACTAACACGATTCTTAACGATAATTAACTGGCCTTTTTTTTATCACTTAGTTAAGAAGAGCAGTGTCCATGATTCTTTATTTTTTCAGTGTCTCTGGGGCAGGAGGGAAGAAAGAAGATATTCTCAAACCAGAGACCTGACCTAAATGCTAACAACAGACTGAAGTCCACTAACGTACAAAGCAGACAAGGACCCAGATGACAGTGGGTGGCCAATGCAGGCCACATCAGGATTTGAAGTAAGAAAGAATCCAAAGAACCAAAACAAATAATGCTATAACAATGCTGTTGTAAATTCACCACCTTGTGTATATATGTGTATATATATGTGTGTGTATAAAGGCTTTGTTGTTATATTAATTTCCCTCTTTATAATAATTATATTTTAACAACGAATATTGTAATTATCCTGATGTTTTGATAATTGGGGAAAAAAAATCTTTTAATTGAGGTTTTCCAAACACAGGATACAAGACATACAGACAGATAGAGCAGAGTTTACTAAACTTGTTTTCCTTTTTAGCTCACATTACTGACAATACTATAGTCTTTCTCCAAAAATAGATCAGTATGAGGACAATGAAGGAGAAAGATGAGTGGCTATGTTTTTGTGTGAGGAAGGAGGAATGGGTGGAGGTGGGGGTTAGAGCTAAAGTCCTAAATGAGAATATTGGTCAATTAGTGGTAGTAGTTTTACAGAGAAATGTGTTGACAAACTGGAAGAGGATACTCAAAGTTATGTAAGTGACAATGTTCCAGATAATAAAATACTGGCTCATAGTTATCACACACACACACACACACACACACACACACACATACACATACACTTATATATACATTTATATACATGGATATGATACATATGTTTATATATACACATATATATGCTTATATATATATGTGTGTATGGATATGATATATATGCTTATATATACACATCTATACGCTTATATATACTCTGTGGCAAATTACATGTATATCTCTGATTATCTAAAATATAACCTCCCCTATCTTTACCTTATAAATCTTTTATATCTGCAACACCCTCTCTATATATTTGAAGGAAAAGGCTACAACAATTATTAACTGATATCAATAGAGGCTGGTGTGTTGTGATCAGAGAGATTTAAGACAGAAGTCTAGCAAAACAATTGTACCTATATAACACTATAAGTTAATGTAATGGATAACTATATACTACAAACTCTTTCCACAGAATGTGTTCTCTCCTAACATTAGTTGATATTTACTAAATTACACTACATTACAATATATCATCATCATTGTTTTTACATGTTTTTCCACGTTCACATGTGTTGGATGGGTCCTTTCCAGCACAACAGCTTTTCTCACTGACCATGTTCCTTCGTCATCTCCTCTGTGAGTCTCAGTGACTTGAGATCAGCTCTCACCATTTCTGCCCTATATATACATACATATATTAGCATAGAAGAATGGACATAAAATGATGATATATATATATATATATATATATTAGTGAAAGTAGAGGATCTACCATAAGCTCAGCAGTTTCAGCTAGTTATCTCTTCACTAATACACTCACTCCGTATCTTCTTTGATTTGTGGTTTTCTTGGTCCCAGTTACACAGATTATCAATATCAATATATATATATATAGGTTATCACCATTTAACATCTATTTTTTCCACTCCTGCATGGGTTAGATGGGATGTCACTTTAAGAGACAAGTCAGGTCCGGAGACCATGAGTTGCTCATACAGATCTATACTTTGGCTTGGTTTCTACAGCTGGGTGCCCTTCCTAATGCCAACCACATTACAGTGTGGTGTATATACATATTGAAATGAGTCAAAAGCTAGAATGAGCCGACCTAGACACTATGTAGAAATTCCTCTGTGGATTTGGTTAGAATCTGATGTGCAGTTTGGTGGTTCTTTCACATTAAATAAAATCTATGACTGAATCTCTAGAGAATATTTTGATTTTCTATAACATCTGTTCAAAAACCTAGCATCCATTGTTAAAAGACACCGTTGCCTATTGAATAACATAAAGACAAAAGAAAATATTTCTGTATGAAATGAAGGATGAGTAAATTTGAATATTTTTCTGACACATATTTTATCCCATATGGAAAAATGAAAAACAATGTCAAAAACAATGAAGGGTGGATTTGAACCCTATACTGAAAGCAATGAATCATAAAATACTATAAAGAAGCCTTTAATGTCATACAACATCTGCAATACTAAAATACTTAATTAATGACTGGATAACATAAGTTCAAACTTTGATACAACCAGTTTTTTTTTTCTTTTTTGCACTTAAAAGGTAAAGGCCTCCCACCCCCATGCCAGGATAGGGTACCATTGTTTCTCTCTTAAAAGTGAGAACACTACAAAAAAAGTTTATAAGTGCCAGCCACTACATACAGTGTTCACTGACCAGAAGCTCTTTTTTAGGGTACCACATTCTTTAGTCAGGTAGTATTAACTCTTTAGCATTTAAATTACTCTATATATACTATTGTGTTTTCACTTTATTTCACATAATTATCTCACATAATATCAAATCTATGAGATTTTGATATTATTTATTTTGAGGACAATACCTTATCATAAGTATGAACAGCCAATTACGGCCAGTTTGAACAGAAAGAGGTGAGAGAATTCTGGCTGGATACAGCTGGTTTAAATTCTAAAAGGTTAAGAAAACCAGGTATAGCAGAAAACTTGTGAGCACTGTGCAAGCTATGTACAGATACCATCAGCAAGATGAGAGTTGATAATGAGTTCTACATGAAGGTAGGTGAAAGGTTGGAAAGAAATGAAGCAAGCATGCTTCACTGGATGTGTAATGTTCGTGTGTGAAGGCAAGAGAACACAAATAAGCAGATAAAAACTGGGTATAAGATGTAGCAGGCATAAGAGAAGATTGTGGTGGTGGTGTTGATGTACATAAGATGCATATGTATGACAGTTGGGTAGAGAAGTTCCGAACTATCCAAGGAACCTACAGAAGAAGGAGATCATGGAAGACTGAGGAGGAAGTGGAAGATTTAGAAGGAGATGACCACAACAAATGGCAAGACATTGAGTTGAGGAAAAGCAAATTTAAAAATAGATGATAAATAATTATTCTTGTGAGAACTGATTTAATCTCAGCTATATGGTCAAGCTACTTTTCTACTCACTGTCCATACTTGTTAAACTAAGAAGACTTGGAAGATATTCATACCTTTCTCATCATACAACACAATGCTACTGATGAGACATAAAATCACAACTCTTCAGTGAAGAAACTGATATTTATTCACTAAACAATGGAGAATTCAGAACAACATCGACTCAAATTTCTGAGGCTTTGGGAAGTTTACAGTGAATTACATTGTAACATAAAAAATATAATGGAAAAAAAACTCCACACTGACACACACTCACAGAAAACTGTATTTCACAAAAATAACAATGATGATTTCATCTAAAATTGAAGTAGTGGTGGTGTTGATGCAGCTGGTGAGAATCGTTTGTTTCAACTCATCTCTTCATGTACACACTCACTGCTGATAATAACAAGGTGATAGGAATTAGAATATCAATATCCCTATTGTAAACTTGATACCAGTTGTGGAAGAGAAAAAGATGGTGGTGGCAGTGGTACTGGTGCCGTTGGCGGTGGTGGCAGTGATGGTGGTGGCGGTGATGGTGGAAGTGGTAGGGTGGTGCTGGTAGCAGTGATAGTGGTGGTGGTAATAGTGGTGGTGGTGGTGGTGGTGATAGTGGTGGTGGTGGTGATAGTGGTGGTGGTGGTGGTGGTGGCAGTGATGGCGGTGGCTGTGATAGTGGTGGTGATAATGGTGGTGGTGGTGGTGGTGGTGATAGTGGTGGTGGTGGTGGTGGTGGTGGTGGCAGTGATGGCGGTGGCTGTGATAGTGGTGGTGATAATGGTGGTGGTGGTGGTGGTGGTGATAGTGGTGGTGGCAGTGATGGTGGTGGCTGTGGTGGTGGAAGTGGTGGTAATAGTGGTGGTGGTGGTGGTGGTGGTGGTGGTGGTGGTGGTGGTGGTGGTGGTGGTGATAGTGGTGGTGGTGGTGGTGGTGGTGGTGGCAGTGATGGCGGTGGCTGTGATAGTGGTGGTGATAATGGTGGTGGTGGTGATAGTGGTGGTGGCAGTGATGGTGGTGGCTGTGGTGGTGGAAGTGGTGGTAATAGTGGTGGTGGTGGTGGTGGTGGTGATAGTGGTGGTGGTGGTGATAGTGGTGGTGGTGGTGGTGGTGGTGGTGGCAGTGATGGCGGTGGCTGTGATAGTGGTGGTGATAATGGTGGTGGTGGTGATAGTGGTGGTGGCAGTGATGGTGGTGGCTGTGGTGGTGGAAGTGGTGGTAATAGTGGTGGTGGTGGTGGTGGTGATAGTGGTGGTGGTGGTGATAGTGGTGGTGGTGGTGGTGGTGGTGGTGGTGGTGGTGGTGGTGGTGGCGGTGGTGGCGGTGGTGGCAGTGATAGTGGTGGCGGCGGTGGTGGTGGCAGTGATAGTGGTGGTGGTGGTGGTGGCAGTGGTGGTTGTGGCAGTGATAGTAGTGGCGGCGGTGGTGGTGGTGGTGGTGGTGGCAGTGATAGTGGTGGTAGTGGTGGCAGTGATAGTGATAGTGGTGGTGGTGGTGGTGGTGGTGGTGGTGGTGGTGGTGGCAGTGATAGTGGTGGAGGTGGTGGTGGTGGTGGCAGTGATAGTGGTGGAGGTGGTGGTGGTGGTGGCAGTGATAGTGGTGGTGGTGGTGGCAGTGATAGTGGTGGAGGTACAAAAGTCGTCATTCTCTAACCTCCTCATAGCTCTACCTTTATTCAATTTCCGAATAACAATTTTTTTTTTGTTTTTTGTTTTTCTTTTTTTCAATTCATCCTCCCCCACCCCTAGTGAACATCCGAAAGGATTACTCTCTTCCACTCTTCCCTCCTATTAGGCAAGGGATCCCCACCCCAAGGAGCCCTCTTAACTTGATAGCAGCTCATCATTAACAAAACAAAAAATAAATCAGAGACAAAAGAGAAATAAAAGCCCTTCCTAAAAATAAAAAAAAATAAAGAGCAAGCACACTTCTAATCGGGGAGTAAAGGGAGATTTTCTAGGTTAAAAAGGAGAACTTATTTATCCCCGACTCTTTTTATCCTACTGTTTCTAAATTACAATATTTCCTAAATTATACCTCTGCAAGCGCACGTGTGTATGTGTGTTGTATACATCTGTGTATGGTTTTCTTTTTCCTTTGAAAAAGAGAGAGTGCATGCAAGTGATAAGCAACTAACTGAGCAATGCCCTAAATATAATATAACAATATCATATACTTTATTACACACTTCCCAATCAAGGTGTAGTGTTCCAATATTTGAGACAACGTAAGCCCCAAAAAATAGCATGTAGTCACTTATCCAATTCAATGTGACAGCTAAATCACCCTTAACCCTTCAGCATTTAAACTGGCTGTATCCAGACAGAATTCTCTTTCAGCTCAAACCAGCCATAACTGGCTGCTCATACTGATGTTAAGGTATTGTTCTCAAAATAAATAACATCAAAATCTCGTAGATTCAATATTATGTGAGATAATTAAGTAAGATAAAGCCTTTAACACAAAAATACAATAGTACATATACAGTGATGTAAATGCTAAAGGGTTAACTCAATATCCTGTACCACATGAAACCACATTAATAAGACATCCTTGAAAAGTACAAGACAGCACTGTGACTGCACCACATTAAAAATTTAAGTCTTTAGTTTACTGCAAACTTTTACAGAAATCTGTCCACTAATAAAGACGCTATAAAGCTTTGAATTAACAAACCTCTTTTTTAGATATTTTCTACTAAATCACTAGAGGATCTTAAGAGTTAACAATCAAAAGAGAATACAGTTTAACAGCTAAAAACACTAATCAAATGTCTCCCTCAGTCATCTATTCTTTAACTGAAAACCTTAATGACTTGATGGCTAATCTCATTTAACAAACATTCCAAATTAAAAATATAAACAAATTATTAGCATTGCTGAAGTCTGAGTATTTTGATTTGTGTTTCATTCCTGACAATAATATTTTTTTCTTAATCCTCTCTAGACTTTCCTTTCATCAATAAGGTCTTTAAAATAAACAGCTTTCTATTGTAGAATCCAGGGTGAGATTTCAAGCAGTTTGGAATTAAGTGTTAAATGACACCTCTCACACAGTCTCCTTTGTATCCAAACATTACCATCATCATCATTGTTTAACATCTGTTTTCCATGCTAGCAAGTACAGACACACACACACACATACATATCTAAAAGGTAAACAGAAGTAACAACACAATCGGTACAGTATATGAAAGGGATATATTAGGTTAACGCTTGATATAGCAGGAAGAGGGTCATTTGAAAAGGGAATAAGATTCTATACAAAACAGTGGTTATAGAGAAAAGGTGGAATTGGAAATAGCACGGAAAATATATTTAAGGATATGTTTTTCCTTTTTTTTTCTTTGATTCGTCAAAGTGACATTATTGGAAAAAATGAGAGGGACAATTCTTTGAAAAAAATAGTTTTATAAAATATATAAAATATAACCGGTTTCCATGTATCAGTGAAATCCACCTGATCAAATGTTGAGTATTACAATTAAAAAGAATTAAAAATTAAAGATTTAAAGTTAAGTGTTGAGGTAGGTTTGTTCATCTTTCTTGTTGAGAAGATGACTGGATCTAAAATGAAACCTTGTATATGGAGAGAGGAGTAGTCATAGTAGTAGTAGTAGTAGTATAATGGTGGTGGTTGTGTTTTTTCACACAGAACAAAATCATTTTTAGGGAGAGGGAAATTTTCTGTAAATGTGTGTGTATCTCAATTGTCCATTAACCCTTTAGTATTCACATTACGCTATATATACTATTATATTTTCATGGTAAAGGCTTTACCTCACATAATTATCTCACATAATATCGAATCTATGAGATTTTGAAAGTATTTATTTTGAGAACAATACCTTAACATCAGTTTGAGCGACCAGTTACAGCCAGTTTCAACAGAAAAATGTAGAGAATTCTGGCCGGTTTGAACATTAAAGGGTTAACACAATTGAGATACACAGCTATTGAAAAGCTGACGCCGTGTAGCAGATTCCAGCCAAAGTTACAGGAGAAAACTGCCAATGTGTTTCTGGTTCTGGCCGCCATCAGGACAGTGCTTCTCCTGCTCTCTGCTGAAATTTGAAACAGGCGAAAATATATTTTTTCGCCTATGTAGATGGGCTGATTAGCCTCATTTGCATATGGAGCTGTACAAGCCGGCTCAGCTTCAAAGTAGAATTAAAGTTTTCGTTCTAACATAGCTGTATACAGAGGAGGAGGAGGAGGAGAAAATAAATGAATAAAAATAAAGACAAAAAGTGAAAGAGTGAAAGAAATGTTGTGGCAGTGGTGAAAATACTTACATATCATGGAAAAGATCTTTATAATCTGCATCACCTTTATCCCTGGTAATAAATAGGTCCAACTTCTCAAACATTTCTTTTTCCACCTGAAATAACAACAACATTAGAAAGAGAATAATTTTCATAATTTATCTATGTTTAGTGAGTTAACAGAGCTATAAAATATTAGCCTTTTAGTTGTTAAGTGTTGCTGGTGTTGTAGGGTTTTATTTTAGTTCCACTAAGGCACTGAATTTTTCTAACTTTGATTAAATAAGCTGAAAATACATATCAAAACTAAGACAGTATAAGATATTCTCCTTTTTTTTTTTTTTTTTGTTAGTCTGGAGAGGAGGTACAGATTTAATAGCCTTTTCAAATGGGTCCTTCCTTCTTCTGTACTGAAGGGTATAGGGATAATTAAGTGAGGTTTCATGCAGTAAATATTCAGGTTGATATCTTTCATATAAGCAGAGTGTTTGAAAAGAAAATATGGGCAGTGGCAAAGTTCCAAAGGGATACTTTTATTGAGAACAATGAGTGAGAAAAACTTTTATTTTTGAGTCTGGGAACTGAAGAAGATATAATGGAGGTACTGCAGGAATAAGTAAATAGATCAGATGTTTGAACAAGAGGACTATACAACCAGTTCACAGAATCAGTGACCAGTGATAGAAAACCTAGAAATTATTGATGATGAAACTGTAGCAGCAATGTTCTTTAGCCATTATAGAAAACATACCATTGGACCATTGGACCAAAAATCCCTTTTTGTTTTCTCCATAATTTGAAATGGATTAAGTGAGAGTAATTCATAAGATTTACATAGTTAATACTAGTTAGTTTGAAATAGATTAAGTGAATTTATAAAGTGCTTATATGTGTATATGTATACATGTGGATGTATATATATAGTATATAAGGGAGGGGATTAGGAGTGTGTAACACTCCACTTATCCAATAGGCAGTATAAGGTTAGCTCGATGTCTGAGGACAGAGCCGTAATATAATCAACAACAAAGAACGCTTAGAGCATAGGTATATCTTTACTTGCTAACAGTGTTTCGTCCACACTATAAGTGGGACTCATCAGAGCATAAAGAGTGATTACATATTACACAAGCAATAACAAAGCCAAGACAGAAGAATATATATGGGGATGCCATAAGTTGGGAGGGGTTTAAAGAGTAGAGTAAATAGAGTGTAGAAAATAAAATTGGAGGATAAAGAATAGTGAAAAGTAAAAACTAAATAATAAACATTGAAGAAATAAAGAATAAACATTGAAAAATAAGCATTGAAAAATAAGCATTGAAAAATAAGAGGTGCTATCAGTCACAGTTGGGCAGGGTGCTGTTAACAAACAGTTACATACAAGCATACGCATAAGCATGAGCACCCGCATGCAACCACACAACAGGCAGCCATATGCAACACATATAGTATAGACTAATACAAATAACATATCATGGACGAGTATGCAAAAGCTAAGAGATAAATGGTGGATATACAATGGGTAAAAATACAATGGGTAAAAGTAAGATAAACAAAGGATAAAAATAGATTAAACAAAGGATAAAAATAGATTAACCATAGATAAAAAATAGATTAACCATGGATAAGAGATAGAGAATAGATAAGGAATAGACAAAAATAGATAAGATAGATAAGAGTAGATAAAAATAGATAAAAAATAGATAAAAAATAGATAAAAAATAGACAAATAATATATATAAAAAGTATAAAATATAAAAAATATATATATAAAATATACAGATAATAAAGATAAAGGGTAAAGAATAAATAAAATAAAATTATATAAAATAAAATACAATGAAATAAAATAAAATAAAGTAAAGTGAGATTAAATATATATTTTTTGAATATATTTCTTGAATGTATCAGGAGCACACGAACGCCTTAAGTGTTACAGTTAGCCATATCACAACAATCAAATGTTCAAATGAGATTTATAATCAACAGGTGCTATGTCCACACTCGATTGAGTTGACCATTGCAATGCAATGGAGACATCCCAGGTTAGGCAGTCACAGAAGTTCACACTCGAAAGTCACGGGTGTGCATTCACACAGTTGAGCGGTGGGGCAATCACAAAAGGTTCACACTCGGGCAGGAATCTATTGGTCAACGGAGGTATATCCACATCACTAGCAAGGACGTATGCAAGGAAGGTAGGTAAATTCACATGCAGCAGCAGGAACATCCATGGGCAGATAACTGAGTGTCACAACGTCACAAGGTAGCAAGCAAATTCGTTTACATCAACATGAACATCAAGAGGCAGATAAGTGGGCCGAAAGCAAGCAAGTGCAGGTGGGCTAGCCGAAAGCAAGCAAATACAGTTGGGTTAGGCGGGTTAATATGCATACTCAACAGCGCATATAAAAAATAGCTTCAAAAGCCAATATCCATGAAATCACAACATTGAGGCATCCCAAGAATATACACAACAATATGGTTAGTACGTATATGCATATACACACACCACATGCATATATAGAGACGGTATATATATATATATATATATTTATATATAGACATATACAACCACCTACACTCATACACATATAAATGTATATACAGACACACACGCACACACACACAGCGTAGGACACCCGGGTCAAAGCGGATATAATACACAGAAATATCTTATTAGGCTAACAAAAGGCAGAACCCACAACAGTCGCTCACACTGGTCACAGATAATATATTTTTTTCCCAGCAAAATTAATCAAAATTAATTCTTACGAGGAGATGCAGCAAAATTAATCAAAGTAAATTCTTACGAAGAGATGCATGTTCACACGTGTAGTCGCCCGATTCAAGTGTAAACAGACCGTTAATAACTACGGAGGGCTATCGGGGCCAAAACGTTATTTTTGGGATAATAACAACGACCGTCAATATATGGAAGGCCGATTGTGCTAGAAAGCCTACAACACCGGGCAAGAGCTCCCCGGAGTCAGCCTGTAGATCTTAAACCACAGAATAGGAGGGTAACACGTGCATGTGCTACTTATCTACTGCTCACGGCGAGATGGCACAGGTGCGCTCACAGTTACAGGCTAGATTTCCATTTGTGCAACTTATAGCGCAGTACACGCTCTACATAGATATATTACATCATAACTCATGTGCATACAGAGGTACAGATCCGTAAAATACACGTTGGGATAGACCCACCAATGCACTAAGGGTGGCTAGGCGAGCGTGGATGGGTCACATCCACTGTGCCAAACAGGGGTGCTTATTAACATACACACCAACTCACCTGTACACCTCAATATCCAGATCAATATTCTCCCGCAGGCATACATATACACACACAGACTCATATACATAGAAGACAAACAATAGGAAACAATTACACACAATAAGAGACAGTTACACAAGATAGCCCAACTGGAGAATTAAGAAAGTGCTAGCTAATAGGTTTAAAGTAGAAGAAAGAGCTTAATATTCGGTGGGGGCAAGAGGAAAATATTTCTGACTTTCTGTTTAGTAGAGAGCATTTAGCAAATATAATAGAGTGGGATTCAGTAAGGCATAGGTTACATACTCTATTATGAGGAGTATATGGATGGGATTTAGCAACCTGCCGCCAAGTGAGGGTGTAATGTGTTCGTGCATTTTTTAAGTTGTGGACGTACGCTGATGATGTATATATATATATATATATATATATATATATATATATAATATAGATGAGATTCTACAGGACTAGAACTGTTTCATTCTTTAGAAATCATCAGAGATTCCTGATGATTTCTAAAGAATGAAACAGTTCTAGTCCTGTAGAATCTCATCTATATTAAAACTTTTATACTCTGCTATGTATTGAGTACCTTACTTACTGTGGTTACCTCTGATTCAACCCGGAATAACGTATATATATATATATATATATATATATATATATATATATATATATATATATATACACACACACACACATATTTATACATATATACATCCACATTTATACATATACATTTATAAACATACACAAAGAATTTTACCTTATCAAAGCATCCACTAAGTTTCATCTCACACTCCATCATGTCAAACAAAATAGGCAAAGTTGCCTTGCGTAATTCTTTGTCTGGTACAAGAGTCACTTCCAGGAATGGTCCAACCAAGTATGGAATGAAATTGAACTTATAATCTTCTGCAATTGAAAATCAATCAGAGTGCTTCATTACATTGAGGAACATGTTTTCAAACAAATACATACACACATGCAAATATATATACACACACACATTATGTGTATATATATATATATACACCATTATAACGAATACCATTATAACAAAATTTTCAGTAAAACTTTTTTTCAATCCCCGAGGTAATAACAAACAACCACTTAATATATTTTGGTCGATCTTGTTATAAAGAATTTATCGTTACAACAATTTTTTTTATACCCCGTGAATTTCGTTCTAACAGAATTTCACTGTACACAAACAAACAAACACACAAATATATATAAAAAATTCAAAATCTTACCAAGGTCCTGCCACAGTGTTTGAACTTGGAATCCAAGTAAAACTCTCATATCTTGGTACCTTAAAAAAATGAATGTTGAAATGTAATATAAGACACTTGGCAAAATGCTCAGCTAAAGTCTATGAAAGGTGTAGCACTTCTTTGTGTCAGGATACCAGAATTTTTGTGGTGAGGCTTCTGCTTTTAGTGAAAACTTTATTTTAAATGCTATTCTGTTGTTATTCATGTCATATAAACTTATAAAATCTTTAAAAGTACAATTATTTATTTTGAAAATATAGTTTGTATTTTGACCTTAGAAGTTACATTCACTTCCACTCAGTGAAAATATAAGGTTTGTTCATTTATGATTTAAAAGTAGAGTCTTATAATGGAATCTTTATTTTATTTAGTATATTATTTCTGCTTAGTATGCAGTGAAAGAGTAGGTACAAATTCCTTAGAGTCTTCCCAGAAGACATGTTATTGGATTACAGGCAGGCTAGTGGAAATGAGAAACTTCATATGTGGTAAATGGACAAGAGTAGTTGGCAGTAGCAATACATACAATGTAAATTCCCTTAAATGCTTGGAAGGCACACTGAAAGTAGTTGATAGCTTCTGTTACTTCAGGGATTTAATTAGTAGTGGTAGTGGATGCACCAAAAGTATAATTCTAGGAACTGATACCTCCCTGCTAGCAACAAAAAGGCTTTTCTCTCAGAAAGGTAGAGTGTATGATGTTTGTATGTGACCTGCAGTGCTGCATGATAGTGAAATAGGGGGCTTTAAATACAAAAGATCTGTGATAACCAGAAATAAATAATTGTACTTTTTAAGGAGCCTGAGGCTTTTCTTTTAGGAAGCTATTTTTTGTTAAGCAATCACCTTAAAATTGAAGATAGGTTTCATTAAATATGCTAAGTAAGGCAAGTTTTGGCTCTAAAAGATATCTTTTTCACTAGTTGCACTTTTAAGATATACTAATTATGTTTATAACTTTATATATCATAAATAATCCTTAAAAAACTGTTTAAATAAAGTCTTTACTCAAAGCAGAACTTATTATATAAGGAAATCTCTAAGATTCTTCTCTTGCCACAAGAATTAAGGTATGATGATATAAAACGGTGCTGCACACTTTTTTCTTGGACTCTAGTCTGAATGTTTTGTCATTTTCTGAGGAGATAGGTTGAAACAGAACAAAAAATAGCTTAGCTTTTATAAGAAAAAAACATAATTTTTATCTCTGTATAGCTCACTCCTAATAGCCAAACGTTTTGAAACACTGTTGTTTGAAATGATTAAAATACACTTGACCATCTGAATACAAGGTGAATTAAGATGTTAGCAGAGAGCTGGAATTGGTTATAAAAGAGAATACTTAGATATATATCAAGTGTGGATGTCTGAGTGGATAGAATAATGAACAACTAGCCAAGAAAATAATGGTGGTTGTGTTTGTGGTGGTGAAATGAAGAACAAAAAATGTTGACAAACATCATTTTTTTCTTACCTTTCCTTTATCTTCTGACTTTTGGCTATGGAAAAATTCTCCAATTGAAGACTTGGTTGAATTATAAAGCTAACAGCCAGGTTGAAGTAATTCTTCCAGAGCTAAAAATATGAAAAGGATACAGTAATAAATACCTGCTTAAGTTATTTGAGGTTTACCATTAATCATAATGCAAAGATGGTAAGATATCAAAACTCTCTTTCTCACTAAGTCATCAGTTCCCACTGGCAGCATTTAACTGTGTCTCTGGGCAAGGAAATAATTCTACAAATAGGGAAATGGTCAGGTGGACATACTATAGGATTACCAACTCAAAGGTCTTGAGTTTAAATTTACGAAAAAGCATTTTGTTGTTATTTATTCCTTAGTTAGCTCTGATTAAGTAGACCTATGATTAAAAGCAGTTTATCTATGATCATATAGTCTTTTCAAATATAATTTATCTTACACTACATTATCAATATCCTGTTATTTTCAAACTGTAGCATGTGATTTGAGAAAGTTTTGGCTGCTATTTCTAGCAGGTTGTGTGATCATGTAGAACAGTCATGGGCAAACTGAGGCCTGCGAGCCACATTTGGCCCATAGACTTTATCATTGGCACACCTAATTTCAACATTGCTTTGAATACTTTAGTAGTGTGGCTCGCCTAATGATGAGCCACATCTTATGCAGCCCACTTATTGAAAAATGTTGCCCATGTCTGATGTAGAAACTCCCTCATTAGTCTGAGAAGGTATTCTATTATTGTCACCAAGTCAGCCATGATTGAACAGACCTATGGTCAATGAATGTAATATGAAATAATTAAAAAGGTTATTTATATTTATATTGTAATATAATGAATTACACAAGAAATTCAATCCACATTTTAACTGTATACAGAAGTCTTTATACAAAACAAAATACATAGAAATGTTTAATTCCACTTACTTTGTATTCAAAGTTTGGTCTTGCTAAGAAGTTGTCAGACAGCGCACGTGCAAAGTAGTGAATTGATGTCAATATGACACTGAAATAACAAAGGAAAACATTTTTTACTAATAATAGTTTCTTGTACTGTAACAATCTAAACTAACTGAAGATATAAAAGCACTGCAAAGTATATAAACTTTATCATTTGGATACACCCAAGTTGAAATCAATAAATTAACCCTTTAGCATTTATATTACTCTATATTTACTATTGTATTTTCACAGTAAAGACTTTACCTTACATAATTATCTCACATATCGAATCTACGAGATTTTGATGTTATCTATTTTGAGAACAATACCTTAATGGTAGGTATCAGTGACTGGTTACAGCCAGTCTCAACAGAAAGAGGTAGGAGAGTTCTAGCCAGATACAGCTGGTTTAAATGCTAAAGGGTTAAATAGCTGTTGGAGTGTATATTACTTAAGCAATGTCAGAAATGTTTCCCTGCAAAAAATATCTTTATCTGACTAAATCTTTCAAATATTAGCCTTAAAATTTGTATATTTTACTGTTTGGTCTGGAGGAAGGCTTTCCAGAACAAGTGCGACTGATGTTCATGTTTTTTTTTTCTTTCTTTTCAAATACTGCAAGTCACCAACTGCTGGACTAACTGAATATGGCTGAAGATAGCACAACCAAAATGTTGTGAAAGCAACATAGATAAGAATAACCTGAATAAATCAATCTTTTTTTATAGAAATAACCATATATCTCACTATTGGTTTTGGATTTTTTTATAGCACAAACAGTTACAAGGAATTCAAAACCAGATTCTTACTTGTTCATAACCATCCGCATGACAGACCAATCACTGGGGAAAGTGTTACACTTGATTAAATTATGAAATGTAATTAAGACATCGTCTAGAAAGTCCTGAAAAACAAAACAAAAAGAGAAATGTACTTCATAATAAAAATAAAAAAAGATTTTATTTACATTATGTATATCTCTCTCTCTTCTTTTTTTATATATATAC
Organism: Eledone cirrhosa; assembly: GCA_964016885.1. Lineage (NCBI taxonomy): Eukaryota > Metazoa > Mollusca > Cephalopoda > Octopoda > Eledonidae > Eledone > Eledone cirrhosa. The sequence goes on along the minus strand of OZ024746.1, from coordinate 12,179,553 downwards.
ATATATATATATATACATACATATATATATATATATATATGTGAGTGTGTGTATTTAAAAGGTAAACAGAAATAACAACACAATCGGTACAGTATATGGAAGGAATATATTAGGTTAACGCTTGAAATAGCAGGAAGAGGGTCTTAACGTATCGGACACTAGTCCTTCATCAGAAGAAAGAATGAGAAATTAGATAAACAGAAATAACAAAACAAAATGGCATAGTAGTGTCCCTGAATCAGCTACACACAGGTGTAGACCAATCCAATGTAGTCATGCAACACTGGGGGTTGTGTCTATCAACAGTGTAGCTCACCACAAGGGAAGGTGTCTATCAACAGTGTAGCTCACCACAAGGGAAGGTGTCTATCAACAGCTTGACAGTGTGGCTCACCAGAACAAACTGCTGAACATATACTGAGGGAGAGTCCAGATCTCTGCCCACCTGAAGAGAATATGGACCTCCCACACCCTAATCCCACTACTGTGAGCTGGTTGCAATGCCTGGGGTACATCATATAACTGCAGTTGTCTCATACACAAGAAGATCTAATAAAAAAAACTGTTCAACAACACAGTCCTAGAAGCCAGTGGTTTCGGGGAGAAATTCCCATATATGCACAACAAAACATACACCCTAAAGAATAAATCCAGTTTTTCTTTATATCATTATTAGTGGAGAATGTTAGGTGTGCTATTAAAGATAGTGAAATAGGTAAGGGGATAAAGTGGAAAATTACTTACACGCAGTGGATTCCCATGAGAATAAGCTTGAAATAAGGCAGTGTAGTGATCATCATCCATGATTCTCAACATTTCAACAAAACAGCTAACAACAGCACCCTTAGAAGAAAATAATAGCAAAAATAAAATGATAAATCATTAAACAAAATAAAAAGAGACAATTGTGTGAAATTCAAAGAAAATTGCTTACTTCAGGAAATTTATCAAAAGATATGAAATACAAGTAATCCATTTTAGCCACATTAATAGTAGTAATGTCATATAAACCTGTTGTTATTTAACCTCAGGTAAGCTTTAATCAAGCAGATTTAGGATGACAAGTGTTCAAGTTGTGATCATTCTGTCCTTTTAATAGTTTTGAAATAATACATCTTTAAATCCTAGATAACAGTACCAAGGCACTCTACTAATAAGATATGAACAAATAAATTTTCAAATGGAACTTTATCAAAACAGTCTCACTTATTATATTACTGATGCTTATGTTTTAAACCTCCAATATATGCAAAGTTATAGTGTTGATGTTGTTGATGGTGATGGTGATGATGGTGATGGTGAAGTCTCTAAAATTTAACAGACACGTGGATTAGTGACTTTAGCCTATAAATAGAATCATTAGAACACCTGACTGACAAAATGACAAGTCAGTCAACCATATTGGTGGCCTTCCCACAGCCCCGGCGGACAGAATGGAGAAGGCGTTTCCCTGGAGGACGGCAAAGGAGACGCTCTGGAAAAGCAATCCCAGCTTGCGAGGCTCACATCTGCGGTTGGCCAGCTCAGCGCCTATGGTGGTGAGTAGGCAGATAGATAGCCCTAGGGCCGAGCACACCAGAAGTCTCCACTGCCAAGACCTCAGTGAGTTTAAAAAGAAAGCTATCACTTCACATTATAAAAGAGAAAATAAACAGTTGGATAAATACTCACGGAAATATCACAAATATCAATGGCTTTTAGTACTACTTGAAAAATAGCTGTTATAACAATACGGATTTCTTCATATACGAAGTCAGGATCTTTCTGAAATGTAATAGTTCAATAAATGAATAAGATATAGTTAAAAATAAAGTTTTCAAACCCATGAAAAAGAATCCAAGCAGAAATACAGTGAACATACAAAAAGTACATAGGAAATAATATTGCTATAGAGCAGACACCAGAGATTGCTGACAGCTGTAGTGTTTCATCAACAACTAGAAAGTTTCAAATCATGTTTGTATACACATATGCATATATGATGATGGATCTAACATCAACATTGACAATAAATATTCCAGTTGTTTCATCAACAGAGCTTTACTACAATCTGTCCAAAGATCATACACACAAAAACCAAAAACCTTTATCCAGAACCATTAAAGTAGTAAACTCTTCCTCTGTACTCCCACCTAACTCCATCATAAACACATCTCATATGCTCACTATTATCATACCAAACTGTAGAAACCCAACAGCCTTTAGTGAGTCTTTTATCTCTGCTTATAGCTAGCCTACTGGACTCTTCTCCAGTCACCTTGACTAACCCAAGTCACACCTTGTTGCTACCTGTTTCTCTATATCAAGAAGACTAACCTTATCTTTAACCTTCTCAACTCCTTTCCCTTCCAATTCTTATTCAACATGAATGTGAAATCCTTATTCATCACAACTTATGAATTGCACCCAGCTCATTTCTTTCCAGATCCCTAAAGATATTCTATATTTAAAGCCCATGTCTTACTCCCATATATTCTATATTTAAAGCCCATGTCTTACTCCCATATATTCTACATATAATGCCCATGTCTTACTCCCATATATTCTATATATAATGCCCATGTCTTACTCCCATATATTCTATATATAATGCCCATGTCTTACTCCCATATATTCTATATATAATGCCCATGTCTTACTCCCATATATTCTATATATAATGCCCATGTCTTACTCCCATATATTCTATATATAATGCCTGTGTCTTACTCCCATATATTCTATATATAATGCCCATGTCTTACTCCCATATATTCTATATATAATGCCCATGTCTTACTCCCATATATTCTATATATAATGCCCATGTCTTACTCCCATATATTCTATATATAATGCCCATGTCTTACTCCCATATATTCTATATATAATGCCCATGTCTTACTCCCATATATTCTATATATAATGCCCATGTCTTACTCCCATATATTCTATATATAATGCCCATGTCTTACTCCCATATACATAGCATTACACTGTATGCATGCTTTACAAATTCTGCTTTTTAAACAGAGACTGTTAACATTCCTTGTCAAACACTGTATTTCATGTGTTAGAAAATGTCTTAAAAATCAAACACTAAAAACTAAAAGTCAAACATTCATACTAGAGTTTAATAGAAAAATAAAATAAAATAAAGTAAAAAAAAAAAACCTTAATAAAGGTGTTGATGAAAATAAGAGAAGGCATCAACAGAAGAAATTTATCCCTGAATTCATTAATTTCAAATTTTGTAATTTTAACATTATAAAAAAGTAAATGTTTCAAAAACACCTCATTAAACATGCAGACAATCTTTTAAAGTTTTTCATCACTTTCTTCTGCTCTCTGACTCCCAGTTTTCTAACAGATTTCTTTATCTGCCAATACATATCACTTCATTTATATTAGATTAGCATGCCAGTGCTCTCATTGCTTGCTCTCTCTGTATATATATATATTGTAAGCCAACCACTCTAACCACTAAGCCATGCACCCCCCCCCCCCACACACATACATACATACATACATACATACATACATACACACACACATACATACATATATATATATATATATAATCATTTTCTTTATTTTGTATAGGGTAATCAATGCCTTTCACACAGAAATTTGAATTCAAGTGACAGACATTGAATTTTGTCTCTAAACTTCTTACTGCATGTAACAAAAGTATCTCCCAAAGAATGTATTTGTTAGTTTAGAACAATAAAGAAGGTAACAATATAAATTCTACTTACTAATTTTAGCGCATGGAGGAAGCAAAGGATGTCACCCAATATGGTAGTAGCTAGGGAATTTAATTTCTTACATATAAAACACCGTTTGATTTGAGACATACAAAGTGGCAGCAGCATCATACGAGAATCTGAAGAAGGAGAAAACATAGTTTATACAAGATTTATCTTAATATAAAACTGAACTGTAATGTAAGATAATAAAGAAAATGAAAAAGTGGAGATAATGCATCTTCCTCACCCCCACATTACAGATGAGAGTATTTGAGTTTGTAGCCAAAGTGACAAAGTTGGAAGTGGAGAATGTGTTGAAACACAATGTCCCAGATTAGAGTTGTACCTCCCTCAAACAGGAGGAGGATTATTCAATCTGGACAGTTGAAATCACTGCTGTCTAGGCCAGCAGGCTCCAATTGTGATCAGAAACCAGCTGCATCAAGACTCCTCATAATTTCATTCAAGGCACCATATCGAGGGAACCAACCTACACTATCATAATGTTATTCAAGGTCCCATGTCAAGGCAACTGACTTACACTGTGCTTATCATTTTATGCTCCTTTTCCCCTGCTTGCATGGGTTTCATCCATTCAAAAATCAAAACAAGTATTATGGTAGTGTTGGATAAAATGCCATTGCAGTAATTTTCTGACTCTTTACTTTCTAAGTTCAAATCCTGTCACGGTCAACTTTGCCTTTCATTCTTCTGAGTTTGATATAAGATACCAGTCAAGTACTAGGGTTGATTTAATCAACTTTACCCTTCCCACAAATTTTCTAGCTACGTGCCTAAATTAGAAATCAATATAATTCAATAACATAATTGTCAGTATGGTATGTAAACCCAACAAAATATCAACAGACGAGTCTGAGATAAATAGGAAAGTTTTATACATTTGCTTAACCTGTTAATAAGAACAGCCAAATTTCCTTCAAATCACATCCTACCATTTACAAGAGGATACATTAGAGCAGTGGTTCCCAAAGTGGGTTCCAGAAAGGAGTGTCAGAGGTTCCGTGAAAAAAGTAGAGGAGTATATTTATATTACAACCATATAACAGTATTAGACTTCGAGGTTCCCCCAAAATTTTTTGAACCAAAAAGGGTTCCACATTTGAAAAAGTTTGGGAAACCCTGCATTAAATAATATAGTCTGAGAAACACATTATACTGGTAAAAATGATGAAATTGTCATAGTTGGAAGGCCTTTTTCCAGAAATCTACTGAAAGTCATTTCAATGCCCTGTTGCTAAAAATTAACAAATGCTAAATTATTTTAAGGTGTAAAGGAAGTGATATAATTAGAATTACCTACCTCTATCAGAGATTAATTCACTTTTGAGGGTTTCATGTAGGAACTCTAATTTCTTGCTAAAGAGGGACTCTGAGAGATCTTTCGGCATAAAATTAATAATGTTCACAACATATATAGTCAAATCTTTCTTACTCAGCAGTTTTAGTAGGGAAGTATAAGTATTGGGTATGTTACTCAGCAGTAATATCTGAAATAAAACAGGTGATTAGCCTCATTCACTGTTTTAGTACAATAAAACACAAACACAACAATTACATTATAGAAGAATCATGTTAGCAAATTAACAACACATCACTTTGAAATATTTCTTTATTGTTTACTATGAATTGTTAAAAAGTGTCATTACACATTTGCAGCAGGGTTGTTTACATAAATCCACAACATCTAGAATGTATGTATCATCATCATCGTCTTATGTCTGTTTTCCATGTTGGCATTAGTTGGACAATTCATCACTGTATAAGACTAGATGGACCAGACAACCATGTCTTGTACATGCTTTCCATGTTTTGGTACATTTTTTACAACAGTATGCCCTTCCTACAGAATGTAGTTGATGCATTTTATCATGGCAACAGCATGTCATGTACTCAGCCAGACTGAAGAGTCCTCTCTATCCTATATTGTCCCTCTCTGTTTGATTGGCAACCACTTTACAGAGTAAACTATGTAGGTTTTATCAGGTTACCAACACTAGAGGTATTGTCAAATCCTCAATAAGACCAGAGGATCCTCTCTACCCTATGTTGTCTTGTTTCATTTTTGTCAACATATATACATAAGTGTATGTGTATGCATAAATTATAATTTAATAGTTAAGACATTTTGACACCAGGCATAGTACTGACATATACATTTACAACCAGGTACAAATTTAATATGAAAAATTATCAACATTACCTGACAACTAGAGAGATTATCTTGATTTAAAGATACAAGGTAGCCCATTTTTTCGAAAACTAAATAAATGAGCCGAGGAAAGTCATCATTTTCTTCAACGGTGTATGCTCTGAAATAGGAATAAATTTCTTCAAATAACACATATGTCTATTGTGAACACAACAAATCCCTCACACATAACAAATGTTGGCTAACATCTATTGATATATTCTGTAGTACAGGGTACATATATGGCAACTTCTTTTTCCATCTTTAAAGGTCTTCACTATTTTATAAACTATTTTATAGCATCTCCGGGCATGAACACACCACTCTCTCTATGTCTCTCTCATATATATATATCATATATATATATACATATATATATCATCATCATCATCGTTTAACATCCATCTTCCACACTAGCATGGGTAGGACGGGTTGACCCTTAGGGAGAAAATCAGGTCAGAGGACCATGTTTAGCTCACCCGGGGAAAATTTTGGCTTGGTTTCTACAGCTGAGTGCCCTTCCTAATGCCAACCACATTTACAATGGATGCTGGGTGCTTTTTGTTGTGTCACCTACACAACTACAGTTTTTAAATAAATATTATTAATAGTTTGAACAATAAAAAACATGAAGATAGATATTAAATACCTGTTAAATAACAATTTGGACTGGACAATAAACTGAAACAGGTAATTAAACACCTGAAAGGGAGAAAAAAAACATTGTTGAGAAATTTTAAAATAATCTCTAGAATTAGAGAAGATCAATAATTCTCAAGTTAGCAAATTGACAAAATCCTTAAATCCTTGAACAAAATGTCTTGCATATATTCAGTAAGGTGGCAAATTGACAGAATCGTAAAGATGTCAGATAGAATACTTTCTGGTATTCATCCTACCTCTTTGTACGCACTGAGTTCAAATCCTGCTGTGGTCAACTTTGCTTTTCATCCTTTTGAGGTTGATAAAAAAAAAGAAGTACCAGTACTGGGGTCCATTCTTCCTCTGTAGAAAAAATCAGTTGTGTTCAGACCTGGAGAGGGTTGGGCTCCGTCAAGTTTAAAAGTGCCCTAGACCCACCATATGACAGTGCCTCTATGACTCCATAAGGAGTTATAGGATCTTTATCCTTTTTAACTTATATTCAGCGCTGAAGATAAATTTCAATCCTCTGGAGTCAATAAATTAAAGAATCAGTCCAAAGCAGTGGATTGGTGCAATTATTAGAGCTTTGGACAAAATGTCTGTAGTATTTTATCAAACTCTTTACATTCTGGTTGCATAGGTAGGTGTGGCCAGCTTCTCTATATTCAGTCAACAAGAGGGTGTTTTCTAAAAATACCCAAAGGAAAGCAACAAAAAAACCACCATTTTATTTTCCCATGAAAACTCCATTGCTAAGTCCAAAACACTTGTGAAGAAAGTCACCAGGAATCACAAGTGACCTGATGGCAAAAAAATAATTTGTGTTGACAAGATATAAATGAAGTAAAGGAGGAGGATGAGGGGGAAGAGGGGGAAGAGGGGGAAGAGGGGGAGGAGGAGGAGGACACTGGTAGCTTCAAAAATTATCTAAATATGTACTTCAGGACAAAACATTAATGGTAATAAAATGTTCTTAAAAAGGTATTTATAATTTTAAGAAAATAATAGAAAAAAAAAGAAACATTTTTAAAAGAGAATTATTTATAGTTTTCAAATAGGTGTTTATTTGACAAAACAAATTTATTTATTTATTTAATTTAAATAAATGACAATAAAAAATATTCATGTAAATTCAATATCTTAATAAACAATTTTTTTTAAATGGTTAATACCCCTTTTAAAACTATAAATAAATCTTTTAACATTTTTTTTTTCTATTTTTTTCATTAAAACTATAAAAAAGTATTTGAAAGTTGTTTTTTTAAAATTATTATTTGTATTAAAAGTATATACATTCAGCCAGTTTTTGAAGCTGTAGAGAGCTCTCATTTTTTTTATATTTTAAAATTCAGTTTTAACATCTGAGATTCTGCCATTCAGTGACATGATCAGCACCACAACTACACATTCTCCAGTGGTTGTCATTAATTTAAAAGCAAGCAATCTAGAATCCTATGTTTTTCAGTAATTCCTCTATAAGCAAAATGATAAATATATATAAAGAATGAAATACAAAAACAAGACTTTAGAAATCTGTATGACATGTGTAAAAAGATACAGGTGACATAGTAGAAAAGATGAAAAGTAACACACCTTTACTATTCTGTCTGCCAGGGCCATGGAGTGGCCAGTGTGTGGGCCTCCAATTGCTCGTAATAGTGAGAGATGGGGAGAGTGGGAGAGACAGAGGCAATGACAGTGGGTGTTTGGTTCCTTTGTGTTTGGACCTGGTGTGTATATGTTTCACAGACACACACTCACACTTGAGGCAGTCCACATTGTGTAGAATTACACAAGGGTAGGCTCTTGCATACATATGATCCCACGTGCTACCAAGTGCATTTTTTGTGACACCAACACTAAGAAGGTTGTCATGTCTTTGGCATAACTGAAGAGTCCTCCCAACCCTTTGTTTGGCAAGCTTTCTATAACTAGATGCCCTTCCCATCACCAACCACTTTACAATAGGGTGTTCACCCTATTTTATAAACTATCTTTATAGCAT
>OZ024746.1:12085966-12165966 GCA_964016885.1 Eledone cirrhosa | reverse complement strand
AAATGTCAACACTTCCAGTTAGCGTCCGTTATATCATAATGCTTTGCCGTACACTAATATAAACGTTGATATATCATTACATAACGTTTATATTTCCTTGCTAATCTCATTTTCTCCTTTTTCATTTTCATAACATTTCTCAGTAATGCAGTTTATATTTAATATCGTCTTTTTTAAATGTATCATGGATTACTTTACTGATTACAGAAGAGAGTGTAACACAGTCTCTCTTCAATTTCTGTGCATATTGTCAATTAAGATTTTATTTTACATATCATATCTAAATGCATGTATATTTGCGTATAATATCAATATGCACACTACACATGCTAGCAGAAAACCGCCCAAAGGGTGGTGTGACATGCATTTTGCGATTAATCAGCTCAAGACCCGATCTGTATCAATCAGGCCCGACGCTGGAATCAAAAGCTCATTGAACTTCTAAATGTAATGAAGATCTAACAACTCATCCTTTTTATTATTATATATTACACTCTGCTTGGTACAACCCCAATATACCTACTGGAAACTACACATAGAGTGATCACTTATATATATATATATATATATATATATATATATATATATATATATATATATATATATATAGGTTAATGATTCAGGAGAATAATAGTACAGTTTCAATGCACTTAACATATCTGAAAAACATTTGATTCCAATAAAACCAAGACGTTTTGCTTTTGTCATATCACTCTTGGCTATATGCTTACATAAGCATTATTGTATGGAATTAATTCAGAATATCTGCATAAATTATGGCTTACCCTGACAATATCCATTCCACTAACAGACATCAGTTTTTCTATGCTTTCTTGAATTTTCTCAGTTTTCATACGCCATTGCAATATACCAAGGAGATGTTCTGCAAATTTAAAAACATGAAAATGAAATAACAATTTATTTCAGCATATTCATCATCACAACAGCTTTGACAGATCTTTCCATGGGACAGAGATTCAGTTTGACTCCAGAGCTACAAAACAATATTTTAAGTAACGTATCAATATATAACTTTTGAAATCACATCTCTTAAGAATTAGCCATTATAATCATTCTAATTTTTTTTTTTAATAGTTTCATATTTTTTATTCCAAGTTATAAAATAAAATTACAGACAATATATTACTTTATAGAAGATGTAGGATGCTCCAGAGAATACCTGCAATTACAGAGTTCAATTCTTCATAGCAGCCTCTGACAACATTTTCCTGTCTCTAAAGGTCTTTACCCAACTATTATAAACTATATTATAGCAACTGAATGTAATTGCAGTTATTTTCTGTGTCTGTGCTTCCTACATCTTCTATAAATTTATTTCCTCAGTAGTTTGCAAGAATTAATGTTCAAGCTTCACATATGATGCTTATTTTAGATATTGTTTACATGTTCTTGGCATGACAAAAATAACTACATTTATCTGCAGCAAGGTATTTCTTTCTCAATGTTATAAAATTCTTACATAAACCATACATTTTTACTTTATTACAGATACATTATTTCTTGCTATGTGTGTGTTTGTAACAATACATAAATGATTCAACAGTCTTTTCATATGCTAAATGTAGACATATTCTTTCATTTGCCATTTCTAACTAAAATCTGTCTCAAGCCAGAAGGCTTGTTAGGCTGGTGCTTATCTCAGTTTTATAGCATGAAGTGACTGAAAGTACAAGACTTCCCTCTGGACAAGATGCCATTCCATTGCAGGTTTAAACCCCCAGCTATTGCTTGTACTCATTTTCAGCTGAGAATCCTGGAGCAACATGAAATGAAGTGTTTTGTTCTAGAACACAATACATAACTCACCACAGTAACTGAACCCAAGATATTATGATCAGAAGTCCTTATGATCAATAGTATATATAGAGTAGTGTAAAGGATTAAAAAAGAAGCTTATACATTTCAGGTCTTAATTAAATATTAGGACAATTTGCCAACACTAAAATCAAGACAGCTTCAGCTAGAGGTACCAATTGAAATTTTGATTGCCTACTTCTCTAAGTTTTCTGACCACCCAAACACTATCACTAAGAAAAATAAGATGTGAAAAATATGTAAAATACTACATTACTGTTTTGTGTAAACTTTGTGGAACAAAGGCAGGAACTGATAGTCAAAGCATCTTTTGAATTGCGTTGGTATATTGATGACACATTTGGAGAAATAGCTTCTGAAGAACTTTGTTGTAGACTTAAATAATCCTTGCAGAGTAAATGTATAAGTGAATCACACTGAAAGAAAATATATATTTATTTATATAATTAATGTCAGAAACTATTTAATGTCTTAACCCTTTATCATTTAAACCGGCCATATCTGGCTAGAATTCTCTCACTTCTTTCTGTTTCGAACCGGTCATAACCAGCCCCTCATACTGACGTTAAAGTATTGTTCTCAAAATAAATAATGTCAAAATCTCATAGATTCAATACTATGTGAAATAATTATGTAATGTGTTTACCGTGAAAATACAATAGTAAATATAGAGTAATGTAAATGGTAAAGAGTTAAAACACAAGAGGGCAGAAATAATTACTAATAAACAGCACCAAGAGAAAAACTAAAAGACATGAACAAAACCAAATCATACTCTACATTTCTATTATATGCATCTCTCTCTGGTGTGAGTGTGTGTTCAACATTAGCAGCAGCAATTGCAACAGTAACAACAATACTGACCAGAACAAGAAAAATACAACCGTGATAAACACTCACACACATTGCAATAAGTTCCCTTATGGCATAAATACTAGTTCATTACAGTACTAGGGTCCTCAATGTACATGGTTGTGCTGGTGGGGTGGAGGCTGGGTATCAGCATTACACTGCTTGAGGGAGGGGGGTCATGATGGTGTCCAGCTTCCTTTGGTAGCCTAAAAGGGGTCATTTATATACTGCTTGAGGCATGTCTGTCATTTTGGATGTCCGTCATTTTGAGATGAGCCAGGTTTTCCTGGGTTGGGAAAGTGTTGGAGGTGCAAGGTTTCAGCAGGGAAGGTTAACCAGTCAAGGTTCCTCCTAAATTTCAATGGGTTGGGTGAAGAAGTCAGAAACAAAAAGAAATCCACACACAGAAACACATATAACAAGAAAATGTTTGTATATCAAATATTAAACAGAAAATGTTCTTACTTTATATATACACAAAGTATGGGTGGCATCTGTTAGAGTTATATCTTGAGTGGTAATTTTAATGAAAGAAAACCCTAGCACATTCTCCCCTTGTTTTTTGTCACTTGCTGGAAATATATAGAAAGATAGAAATGTAATAATGTTGACAATCTGTGTAAAAATAACAAAATATAAGAATGTGGAGTACCATATTTGGGTGAGTTATAAAACAAACCTTAATCTTGAAGAAAAAAGCTGTGGTAATATTTAATACTATTTATTCAGTATATTGGCCTGGAGATGGATGGGCTCTGCCAGGATTAAAATGCCCAAGAAATGCCATATTTCAATACGGTACCCCTACGACTATCTTCTGATGAAGGACTAATGTCCGAAATGTTAAGAGTCTTTCCCTATTATTTCAAGCATTAAATTAATATACTTCTTCAATGTACTGTGCCGTTTGCTTTGTTATTTCTGTTTACTTCTTACAGACATACACACACACACACATCATCATCATCACTATTTAACGTCCATTTTTCCATGTTAGCATGGGTTAGACGAGTTGTCCTGTTGTGAGACAAGCCAGGTCTGATGACCATGACTTTCTCATACAGGACTGGTTTGGGCTTGGTTTTTACAGCTGGATGCCCTTCCTAATACTATCATCATCCCCGTTTTACGTCTGTTCTTCCACGCTATATATATATATATATATATATATATATATATACTTCAAATCAAAATAATAAATGTTTATAGTAGGGTGTTTAGAATTGTTAATAAAGAAATGAAGGGTACAACTTACTTGAACAATGCCGCAGTTCCAGTCGTATGTGTGCACCAGTGAACTTTTCTATGGGTAAAGTAAACTGTGAAGTAAACAAAAATAATTATATATTATTTGTTGAAAGATGAGTCTGTGTGAATCACTAGTTGGAAGTTCTTGTTCCCAGTCGTCAGGTACCTGAAGTCTAGGAACAAGAAACTCTGAGTAGTGACACATATAGACTCAGCTTTGAATAAATGTTATTATTCCACAGCATTGAATACTTTCCTTCCTCCACCCCTAACTGCAAGTCAGACTAGTGTGAAATCACCACATACTCCATATATATATAATCATCATCATCATCATCATCATTTAACGTCCATTTTCCATGCTAGCATGGGTCTGGATGGGTATATATATATATATAATATTAAGAAATATGCTGATGTTACATAAATCATTTATTCATTATAATTATTTCAACAGTTCTCCCATACAATCAAGATGTATTTGCTGTTATGAGAACGGTATCTTCAGATGAAATTCGATTTTGTGATATGCCACTGGCAGAAAAACATGTCCTTCTGCTCGTGCGCCCAGCAGACATATGAGTTCCTAAAAGGGGTCTCCCAGCCGTCATGTTTTCTAGAGTAAAGTCCTATTCATGTGTCAATTAGCGAAATCAGGACTCACGCACACCCGACAGAATTATATATAGACTAAATATTATAATGTTGGAGGTGGAAAAAAGGTTGAGATATTGGTAAATAATGGAATACATGTGTAAATAACATTCATAGTTGATTATATTTTAGTTACTTGTACTTTATAGTTAGAAGAGTCATATATCTCACCTTGATTAATTCCTTCCATTTTGGATTATTTGAGTGATAAAAAACTGTGGAATGATAATCTGAAGATGGGGGCTCCCCAATACCTCGATAAATACAGTGCTGCAAAAATACAAACAAAAACATCCACAAAGTTACTGATTTATAGATGACAGACATGACAAAAGGCACCTAGCCCACCCTCTAAAATAGTCATGTTGGTGACATGACAAAAAACACCCAGTCCACCCTGTAAAGTGGTCGTGTTGGTGACATGAGAAAAAGCACTCAGCCCACCCTGTAAAGTGGTCATCTTGGTGTCACAATAAAAAGCACCCAGTCAACCCTGTAAAGTGGTCATATTGGTGACATGACAAAAAGTACCCAACCCAGCCATCACAATACTGATTTAGATTAGTTAAATAACTTATGTAACTCCATAAACAGTTTTGAATTTGAGTTTATAGATAAACAGAAAAACTAAATCTGTCTGACTTATTTCTAGAGCTGAGAGTTGCTTAGAGTTAAAATATAAATGAAATAATGGGGTTCCTCTGAAGGGTCTTTGGAGTAACATTACTTGATAGAGTGCATAGCTAAGAGATCAGAGAGTCACTCCAGGAAGAGCCGCTACTTCTCCAAATTCAGAGATCACAGCTCCGATATTATGGGCATGTGGTTAGAATGTCTTAGAAAAGAACCAGAGGACAGATTTTACAGACAAAACCCACCGGCAGGAGACCCAGGGTTAGACCCCGAGCAAGATAGTTGGATAACATCCATCAGCTTGGCTGGTCCAGCCAGATCAATTGGAGACAGTTGCTTCTGACAGGACCTGCTGGAAGGAGTGTTTGAGGACTCTGCCCCGACAATCCTTTCAGGAATAAAGTGGGCGAAGACAAAGAATAAAATAATGATTCATTAACTTACAGGAATTAACTCTCCACTGCTATCATAAGCCTTCATTGTCACTTCTACATTCTTTGCTGATGTCTTATTGCCTCGTTCAAAATCTCCATGTGACAAAACTATATACAGATCATTTCGAACATCACCTAATTTAAGAAAAGAAAAAATGTCACCAAATATTAGAGAAAAAAATCCAGATATTAGAGAAAAAATCCAGACATTAACTCTTTAGCATTTAAAATGGCCATATCCGGCCAGAATTCTCTCACCTCTTTCTGTTCAAACAGCCATAACCGGCTGCTTATACTTATGTTAAGGTATTATTCTCAAAATCTCGTACATTTGATATGTGAGATAATTATGTGAAATTAAGTGTTTACTGTGAAAATTCAATCATAAATATTGAATAATATAAATGCTAAAGGGCTAAAAACTTTAAAAAACTACTACTGAAATTCTAATGTTGTTCTTGCTGGTTTTAAATAGTCTTGGCAATCTATAGCACTGAAGTAACTGACAAAATGATTATGGCTGCATCTTATTCTACCAAAATAACATTTATATGACACTACTAAAATAGTATACTCAGTTTCTTTCATTGGACTAATCCTTTTATACAGCCATTAATTAAACCTAAGGTGCGCTGTATCTGTAGTAACTCCAAATAAAAGTGACAACTTTTATGATTAACCCTTCAGCATTTAAACCGGTCATATCCAGCCATAGTTCTCTCACCTCCTCCTGTTCAAACTGGCCATAACTGGCCGCTCATACTGATGTTAAGGTACTGTTCTCAAAATAAATAAGATCAAAATCTTGTAGATTTTATGTTATGTGAGATAATTATGTAAGATAAAACCTTTACCACAAACATACAATAGTATATATAGAGTAATGTAAATGTTATGTAAGATATTATGTGAGGTAAAGCCTTTACCACAAACATACAATAGTATATATAGAGTAATGTAAATGGTATGTAAGATAAAACCTTTACCACAAACATACAATAGTATATATAGAGTAATGTAAATGGTATGTGAGATAATTATGTAAGATAAAACCTTTACCACAAACATACAATAGTATATATAGAGTAATGTAAATGTTATGTGAGATATTATGTGAGGTAAAACCTTTACCACAAACATACAATAGTATATATAGAGTAATGTAAACGGTATGCGAGATATTATGTGAGGTAAAGCCTTTACCACAAACATACAATAGTATATATAGAGTAATGTAAATGTTATGTGAGATATTATGTGAGGTAAAGCCTTTACCACAAACATACAATAGTATATATAGAGTAATGTAAATGTTATGTGAGATATTATGTAAGATAAAACCTTTACCACAAACATACAATAGTATATATAGAGTAATGTAAATGGTATGCGAGATATTATGTGAGGTAAAGCCTTTACCACAAACATACAATAGTATATATAGAGTAATGTAAATGGTATGTGAGATATTATGTGAGGTAAAACCTTGACCACAAACATACAATAGTATATATAGAGTAATGTAAATGATATGTGAGATAATTATGTAAGATAAAGCCTTTACCACAAACATACAATAGTATATATAGAGTAATGTAAATGGTATGTGAGATATTATGTGAGGTAAAGCCTTTACCACAAACATACAATAGTATATATAGAGTAATGTAAATGTTATGTGAGATATTATGTGAGGTAAAGCCTTTACCACAAACATACAATAGTATATATAGAGTAATGTAAATGGTATGTGAGATATTATGTGAGGTAAAGCCTTTACCACAAACATACAATAGTATATATAGAGTAATGTAAATGTTATGTGAGTTAAAGCCTTTACCACAAACATACAATAGTATATATAGAGTAATGTAAATGTTATGTGAGACATTATGTGAGGTAAAGCCTTTACCACAAACATACAATAGTATATATAGAGTAATGTAAATGTTATGTGAGATATTATGTGAGGTAAAGCCTTTACCACAAACATACAATAGTATATATAGAGTAATGTAAATGTTATGTGAGATATTATGTGAGGTAAAGCCTTTACCACAAACATACAATAGTATATATAGAGTAATGTAAATGTTATGTGAGATATTATGTGAGGTAAAGCCTTTACCACAAACATACAATAGTATATATAGAGTAATGTAAATGTTATGTGAGATATTATGTGAGGTAAAGCCTTTACCACAAACATACAATAGTATATATAGAGTAATGTAAATGTTATGCGAGATATTATGTGAGGTAAAGCCTTTACCACAAACATACAATAGTATATATAGAGTAATGTAAATGTTATGTGAGATATTATGTGAGGTAAAGCCTTTACCACAAACATACAATAGTATATATAGAGTAATGTAAATGTTATGTGAGATATTATGTGAGGTAAAGCCTTTACCATAAACATACAATAGTATATATAGAGTAATGTAAATGTTATGTGAGACATTATGTGAGGTAAAGCCTTTACCATAAACATACAATAGTATATATAGAGTAATGTAAATGGTAAAGGGTTAAATAAATGAATATATATTGAATTTGAAAAACTACACTTCTGAAATAATGCCAGATCTTTATTGAAAGGTATTGCATTGGTACTGTTGAGAGAAGGAAGATCCCCATATAACAGCTGGAGACCAGTATTAAAACATTTGACCATTTCTTTAGCAAGCCTTGCTTCTGTAATGTTACCAAAATATTTTGTTGATGAGCTGCTCTACCATTTCATCTCATCATCACTTTTACTACAAACCCCCTTCTTTAGAGATTCTTCACAACTGTGGCCCCATATTTATAACCAAACAACATGAGATTGGATAAATTTTTGCAAAAATCCTATCAAAATATATTTTAATTCTTATTTTGTCCAATTATTTGGAGCAGAAGTTCACAACTTTTTGTTCAGTTCTCTTTAATTTCTTTTTTTAGGGGATAAACAATATCTTCTTTGAAAGTGTCTCTTTAGATGTATCATAATTCTTTTAGTTAAGTAACAAATTTGACAGGTAGACAACTGTGAAAGTGTTTTGACTACCAAGTTGTTACATCAAATAACCAGATAATTCCTTACACTATGCATGAATAAATAGCTTCCATCTATCCTCAATAAAAGCTATCAATCTCAAAAGAATAAAAGTTTATGTAATCTCAGTGAAATTCTAACACAGATTCCAGTAACAACAATTGTGATATGACCAAATATTCCCTCTCTTCTACATCCATATTCATTTCTAAAGAAGTATGAAATTATTGGCAAATCTTCAGCAATATAGATAAAAGTTTTACATGTAAAAAATTTGAAGATGGTTTTGTCTTCAACAATTTATAAAAGTCTAAGAAATAACTTCTTTAAGTGTTAAAATAATTTTAAAATAGGATATGAATAAATAAATAAATAAATATATATTGAACCTGGAAGTAAAGACTCTGGGAAACTGCACTTCTGAACTAATGCAACACCTTTATTGAAAGGTATTGGATGTGTAGTCCTGAGGCAAGGAAGATCCCCATATAGCAGCTGGAGAGCAAGATATAGACCTATTTTTAAAATAAATGTTACATATTACTCATGTATACAAATATATTTTAAAGTGTTGAAAAAAATGATAAATACAAATTTTATTTTTATGATTGCATTTATTAAAATATAATACATTTTTAACAATGTTACACAGAAATTTCATTAACTTAGTCTAAATTTTTATTACTAGGATATTTCAATACAAAACTGTGCAATGCTGAAATTTGTTTTCTAAAAATGACTTGCTTATTAAGCCATGTGGGTTTTTAAAACTACCATATATACTAGTATATAAGCCGAGAAATATATGACCATAAAAATTTATATTTGTGTATATATGGTAAATGATTAGAGGAACAAACTGTATTCCATGACAGCTGTACAATGTGGACTATAAAAATATAATTAAATAAAGAAAATACATTATACAACTTTAAATGGTTAGTTAATCACATAAGGAGAAAAAGTAGAATTTGGTATAAGTGTGATATTAACTCTGTAGATTAGCTGCAATAACAGAGCAGTTAGTGTGCCAGTCTTAACTACAATAAATGTTTACTTCTCCAGATGAAAAACCTGTATTAGCTTGAGATTCAAATATATGGACAAGAAGAATCTAAAGCTGACTGACAGTAAAGTAACAATAATGGAAAACTGATACACTTTGAGGAGAGCTATCAGGGTGGAAGTAAAGGCATTTAAATCAGCCATATCCAGCCAGAATTCTCTCAACTCTTTCTTTTTAAACTGGCCATAACTGGCCACTCATACTCATGTTAAGGTATTGTTCCCAAAATAAATAATATCAAAATCTCATAGTTTCGATATTATGTGAGATAATTATGTAAAATAAAACCTTTACCTCGAAAATAGTATATATATAGAGTAATGTAAATGGTAAAGGGTTAAAGAGCCATCTAGTATGAGGTATCAAAAGAAAGAGCAGAAAAAATAATTCCATTCTGTTTCAGCTTATACAAGATTCCATAGAGCATGGGTTCTGTGGAAAGGTAAATCCCAGAACTCATAAGATAGTAGAGACACAACTCACAAGGCATTGATTGATCAGTCTAAAGCTAAAATAACAAACACTTGCCCAAGATGCCATTCACTGAAATCAAACCCATAAACATACATATATATACATAAAAGTTTTTTCTTCTTTGTCTCAGGATTAAGAAATTAGATATTAATTAATTTTATATTTAAAATACTAATGAAAACAGCTGAATGTTTTTCTATGGTTCCTCATCAATAATATTTCTTCAATATTTAATGTTTCTTCTTCAATATGATATAGGCACCAGACTTTATGAGTCGAATCAATATAAAAAAGATGGTGTGAGATATTCAGCTATATCTCAAAGTTATTAAAGGTGATATAAATTTAATAATATAATTACAACCCAGAATCAAAAACTAAACGTAGGATAAATCTTTCCCGGAACTTCCTATATGACCCAATTAAAATGTATTTGATCTCAAGTCCACAAAATTATTTGATCTGTTTTTTCTAAACAAGTAATAGGGTCCTCATTTTCTAGTTTCTATCTATTTACCAAAACGTTAAATAGTAAATAATAAATACACAAAAATAATACAAAAATATATAAAATAAAAAAGAAAGAAAAAGATGAGGCTAAAAATATTCTACAAAATAAAATTTTTTAAATGCAATGCAATATAAAAGAAACAAAAGATATCATTTTATGAAAGAAGAAATTGCATTATATCAGAGAAATTTATGTAATATAATCAAATGATGAAAGGAAATTAAAGTAAAATAAATAATAAGAAAAATAATAGTAATAATAAAATAATAATAATAATTTCTTTATTAACCACAAAGGGTTTACAGAAAGATCCATTAAGGACGGTACAGGATGGTGCAGATGGTACAAATATGGGTTTCTGCATGTAAAACAAAAGGAAACAAAAGATGTAACTAAAAAAAATAGGAAAGCAAAGGAAAAATCCCAAATAAGGGGGGAGATAAGTGATATTCAGCATGATCACAATTGATGGCTGAAACCTTCTGTGATTAACAAAAAAAAATTTTTTTAATAAATAAAATAAAGAAAGAAAGAAATAGAGAAAGAAAAGCCACAAATTATATTTAAAGATAAACTGAAAATAAATTATCAAAATATATATAAGAATTTTTTTTTTTTTTAAAGTGAGGCTTAAGACAATCACCTCCAACTTTTTTTTATCTGAAAAGTATCACCTATACATTCAAAATAAAAGTAAGCAATTTGGCAAAATATTTTCAATATAAACTGAAATGAAATGAAAATTATATTTCATGCTCATACAACCAATAATGACAAATAAATAGGAAAAACAACTTAGTATAAACGAAAAAAGATTAAGTTAAGCAATGGATGGACTAAAATTAAAATTAAAATGATGCATACTCTCGGGTTCCGAATAATAGGGTGGTGGTGGAATAAGCGGAGGGGGTGGGAGGTCCAATAATTTATTTTTATAGGTTGTCTCCCTTGATTTTTTTTAAAAACTAGAATTTGTTGTTTAGTTTACATATTGAGACCCCAACCCATCCTATTTATTTGATAACCTATGAGATTTCTTGTAATGTTCTTTTATTGTTATGTATAATGTTTTTTAATGTCTAAAGAAAATTAATTGCAGCAGGAATGCTACCACTTAAAATAAAATTTCATCGGAGATAGCTTAGCAAAATTTAGTAAGTGGGGAAATTGGAATAAGAGCGAGGGAGTCGGGAAAAACTCTAAAAAAATTAATAAGTGTAGGGAGGACGATTATTTGAGACCCAAGAGTACGTCTATATTAAAGTAGGAAATAAGGAATAATTTACTGATAGAGGAAATAGTAAGATAAACAATGTGGTTTTTTTTTTCTTTTTTCTCATAATTTATGTTTATAAATACATACACATGCACCCACTCACAAGCAAGTGTTCATAGGAAGTGTGTACCATAGTGAAAAATAAAAAATATATATATATATATATATATATAATATAAGATCAAAAGATGGTTAAAAGAATTCCAAGTATTTTATTATGCGCATTTCAAAAACAAATATCATCATGGGATGTTATTTGCGTTCTCATCAGATAAAATAGGGAAACATGATATGAAGCTTAAAAAACACTTGTGAGCAGTGATGTTTTAAATCAACATATGAAAAATAAAGTAAGATGGATATATGAGATTTTGAAAAAAAAAAAAGGGGGGGGGGGGTAAGGAGGAGGAAGAAAGAAAATAAAGGATGATGGGAGAGGAGTATAAGAAGGATGAGAGAGGAGGAGAAATGAGTGATAGAGAGAGAGAAATAGCCTTTACAACTGAGAAAATATTGTCTCACAGAGAGAAATTAAAAAACCGTTGGAATATAATAGATAATTTTAAAAGATTTTGAAATTAAAAGTTAATGAGGTTTATGGATGTTGATGTTTATGATTAAAGAAAAAGGAATTAAGAATAGTATTAATTTAAGGTTTGTATATTGAAGGGTTTAATAATATGTGCGAAAAAAAAGAATTTATTAATATGTATTATTAAAATTAAAATATTAATGATATTAAGGATATAATGTGAAAGAAGAATAAATGAATTATGAACTTAAAGGAATTAGTTAAGGTTTAAGTTTGTTTTTATGTATTGTAATATGTAAAAGTAAATAATAGGTTTAAAACGAGCACGGAAGGAGAGAAGAAAAAAGAGAATTTAAGGAAGAAAAAATATCTAACGTCAAAAGGTATATATGTTTACAAAAATTTTCTAATGGTAATATTATTATATATTAAAAAATATAGTTTCTATGGCCAATAATATGAGGAAAAATGGAAAATGCTGTAGTGAGTAATAATATGAATTGAGAAGTAATTGGGAAGTTAAAGTTACAGATTAAAGATTAGAAATTAAAAAAGAAAAAAGGGAAGAAAGGAAAAAGGATAAAAGAAGAAAGATAGGGGACCTCTAATGACATAGAATGAGTAAATTGTATAATATAATATATTGAAATAAGGTAGAAAGATGGGTATATTTGTAATAGATATAAAAGCCTTTGAGAAAAAGAAGATTTTAAACTAATTATGTATTGAGATATTAGCTGTATACTTTATGGAAAGTTCTATGGGATTTATGCAAGCAGAGCGAGAATAAATTCGTACGTCTATTTTTTATAGAATTAAAATTAGATATAATGGTAAATTTCATGTTCTGGATAGAGAAGAATTCCGGTAAGGAAAGGCGTTGCAAACCTTCCTCCAAGAGATGTTATAGTTAATACTTTTGTCTTTTAAGGACCATATGAGTTCCGAGAGTGCCGTGTTAGTTCTTTTAAGTTGGTATTTAAAAGACTATTTGTGATTATAAAATCTTGCTTTAAAGGAAGTGGAAGTGGAACCGAAATTGGTAAAATAATTAGTACCAGTTATAACCTTACATTCATACACTAAGTTTTTATCAAGACATTGGTTATTAAGAGGACATTTAGTTCTAACAGGGCAATTACAATTACGATTAGAGAAATTAACAGAGTTATTAACAAGTGACCTAGTATTATTTATAGAAGGAATTGGATTGGAGAAGTTATTTATGATAGGAACTATCGTTTCCTGATTTAGATTGGGATTATGAACATTCAACGAAGTTACGTTTGACGTCGTATTTAAATTTACTGAATCTAGCCTAGTAAATATGAAACTGTTGCTCACAACATCAATTTATATGTATCTATATTATTGTTCAGTTGAATAGGAGGGTAATTATATGTGCAAACATTGATAATGCTCTGATGATTCCAAACGAAAGTTTGGAAGAAACGATTGTCAGCTATTAAATGATTTGAACACAACTTTGATAATTGTATAATTTATTTATTATATATATATGTGCATTTCTACAAGACTTGAACTGTCTCATTTATAATTGTTTCTACATTTGGCAGAAGGCCAAAAATTACCCAGTACATTACTGGTACTTTATTTTATCGACCCCGTAAGGATGAAATGCAAAGTTACATAATTGTTTCTACTTTTGGCACAAGGCTAGCAACTACCCAGTGTATTACTGGTACTTTATTTTATCGACCCCATAAAGATGAAAGGCAAAGTTAACCTCAGCTGGATTTGAACTCAGAATGGAAAGGGCCGTAACTCTATGCGTCAAAGCATGGCATCCGACCCTCTACCGATTACTGCCAATCCACAATATGAATGAAACAGTCCTGTAGAAGTAATTTCTGTATAAAATAAAGAGTAAATAGAGAGTAACATAGAGAGTAGATATTTTAACTGTGGTCACCTCTCGATACACATCAAGAATCCACCCATGTGTGTATTAGGTGTGGTATAATAACAGTTACAAGTGGCATGACGTTCAAAGCACTCAATGCTGTAATATGCAATTAAAGTTTGTACATATGTTGCAACGCTGACTTCAAATTTTTTAAATATGTATATATATATATATATATATATATATATATATATATATATATATATATATATATTAAACTTGAGCCAAAATCTCAGCGACTCCTGGGGGACACAGACCAGACTGACTTGATAATTTATTAATATATTTTCTCCTTTCATTGTAAAATCTAAGTATTAGAGACAGTTAACGTTTTAATTGTGTGTGTGTGTGTGTGTGTGTGTGTGTGTGTCTGTGTGTGTGCATGTGCGTGCGTGTGTGGCCAATCTCTATCAAATGTAATGTAATGTGAATTAAGCAGTGGTTGGTGTGATGGGTGGTAAGAGAGAGGGCTGGCAGTGTAGTGAGCCCATGCGCAGACAAAGATTATTTTAATTACATATAGATTTACAGATTCATAGGCTACTGAATGATAAAAGACCTATATAGAAATGACTCCTGAGAGCAGGAGAAATTATTTAGTTGATGATATTTAAATAAAATATTTAACAATCAGATTTGGAACAATAGTTGTGACTGTATCTCCTAGCTTCTTTTATCTGCCAGAATACTATGTCAAACAGAACTCAATGAAGCAAATATAGACAATAAGGAAGCAGAGGAAAACACTGACATTCACATAAAATCAAACATTGAAATATAGGGTGTACACATCATAAGCAATGGGGAGAGAAGAGAAATGTGTATGTGCACACTCAGACACATGTACAAAGTTAAAAAGGCTGACAAATTCTTAAAATATAGCAAAACTAGTGAGATGCACAATCAGACAGTACTTTGCACATTGGTTAAATAGTTGCAATATAAACAGCAATGTACAAAAACCCTTTGAGTGCTGCTGCTGCAGAAGACATTGAAAAACATGTAATATAAAATTCAAAATGACTGCAGTTCCAGCGTACAGTTTACTTAGTTTAAACGTTTAATTGATTCCTTGAAAGAGCTTGTTAATTGGAAAATATATAATTATATAAAACAAATATATGCATTCCATTATAAATGTATTCAGATCAAAACTTTATTGGCTGAATTAAAAAATTAAAAAATGCGCGAAATGACAAGTCTAGCAAGCATGTGTTCAATCTATTTAAAATCTATTTCTACAACAGCATAAGAGTGAGCAGGCAGAGACATTTCAGCAAATCTAAATGAACATAATAAACTATAAACAACTAATTAAAGGGGGATTATGTCATGAACAAAGGTAAATAATGCTATGGTAAATCTCGTATGGATCACCTGTAAATTGAAGAGCAACTACTTGTATAACAGAATGATTTGTTTGACTGTAGACAAGTCATATAGGTACTATTTTCAATAAAGTTGTAACAACTAACAACTATATTAATTCAGATCACAGTTTTAAAACTTGAAACCACATCAAAATATTTAGACTTTTCCTTTCCCTGATTACTCCTCTGTTATTTTCTAAGCTATTCCACAAAAGAGATTTGTTTCAAGTCAGCTAACTAGTAGGAGATATACCAACAACTATTGACAGCAACTGTACTCCTCTTCTGACCCATATGACACCCCACTCGCCAACATTCTAGGTATATCCTCCATACAGCCAAAGTGCACACTGCCAACACACCAAGTTGCTCACACACAACTGCACAAGTAAAGAACACCACCTACAACACCTGGAGGAGTCATCCATGATCACCAACTGAAGGATATACACCTATCATTGCAAAACCAACAAGACAACCATCAGTAAAGCAAAGGATGCTTTTGTGTAGTGAAACATCCTGAAGCTCTCTCACCTCCCAAATTGCTGCAATGTCGTCTGATTCCTTGTCATAAGATCTGTACTAACTTTGCAGAATTCTCATACTCACTTCTCATTGTTGTTGTTGAAGATAACTCTATAACTATCATTCAAGCAACATTTGCTTCCAATTCTACACACAACTAAAACCCATCCTAAACTCCCCTTCTCAACCATGTCTACCTGAGGTTCAATCACTAAATGCAACAACTTCAGCTTTCACTCAAATTCAACAGTTTTAACAATGTCCCTTCCATTACCTTGAGAATTGTGTAGTTTTAACCCAGTTCGTATCATCATCAACCTTCTTTATTGGAATCTGTCCAACCTATGAAAACAGGTTGACTCTTATACTAGCTTAACTTTGAACATCTCAAATATGAACCCAACCACCTGTTTCATGTTCTTGAACTCCTTCCATTCCAGACAATAGTCAGTACAGTCTCAGTGGAACCATCTCTATCAAAGGTCTTATTTTCTACATCCCATCCCAGTGGTCTTTTGTCATAGAGAAGTTCAACATAAGCAATGTTCTGTCCTTGACACCAACAAAGACTTCATATTTATCAGGAGAACTGTCTGGCTAAGTTGCCAATATATGTGCTCCCTCTGTCTTATTTAATGAATCAAAAGGTTTTTAAATCCTACATTGATATCACATATTTTATTAACTCTAGTGTGCTTCAGGTTTCATTTATACCAACAGTTATTTTCCTTCTGAGCTTCTTTATATCATTGTTAATATACACTCTAATGAAAATGTTACCACCTTTACTCCTTAACTTTCTGATCACTGGCATCAACTACATATAATCTAGACACTGCACTTCTTTCAGAAACCGCAAATGTCTGGGAATATGTTCATGTTAAGCACAAACATATAGACTGAACCAAACATTAACCTTCTGTCAGATTAGCAAAAACTCACTCACTCACACAATATAACCACCAGCCCACTGATATGTTATTTCTTCTTTATTTTTTTGTACCATAACTGTAATTTTCTTTACACTTTGGAACTATTAATCTGCATACCATAATTATTCAAACCCACCCAATAGTCTTACTTGATCATCTCTACTTTCTCTCATACCTCTAAATCTAACAGTAAACACTTTATTTAACCCTTATACTTTCGGCAACTTAGTGGAACTCCCCACTTGCCAGCCCATATTCTTCCTACAGATAAAAATTTATAAAACTTCCATTTATGGTATCCACTGTATAAATTGTTAGTTATATTATTCAAGTAAAGTTATCTAAAAATGGAAGCAAACTTAAGTTGCCTAAAACAAAACAAGAAAGATATCAGAGATGTCATCTGCATAAAAGAACATATATATTGAGTCAGTTATAACATATCCAATGTTATAACTATGTTCTTGCCTACTTGCAGACAATATTGTGCATCTTATACTTGGACAAATAGAGTGAAGTCAATGCTTCATTGAGGAAGCTCAACAAGACCAAAACATGCCTGAAAGTGTCTTCTGTACTTAGCAAAATTACTAGAATAATATTCATCATTAAGTTTATGTTAGTTTATTTAACATACCATAAGTACTTCTAATTAAATTTTTAATGCCTACTGCATTGTGTTAATACTAACTAAGGCGCTTGAGTTTAACAGAAAAAATGGAAGCATATATAAATTTAGTTGATACATGTGGAATATATAGAGTTATTGCATGAATTTAGGGAATATGTATATAAGGATTGGATGAATTGTTTAGTGTTTTGGGTCTGTTTTTTCTTCTTTCTTCTTTCTTTTTTTACTTTGTAAATTAGATTAGACATGATGGAGAAAGTAATCAAGTGTATTTGAATAATGGTGGTATGTAGCTCACTAATTCAGTAGAGTAAAGCTGATTGCAGTAATGGTAAAAGAAGCTATCAGTGCCCATGGTCTCGCATGCCTGAGACACTGCCATCAACTTGATTTACAAATTCATTCCATCCCTAACTCTTATCCTAACCCTCATTAATTTATATGGTAACTGCAAGAGATGTGACTCATTAGAAAATTCAAACACAAAATGACTGAAATAAGAACTGTGCATCCATGGACTGAAAGTAAAACAATTCCCCAATATTTCTCTTTTTTTCACAATACTACCCCTGGAAGAAACAATAGCAAGAAGTCAACAGATCTCAGCAGCTGGAAACAGAACTACAATAGAAATCTGTTAACAGTAACACTACATAAAATAGAACACAGACTGAAAAAAAACAAAAAAAACAATACAAGAACATAAGATAAACTACCCATGTTTCATAATAATAATACTAATAATACTAATAATAATAATAATAATAATAATAATGATAATAATAATAATAATAATAATAATAATAATAATAATAATGGCAAATAGAACGAAAACAACAAAGAATTTCAAGCAAAATAAGACAATACACTAATTTAGAAATAAATAATTGTTTATGCGAGTTCTAAACCCACACCACTACCATTGCAGGGTGGATAGGTAACCAGAGAAAATAGTTAGAACTTAAACAATCAAAGGGGCTTCTTTATAGTCATTTCAGCTACTGATATAGGGAAAATCATTTTCAATAAATTCTCCCTCACTTCTGAAAATAGATCCTGTATGTTTAGGGAGCTAAATTGGAGGATGGTTTGCTCCCAGTAGAGATGAATGGTCAAACCAAGAATGATAAGTTTGATTCAGCAACAATAATAGATGCAATGGCAGACATTTGAAAGATTAGAAAAGTAACAGATTATATTCTAATACTCTAGCATTAGACTGCTAATCAAAGTTCCATTGAACCTGACATGGTCAGACATGTTGAGGTATGAGAGTCATCACCATGTATTTGATTAATTGCTCCTCCATGTTATAATCAGCTCAATTCAGGAGTGATTGGTATTACTTGGAAAAGAGATCAACAATATGGCGTAATACTAAAGAAGAATAACATGAAGAATTCTGTTGCATCAGACAAGAAATTCTATCGTGATTCATCTGTTACATTCTACATCAGTAAAACACTGACAGGTGGCAATGCACAAATAAATACACCATGCAATGTGAAATAACACATAAATTACTTCTATTTGATCAAGTGCACACTTCAACAGTAACAATAAATAAATCAACTTTCAGTTTTAAACCAAATGAAAATAAGAAGAATTCCAGAGAAACGGTGCAATTGACGAATGCAAACAAATGTGAAGGATTTTTACCAAAATACAGTAATATGATAGAAAGGCATAGAACATTTCAAGGATTACTTTTTTTATAACCAAGTCTTGCTTCACAGCATAGAGTTACAGCCCTTTACATTCTGAGTTCAAATCCCGCTGAGGTAATTTTTGTCTTTCATTGCTACGGGGTTGTTAAAATAATGTACCAGTAACACACTGGGGTCGATTTAATCGGCTTTCCCTTTCCCTTCAAATTGCTAGCCTTGTGCCCAAAGTAGATACAATTATTATTATTTATTTTATTTATTTTTTCAATTAAGTTAATCTCTTTATTTAAAATGATTATAAAATATTTCCAACTAGCAATATCTACACATCAGGTAACTCTAATATTATATTTCCAACTAACAATATCTACACATCAGGTAACTCTAATATATTTCCAACTAGCAATATCTACACATCAGGTAACTCTAATATTATATTTCCAACTAGCAATATCTACACATCAGGTAACTCTAATATATTTCCAACTAGCAATATCTACACATCAGGTAACTCTAATATATTTCCAACTAGCAATATCTACACATCAGGTAACTCTAATATATTTCCAACTAGCAATATCTACACATCAGGTAACTCTAATATATTTCCAACTAGCAATATCTACACATCAGGTAACTAATGTTATAGTTTGATTTTTGATGTGGCAATAAATATTTCAGCCTATGTTTCAATGGGTTAAATTGTTCAACCACAATAGAGCCTACATTGTATTAGTAGATACCCTTCCTAACGCAAATAAGTTAATCAATTGTTTCTTCTCTGTTTGTTAATGTAAGCTAGTAACAATGTATCTTGCTTAAACTTCCAATTAAGAATGAAATCATGGCATTGCCACACATTCAGCCGAAGTTTTAGCAAGCCCAGTCCATAGTGATTTCTTTACATTAACTATTAGGAAGAAGATTTACAACAGTAAATTTAAAACAAACAGCAAAATACAAATAAGTTAATCTCAAATTCTGCCCTCAATGTATAGTAAATTCCATATATTTGGGAACGATTGTAATAGAAACGGTGGAAATCTTCCACAATTATAAAATTTGATTAGTGTTTTGAGCTGTTAAACTGTATTCTCTTTAAATGGTGGTGATGATGATTGTGATTGTTAACTCTTAACATCCTCTAATGATTTTGCAGAAAAAAATCTAAAAGCAGGTTTGTTAATACAAATGTTTATAATATTAGACAGATTGTTGTGAAAATTTGGAATAAAGTCAAGTAAAATAATGTTGAATGTCATACGGTCTTACTGTTGTTTTGTACTTAATGCAGTTTCATGTCATGCAGAGCATTGAGAGTAAATGACATTTTCTTCAGTAAATTCTTATCAATATACAAGACAAATATATGGTCTAGTTCACTAGATCGGCATTTAACAGTTGACGCCCCCCCCCCTTCATAAAAGCTAGTAGTATTTGTTTATTTATTTTATTTATTTTTGTTAGACATCAGTCATAAAACAATTGCACAACAGTTAAAAGAAAGAATCCATGTTTATCTCAATCATTAGAACAATTCTCACTATTTTACACGGAACCAGGAACTGAAAATAATAACTATTTTCACTAAGCTTTACTTCCATAGGTAAAGCAAGAAATTTGTAATTTTCCACTAGAGAGCATAAAATAAAGGAATTTCCTGTCAAGTCATTTGATTAAAATCAATGACATCTTAGTTACTTCAAATAAGTTTTGCCAATCAGTGATGACATTTTTATACAAAAGCAAATTCAACATTTCTTAACAAGCTGAAGTGATTAACTTTCATTTGGTTGTCTTCAAAACACAACAGTTAATGTCTGTTTTACTAATCAATCAATTATTCTAAGAATATATCACTTTTTCCAACCATAGTATCTATCTAATGCAATAAAGAAACTTCTTACATGGCTACTCAACCTGCTTAATTAGCAGATAAACTAACTTCAGAATCCTGGGACCGCATGGCTTCAGTCATAGATTTGAAGATAACAATTAAGATGATATGGTCATGGTTAGAACATTGATTTAATGATGTAGTTTGACCTATAACCAATGTGTAGTACTGTAATATCTAAGACATAAGCTAAATCCATACCTAGGGCTACTCAATAATACCACCAATAACAGTATTTTTAGATTTAAAAAAAAAAACTAACTATTAATGTGGGAGAAAAATTAAAAATATAAAAATATTACCCAAGATTTAAAATATTTAAATTAAAATAAAACATAAAAGTCTTCTTTTCACATATGAAATAGTCTTCTTTTCACATATGAAATAGTCTATGCCTTTCAACATAAATCATACACATATAAGGAACAAAATAACTAAAAGGAGGGGTTTTAGGGATGTAAAAGTAAATTACGTTGCTTGGAAATAAGCCCAGCAAAGGGGATCTTTCCTTGGCTTTGATCTGTCAATTAAAAATTTAAGAACAACGAAATTATGAAAAATACTAAACAACTTTTTTAATGACAAAAAAAGAAAAGACAATTCTTCTCAGAAGGAAAAAACCCATATAACACATTCAATATAGTCTTCATTGCAATCAACTTGCTGTTGTATTTGTATACAATGACAATATACTAAATTGAATAATATAAGAAGCCAACCACATACCTTGTTTTCCTTGTCTTGTTTAGAATATTTAACTGTTTCCTTATGCTGATTGTGACAGCAAAAGTTTAGAATAATTTATTAAACAACCCTTTAGTAAGCCAAAGAATAAATAAAGTAAAAATAAATTCAATTAAGATGTAATACATGTACCCTTTTCTAAGATCTTGAAAACTTTTATATAATTTAAAATATCAGAATATGTTGATTTTGCAAACTTGTGTTCAAACACCAATACTAAAAGTATATTTTGAATGATTATTTATGATATCTATGCTAATATGGTTTTGGTTAAAAGGGCATTGAAGATGTGAGTTTAAATCACACTTTGATCAACTTTATCATCTATTTCTAAAGGATGAATAAAATAAATTTCAGTACAATATTACGTTAATTCAATCAGCAATACACCATCCCTTGCAAAGCTGACTATGGTTTGTGAAAGAAAATAACCCAATAATTCTAATATTGGGAGGTGTGGGTGTGTGTATGTGGGGGGGCATAAAAGGATCAGAAACTCCTAGCAGTTTGATCCACAACATTGTATCAATTCTTGATTGAAACCTATTTACTCCACTTATAACTCAAATGCTCTTGGGAAAACAAGCATTATCTTTTCTCCTGAAATATATGCCTATTCTACCAATATTTACACAGTTCTGGGATGATATTTGTACAACAAATTTCTAGCTGACTAAAAACTATCTACTAATACTGATTAAAAAGTGGGGTCAGCTTTAGTTCACCTATCACCAAATTTGAACAATTTGATGGTGGATGACCCAACTGGAAAGATCGAAATGTCTTATAGTCAGTGTTCCATAATCTTATTTTTTCTTATTTTTCAAGATAAATGATGATTTGCTATTTTCAAATGAGAACAGAAATATGTATCACCAGGTTGTAAATAGTTGTAAATAACAGCTAGCTGTCTAGCTCACCTGTAGCACCTCAATCACTTTACCAACTACTAACAAATTACTAAAAGGAAAGACTACTAATTAAATAGAAAGTCGACAATACTTTCAATATTGGCAATAAGGAGTTTTACATTAATCCAAGCATAGAATCATTAAATTGCTTAAGAGATAACTTTAATTACTTTCCTGATGCTTTGTTTAATAACTTGTTCATTGCTATCAGCATTTGTCTCTTTTCCATGTTAGGCATTCAAAAATATTCTAATTTATTAGTAAGATTGAAAATTACTATTATTGTTAAAAAAAAAAATTTACTACCCTTTACAATCTGAGTTCAAATCCTGCCACGGTTAACTTTGCCTTTCATCCTTACAGGGTCAATAAAATAAAGCACCAGTAATACACTGGGGTAATTGCTAGCCTTGTAGAAAAAAATGATTATTATTGTTATTATTATTATTATTACTACTACGTATGGCCATTTACGTTCTGAGTTCAAATTTACCTTTTGTCCTTATGGGGTCAATAAAATAAAGTACCAGTCACACACTGGGGTCGATTTAATCGACTATCCCCTCCCCAAAAATTGCTGGCCTTGTACCTATATAAGAAACCATTATTTTTATTATTATTATGCGGTGGATTATTATTATTATAGGGCAGCGGATTGGCAGTATCGGTAGAGGGTCGGACGCCATGCTTTCCAGCATAGTTACGTCTCTTTACGATCTGAGTTCAAATCCCGCCGAGGTTAACTTTGCCTTTCATCCTTACGAGGTCGATAAAATAAAGTACCAGTAATGCACTGTGTAATTGCTGGCCTTGTGCCTAAAGTAGAAACAATTATTATTATTATTATGCAAAATAACCAGAATAAGTTTGGAAAATTTAGCAATCATTATTGATGAAACAACAAACAATGAAGTCTAAACTAATGAATAAGTTACTTATTTTCTTTCCTTTTGTTATCTAGTGAATAGTTTTGCCTCATAATTCTAACATCACTATTTTTTATGACAAAAAATAGCTAAAAAAAAATATGACCAATCTCTTATATGTAAAGTTGGAGTATCTGGTAGGCTAATGTTTTTTCTCCTAATATTCCCAGCTGAAATGTCTTATATGCCCAGTGGTTCTATATGCCACCTAATACAGTAATTTTGTAATTGATTTCATTATTCAGTAAATAAAATTATCTAATGGCATTGTCAGCACTTACAAACTTTACTAGTATGGTGTAACTCAATGTATAAGACTGCCGGAGTGAAGGTGTGTGTGTGTGTGGGGGGGGGGGGGGGGGGGGTTCATGACAAGCAGTTAAATGATTGGTTGACTTTATCCTTCTATAAGACAACAGCATCTCATTCTATTTAAATAACTACAATGGAAAGTTACAGATAATCACAAAAAGTGAAAGTATTGTATGGTTAAATATTTTTCTTGGCTTTCATTTGTAAGTTCAAGTCCTCCTGTGGGCCTAGAAAAGTCAGCAGTTATGGTGATCAGACCCAAACCAGAGTCTACCTTACTACAGAAACTTGGTTCTAGTCCCAATTACAGGCAGTATGTGAAAATAAGTGTACAACAGTCCATCTCTTGTTAAACCCATCATTCCAACCATGCCGAATCCCCTGCTATTGTATAAGAGATTCCACAACAATAAAAGCTACATGCAAGATTAGTTTATAGTTTATAACAAATACAGAACAATACAGATTTAAAGAATTTATTTATTTTCAAAATGATCTTATATAGGAATTTCAATTCCTGAAACAATATGGTTGCTTGTTAATTCAGTCTAATATCTAAAACACATGTTTAGCTATTAGTAATTCAATGGTCATGGGTTCAAACCTGACGACAAGTAAATGATACTAAGCATTAAAAGCATTAATTGGAGGTTGAAAAAAGTAACAGGTTACAACACAATACCTTCCTAACACTAAATACTCTCTCACAACACAATATCTTCCTAACACTAAATACTCTCTCACAACACAATATCTTCCTAACACTAAATACTCTCTCACAACACAATATCTTCCCAACACTAAATACTCTCTCACAACACAATGCTTTCTTACACAAAATACTCTCTCACAACACAATACCTTCCTAACACTAAATACTCTCTCACAACACAAGGTCTTCCTAACACTAAATACTCTCTCACAACACAATACCTTCCTAACACTAAATACTCTCACACAACACAATATCTTCCTAACACTAAATACTCTCTCACAACACAATATCTTCCTAACACTAAATACTCTCTCACAACACAATGTCTTCCTAACACAAAATACTCTCTCACAACACAATACCTTCCTAACACTAAATACTCTCTCACAACACAAGGTCTTCCTAACACTAAATACTCTCTCACAACACAATACCTTCCTAACACTAAATACTCTCACACAACACAATATCTTCCTAACACTAAATACTCTCTCACAACACAATATCTTCCTAACACTAAATACTCTCTCACAACACAATATCTTCCTAACACTAAATACTCTCTCACAACACAATATCTTCCTAACACTAAATACTCTCTCACAACACAATATCTTCCTAACACTAAATACACTCTCACAACACAATGTCTTCCTAACACAAAATACTCTCTCACAACACAATACCTTCCTAACACTAAATACTCTCTCACAACACAAGGTCTTCCTAACACTAAATACTCTCTCACAACACAATACCTTCCTAACACTAAATACTCTCACACAACACAATACCTTCCTAACACTAAATACTCTCTCACAACACAATATCTTCCTAACACTAAATACTCTCTCACAACACAATATCTTCCTAACACTAAATACTCTCTCACAACACAATATCTTCCTAACACTAAATACTCTCTCACAACACAATATCTTCCTAACACTAACTACTCTCTCACAACACAATATCTTCCTAACACTAAATACTCTCTGACAACACAATATCTTCCTAACACTAAATACTCTCTCACAACACAATATCTTCCTAACACTAAATACTCTCTCACAACACAATACCTTCCTAACACTAAATACTCTCTCACAACACAATATCTTCCTAACACTGAATACTCTCTCACAACACAATATCTTCCTAACACTAAATACTCTCTCACAACACAATATCTTCCTAACACTAAATACTCTCACACAACACAATATCTTCCTAACACTAAATACTCTCTCACAACACAATATCTTCCTAACACAAAATACTCTCACACAACACAATATCTTCCTAACACTAAATACTCTCTCACAACACAATATCTTCCTAACACTAAATACTCTCACACAACACAATATCTTCCTAACACTAAATACTCTCTCACAACACAATATCTTCCTAACACAAAATACTCTCTCACAACACAATGTCTTCCTAACTCTAAATACTCTATCACAACACAATATCTTCCTAACACTAAATACTCTCTCACAACACAATATCTTCCTAACACTAAATACTCTCTCACAACACAATATCTTCCTAACTCTAAATACTCTCTCACAACACAATATCTTCCTAACACTAAATACTCTCACACAACACAATATCTTCCTAACTCTAAATACTCTCTCACAACACAATATCTTCCTAACACTAAATACTCTCACACAACACAATATCTTCCTAACACTAAATACTCTCACACAACACAATATCTTCCTAACACTAAATACTCTCTCACAACACAATATCTTCCTAACTCTAAATACTCTCTCACAACACAATATCTTCCTAACACTAAATACTCTCACACAACACAATATCTTCCTAACACTAAATACTCTCTCACAACACAATGTCTTCCTAACACTAAATACTCTCTCACAACACAATATCTTCCTAACACAAAATACTCTCTCACAACACAATATCTTCCTAACACTAAATACTCTCACACAACACAATATCTTCCTAACACTAAATACTCTCTCACAACACAATATCTTCCTAACACTAAATACTCTCTCACAACACAATGTCTTCGTAACACTAAATACTCTCTCACAACACAATGTCTTCCTAACACTAAATACTCTCTCACAACACAATGTCTTCCTAACACTAAATACTCTCTCACAACACAATGTCTTCGTAACACTAAATACTCTCTCACAACACAATGTCTTCGTAACACTAAATACTCTCTCACAACACAATGTCTTCCTAACACTAAATACTCTCTCACAACACAATGTCTTCCTAACACTAAATACTCTCTCACAACACAATGTCTTCGTAACACTAAATACTCTCTCACAACACAATGTCTTCGTAACACTAAATACTCTCTCACAACACAATGTCTTCCTAACACAAAATATTCTCTCACAACACAATATCTTCCTAACACTAAATACTCTCTCACAACACAATATCTTCCTAACACTAAATACTCTCTCACAACACAATGTCTTCGTAACACTAAATACTCTCTCACAACACAATGTCTTCCTAACACAAAATATTCTCTCACAACACAATATCTTCCTAACACTAAATACTCTCTCACAACACAATGTCTTCGTAACACTAAATACTCTCTCACAACACAATGTCTTCCTAACACTAAATACTCTCTCACAACACAATGTCTTCGTAACACTAAATACTCTCTCACAACACAATGTCTTCGTAACACTAAATACTCTCTCACAACACAATGTCTTCCTAACACTAAATACTCTCTCACAACACAATGTCTTCCTAACACTAAATACTCTCTCACAACACAATATCTTCCTAACACTAAATACTCTCTCACAACACAATGTCTTCGTAACACTAAATACTCTCTCACAACACAATGTCTTCCTAACACAAAATATTCTCTCACAACACAATATCTTCCTAACACTAAATACTCTCTCACAACACAATATCTTCCTAAAACTAAATACTATCTCACAACACAATGTCTTCCTAACACTAAATACTATCTCACAACACAATATCTTCCTAACACAAAATACTCTCTCACAACACAATATCTTCCTAACACTAAATACTCTCTCACAACACAATATCTTCCTAACACTAAATACTATCTCACAACACAATGTCTTCCTAACACTAAATACTATCTCACAACACAATGTCTTCCTAACACAAAATACTCTCTCACAACACAATGTCTTCCTAACACTAAATACTATCTCACAAGACAATATCTTCCTAACACTAAATACTCTCTCTCAACACAATGTCTTCCTAACACTAAATACTCTCTCACAACACAATATCTTCCTAACACTAAATACTCTCTCTCAACACAATATCTTCCTAACACTAAATACTCTCTCTCAACACAATATCTTCCTAACACTAAATACTCTCTCACAACACAATATCTTCCTAACACTAAATACTCTCTCACAACACAATGTCTTCCTAACACAATATACTCTCTCACAACACAATATCTTCCTAACACTAAATACTCTCTCACAACACAATATCTTCCTAACACTAGATACTCTCTCACAACACAATATCTTCCTAACACTAAATACTCTCTCACAACACAATATCTTCCTAACACTAAATACTCTCTCACAACACAATATCTTCCTAACACTAAATACTCTCTCACAACACAATATCTTCCTAACACTAAATACTCTCTCACAACACAATATCTTCCTAACACTAAATACTCTCTCACAACACAATATCTTCCTAACACTAAATACTCTCTCACAACACAATATCTTCCTAACACTAAATACTCTCTCACAACACAATGTCTTCCTAACACTAAATACTCTCACACAACACAATGTCTTCCTAACACTAAATACTCTCTCACAACAGAATGTCTTCCTAACACTAAATACTCTCTCACAACACAATGTCTTCCTAACTCTAAATACTCTCACACAACACAATTTCTTCTTAACACTAAATACTCTCTCACAACACAATGTCTTCCTAACACTAAATACTCTCTCACAACACAATGTCTTCCTAACACTAAATACTCTCTCACAACACAATGTCTTCCTAACACAAAATACTCTCTCACAACACAATGTCTTCCTAACTCTAAATACTCTCACACAACACAATATCTTCCTAACGCTAAATACTCTCTCACAACACAATGTCTTCCTAACACTAAATACTCTCTCACAACACAATATCTTCGTAACACTAAATACTCTCTCACAACACAATGTCTTCCTAACACTAAATACTCTCTCACAACACAATGTCTTCCTAACTCTAAATACTCTCACACAACACAATATCTTCCTAACACAAAATACTCTCTCACAACACAATGTCTTCCTAACTCTAAATACTCTCACACAACACAATATCTTCCTAACGCTAAATACTCTCTCACAACACAATGTCTTCCTAACACTAAATACTCTCTCACAACACAATATCTTCGTAACACTAAATACTCTCTCACAACACAATGTCTTCCTAACACTAAATACTCTCTCACAACACAATGTCTTCCTAACTCTAAATACTCTCACACAACACAATATCTTCCTAACACTAAATACTCTCTCACAACACAATGTCTTCCTAACACAAAATACTCTGTCACAACACAATGTCTTCCTAACTCTAAATACTCTTACATAACACAATATCTTCCTAACACTAAATACTCTCTCACAACACAATGTCTTCCTAACACTAATTACTATCTCACAACACAATATCTTCCTAACACTAAATACTATCTCACAACACAATATCTTCCTAACACTAAATACTCTCTCACAACACAATATCTTCCTAACACTAAATACTCTCTCACAACACAATATCTTCCTAACACTAAATACTCTCTCACAACACAATATCTTCCTAACACTAAATACTCTCTCACAACACAAGGTCTTCCTAACACTAAATACTCTCTCACAACACAATGTCTTCATAACACTAAATACTCTCTCACAACACAATGTCTTCCTAAAACTAAATACTCTCTCACAACACAATATCTTCCTAACACTAAATACTCTCTCACAACACAATATCTTCCTAACACTAAATACTATCTCACAACACAATATCTTCCTAACACTAAATACTCTCTCACAACACAATGTCTTCGTAACACTAAATACTCTCTCACAACACAATGTCTTCCTAAAACTAAATACGCTCTCACAACACAATATCTTCCTAACACTAAATACTCTCTCACAACACAATATCTTCCCAACACTAAATACTCTCTCACAACACAATATCTTCCTAACACAAAATACTCTCTCACAACACAATATCTTCCTAACACTAAATACTCTCACACAACACAATATCTTCCTAACACTAAATACTCTCACACAACACAATATCTTCCTAACACTAAATACTCTCTCACAACACAATATCTTCCTAACACTAAATACTCTCTCACAACACAATGTCTTCGTAACACTAAATACTCTCTCACAACACAATGTCTTCCTAACACTAAATACTCTCTCACAACACAATGTCTTCCTAACACTAAATACTCTCTCACAACACAATGTCTTCGTAACACTAAATACTCTCTCACAACACAATGTCTTCGTAACACTAAATACTCTCTCACAACACAATGTCTTCCTAACACTAAATACTCTCTCACAACACAATGTCTTCCTAACACTAAATACTCTCTCACAACACAATATCTTCCTAACACTAAATACTCTCTTACAACACAATGTCTTCGTAACACTAAATACTCTCTCACAACACAATGTCTTCGTAACACTAAATACTCTCTCACAACACAATGTCTTCGTAACACTAAATACTCTCTCACAACACAATGTCTTCCTAACACTAAATACTCTCTCACAACACAATGTCTTCCTAACACTAAATACTCTCTCACAACACAATGTCTTCGTAACACTAAATACTCTCTCACAACACAATGTCTTCGTAACACTAAATACTCTCTCACAACACAATGTCTTCCTAACACAAAATATTCTCTCACAACACAATATCTTCCTAACACTAAATACTCTCTCACAACACAATGTTTTCCTAACACAAAATACTCTCTCACAACACAATATCTTCCTAACACTAAATACTCTCTCACAACACAATATCTTCCTAACACTAAATACTCTCTCACAACACAATGTCTTCCTAACACTAAATACTCTCTCACAACACAATATCTTCCTAACACTAAATACTCTCTCACAACACAATATATTCCTAACACTAAATACTATCTCACAACACAATATCTTCCTAACACTAAATACTCTCTCACAACACAATGTCTTCGTAACACTAAATACTCTCTTACAACACAAGGTCTTCCTAACACTAATTACTATCTCACAACACAATATCTTCCTAACACTAAATACTATCTCACAACACAATATCTTCCTAACACTAAATACTCTCTCACAACACAATATCTTCCTAACACTAAATACTCTCTCACAACACAATATCTTCCTAACACTAAATACTCTCTCCCAACACAATATCTTCCTAACACTAAATACTCTCTCACAACACAAGGTCTTCCTAACACTAAATACTCTCTCACAACACAATGTCTTCATAACACTAAATACTCTCTCACAACACAATATCTTCCTAACACTAAATACTCTCTCACAACACAATATCTTCCTAACGCTAAATACTCTCTCACAACACAATGTCTTCCTAACACTAAATACTCTCTCACAACAAAATATCTTCCTAACACTAAATACTCTCTCACAACAAAATATCTTCCTAACACTAAATACTCTCTCACAACACAATATCTTCCTAACACTAAATACTCTCACACAACATCTTCCTAACACTAAATACTCTCTCACAACACAATATCTTCCTAACACTAAATACTATCTCACAACACAATATCTTCCTAACACTAAATACTCTCTCACAACACAATATCTTCCTAACACTAAATACTCTCTCACAACACAATATCTTCCTAACACTAAATACTATCTCACAACACAATATCTTCCTAACACTAAATACTCTCTCACAACACAATGTCTTCGTAACACTAAATACTCTCTTACAACACAATGTCTTCCTAACACTAATTACTATCTCACAACACAATATCTTCCTAACACTAAATACTATCTCACAACACAATATCTTCCTAACACTAAATACTCTCTCACGACACAATATCTTCCTGACACTAAATACTCTCTCACAACACAATATCTTCCTAACACTAAATACTCTCTCACAACACAATATCTTCCTAACACTAAATACTATCTCACAACACAATATCTTCCTAACACTAAATACTCTCTCACAACACAATGTCTTCGTAACACTAAATACTCTCTCACAACACAATGTCTTCCTAAAACTAAATACTCTCTCACAACACAATATCTTCCTAACACTAAATACTCTCTCACAACACAATGTCCTCCTAAAACTAAATACTCTCTCACAACACAATATCTTCCTAACACTAAATACTCTCTCACAACACAATATCTTCCTAACACAAAATACTCTCTCACAACACAATATCTTCCTAACACAAAATACTCTCTCACAACACAATATCTTCCTAACACAAAATACTCTCACACAACACAATATCTTCCTAACACTAAATACTCTCTCACAACACAATATCTTCCTAACACTAAATACTCTCACACAACACAATATCTTCCTAACACTAAATACTCTCTCACAACACAATATCTTCCTAACACTAAATACTCTCTCACAACACAATATCTTCCTAACACTAAATACTCTCTCACAACACAATATCTTCCTAACACTAGATACTCTCTCACAACACAATATCTTCCTAACACTAAATACTCTCTCACAACACAATATCTTCCTAACACTAAATACTCTCTCACAACACAATATCTTCCTAACACTAAATACTCTCTCACAACACAATATCTTCCTAACACTAAATACTCTCTCACAACACAATATCTTCCTAACACTAAATACTCTCTCACAACACAATATCTTCCTAACACTAAATACTCTCTCACAACACAATATCTTCCTAACACTAAATACTCTCTCACAACACAATATCTTCCTAACACTAAATACTCTCTCACAACACAATATCTTCCTAACACTAAATACTCTCTCACAACACAATGTCTTCCTAACACTAAATACTCTCTCACAACACAATGTCTTCCTAACACTAAATACTCTCACACAACACAATGTCTTCCTAACACTAAATACTCTCTCACAACAGAATGTCTTCCTAACACTAAATACTCTCTCACAACACAATGTCTTCCTAACTCTAAATACTCTCACACAACACAATATCTTCCTAACACTAAATACTCTCTCACAACACAATGTCTTCCTAACACTAAATACTCTCTCACAACACAATGTCTTCCTAACACTAAATACTCTCACACAACACAATGTCTTCCTAACACTAAATACTCTCTCACAACTCAATATCTTCCTAACACTAAATACTCTCTCACAACACAATGTCTTCCTAACACTAAATACTCTCTCACAACACAATGTCTTCCTAACACAAAATACTCTCTCACAACACAATGTCTTCCTAACTCTAAATACTCTCACACAACACAATATCTTCCTAACACTAAATACTATCTCACAACACAATGTCTTCCTAACACTAAATACTCTCTCACAACACAATATCTTCCTAACTCTAAATACTCTCACACAACACAATATCTTCCTAACGCTAAATACTCTCTCACAACACAATGTCTTCCTAACACTAAATACTCTCTCACAACACAATATCTTCCTAACACTAAATACTCTCTCACAACAAAATATCTTCCTAACACTAAATACTCTCTCACAACACAATGTCTTCCTAACACAAAATACTCTGTCACAACACAATGTCTTCCTAACTCTAAATACTCTTACATAACACAATATCTTCCTAACACTAAATACTCTCTCACAACACAATGTCTTCGTAACACTAAATACTCTCTCACAACACAATATCTTCCTAACACTAAATACTCTCTCACAACA
The DNA here is from genome assembly GCA_964016885.1 of Eledone cirrhosa. Lineage (NCBI taxonomy): Eukaryota > Metazoa > Mollusca > Cephalopoda > Octopoda > Eledonidae > Eledone > Eledone cirrhosa. The sequence goes on along the minus strand of OZ024746.1, from coordinate 12,131,751 downwards.
CAATATCTTCCTAACACTAAATACTCTCTCACAACACAATATCTTCCTAACACTAAATACTCTCTCACAACACAATGTCTTCCTAACACTAATTACTATCTCACAACACAATATCTTCCTAACACTAAATACTCTCTCACAACACAATGTCTTCCTAACACTAAATACTCTCTCACAACACAATGTCTTCCTAACTCTAAATACTCTCACACAACACAATATCTTCCTAACACTAAATACTCTCTCACAACACAATGTCTTCCTAACACAAAATACTCTCTCACAACACAATGTCTTCCTAACTCTAAATACTCTCTCACAACACAATGTCTTCCTAACTCTAAATACTCTCACACAACACAATATTTTCCTAACACTAAATACTCTCTCACAACACAATGTCTTCCTAACACAAAATACTCTCTCACAACACAATGTCTTCCTAACACTAAATACTCTCTCACAACACAATATCTTCCTAACACTAAATACTATCTCACAACACAATATCTTCCTAACACTAAATACTCTCTCACAACACGTCTTCCTAACACTAAATACTCTCACAACACAATATCTTCCTAACACTAAATACTCTCTCACAACACAATGTCTTCCTAACACTAAATACTCTCTCACAACACAATATCTTCCTAACACTAAATACTCTCTCACAACACAATATCTTCCTAACACTAAATACTCTCTCACAACACAATATCTTCCTAACACTAAATACTCTCTCACAACACAATATCTTCCTAACACTAAATACTCTCTCACAACACAATATCTTCCTAACACTAAATACTCTCACACAACACAATATCTTCCTAACACTAAATACTCTCTCACAACACAATGTCTTCCTAACACTGAATACTCTCTCACAACACACTATCTTCCTAACACTAAATACTCTCTCACAACACAATATCTTCCTAACACTAAATACTCTCTCACAACACAATGTCTTCCTAACTCTAAATACTCTCACACAACACAATATTTTCCTAACACTAAATACTCTCTCACAACACAAGGTCTTCCTAACACTAAATACTCTCTCACAACACAAGGTCTTCCTAACACTAAATACTCTCTCACAACACAATATCTTCCTAACACTAAATACTCTCTCACAACACAATATCTTCCTAACACTAAATACTCTCTCACAACACAATATCTTCCTAACACTAAATACTCTCTCACAACACAATATCTTCCTAACACTAAATACTCTCTCACAACACAATGTCTTCCTAACACTAAATACTCTCTCACAACACAATATCTTCCTAACACTAAATACTCTCTCACAACACAATGTCTTCCTAACACTAAATACTCTCTCACAACATAATATCTTCCTAACACTAAATACTCTCTCACAACACAAGGTCTTCCTAACACTAAATACTTTCTCACAACACAATATCTTCCTAACACTAAATACTCTCTCACAACACAAGGTCTTCCTAACACTAAATACTCTCTCACAACACAATATCTTCCTAACACTAAATACTTTCTCACAACACAATATCTTCCCAACACTAAATACTCTCTCACAACACAATATCTTCCTAACACTAAATACTCTCTCACAACACAATATCTTCCTAACACTAAATACTCTTTCACAACACAATATCTTCCTAACACTAAATACTCTCTCACAACACAAGGTCTTCCTAACACTAAATACTCTCTCACAACACAATATCTTCCTAACACTAAATACTCTCTCACAACACAATGTCTTCCTAACACTAAATACTCTCTCACAACACAATGTCTTCCTAACACTAAATACTCTCTCACAACACAATGTCTTCCTAACACTAAATACTCTCTCACAACACAATATCTTCCTAACACTAAATACTCTCTCACAACACAATGTCTTCCTAACACTAAATACTCTCTCACAACACAATGTCTTCCTAACACTAAATACTCTCTCACAACACAATGTCTTCCTAACACTAAATACTCTCTCACAACACAATATCTTCCTAACACTAAATACTATCTCACAACACAATATCTTCCTAACACTAAATACTCTCTCACAACACAATATCTTCCTAACACTAAATACTCTCTCACAACACAATATCTTCCTAACACTAAATACTCTCTCACAACACAATATCTTCCTAACACTAAATACTCTCTCACAACACAAGGTCTTCCTAACACTCTCTCACAACATAATATCTTCCTAACACTAAATACTCTCTCACAACACAATATCTTCCTAACACTAAATACTCTCTCACAACACAAGGTCTTCCTAACACTAAATACTCTCTCACAACACAATATCTTCCTAACACTAAATACTCTCTCACAACACAAGGTCTTCCTAACACTAAATACTCTCTCACAACACAATATCTTCCTAACACTAAATACTCTCACACAACACAATATCTTCCTAACACTAAATACTCTCTCACAACACAATATCTTCCTAACACTAAATACTCTCTCACAACACAATATCTTCCTAACACTAAATACTCTCTCACAACACAATACCTTCCTAACACTAAATACTCTCTCACAACACAATACCTTCCTAACACTAAATACTCTCACACAACACAATGTCTTCCCAACACTAAATACTCTCTCACAACACAATATCTTCCTAACACTAAATACTCTCTCACAACACAATATCTTCCTAACACAAAATACTCTCTCACAACACAATGTCTTCCTAACTTTAAATACTCTCACACAACACAATATCTTCCTAACACTAAATACTCTCTCACAACACAATATCTTCCTAACACTAAATACTCTCTCACAACATTAACAAACAAGGTAGCAAGGTTTATATGAGTTTGGTTACTGGACACAACACAGTAACTATGATAAGGTTTGATCAATCAACTAGTCTGTAAGTATGTGTGTGTGAATGTGTCTGTGTATATGTCTGTGTGCATGTGTGCAATTGTGAGTGTGTGCATGTGTGTATCTGTGTGTGTATATATGTGTGCACACATGTGCATATGTATATATGTGTGTTCATGTGCATATGCACATATGCACCTGTGTGTGTCTGAGTTTTTGTGTGTGCAAGCATGCATTTGAACACATCTTAAAAGACCGAGGTCTATGATTAGTGAAATACTACAAGATTTTAGAAAACCATCAAAGAGCTGAGAATTAGTTATATAGATATAATCTAAATGCTACGTTATTATGTTTCCACTAGAAAAAGCCTTTCAAATTCCACCGCAATATGGAAATATTAAAAAAAATTTCCACATATAAGTTCCATTCAGAATTTTGGGAGATTAGCAAACTTGCTCATTTTTAGAATAAGAAAACCAATGCTGGCTGCCCCACCACCACTTCTACAGACACCACCACCACCATTTCTACAGACACCACCACCACCATTTCTACAGACACCACCACCACTATTTCTACAGACACCACCACCACCATTTCTACAGACACCACCACCACCATCTACTTGATGCTTTTACAAAGCACCACTGATGCTCAAAAGAAAGAGGCCTGGAAATGTAACTATGAGAGAATGCAGAGAATGAATGGGAGGAGCAGAGACTACCCTCAATCTACCCAACAGAAGGACCAGCTATTAAAGTTGCTAGTTATAGGATCAAAGAAGCAATTAAGGAGATGAAGAACTGTAAAGAAGTAGGAGTCAAGCTAGTAACCCACATAGTCAATCAGGTAATACAGGATGGAGTCCAATCATAAATTACTACAAGGGCAAAGGTGATGCTCGAGAAAGGAGCAACTTCAGAAGAATAAAACTAATGGACCAAGTTATGAAAGTAACAGAAAGAGTTATAGCACAGGTAATTAGAGAAAGAGTCAAATTAGATGAGATACAGTTTGGTTTCATACTGGGAAAAGTACTACAGGTGCCCTCTTTTTAGTGAGGCAACTACAAGAGAAGTTCCTAGCAAAGAATAAGCCACTATATTTAGCTTTTGTTAATCTAGAAAAAGCCTTTGACAGAGTACCTCGATCTATTATCTGGTGGCCCTTAAGGAAATTAAGTGCAGAAAAATGGCTGGTGAGGGCAGTGCAAACCATGTACAGAGGAGCTGTCAGTAAAGTGAGAGTAGGAAATGAATATAGTGAGGAATTCAAAGTGCAGGTAGGAGTTCATTAGGGTTCAGTTCTTAGCTCACTGCTGTTCATCATAGTTCTTCAAGCTATAACAGAGGAGTTTAAGACTGGCTGTCTTGGGAACTTTTTTTATGTGGCTGATCTGATCCATAGAAGAGGTTGACAGCTTCTGTTATCTAGGTGACTTAATCAGCAGTGGAGGCAGGTGCTCTCTAAGCATAATGGCTAGGATAAGGATAGGAAAGAAGTTTAGAGAGCTACTCCCACTGCTGACAACAAAAGGTTTCTCCCTACATGCAAAGCACAATGATGCGTGGTAGTGAAACATGGGCTGTGACTGTAGAGGGCATGTGTAAATTGGAGAGAAATGAAGCAGCAATGCTACATTGGATGTGTAATGTAAATGTGAGAGGAAGGCAGAGCTTGGATAAACTGAGGGAGAAACTGGGTTTAAGAGGAATCTGAGGTGGTGTACAAGAGAAAAGATTGCATTGGTACGAACATGTGATGTGCATGGATGATGACTGCGGGATGAAGAAGTGGAAGGAAATCCCAGTGGTAGGAAACTGCAGAGGTAAACCAAGAAAGACCTGGACAGTGTTGGTGAGAGCTGATCTCAAATCACCAAGACACACAGGAGTTGAAGGAACACGGTGAGTGAAGAAATGCTGTGCTGAAAAGGAGCCATTCAACCCATGTAAGAGTGGAAAACAGTTGGAAAAACGCTGATGATGATGATGTATTATCACTATCTTGAATGTGATTACAGTCCATGTCATTTTAACACTCATTTCTACACAAAGTAAAGGTCTGTGCAAGCCAAGTTGTCCCTTGCCTGAACATCTCTAGGTTGTGTAATAGATTGTACAATGACACACAATCCACTCCACAATGAACTGTGGAGCATATGGAACCTTTACAATGGTAGATAATAGCCCACATGGCCATTCTGTTAATATCCCTCTTTGAATATGTCAAATGGGTGTTGATACATCATACTAGCTGAGCATTACATCCTACTCTGTAAGGACACAATTTCAATAAGCTGCTTAACCCTTTCAATACTGCTTCAAATCACATCTGTTTCTATTATCTAAAACAGTTTATTTTATATTTTATAAAACAGTTTTTTTATATTGACATAAAAATCCTTCCATCGTAATTTTATGTAAGTACGTTTGCTAAGTTATGATCCAAATACCAGCTTGATAATGAGAAAGTTATTTATTTTACTAAGTGCCTCCAAATTATTGGTTATTTTCAAAATATGTAGTGTCTTTCAGAAGAAATATGGTAACGAAAGGGTTAAGGACATCAACTGTAGAAAAGAATATACTGCTTTCTACCAGTTGTTTACAAAACAGATGCCTCTTTAGATCCTGACACTTGTTATATAAATGCCATTTAGGTCGTACATTAAGCATACAAAGCTAGCTAATGCCTCCTTCATCTCTATTAGTTTCATCATTGCTGAGAAAAAAAAAAAAAAAATCACTTGATTTTTGCTTTACCCCAAAGAATCTTCTAACATTATCTGCTCTATTGAATGTGTGGAATATAGTTAACATTTCTACTTTGCCGAGATCAAGTACACTCTTAATCTCCAAACTACTTGATACTATACAGCCAGAACCAAGATATTGCTATCTATGTTTAAAGAAAATTTATTTTACAGTGATGTAAAATAAAAGTGTTCCATTGGTGTGTTTGTGTCATCAGCAATTTATAATTACCTGCTTCAACAAACCATCTTTGTATGTGTCAAAGACAGGAATAACCAAGTTAAAATCTGCTAAGAAACTGCCATTGAATTGGTAGCCAAGATCTGAGACTGCTGATTGTCTCATTTCTTTACCATCTGTTAGACAGGAATTATTCTAAACACTATGACAAGTTTCGCCTCTCAGTGGGTGCTAAAGATATTTCTGCTTCACTAACTTGATCCTCAGATGCTGGTGTGAGTGCATCCTGATGGGAGGTGTATATATGTATATATATATATATATATATAAATATATATACACCTTGTAAGTAGATGAGAAAACAGAACCCAGATCCCCTCAGGGAAATGGCCTTGCTCAGTATGTAGGAAAGGTGTAGGTAGGAACTCCATTCTCTACCCCAAATGCAAACAATGGGTACACAAGAGATGTAGCGGGATCTCAGGAAGCTTAATTAAGAATGTAGGATTCACATGCAGCAGCTGTGCTGAAACAGCAAGCAAACAGCCACAGGAAACAAGTACCACCAATCTCTGGGAGGGCCCTGTAGAAACAGTAGACAGCTTCTGCTACCTAGGTGACCGAATTAGCAACGGAGGTGGGTGCTCAGAAAGTACAATAACTAGGGTAAGAACGGGATGGAAGAAGTTTAGGGAACTACTACCACTGCTAGCTGCAAAAGGCTTCTCCCTCAGAATGAAAGGCAGACTGTATGATGCGTGTATCCGAACAGCGATGTTGCATGGTAGTGAGACCTGGGCGCTGAAGGTGGAAGACTTACGTAGATTAGAGAGAAACGAAGCCTGCATGCTCCGATGGATGTGTAACAGTAATATACGTGAACGACAAAGCATAAAGGAATTGAGAGAGAGACTGAGCATAAGAGGAATCAAATGCTGCGTGCAGGAGAGGCGGTTACGCTGGTATGGACATGTGATGCGTATGAAGGATGACAGCTGCATAAAAAGGTGCAGAGCACTAGAAGTTGATGGAAACCGCGGAGTGGGGAGACCCAAGATGACTTGGGATGAGGTGATAAAAGCCGACCTTACCCAACTACACCTCTCAAAGGCAATGACACACGACCGTGACTTCTGGCGTCACGCAGTAATACAGGGTACCCGACCTCCCATGGGTACATGCTGAAGCATATAAACAATATGCCCCCACTCCCCCCACCGCAAGGTGGTCGTGGAGGTGCCACGGCAAAAAAGCACCCAGCCCACACTGTAAAGTGGACGTGTAGGCGCCACGAAAAAGCACCCAGCACTCACTGTAAATGAGGTTGGTGTTAGGAAGGGCATCCAGCTGTAGAAATCAAGCCAGATCAGTTCCTGTATGAGCAAGGCATGGTCAGCCGACCAGACACTGCCCACAACAGGACAACCCGTCTAACCCATGCTAGCGTGGAAGAACGGACGTAAAACGGTGATGATGATGATGATGATGACACCTCCTAGTATCCCTGACCTCTGGAAAGCTAAAAACGTCCAAAAAGTGAAGTAACTGCTAAGATTAGTCTATATAATTATATTTCTAGGCTAACAAAAAGTTGAGACAGCAGAAATAAAATATTTATGGCAGCCATTTTAAAAATCCAAAATGGTAACTAGGCAGATGGCAACATTATTTTCTTGATTCAAAAAGTATATAGTTATGCTAATCTTCAAAATTTTGAATGTAACACCATAGCAAACCTGACAAGTAAAGGAGAAAAGCTCTTATGTTAATCATATAAGGAAATGTAGTTCTTCTCAATAAAAGCATACAGTTATCCAGCACTCAAAGGATCTACAACGACAATAGTTATCAACATTGGGGGGGATTGAGTTTTTTTTTTTTTGTTTTTTTTTTTTTACACCTCACCTGAATTTTTAAAACTGCGATTCCTCAAATTATTGAAGTATGAATCAGAACTTAGCAAATTGTAGATCCCTGAAATAATAGTGTAATTTAATCCCTGAAAAGAACATGGTACAATTTCTACAGAATATATAGTTCTTTCAAAACTCTGTCACCATTTTTTTCCTTTCATTCAATGTTTTGAAATAAAAATATGAAAAAGATTAAAGATAATACATCAAAACAATAAAACCTTTAGTTTACTAATTTATGAATGTAAATTTAAACATCATTATTATTGTTATTATTATTATTAACATCATCATGAGAGCAGTGGATTGACAGAATCATTAACACATCAGGCAAATACCTGGTAGCATTTGTTCCCAGTTCTAATGATCTGAGTTCAAATTCTGCTACGGTTCCCTTTGCCTTTTATTTTTCTGCAGTAGGAATCAATGTAATCATCTTTCCCCTTCCCTAAATATTGCTGGCCTTGTGCCTAAACTAGAAATTGTTATTATCATCATCATTATCATTAATATAGAGCTACAAATAAAATACTTTTCTGGTATTTAGTTTTACATTTTCATGTTCTGAGTTCAAACTCAACAAAGATAGATTTTGGTCATCTTTCTAAGGTAATTAAAATAAAGTACCAGTCAAGTACAATAGAATTAATCTAATCTAACCCACCTAGCAAAGTTTTTGACCTTGTATCTTTATTATTATTATATATATATGTGTGTGTGTATATATCACCATACTCTACTACACCAAGTATTGAGTACTCTGGTGAGTAATGATCTAAATAGATTTTTACTGCATCCATATTGATATATACATATATATATATATATTGTTATACTTTGGGAGGGTCATGTTGCCAATAAGAAACACACGCACCAGTTGCTTTCACTCCAATTTATTATAAATTAAATTTATAAATTTAAGAATTTATAAATTTCCGGTTGGTTGGATGGCTCCACAACCGGGCGGTTGTTCATATATTGTCAAAGTTCTTTCGTCACACATTCTGTGACCTCTTCAGTGACTGGGGATTATATATAAAGAGGCCAGAATGACTGAGACTATATCAAATATTAATCAAAAAGAGGAGCACATAGGACAATGATGATGGAAAAAGCAACAGTTCCTTTTCATCAATCAACTTGTGGAAATCACAATAGTTTCAACATATGAACACATGCAGACATAATGAAATAAGAATACAATGAAGTAGATTATCAGAGACCAGTTCTTTATCGAGTTTACTGGCTACATTTTACTGTGACACTAATTCTAGAGACATTGTCATTCCTTGACTGGGCAGAAGAGTCCTCTCAATCGTTTTTGGCTTGGTTTTTATGGCTGGATAACATTCCAAACACCAACCACTTTACAGAATGTACTGGATGTATTTTATCATGACTCAAGCAAAGTTCTCATGTCCTTGGCATAGCTGAAAAGTCCTCTCAGCCCTTTTCTATAGTGACAACAATAATGACAACAATGGATATTATGATTTCTTCTTTGAACATAAGAGAATTGTTTTTGTAATGCTTATAAGGATCAGATAATTTTGATGTGATCAATTTTTTTGTTTTCCCTTTTATTTTGGGTTTTTTTTTTATAGCTGGGCATAATGATGATGATATTAACAACAACAATATTAATATTAATAATTTCTTTATAATAACAACAACAATTTTATTTCTATTCCAGAAAAGAAACTGAAAATAAATTATTTCAGAACCAAATAAAATGATCAAAGACTAGAAAGTTCAATATGATTCTTACCTGAAATATTTTTCTCTGTTGTTAGTAACCGTTGTAAGGTCCTTTTAATGATACTGTCATGTAAACTGTGAAATAATTCCTCTTTATCCACACTGTAAAACAAACAAGTGTCTCTAATATTACTCAACATGCCACAACATGTGTTTCAGTCTTATTGAAATAATAACCTCAATTAAGGAACAAAATTAAAGACACAATCAAAATATTTAACAAAATGAAACAACACTTTCAACATAACTGAAACAATGTTATGAAAATCTGTAAATTTACACATCAAAATGGAAATAAGGACCAAATGTAAAAAAAATGACTGTAATAAGAGTTAATCACGGTAGAAAATAGTTGAAAAAAACAGGTAGTTAATAGTTTCATTATTATTATTATTTGGTGACAGTTTCTAGTAAAGCTAGTTTGCTGAAGGTTACATGCTAAAATACCAACTGTACTGACCTTGTTACTTTCAAATTAACTTCAGTTTCATCATGGCAGAACTTGGATTGGTTAATTTCTCTCAAGGAACATACTAGAAAGGTGGAGAAAAAATAAGAAAAGTCAATAATAACAATGAAAATAAAACAGTTTCTGCACAGCAAGAAACAGAAGGTTCTATACTTTATTGAATCTGGGTGAAAACAAAAAGCAAGATCAATGACGCTGATAGCATTTATAATGTATGATGTAGTTTGTTGTATTATGATTCTTCCAGAGACGTTGGAGGCACAAGTGAAATGAAAATGTTCCAAAAATCAAAACTGGTTGCAGACTCACTAATAGTTATTTTTACCCAGCTAACCTTAGCAATATTTATTTTGATTATTTTTCCACATTTTTACAAGGAGGAAAGGTATGGTTGAGAGAACCAATAGCATTATATGGCAGGAATTTATTACTTTATTGATCCAAGAGTGATAAAAGGCAAAACCAGTCTCAACAGGAATGGAACTGAGAAAACAGCACTGCTTTGAACTGACAGTTTTATAACACTAGGCCACAGATTTTGGGGAAGGGAGCAGTATTTAACTGGTACTTATTTTATCAACAGCAGAAAGGTGAAAATAGAGATGGCCACAATTGAATTTTTAACTCAGAATAGAATATATAACTGAATCCCATAAGGTATTTTGTCTGGCTTTGATTTAGCTATCCAAGTCATAACAATAATAATAATGGGCAAAAGGTCACAAATATTTGTAAGATAATAAAATTGTGTGAATTCTAAGCAGAAACTTGAAAAGTAATTTATTATATCCACTCCAAAATGGTGAAAAAAAAAATCAACCACAAGATATGAAATGAGAATATAGGCAAAAACACACTTTTTTATTCTTTTTTTAAATGATTTCTTTTAAGTAATAATAATATAAAAAGTATGCTATAATAATTTTCTACTTTTGGCACAAGGCCAGCAATTACCCAGTACATTACTGGTACTTTATTTTATTGACCCCGTAAGGATGAAAGGCAAAGTTAACCTCGGCGGTATTTGAACTTAGATCATAAAGGGCCATAACTATGCTGCAAAGCATGGTTTCCAACCCTCTACCGGTACTGCCAATCCACCGCCCTATAATAATTGTTTCTACTTTTGGCACAAGGCCAGCAATTACCCAGTGTATTACTGGCACTTTATTTTATCGACCTCGTAAGGATGAAAGGCAAAGTTAACCTCGGCGGGATTTGAACTCAGAATGGCAAGGGCCGTAACTCTATGCGTCAAAGCATGGCGTCCGACCCTATACCAATACTGTCAATCCAATGATATAAAGATAGTGTTGATTTCTCTTTGAATAGTCACAAGAGATATCTTACAAAGGAAGCTGAAGTTAATTGAATCAATTCACTGTTAAACATATTTGGTTTATCAAGCCACCCTCCTGGAAGTCAATGTCGACTTTCATCAACAGAAAATAAAACAAAGTTCTAACCTGCTACTCCATATGGTCTTCGAAATTTTTTGCTGCTGTTGATGGTCTTTTTACTTGTGTCACTGGTTAACAGTTTACCTGTTGTCATGGAAATAAAATGAGTCAGAGAGATGGATAGTTATTTTCTTGAAAGAATGATGGACTGGAAGTAACTGAACAAAGCTTCTATCACTTCTAGCTTTGGTCATCCGATCTTTATTGTGAACTGATTTACAGATGTAAAATGTCATATTAGACATGATAAGGAGTTTGCAGAGAGAGATTTAGTTACTATACTGAAGAGAAAGAAGTTACATGTTGACTCACTTAGCCACTGTAATAGGAGATAAGTAAGAAAAAGATAAATGGCACAGAATTTGTTTTTATAACCATAAAAATGGCACAATAAATGCAAAAAAAAAAAATAGAATGCTTGCCTATTCTGTAGATTTGTACGACGAGCCATAAGTCTTTTTCCAATGGAAGTTCCTTATGAAAATAAATATTTTAACAATAAAAATTTGCAGTTTTGTTACACAGGTTGAAGTATCTACAAATAACATGATTTTTAATCATTTCAAATGTGTAGACATTTTTTTCTCTGCCTCAGAAGAGTTCTAAATACAGAGCAATTTCACAAAATATTCTACAGATTTTTATAACTGATAAGCAATGATTGTAAATATCAACTAGTTTACAATGTATCATATTTTCTTGTTAACAGGAAGAACTTTTTTTAAATTTAACATTCTTTCAATATTTATTATAAAAAGTGTTTGAACTGACAACCTTCCAGTTTGAGGTTTACTGTTCTGTAACTTTGCTACATCATCTCTTAAATAATTCATACAAATAGCTTTCTTATTAATCACCAATAAATTTTCAAAATAATGTTTTATTTTACATCAAACATTCATTTCAAATGTTATTTGGAATTTCTTGGTAGTCATGTCAAGTTCCCCTAAACATGCCCTGTTTCTTACATGGGGAACTACACATAGTAATGGGGTCAGTCAACACACAGCTATGATGAGAGAATAGTAAGGTACTAAAAAGCCAGTGTGGAATATGAGTGACTGCTTCCAATCCAGAACCTTCTCACTCCTATCACAGGAGCTTTTCCCTTGATTTTGTACTGCTGGGGTTCTACTTACCCACGAGATCTGGTGGGAAAGCCAGTTTAGTCACTGACCACTTGACCATGAAGCAGGTTGTACTGGGTTACATGGTACCAGTAGCCTGAGCTGACCAAGAGTGACTACTTACTTAACATAATCTGACACCATACTGTCATGCAACTTGAGAAGTAAATGAAGTGTTCTAAGTTTATTTTAGCTTTTATAGGGTTTTATAATCTAGCAAAACATTATTCAATTATACAATTCCTCAACTACCCTAAAATGCTGAGCTATATGGTACATATTTATAGCTAAGAAGTCTACATCACAGAGATTTAGGTGTCTTTGCTAGGGACATATCACAGTGCAGGTGACAGGGAAATAAATCATCAATTTGAACACAGCAGAGACATGTTCTGAAAAATCTCCTTCAGTTATTTGGCATGAAATGTGTCTGAAAAAAGGTATAATTTTGTTCATCACACTCAAGTGATTGACAAGTAAGTTTAGTAACTCAGAAACGGAACAATGAAAGAAGAAATAAATCTTGAACTGTTGGATTACATTTTTATAAAATATAAAACAGTCTACAGTTGTAGCTAAACTTACCAAAAATAGACCATAACAGTTGTTTAATTTTTCAATGGGTTGTGTCATTCCCTGATCATTAACTGAGACGAGGAAACGTTCACTAGAGAAGTGACAAAGAGAACGAAATAAAAATTCTATGATAGTAATAAACCAAACTGAATGAATGGAACAAAATTCATCATCAGCATCACCATCATTGCTTTACACATGCCTCCCCCTCCCACCATTTCAATACTAATATTTCTGTGTCCTCTTAACATCACCACATGTTCTTTATTTTCCTTTTATTTGGTTATTATAATGATTTCTTAAATAGATGCAAGGCCACAAAGTTGTTAATGTATAGTACAGTTGATTAAATTGACCTCAAGATATGCCTGGTATTTATTAGAGTGACTTCAGAGCAGGGTGAGATTAAGTCCTTTTAAAGCCCTAAGCACTTAGAAGATTATGGTGCCATTCCCTCCATTTATAAAGTCTGCAAAGCAATTTTTTTTTTTTTTAAATGACAAATGCATTTAATTTGAATAAAATATTGCCTCTCTTCCCTTATTTTGCTTAATGGTTAATCTATCTCTGTCCCAGGGGGATGAAAGGCAAAATCAATCTAGGTGTGATATATACTCAGAAAATAGTAAGAAAGAAATTAAATAAAGTATGGTATTTTGTCCAATATTCTATCATTTCTGTCAACATGATATATCTTGCTTTACCTTGGACCCTTAACTTTTAATGAAGTTGTAGGGACACCATCATAACATATCTTGCATGTATCTTGGGCATCTAAATTTGGCAGAGCATACTCCTACAAACTGGACCATAACCAATTCCTTCTAAAGTAAAAGAATCGACCTCAATATTTGACTTGTAATCTATTGACCCTGAAAGGGTGAAAAACAAAGTTGACTTTGGTGGGATTTAAACTCAGAATGCAAAAATAAAACCAGAATGATTCGCTTTAGCCATACTGATACTCAAATGATTCTACCAGTCCACCATCACTACAATCAAAATACTAATTTTAACTTAAACTAAAACTCAACAAACTGCTTATCTGGAAAAGTATTCCTGGACAATTTAATTGGTAGATTGGCAGTGTTGCTAGAGCATCAGAAAATATGTTTGGCAGCCTTTTACATTCTGAGTTCAAATCCTGTTAAAAGCTTAGCTTTGCCTTTAATCCTCGATAAAATAAAGTACCAGTAATGCAGTGGAATCAATTTAATTAATTTCCCTGCCCATAAAATTGTTGGCCTCGTATCTAAATCAGAAACCATTATTTTATTCTTTTACGGGCAGTGGATTGGCAGTATCGGTAGAGGGTTGGACGCCATGCTTTCCAGCATAGTTACGTCCCTTTACGATCTGAGTTCAAATCCCGCCGAGGTTGACTTTGCCTTTCATCCTTACGGGGTCGATAAAATAAAGTACCAGTAATGAACTGGATGATTGCTGGCCTTGTGCCTAAAGTAGAAACAATTATTTTATTCTTTTACTAGTTTCAACCAATCAGTTGTGGTTACACTGGTACAGATTTCTAACAAATATCTAATTTATAACAAAGAAAATACAGACCAATGCATTACAAACATAAAACAAGACATTAATTAAATTACAATTTTTAAGTTTTATTTTACTGTTTACATCTAACACTATATTTTAATCAATTTGATCTCTGTTCATTGTCAAATGTCATAGAAGTGTAATAATACCAGATTAGATTCAAACTAGGGACCTTTATTTCTAAACCCTTATTTTCTCGGCCCCTGGCACAGTTTAGTACTATTTATGCACCTGAGAACAAGATATCTGATCACAATCAAAGATCAAACCACTTGAAATTTAATGTAAATATAATAAAAGGTTAATTTCTGAAGTTAATGGTCCAAAGAATTATAATTAAACTAAAATCAAAGTATATCAGACATTTAATGGAACATCAAGTCAGTTCATATCGTTCAAGAATGTAATGTACTTTGGATTTTTTGATGAACAAGCGAGAGAGCTGATTCCTTGAATAAGTCAAATTATATTAAGCCATTTTAGCAAAGCACTACCTCTAACTAAAAACATACTAGTTAAGTTTCACAGAATCTGATGATATTCAAGCTCTAGTAAATTTCCTGCACTCAAACCATTCATTTAAGCAGGAAAAAAAATAATAATAATGATTTATTTATTAGCCATACAGGGCTAATAATAATAACAAAAACTGCATTATTATAATTTGATACTAACCTAATGAATTTCGATTCACTGAAATCATATATGGAAAAATAGAGTTCTTTATCTTCATTTAGATTACAAGGAAAGGTCTTGAAGTTGACAAGAATGTTGGCAATATTAAGCATTTTGCCTTCATTGCTATCTCTCTCAGCTTTTCTTGCCTGCAATGAGAAGAAATGTAATTTACAAATAATATTTAGAAAATATGAAACAACTAGATAAACAGTGTCCCAGAAGTAGAATACAGTTTGGAATTTGAAACTACTCTGAATTATTTTTACATGTATGACCCACTTGAATATATCAAATAGGTTGAGCTAATCCCTTCATAATGTACAATAACATAATCATCATCATCATCAATTAATGTTTGTTTTCCCTGCTAGTAAGTGTTGGACATTTCATCAGAGACTGTCAAGTGAAGCTACTGATCATACTGATAGGCAGGTCGCCTATATCTTGTTTATATATGATCCCACACTCTACCAAGTGCACTTTATCATAGCACCTGCACTGGGGAGTTTGTTATGTCTATCACACAGCTGAAAAGTCCTCCTGACCCGTAGTTAGGCAAGTTTTCTATGATTGGATGCCCTTCCAATTACCAACCATTTACAGAGTCACTGAGTGTGTTTATCATGTAAATCACCATAGTAATTATCTTCTCTCTGTTGTAGAACAATAAGCAATGATCTTATTGATGCAAAGAACATAATGTCTGGAGAGAATTAATAAAAATTATTGTCAGAAACACGACACAAATGATTTTAAAAACTCAGTTTATAATGATGCAACATTGTGACCAATAATAACAGGTGTAAGAAGAAGGATTCCTGACATAGACACAAGGAAACACATTTCAAGGGTGTGAGGAAGTGATGTACAGCCTGATAATTGACAAATACTTATTTTATCAACATCAGAAGGATTAAAGGTAAAGTTGATCCAAGCAAGATATGAATTCAGAATATAAAGGGTCATAACTAAATATCATAAAGCAGTTTATATGTCACTCTACAGATTCTAAAGGAATAAGAGATGAATTTTCATTCAGAAAAGGTTGACTGTCTGACAGATTGGTAGCCATATTCTAGCAAGCAAAATTGAAGTACCGTATATACTCATATATTAGCCGAGAAAAATGTGACAAAATAATCAATGGTAAAATGGAGTCAACTTATATTTGAGGTCAATATTTTGATGATTTTTCACTGACTTCAAATTCTAAGTTTTAAATATCAAAATATTAAAACTTCATAAATATAATCTCCACTCATGAGAATTTCAAAATTGACCCATCTAAACAGTGTTTGGAATTTTGCCCATTTCTCAGACATAACCCAGTTATATATCTCACACATAGTCTAGCTACTTCTATTTAGAGATTACAACACATTGTAATTGCTTTCTTTACAAAAGTGTAGACTAAAACAGTAGAATGCTTTCATTTGACAATGAGTGAATATATAAGAAACATACAAGTCTGGCAAATGTAACAGAAGCGGATAAATTTTAACATTGCTAAAATGTCATCAAATAGACCTTGCATAATTTAGTAATTAGTTTTAAGAGTAGCATTTAACTGTAAAATTATATACTCCATTAATACAGTGACTTTAGAAACATGCCAATTTTTTATTTTTAAACAGATACAAAAGGTCTTTATTCATATTTTTTTATGAAGAATGTTCATAAAACAGCTTTTAAGGTTCATTTTTGAATATCAAATAGATCAACAAAATTAAATTCTAGTGTCTAATATTTTAATTACATCACTGATTACGTAGCAAAATTGTATGTGCAATTTACCTTTGTATTTCGTAAAATAGAATCACTTTCTTCGTGAATCCGATAGAGCTGAACGATACTGATTTTATCAGCATCAACCTGCTCTCCATTTAAACGAGGTACCAAATCTAAGGAAAGTGTTCTAGAAAGCAAACAGAGAATGTAGACAAAATAAAATATACATCTATTGCCATTGGCATTTATAGTGTGAAATTGTGTAAAAATCTTAAATTCATCAACTATTTCTTGTTAGATGGTAATATTCATACTTATATAAAAACATTTTTGAAAATAATCCAATGATAAGTTACATAAAAATGTTATATAATTAAGTCAAAAGAGTAAGGTTTACAGTGTCAGATTCCCAACCAAACAATCACCCTTCCATATTCAATCAACAGTACTATTGTATGAATGGCCATGGCACTTAAGTCCCTATAGCCTGGCTTTAGAGTACAATTAGAATACATTCATCATCATCATCTGGTTTGCATGTTTACATGAGGCAGGCTGCCTTAATATGTGACTAGACAGATCAGGCAACCATGTCTTGCTCATACAATCCATTTGGGGCTTGGTTTTCTACAGTTGGATGCCCTTCCTAACACCAACCACTTTACAGCATGTACTGTGAGATTTTACAGGATGGACTGGGTACTTTTCTTCATGGCACCAGCTCTACCACATTACAGGGTAGACTGGATACTTTTCATCATGGCACCAGCTCTACCACCTTACTGGCTGCTTTTTGTCATGGCACCAGTATGACCACAATGTGCAGTGTACAGTATAATTTACAAAACAAATCCACTTTATTAGCTTACAATGTTGAATTCAAGCCTTCCTTTGTGCCTGCACTAGGCCACAGGAAACTACTCTAGTATATGCTGTTCACGAGATCCTAATTCTGGCAAGATTATAAGAAATTCAATTTCAAAAACACCAACCTTGAATGGTATAAAATAAAAGCAAACAACTAAATTAAGCTAAATATTGAAAGTTAGATTTTAAACCAGCTTTTGATAACAAAACCTCTTTAAAAAATATAATACTTACTTGTTTCCCCAGTCAATTTTACGAGTAATCTTCATTTTGAGTTCTTGACAGTTATCCTGGGTCTGGGTATCTGCTAGTAAGGTACGTCGCATGGAAATTAAATCCATCATAATGTTGTGGAGACTGTTCCATATTACTTTCTGATCCTACAGATAAAGACAAAAAAAAAATTAAAATTAATGAATAAACTCTCAAAAGTGTTCTGCAAGTTTTGTATAGTTGGTTAAGAACCTATAGGATAGAAATTATGCTAATTAGAAATTAATCTAGTGTTCAATTAAAACAGTTTATACACATGCAAGTTATATAGATATTTTTTTTAAAAGAGGACATCAATTTTAAATACAATGTGACATAACTTTCTCCGACACATTATCAATATACAGCTGCTGACAAGTACCTTACTTCGACTCAATGACACACAATATATTATATACAAATTTCTTACAAGGTTCAATGCTATATATATTTTTTTCTTTATATATATATATATATATATATATATATATATATAAAGAAAAATAGATTGTGTAACATCCATGTATTTCTCGGGATCATTAGTTATCATCATCATTTAACATCCATTTTCCCTGCTAATAAAGGTTGAACAGGTCATAACAGACCAAGTTAGTACTTATTTAAAACCACTGGTCTCTCAGATGGGCCAGGACCCATCTTGTTTACATATGTAAGTTCCCTCACTCTACAGAGTGAGAACTGCGGTGCAATCATAGTGCCAACACCAGGGAAGTAGTTATGTTTCGACACAGTTGAACAGTAGATATCCTTCCTGTCACCAACCACCTTACAAGGTTTACTGGTTGTGTTTTATCATAGCACCAGAACAAAGGAGGCTGATGATCATTGTGAAGCTAAATTACAATAATTTGGAATCAAAACAAGATCATGGAATCATTTGGTTGATCCTTTACTTCTACTGTAGGGTATGAAGTTGGCTACCCACAAGTGTGAGTCTAGCGAGTTAGAGTGGCTGTTCCAGCACATCTCCTTCGCCATTCTCTGGGGCAATGTCTTCTCCATTCTGTCTGCTGGGTCAACGAGGCAGACTAACCCTTAAACAGTGAGTAGTAAATACAAATCTTTCTTTCTCTCTCTCACACACACACACTATCAATATAACTAAGTATTTGAGCCAGTTTTAGGTGGATTGATATCAAAGTGTCATATAAAGTTACCATATCACTCTTGATTGTAAAGTATAGGCATATATTATTGGTGTATCACTTATTTAACCCTTTTGTTACCATATTTCTCATAAAATACATTGCCTATGATTTTAAATTAATTCTGAAAATAATCAAAAATACGGAAGGATTAATAATATAACTTTCTCATTATTGATCTGGTGTTCAGGGTATAACAAAGGTTCTGACATAAACTAGGGATGAAAGGTTTTTAGATAAATTTAATCACTTTAAAATAAAGGATTTTGTATCATAGAACCTAGTTTCAGGCAGTTTGGTATTAAAAGGATATCTCTTGATGTTTGATGCAGTGTCTCTTTCCAACACTACGAAAGCATGTTAATGATATTGCCAATGACAATGTGGAACTTATTTTACATTTAAAGGGACCATGATAAACACCCAGTCCACCTTCTAGGTAGTAGTGGTGGTGAGCCTATAAAATGCACCTAGTAAACGCTGCAAAATGGTTGACATCAGGAAGGGCATCCATCCATAGTAACCATACCATAACGAACAGTCATCTGATTTGTCTAGCCTCACAATGTGACAACTCGTCTATCCCATGAAGGCATGGAAAATAGATGTTAAACAATGATGATGAGGAAGAGAGAAAATGACCATTAAAAGATGATGACATTTCTACAAGGTGAATTCACAAACATTACAAGATTGGCAATTGTACTTTGTTTTTGTTCAATATGACATTTAAACAAAAAATTGAAAAAGTTTTGCTTTTATGTGAAAATTTGGAAATACATACCATGGGAAATAAACTATCAATGCAATTAAGTAGGTTATGTCTTGTATTTTCAAGATATAAACCAAAGGGTATTGAAGTATGTAGCGATGGAGCAAAAGCAATGATATAAAACTTGGCTAGCACAATAGTACAAATCAAGAATGTTGTAAAATACTGTAACAGCAAACACTACATTCTTGACAGATATGCATTAATAAAAACGAAATTTCAAAATTTCAAAATTTTTGTTACATTGAAATCAGTTTTAGATGAAACAGTGCTAATTATTAATTTTATTAAATCTCTATATCTGTAATGACATTTTTTTAAAAGTCTTATTTGTATGTTGGTATAGGTACTCCTCAGAAAACTTTGCATTTACATACAAATGTTAGATGGCTATTGTGAGATAATCTTCTTATGAGAATATCTGAACTGTGGAAAGAACTGTTGATATATTTTATCAACCGTAATATTTGACAACGTACAAATAAACAAATATGGCACAGCTATCAAGAAATACACACTTTGCAGATATTTCTGCACAATTGAATGAATCATGTTTACCTTTGTAAAAGAAAGAAATGAATATCTTTTAGGCAAAAATTACATTATTTTATCTCAACTGTGGAATAAAATACTTTTAGCTGTTTTTCAATTCTAAGTGACTTTCTTCAATAATCTGAACAAGTTTTAAGAGGTTCATATCCTCAATGGTATTAAAAGTCATCTCTACAGCTTATGAAAATCTCTGAATATTTTTCAAATTTGAAGAATAAAGATAATTATTAGGTACAAAACCCATTAAAAGTTCAAGAAAAACCAATAGAATTTCTGGCAGCAGATTATGAAAGTTTAATTGAAATTAGTTGAGATACATCTAAAGGAGTCTCTGTAGTAATTTCCTGGTGCAATCTATTTTTTAGATTTATTAAAATGGGTTATTTGAGTTCTATTGCCATTAGCAACAATATATTTGTGTGAATCTGACTTTTCTAAATATGTTAGCACAAAAACTAAATATCACAACAGGTTGGATGCTGTACCAGATATACAGATTCAATTATCCAATATTTAACCAAATTTTCAGAGGATACTGGAGTCCAAGAAGAAACAACATTCTTTAAAGTAATTTGCTTTTAATATATTTTTTTTCACAACAATTACAAATCAAATTTTAAGAAATCAATCAAATCAATTAAAAGTTTTTATTTTATTTTACTGTTTTATTATGTTTTTTGAATAAATTCTCAATGTAAAACAATTTTTCTTTCATATTTGAGAGGTCTGCAACAAACTAAGTTGAGAACTCACTGTTCTAAACACTTCTATATTTTATAACTAAAGTATAATCCTGTACATTTGTTTACTGATTCTATCACAACTACTTTAGCAAATATAGTGAATATAATTGTTTGCTTATAAGATCAGAATAATACAAAAACATATCCCAGATTGTCTCCAACACTTGACAATATTCAGTTCTTAAGTATGAAATGTCCGATTTCTTTAAGACATTTCAGACTTAATGACTTGATAATACTTCTCCATCCCCTCATCAAAAATTTATTTCTAGTTGTTTTTTTATATTCTTTGCATTATGATGATACTAACTGAATTAGTTGATAGGATGTCTGGCTGCCAACCAAATGATCAACAATTTATGTCATCTCACTGAATCTGTATCTTGTGATATCTAGTAATGTTGAGTCCAAATTTTATTAGATTATGCTGTGAAAAAGAATGGGTTTCATTCATCTCTACCAGACTACATTGTTCTACTTAGACAACATAAAATACATAGTAAGAACATCATTTTTAACCTTCATTGGAATTTTTCCATTCAATCAAGTGCTATAGCGCTATTTTCTTGGCATATAGCTCTCTCTCTCTCTCTCTCTCTCTCTTATATACACACCTCTCTATCATTAGTTGCCTTGATTTAATCTGTCTATAAAGTAAATTATACACCAAGAGTAAGTATGTTAAGTGGAAGGTTTGTGAAATTAATTTAATGGTTTGGGTTACTTGTACTTCTAAACACAAATACAGCAAATTAAAGTAGAGCAAATTGATAAAATTGATTAAAAGAGAGAATGAAAAGGCTTAGAGACAAATAGGTTTGGTTTGATTTTAGAGAGCCCTAAAGACTGCCTCATATGCCATGGCAACATTGCAGGGGGGGGGGGGTGAAGATGAAACAAAGAAAATGCAAAAAATAAATGCCAAAACAAAGAAAACAAAAAATACAAAGATATATACCAAAGATAAAAATTATGTGAAGCAGAAGAAATCAAAAAAGTGAATGGGAGGAGGAAAAATAAATGAAAAATAAAGAAAAGGTGATAAAAGAAATAAATATGAGGAAAATAAAAGAAAAAGTGAAGGTGGAAAGAATAGAAGGGGAGGAATAAAAGAAAACATAAGGGGGTGAAATGTGAAGAGGAAAGAAAATGTGAAGGGAAAAGAAATGTGAAAGGGAAAGAAAATTTGAAGGGGGAAAGAAATGTGAAGGGAAAAGAAATGTGAAGGGGTGAAATTCGAGGGGAAAGAAAATCTCAGAAAGCAGAAGCACTATGAATGGGATTAAAATGAAGGAGATGAAATGTGAAGCATGAGGAAATGGAAAAGGAAAGAAAATATGAAAATAGAGAAAGAAAATAGAATTTTAAAAGAAAAGGAAAACGGGAAAATATTTCTTTTTTAAATGAAGAAAAATGATCCAGGTGAAAAGAGCATGCAGAAGATTTAAACTAAGGAAGACATAAGAATAGATTCTATGGTAGGCATGTAGTTGTTTGAATGACAAGGCCTGACTCAGCAGATCCTTATTCCCAGTTATAACAAGTTCAAGAACCATACTGAACCCACCAATATGCTGTACTGTGTGGATCCAACAATTATGATGGTAGCTGAAGAAGAGGTGAGCAAGTTGGATATGGGGTTAAGTTTAAATTACATTTATTTAGGTATATTTGCATTAGAATAGTGTATAGATTCATGTTTTTTATTCAAAATTAGTTTTGGAAAATTGATTATTCTTAAGATATAAACAGATATGCATATGTGTTGACATAAAAAAAACTTGCATACAAACAGTTATATATATGGTTGCATATATCAACATATTAAACTGGATCATGGGGCCACATCTACAACTGTTCGTAGACAAATAAGATCTTAAATAAGAATAATGTTAAGCAGATCTTGAGTAAAAATTCAGAGTTGATTTCAGCTTGTAAGCCTAAGGTAATCAAGATATTACAAGCTCTATACTATATGTGGGGATTATGAATTATTGTAATTGATACATCATAGTTTGAACTCAATTTGTCTTGTATATGTGAATGATCCTGTAGGAAGATGTCATTGAAGTTTGAATGTCAACATAATTATACAGAGATTGTATGCATGTGTATGGCCTATATATGTGTATGTATTATGTTTAAGTACATGCCTATATATGTGTGTATACAGGCCTATATATGTACATGTGTATGTATGTTTGTGGGTTTAATAATAATAACAATGAAATATTGTGTACAGTGCTCAGGTGCACTACAACTCATCAAAAGTGTATGTATAGTACATAGGGTAATATACAACCATCAGGAAAATGAACAGTGCATGAGTCATGATACACACATGTGTGCATGTGTATAGAAGGGGTACATCAGGTGTAGTTTTGGCGTATTTCGGGAAGCATGAGTGTCTTAAAGGATGCAGTGTCTCGGCAGCTAACAACTGACGCAGGCAGTTTGTTCCATGCTTCAGCAACTCTGAGCGTGAAAAAATGTCTACGAAAGTCATGGGAGCTGTGCTGTTTTTTTTGTATCATTGTCATCATTGTGTAATAGACAAAGCAATTAAAGATATGAAGGTAGAGTGAGACCAGTGCAGGCTGTAACGGATGAAGTATGATCAACATTGCAGGCTTGAAGAAGGGTATTGAGAACAATTCTGTATGAGTTGTCACCTTGCACAAAATGGTGGGTGTTTAGATGAGACTGAGTCACAAAATCCTGGTTTTTTGTTGCAAAAGTAGCAAAGAAGTAGGAATTGTGAGTAGAAAATGGAAGAGTTAGAGTGGTGGGGATGGGAAGAAGAAAAGTTGAGCTATGGGTGAGTGGGTTTATAGAAAATGGATGTAGAAAAAGAGAGGTTTGGTGGCTGATGGTAACACATGCACATGTAGGTCCACTCCATAGCAGTATGGAAGAGCAGATGTATAATAATAATGATGACACCCATGTTTAATATCGGTGTATGTGTACTTGCATGAGTGCGTATAACCCTGTAAAGTGCCACAGTACACCCAGTACACACTGTAATGTGGTTGGTGCTAGGTTTTCTATGGTCTGACACTCTTCCTAATGCAAAACAAATCATATAAGAAAAACTTGGTCACCTAACTTGGCTAACCTCATAACATGACAACTCATCCAACCCATCCAAGCATGGAGAATAGATGTTAAATGGTGATGATGATGATAATGCATCTTTATACATAAAAAAATTTTGAAGAGAAAAAAAATGGTCTTGTGAAAGTGTAGAAAATGAAACACTAACTTCACTTTACATCTATCAAACAAATTTTAGCAAAAACAATATCTATTGAAAGAATAATGTGTATTTCCTATTCTTTGTCATTCTGACAGACCTTTTGAGATTGTTCTAGCAAAGAAGATTATCCAACATACTTCAATAACAATCACTACACCATTCTGGCTTGTTTCTAAGAAAAGAATAAATATTCAATCTGTTGTTGTTTGTGATAGTGTTCTATTTGTGCTGAACACAATCTCCTATATATGAAGACAGTAATACTTAAGAAAGGAGTTTACTTGGATGTCCTGAAGATACAAGATTATTCCTCGCGAACAGGCCTGTTCCTGACCTTTCATTAGCAATTAATGTTACAAATACACCACCACCCCCCACTTTATTACAGACATTATTTTATCTGTATCTAACACCTTAACACTCACTAATATGCCGGTTGATGTGCCATACACATACAGACACACAGACACACACACACTAATACACTGGTTGATGTGACACACACACACACTCATTAGTACACTGGTTGATGTGACACACACACTCATTAATACACTGGTTGATGTGGCACACACAATACACAAACTGATGTGGAATATATCTAGTCTATTACATGTATACACACACATATACACATACGCACACATATACACACACATACACACACATACACACACACATACACAGTTTGTGTATTGTGTTTGTTTGTGTATTGTGTGTACACAATATATACACACACACACACACACACAGTTACACACACACAGTTACACACACACATATATATATATATATATATATATATATATATATATATATATATACACACACACACACACACACACACACACACACACACACACACACACACACACAGTGAATGAGTCAATTGAAGAAATTAAAAGATGGGAAGCAGCAACATTTCCAAGAATAGTTGCAGAGCTACTAAAATACTCTCAGCTTATAAAGTAATGAAATAACTGATGTCATCTCCTCAATGAACAACTGGGTGAATGGAGCTTTGATCACGATCATCATCATCATTGACATCTATATTTTTATACAGGTGGGTGAATGGATCATCAATCCTACCGAGGTTAACTTTGCCTTTCATCCTTACAGGGTCGATGAAATAAAGTACCAGTAATGCACTGGGGGGTAATTGCTGGCCTTGTGTCAAAATTAGAAACAATTATTATCATTAACATCAACGTTTTTATACAGGTGGGTGAATGGATCATCATCATCATCATCATACTCTATGTTTTTATAGAACTCTAACTTTTCAGTCATTCATGTTTAGATGAGGATAACTTAACCACCACAGAGGTGAAAAGAGAGATATAGAGAAAACAGGGGAGGGAAAGGTAGAAAGATAGATGGAGGGATAGGGGGAGGGGGTAAATAGAGGGGGAAGGGGTGGTAAAGAAAAGGAAAGGAAAAGAAAGAGAGAGTTACAAACTATTAATTTACCAAATGTTATTTATGTTATACTAAAGAAATTGTGAGGCATGTGGCCTAGTGGTTAGGGTGTTGGACTTACGATCCTAATGTTATGGATTTGATTCTTGGACTGGGTGTTGCGTTCTCCAGCAAAACACTCCATTATACTCAGCTGAAAATGAGGAGCAACAGCAGCTGGGGTTTAACTGTGATGGGCTGGTGTCCTGTACTCACAGTTGCTTAACACCAAGGAAACTAGGATAAACACCGGCCTAATGAACCTCCAAGCTCGAGACAGTCTTTAGACTTTTTTTAAGAGAGAAATTAGTTAGCTCACTGTGGCTATGTCTTCATATTTAGATATAAAAATGTTTTACTCTATCAATTACAAAAAAAAGAAAATTGTCACGTTGTTATAGTAAACAAAGATAATTAAGTTTATTTTGTTATTTTTCAGATTTCTTGAAATTTGAATATTAAGAAAGACAGAAAAATAGTCAACAAAATTATGAGGTGAAAGCATAGCCTTGGAAATAACCTGTTCAATGGTCCATTCTAAGTACTCTCTGCTTCCTTCATTTAGAATATACCACCTCCTCCATGTTCCATGAATGTCCCTTTGGTTGTATTAACCAAATAAGAGATAAATCTCATCCGGGATGGTACAAAGACTATCACGTGTAGCTTTTCATTTTCCTGTGAGAAGAACTGAATTTAGCAGTCAGTAAAAACAAGGTGCAGGACTGCTATGTGGAACTATATATATATATATATATATATATATATATATATATATATATATATATATATATATAAGCAAAAAGGATATTTAATTTGTTGGTAATTCAACAAATATAAATGTTTATAGCTGATTCAAAGCACTCGACAAGTTTTCTGGAGTATAATATTCAATGATATTAAATAAATGGAAACTATTTATAAAACCATATTTATTCTATTATATATATTTCAAGGGTACCAAAACTTTGGTACTATCCAGGAAAAACTTGAACTGTTAAGATCTTCTTCCTGGTTATGTCAATATTTATAAAACAAACTTTGTATTTTATCTGATGAGAGCGTATCAAAGTTTTGGTATAATAGAATAAATATGGTTTTATAAATATAGTTTCCATTTATTTAATATCATTGTATATATATATATATATATATATATATATATATATATATGTTTGTATATGTATAATAAAACCAAAACAATGCAGGTATAGACATAGAATAAAGAATGCAAATGCAAAAGATATTGTTGAGAATTAATATTTTACCTTAGATTTATTTAAATGTCCTTAATTTTCGAGATAATATCTCTTCTTCGGAGGGAAGTAAAGCGGTTAAACCAGTGTTCTAAATAGCTTGCCAAGTCAAAATTAAGGACATTTAAATAAATCTAAGGTAAAAGACTAATTGTCAACAATATCTTTTGCATTTGCATTCTTTATTCTATGTCCATACCTGCATTGTTTTGGCTTTATTTTACATATACAAACGTTTATACCTCATTAAACAATGCTTCAAGTGAACTATAACTTCCTCCATATATCATCATTTCATTTTACGTCCGCTTTTCCCTGCTTGCAAGGGTGGGACGGGAACTGATTCTGGCTTGATTTCTACAGCTGGATGCCCTTCCTAACACCAACCTCATTTACAGTGAGTGCTGGGTGCTTTTTTGCCGTGGCACCTACACGACCACTTTGCAGTGGAATGATAAGGACCTCAGTCCCTATCATCTCATTTCTACAGCTGAGTAAACTGGAGCAATGTGAAATAAAGTGTCTTGCTCAAGGAAACAACACACCACCCGGTCTGAGAATTGAACTCACAACCTTTCGATTGCAAGGCCAATGCTCTAACCACTAAGCCATGTGCCTCCATATATATATATATAACTCAATAAGGGTTGTTTATATAACCCATGCTAGCGTGGAAGAACGGACGTAAAACGGTGATGATGGTAATGATGATTTAAGTATATATAAACCTGTATAGTAAATATTTATTATATACTTATTAGTACAGATTAAAAGTTTAAGCAAAAAAAATCTCTGCTTTCACCCTAAGCAGGATCATCTTAAACATATATATATCGTTTATATACACTATTAGAGCTAGAACTTTGTCATTGAATATGAGGTGCTTTGGTTGTGGACGTCTTGAAACACTATTCCTACTGACTTAGGTTTTCCAATGTGGTCTAGGATATTTTTTTATGTAGCAGGAGCACCAACCCAAATGTGGGAGTAATATTCCATTGTCAGTTTCATTTGAATGTTGGAGAGAGTCAGCACCTGTTTGGGACTAAAGTATTTCTGGCCCTGAAAAGGAAGACAAGTCTTTGTGATGCAACTTTTGCTGTTATAGATGCAAGATTGCCAGGAGATTCCCAGCAATTTTGCGGTCAAGCATTTGTAGTGAGTTTGAGGGTTATATTTACATATTATCTAAAACTACAGAGAGTGAGGTGGAAGACTGTTTCTTCACTTTGTGCATCTAAGTTTTTGTATTGCTGAAAGAAACAAGATTATCATGACTCCAATGGAGAATGTTTTCAAGGTCTCTCTTCATGAATATTTGACAAAGTGAAGAACCACTAGAGAATGACATAGAAGAGCAGGTCCTAGGTGGACTTGGCTCTACAACATCCAAGCTGATAATCACTAAAGAAAGACAGTAACTCAAGTTGTTGAGATGTTGGCAGTGATTGGTCAATAGTTGATGAGGATTAGAGAGGTTGCCTTTGTTGAGAATGAGAGACACTGTAACAGATTGCCTAAGATCAGGATAGATTCTCGGAAACAGAGAGAGATTTTGAAAGACTTGATGAGGATAGGACCTAGGTGGTGGTGAAGTTGGTGTGTTGGTGGTGGTGATGGTGATGGTGCAGTGATGTTGGTGGTGCAGTGATGTTGGTGGTGAGGTTGACAGTGGAGGCGACGGTGATGACAACGGTGGTGGTAGTGGCAGTGGTGGTGGTGACAGTGGTATAAGGGAGATTAATGATTGAAATAATAATGTACATTGTGGTGATAATGTTGCTAGTAATAGCCTGGTAACAGTAAGAATATCAATTATGGTATAAAGAAGTGGCAAAGTTAATGGCAGCAATAGTTGGTACTAGTAGTAGTAGTGATAATATTAGTGATAATAGTAAGGAGTAATGGTGATAGAGTAGAAACGATCTGTGCTAAGGAGATGATACTAGCAATCGTCATCAAATCCTTATCATATAATATCTGTTCAGTAGTATTCATTATCAATAAAATACTAAATCGAAGCCTCACAATGGGTGATAATTTCATTATCAATAGCATAAAACTTTACATCATCAATATTATCATTATCTATCAGTTTCCAATTTATCTGTACTCTACACACAAGAGAGTGGTCCCCCTCAAAATCAAATTGATGAATTTATATCTTTATATTATATCGTACTTCTCAATTTTGCGCAAATCCAACAAAAACTTTGGCCACAGTCCTCTCTCATAAGCTACAAGTAACCAAAATCAACATTGCTTTTCCTTCCTGATTTCAACATTGAATTAAACAAGATAGCATCTTAAATTTAAAGAGATTTCTCGAAAAGCAAATTCTTCTAACCATGTTGCTATCAATTTTATTCTTAGCTTAATTTATGAAACAAAACTGTTCATTATCCACCCCTAACATCAGCAAACACTGTCTAAGTATCTATTAACTAAAGTTATTAATCTATATCCTACCCAAAACTGACACTGCGTAACCTTTTGAGTCATTGATACAGTGAGAAGAGCATCTTGACAGTTACTAAAACTAGTAAAGCCTAATATATTTATTTATTCAATTATTCTGTTTTGTTAGTAAAGCATTAATTATTTAATAAAAAATAAGTAAAAATGGAATTTAGAAGCGTGCTTAATTTCTGACATCAAAATAAAAGAGTTTTTGCAAGAGATTAATTAATTTGAAAGTATTAATAAAATATGTTATGAAGGCTTAGTGTAGCAGAAGGAGTAGCTAACTTACCTGGATTAAGCATGCCTCTGATACATAAAATTTGCTTTTCTTTTGTATATGAGCATGCTCTTGTGCATTACAACTATAAATATCCATCTGTAGATAAAACATTGTGGCAGTTTATAATTCAGTTATTTTCTATGTAGTTTATCAACTCTTATGAGATAGCATTTGCAACGGAGTTGCTAGAAGAATTCAAGCAAGCAAGAGAGAGCGTGTGTGTTGTATCCCATAACACATATATTTATACACCGGCTTGTATAAGTATATATATATATATATTAAATCATTATTAATTACTTAGTGTAAACTGTTGAAGTAAAAGTTATAGAGTGAAATATTTGCACTACTTTTCAATTGGTTTTTATTGCAGTCAACTTCAGGTGCCTTATTTCAACATAATATAATAATTTCTGGTTTAAGCCAAGATCACTATTTTTTAGGCAAAAGAACAACCCAGAATAATGAGAGGAAAAGTCAACTTAGCAGGGTTTGAACTCAAACTATAAAGAGATTTAACTAACTGCTACAAAGTATTTTGTCAGGCACTCTACTGATACTGCAAACCAGTGGGAAATGGACATTAACCAATGATGATGATGAATATATATATATATATAATATATATATATATATATATATATATATATATACGCTGATAAGAAGGTAGTTTGGAAGTGTCACTACGAAAGGCTACTAAATGAGGAGAATAATTGGGAGAAAGACAGTCTCCCCCACGTCGACCCAATAGAGGGACCAGCAGTGCAAGTTGAAGGTAGTATAATAAGTAAGGCGATCAAAGACATGAAGATGGGCAAGGCGGCTGGGCCTTTGGAAATAGTTGCCGAAATGCTGAAAGCATCTGGAACGGTGGGACACACTATGGTCACCCGGATAGTAAACCAAGTCATACAGAATGGGGTCGTTCCGAAGGACTGGCGCAGCAGCATCATCATTAACTGCTACAAGGGTAAAGGTGATGCCCTAGATAGGGGAAACTATAGAGGCATTAAATTAATTGACCAGGTCATGAAGGTCACAGAAAAAGTAATAGTGCAACTAATCAGAGAGCGAATTGATCTAGACGAAATGCAGTTCGGGTTTGTGTCAGGTAAAAGTACAACAGACGCTCTTTTCATTGTACGTCAACTACAGGAGAAGTACCTAGTTAAAAGTAAACCCCAATACTTAGCTTTTGTTGACTTGGAGAAAGCCTTTGACAGAGTACCCCGCTCGATTATCTGGTGGGCCCTTAGAAAACTAGGTGTTGATGAATGGCTTGTGAGAGCTATACAAGCCATGTATAAAGAAACAGTCAGCAAGGTTAGAATTAACAATGATTATAGTGAAGAGTTTAGCGTAAAAGTTGGTGTTCATCAGGGCTCCGTCCTTAGCCCCCTACTATTTATTATTGCCCTTCAGGCTATAACAGAGGAGTTCAAGACCGGCTGCCCATGGGAACTCCTATATGCAGATGATCTAACGCTCATAGCTGAATCAATGGCTGA
Organism: Eledone cirrhosa; assembly: GCA_964016885.1. Taxonomy (NCBI): domain Eukaryota; kingdom Metazoa; phylum Mollusca; class Cephalopoda; order Octopoda; family Eledonidae; genus Eledone; species Eledone cirrhosa. The sequence continues at coordinate 12,100,096 of OZ024746.1, read as the reverse complement.
ACTAGAGAAGAAATTCCAAACATGGAAGCATGGCCTAGAATCAAAAGGCCTTAAAGTTAACTTGTCTAAGGTTAAAGTCCTAGTTTGTAGGAAGGAAAATAGGGCACCGGTCCCATCTGGGAATTGGCCCTGCTCAGTGTGTAGGAAAGGAGTAGGCAGAAACTCCATTTTACATCCCAAATGCAAAGTATGGGTGCATAAAAGATGTAGTGGGATCACAGGTAAGCTAACTAAGAATATAGATTTTATATGTGGCCGGTGCTCTGGTGCAATAAGTAGCAGCAAGTGCCCACAGAATACTAACTCATTCCATTGCACAGATGGTTCTATAGAAATAGTGGACAGCTTCCGTTACCTGGGTGACAAAATCAGCAGTGGGGGAGGGTGCTCTGAAAGTACAGTAGCTAGAGTCAGAACGGGATGGAAAAAGTTCAGAGAGCTTATACCACTATTGGCCGCTAAAGGGTTCTCTCTAAAAATGAAAGGCAGGCTGTACGATGCCTGCATACGAACAGCAATGTTACATGGCAGTGAGACCTGGGCATTGTGTGCAGAGGATATACGCAGACTGGAGAGAAACGAAGCTTGCATGCTCCGCTGGGTGTGTAATAGTAATATACGTGAATGGCAAAGCATAAATGAAGTAAGGGAGAAATTAGGAATAAGAGGGATCAGATGTTGTTTACTCGAGAGAAGACTACGTTTGGTATGGTCACGTGATGCGCATGAAAGACAACAGCTGTATAAAAAAGTGCAGGGCAATAAAAATAAATGGTAGCCACGGAGTAGGCAGACCCAGAAAAACCTGGGACGACTTGATAAATTCTGACCTCACACACTTACACCTCTCCAAGACAATGTCACTGGACCGAGATCTTTGGCGCTACACAGTAATAGAGAAGACCCGCCTTACTTAAGTGCAAAGTGAAACCTACTACAGTCAGTAGGCACCTCTAACAAAATACACCCCTGTCCCACTACCCGCACCCCATCCACACCACCCCTTTAAATGTAAAGTTATGTTGGTACCACAACATCCAGCCCAAAACAAATGAGGTCGTGTAGGTGTCACAAAAAAAAAAAAAAAAAAAAAAAACACAGTCCACGCTGTAATGTGGCCCTGTAGATAACACGGTAAAAACCTCCCAGTTCCATACTGTAAATGTGGTTGGTGTTAGGAAGGGCATCCGGCCATAGAAAACCCGCCAGACAGTCCTATACGAGCAAGACAACCACTCTTGCCTCAAGTGGGAAAACTCCCGTCCAAACCCATGCAAGCGTGGAATATGGACGTTAAACGATGATGATGATATATATCTTGCAGTGTTTAGTGTGTCTCTTTATAAATTCAAATTCTGCCACAGTTAACTTAGTCCTCCACCCTTCAGGAGTTAAATTAAAGTGACTGTCAAATACTGGGGTAAATACACTGATTATCTTCCTCTTCCAAAACTTTTATTTATATCTCAAAGCTAGGTTCAAAGCCAATATACTACAGTCCTAAAAATGTTTGTCAAAGTAATCATTCTTAACTCAAAGATCTATAGCATATGACACCTCATTAGCAAGACATTCTTGAAAAGTACAAAACATCACTATGACAGCATCACACTAAAAATCCAAGTCTTTAGTTTATAACTAGATATAACACTAATTTATTTAAATAGTGAGGCTATAATCAAATAGTTAATTAAATGATATAAAATCAAACATAAAACATCCTTTTAATGCTCACAGACTTTATTTTATTTTTTGTCTTTATATATTTTATATATATTTTAGACTTTATTTTATTTTTTGTCTTTATATAAATAAAATAATGGTGTCAACATTTTTTCTTTCGAGTTTATGTTTCATTTTTGCTTGAATACTTTCAGTTGGTTCTATGAGAACTAACCATTATCCTGGTGAAGTCATCAAAATATTTACAAGTCAAGTAACAGTTGGAGAAGCATTTCCAAGAGGCAAATCATCCTCATAGACACAAATAAAAGGTCAATTATTTGCTTGAGAGCCAGCATTTAATGTCAATCAATATGAAGAAATAAAACCCCAATCCAGTTACTTTTACATTCTGACAGTTAAAACACTTTCCTTTTTCTTTTTTGACTGGTCTATTCAACCAGACTTTGTATCAAAATACTTATAACTTCACAACTGCTACTAACATCATAAATAGCTGTTTGGCTTTCATTATAGAATATGTGCTTTGAACAGACCATCTCATAACATATCTAAAAAAGCAATCATTTTAGTACAGTGTTCTGATACCTATTATTTCCACCTACCTCACTTATTTTTCTGGAAATTAATAAATTCAATACTATTTGTGGAAGTACATGAATGTGGAAGTACTGGAAACCTAACTGAGAGGTCAGCAGTTTATATATAGTCACTGGAGCTATATTGTATTTATGGCCAAGATATTCTTGAATAGATCAGTGTACCAAATGAAAATATATACTATAGGTGAGGGAGGTGACATCTCAAACTATCAGCAGAAGAACTGTACAATTGACAAATTCTTTAATGACTTGTATGTATGAATGTGTAACTCCTGGTGGAGTCATAGGGGTGCTGTCATGACATATGTCATGTTTTGGGTAGTTTAAACTTGTCAAAACCCATCTTCGTTCCAGCCAATTTTGGAACACATCCAATTTCTTCCAGTACTGGACTGGTAGGTTTTTATCAACCTTGAAAGGATGAAAAGTAAAGTTAACCTTGGAAGGATTTGAACAAATATCACAAAGTATTCTGACATTCTAATGGGTTCACCAATTCGCCACACTCTTTACTGACTTTCAGAGCTTGAATTCAATTCCAACTATACAAAAAATAATCTGTGATAGACTTAATCTTATCCAAGAGAAACTTTATTCCACAATAATTTAGTATGGTGGAAACTAAAAATGAGTACCAGCTCAATGTTCCACCAAAGTCCAGAAATGGATATATAAGTAAGACATTACTTTTGCTCATTGATTTGAATCATCATTCTTCTGTCAACTACTGTAATGGTGTGTGTGTGTGTGTGTGTGTGTGTGTGCGTCTGTCTGCGAGTGTGTTGATCATGCTAACCCATCCAATATTGGAAGAACTTAATAAAGTGCATGTCAACATGTACAATGTGTATTTGTACCTGTTTGATATAATAATAACTTTGGATAAGGCACCAGTGCTAGAACTCTGTTTAAAATAATGATTTCTTTAGGCTAGACAAAAAACTCTTTTGTAAGAAATGAGCTACAATTGATTAAATAGATTTCAGTATATTAATGGCACTTTCTTCCAGAAGCCTAGAGAGATGAAGGATAAACTCAAGCTTCCTCAAAAGGAATTGAATTATGGACAACAAAGCATCAAACAATGTAGCAAAGTAACTTACTCAGTGGTTTCTAAATGGTGCACTATGATGCACTGGTGCACCAGTGCACCTGAAGGTTTTAGTTATTAGGTGCATCTCAAAAGAGCAAGATTCAATTTCAAAATGTTAAAACTATAAATTAAAAATCCTAATAAACTTCATATATAACTATCAAATGTCAACAATAACAATATGTTTCTCATTAATACTCTTGCTCCATTTATTGACTAATTTTAGTTATCTATATTTCTACTTTATGTTATGCTATTTTTATTTTTTTTTTTTTTATTTAGATACAAATTGCGCCAAAATATTTTTACATATTCAATAGTGTGCTGTGAGAACCGCTGAGTTAAGCCTTTAGCATTTACATTACTCTATATATACTATTATATTTTGATGGTAAAGGCTTTACCTCACAAGTATCTCGCGTAATATCAAATCTATGAGATTTTGATATTATTTATTTTGAGAACAATATCTTAACATAAGTATGAGCAGCCAGTTACAGCCGGTTTGAACTGAAAGAGGTGAGAGAATTCTCGTCGGGTACGGCCAGTTTAAATGTAAAAGGGTTAAACATAATATTTCAAACAAAAACTTTTTAGCTAATCAGTGTTAGTAATCTGCATTGATATAATAACAGAAGATGCAGGGAGGATCAGTCTAGTGTATATATAAGATGAAAAAGGTGATGAAATGATGATGATGATGCTTATAGAGCTAATATTGGTTTCTAATTTAGATACAAGGATAATTCTAGATGATGATATTAATGGTAGTATGGGTAAGAAGAAAGATGATAATGTAAACAAAATATGGATGTTGTATGAAGATTTGATAGAAGAAAAGTAAATGAAAAAGGATCAACATTATTCCAAAGAATTGTGATAATGTCAAACTGATCCAACATATGGCTACATGACATCAATATAAACAAATAAGTTATGACTTCTCAACTTAGAGAGAATTTTAGGAGACAGACGTTATGAGAAGTTACAAGTTTCTTACATGAATATTAACGTGTTAACGTTAAATAAAATTGTTTCCAATTAGTTATCAAAACTGAGAAATTAAACTTGCTGAAAAATAACTACAGTAAAAGAAAAAATAATAATTATTATTATTTTTATTATTTCTATTATTAAGGGCGGTGGATTGGCAGTATCGGTTGAGGGTCGGACGCCATGCTTTGCAACATTATTATTTTTATTATTATTACAGTCTGAGTTCAAATCCTGCCGAGGTTAACTTTGCCTTTCATCCTTACGGAGTCGATAAAATAAAGTACCAGTACCGTACTGGGTCGATCTAATCAACTTTCCCCTCCCCATAAATTACTGGCCCTGTGCCTATAGTAGAAATCATCATTATTATTATTATCAAATCCCGTCGAGGTTAACTTTGCCTTTCATCCTTACGGGGTCGATAAAATAAAGTACCAGTAATGTACTGGATAATTGCTGGCCTTGTGCCAAAAGTAGAAACAATTATTATCATTATTATTATTATTATGGTGGTGGTGATGAAGATGAATTCAAACAACAAAAATAACATTACATCAAAAATAAAAGTATCTAAGATTAATTTATTAAAGTGAATTGTATGACAGATGTGATGAAACAAATTCTTCAATCTCCAGCTAAATATTAGTAAGTAGCATCCTTAAATCATCCTGTTTGAATATTTGTAGTCAGGTGAGTTATAGAGCAACTATCAAATCGTATTCTTTTCCCTTTTCCCCCATCACTACCCTTTGCCTCCTAATCTCCACTCTTACAAGCAATTCCTCTACCTCTAATTTCCTAAGAGGCCACCTGATTATAGAGTGGAGAACCCTACCAAAAGCTTTTTCCAGATCAACAAATGCAAGGTATATGGGATTACTCTTTGCTAACTACTTCTGCAAAAAAATACCATTTTTAATATGAATGGAAATAATTTAAACAATATTGCCATATTCCAAAGTGAAAAATCCATTCAGATTTAAAATGAAATGTAAACTAAAACAACCCATACATCCTTATCTTGTACATGTGCAAGACTTTAGCTTTACAGAGGGAATAAAGTAAGATTTTATGACACTCATGTCTTTCTCAATGCGCATGTTAATAAAAATTGAGACAATAATAAATCCACAAGGTTATTTATCGAATGGATCAACAACAAAATATTTATCTTCTTATAAGGATTTAAGTGAGAATATGTAAAAACCTTTTCCCTTCTTGAAGTCCATGCACTCACTGCCGAATTTACCATTGTGCTTAGGTGTGATTAAGCACAGGGCCCCGTTTGCCAGGGATGGGGGGTGAGCATCTTCCTGTCCCAAAAATGTTTACAATGAATTTTTCAAATGTAAGGGACCTCATAACTTAACTAGCACAGAGCTTCATTTGTCCTAAATCTGGCACCTCATCCACTGCAGCCTAACAAAATATTTTCCAATTTATACAAATAATTAGCAGTGACACCATAAGATAACAGTTCATAATTAGTTTGTTGGGATATTAAAAGTTAAGTGTCTTTCGAAGACAATACAGTGTTAGAGACTAAACAGAACAATTTGATCTCTAAGGTATCGCATTATCAACTTGGTTGATTACAGATCTTATCACAACTATTGTAATCATCAAACACTTCATAATAGTATAAAACAGACCCATATCTATAGCAAAAGAAACAGTTATAAAGTTATAGTATAGTAGAAACCTATGATAAATGTTGTATCCAACACGCTATTATATCAAAACAGTAGTAAAGATTTGTAAAAGATCAAAATACTACAACAAAACATCAAACTTACTATAATACAATAAGAAAAACTGGACAGATATCTAAGATGTCTCTTAAGTGCAGTAAGAATTCCATTGAACAGAACAACTAACATACTATAAACATTAAAAGCATGCATTTAATTAATACAGTATGTATAGTCCCATAAATCCTGATAGAGTCATAGGGGTGTCGTATTGATATACGGTGTTTCTTGGACATTTAAAGCTTAGTGGAGCCCATCCCTCTCCTGGCCTGAGTACAGCAGATTTCTTCCAAAGAGAGGAAGAATCGACCCCAGTTCTAGCCTGGTATTTTTTTTTATCAACCTCAAAAGGATGAAAGGCAAGGTTGACCTCTGCGGGATTTGAACTTCAAGAGCAGAGTGCCAGAATGAACAACATAAAGCATACTATCCGACGTTCTAATGACTCTGCCAATTCACTGCCTATAATTAATATAGTACTGATAGTCAATCATCATCATCATTCATCATCATCATTTAATGTCCATCTTCCACGCTTGCATGGGTTTGTAAATATTAGATTTGCTATAACAGCTAAATGCTGTTTTATTCTAACCTACAGATGTTGTAAATATCCAATACACCATTATATTACTGCTATTTATTTTATCGATAATGGAGAGATGAGAAGCAAAGTTGACTTCAGTAAAATCTGAACTCAGTATCAAGAAGGATATTTAGATGTAATACATATAGCCCAGCACTCTGCTATTGCGCTCTTCAATGTCTAATAATAATAAAGTTGGTAGTAATGTGCCACCAACCTACAACAAAATCACAGAAAGTGCCTCTAATATTCAACAAATTCAATTTGCAAATATTTGCAACAACTTGAATCAGCATTTACAACTTAAGGCAACAAAACAGACTAGACATTAAACTGGATAGAACAGCTTCATACTATCAATAACTGCATGACAGTGTGAGCAGTGTAGTATGAAATGACAGACTAAAGCATGGTATATCTGGTCCCCATACATTTATAGAGAACTGAGATGACCAAATTGATAGAATACTGAACATTCAACAGCCAAGGGATAACCATTTATTTGTATGTTGCTACTAGTGTGGCTTCCATGGCCAAGATACATATAAAATAATATATAACTTTCAACAGGGTGGAATGGTTCACTGTAGTAAGTAGTGGCAGCACTGTAAAAGTGACAAGTGTTTTGATAGGTCAGATGAGTGATAACTGAAACACTAAAACATGGTCTTGCTATTACCTCACCATCACTACTGAACATTAAAGACTTACATTTGTTGAAATTATCAAATATATCAATATAAGAAACACAGTATAATACAAAAATAACTTTGAGAAAATATTTCTCTGTTTACAATAACTCACCACAAAGGCTTCCTTCCATAAAACACTCCATTCCCTGAGTACATAGGAGACTTCCAAAGCCGTCTGGTCAACAATTGGTGTGATAGATTCATAGGGACTGAAAGAATAAATGTATTGAAAAGCTTAAGTGGTTTAATCACCCAAAAATAATTAAATGACAGGTAAAATCTACTCCAACTAAATTTGAACTCAGAAAGATGATGTAAATATGTTTCATTAGTAATGATTTCCCACATTATGACAAGGCCCCAAATTTGTAAGGGGGGGGGGGGGGGGGGACAAACTCCAGTATGCAACTGGTACGAATTTGAAGGATAATGGTATAGTCTGATTGAATTTATCTCAGAACTTGACTAATACATATTTTAGTTCTTGTTTAGAGAATGTCACAAATTAATATTGCAAAATCCCAGGAGAATGAAAGACAAAGTTGACCATGTTAGAATAATGTTAATTTTACAGAAACTAGGTAATATGATGGCTACAGCTTGATAACATGTCTTCCTCATACCAGTAATTGGTGCTGGTCAGGAGTGAGTTTAACGGGAAATATGAAAGGTGTATGAGGCCAAGTATAGGCGGTTGGTTCATAGCTGGCTTAGTTCAAGGTTGATTTTGATTTTCTGTGTATGTGTGTTTTGTTTATGGGTTAGGGCAATCAATGGTCATAACTATAAACTGCAAGATATTTAGGGTAACTTCTCGACTGTTCCTGCAATTCCATCACCCTTGTAATATTGGTTTCTGATTAAGGCACAAGGCCAACAATTTTAGGAGAAAGGAGAGTTGATTAAATCGACCCCACTGTGTTACTGGTACTTTATTTTATCGACCCCGAAGGATGAAAGGCAAAGCTAACCTTGGTAGGATTTGAACTCTTATCATAAAGGAGCATGACCCTATGCCATAAAACATGTCCAATACTCTACCAATACTTCCCATCCACTGTGCCCATGTAATATTATTAATAAAAATGACCATTAAAACAACCATCATGAAAACACAAACAATGTATACTTTAATAGTTTACTGACCATATTACTATTGATCAAACTTTTAGAAGGTAGGGATTATCAAAAAGAAAAATGCTAATCCATGTTAACTTGTTATAAGAAATGTACAAAACAATTTTACTTTTTCCATCATCATCATCACCACATTCCATCTATGCTGGTTAAATGAGTTGTCACATTCTGAGGTTAGCCAGGACAGCTGACCATGTCTTACTCATTACTGGGTTTATTTTTTTATAGCATCACTACAAATACCTGCTAGGGTTGATTGGGTGTTATTTTTATCTACCACTTTACAGTGTGAACTAGGTACAATTTATCATGGACCAACAGTACTACTTTACAGAGTGGCCTGGGTGCATTTTATCATGATACCAGCACTTCCACTTCCAGTGTCAGCTGGGTGCCTTTTATTGTGACACCAGCACTTCCGCTTTACAGAGCGGGCTGGGAGCCTTTTATTGTGACACCAGCACTTCCGCTTTACAGAGCGGGCTGGGAGCCTTTTATTGTGACACCAGCACTTCATCTTTCCAGTATTGTATTTTATTAACTTTTCTTAATATAAATAAACCAAAATATTCATCCTGAGAATTAAAGCTGTTTGATTACATCTCATACACTGACCAGCATTCTCCACCATCTAATAATTGTTTCTACTTTTGGCACAAGGCCAGTAATTTCCCCAGTACATTACTGGTACTTTATTTTATCGACCCCATAAAGATGAAAGGCAAAGTTAACTTTAGCAGGATTTTAACTCAGACCGCAAAGGGCCGTAACTCTATGCTGCAAAGCTGACCCTCTACTGATACTGCCAATCCAATACAGCCCAATTCTAACTGAACATTAACTGCATCTGTCATAAGATGTTTTATAAACCATAGATTTGCTGTGGGCTGAGCCACTTCTCAAGCTAAAGAATATCTAAACAAAACAGATTTAAAATAAACAAATGATATAAAACAAATAGAAAGAAGACATATGGTTAATGACAGAAGCAAAGTGAAATCTCATTACTTACCCTTCGTTATCCACTTTACACTGTTTGGTGCATATAAATGCTGCGGGAAATATACCCTACAGATAGCAAAGATAACATATCAGATGTACGTTCTCAACAGTGTACAGACACACACATATTAGAACTTATAATAGTAATGTATGTTGACAGCAAAAAAACAAAAAATGGATTACTCAATATTAAAAGTGTACGAAGCATGCATGTACACACACACACACACACTGACTATGTGAGTTACTAGTCTTACTTCCCCCAATGCTTTTAGCATCTCAGCAACTATCTCTGACAGTCCTGCAGCTTTACAATCCTTCATCTCCTTAATTGTTTCTTTGACCCTATAACTGTCAGCTTCATTAGCTGGCCCTTCTGTTGGGTAAGCTGGGGGTAGTCTCTTTTACTCCCATGTATTCTCTACATTCGTCAATCTCTCATAGTAACATTTCCAGGCCTCATTTCACACCGATACACTGCCTTGCAATGCAGAACACTTCACATTTCTGATCCTCACATCCCTAGACATTGGCAAACTTTCTATTTTCAGCCTCTCCCTGATCTGTGTATACCTGTCGCCTGACTTCTCTCTTAGCTACTTGGTACTGGTCTTTGTTATCCCTATTTTTCCAGTCTTTTCACGCCTATCTCTTGGCTTTAATGGCTCTATCCACTGTGCTGTCCCACCAATAGGTCACCTTCTGTCTAGCTAGCTCTTTGCACCAGCCACAAGTCTCATCAGTTGTCTCACAGTAGATCGTTACATAAGAATTTCCATTTGTCCTCTTTGTCATATGTATCTAACTCATCTCCCCTCTCATCAAATGCCTTCCGTAGGGCCTTTCTAAACCTATATTCAACACAAAGGTGCTTAAGCTTCCAAACCCTCATCTCCACATTTCCTGCATATCTTGTTCTGTCTTGTGTTTATTCTGATGTCACTAATAACTTGTGTTGGGTGATACATTCTTCCCTAGGGAAGGCCTTAGTATTTATTACAGTCTCATTGTATTACAAGAAATCAGGAAAGGTAACAAATCAAAACATCTCCTCCAGTGAAAGATATATAAAGCTTACAGGTGTAATAATAAGTAAATCAGGTAACAAATGTGTATCATGCTACATACCATTTTGTTTTTGACCTTGAGAGAACAGCCTCGGTACCAATCTGTAAAAAAAAATATGAAATATTTTATAGATACATCACTAATAGAAATTCTTCTAATATCCCTGTATTAAAAAGAAACAAAAAAAATAAGCTTACAATTTTCTTTAAATGTCTTAGATGATTAGTTGTTTAATAAACTGATTTTGTAGATTATTAACATCATCTAAGAGGTAAAAAATGTTTCAATACCTTTACTGTATCTTATGTTGTCAACCTCCCTGCTCCCATATCATTCAAAAACCATGTTTGTTGAAGACCTTTATATAAAAGTACATATGTACATTGAGGATTTGATAGAAGCCTAACACAAGTTCCTTGGAGGTTGATGATTGGAGATTTTTCAAGATTGAAATTGCAGATTTCTTAATAAAAAGCATGGTCATAGAAAGCTGTTTCTTCTTTTTCGACCCCAGTGGTGCACTGGTGCTTTATTTTATCGACACCATAAGGATGAAAGGCAGAGCTAACCTTGACGGAATTTTAATTCAGACCGTAAAGGGCCATAACTCTATGTTGCAAAGCATATTGTCCGACGCTCTACCGATACTGCCACTCCACATGGTCTCTAATTTAAACACAAGACTAACAATTCGTGAAGTCAATCAAATTGATTCCAGTATCTTACTGGTATTTTATTTTATTGATACCAGAAGGACGAAAGGAAATGTTGACCTTGGTGGGATTTAAAATGAGAGCACAGACAACCAGTACAGAGGAAGGAAAAATCAATTGAATCAACTCACTACACAACTGGTACTTTATTTCATCAACCCCAGTGGGATGAAAGGCAAAGTTGACCTCAGTAAGATTTGAATTAAGATCACAAAGAACTGAAAAAAATATCACAAAGCATTTTTTTCCCCAAGGTTCTACTGATTCTGCCAAACCCCTGCTTTTTCTTAATAATTCTTTCTAACCTTGGTACAAGGCCAGCAATTTGAGGGGAAAGGAAAGTTGATTTTATTGACCCCAGTACTTAACTGGTACTTTATCAACAGCAGAAGGATGAATGGCAAAGTTGACCTCAGTGAGATTTCAACTCAAAATGTAAAGAACCAAAAGAATACAGCTATATATTTGTCTGACAGTCTAACAACTCTGCCAACCCATCACCCTTCATTATAATAATAACAACACAATATTTGTCCAACAGAAGCAGTTAAAAGAAATAAAAATAAAATGGAAGATATAAATGCTTTTGATTTAATAAAAAAAATCTGTGTTTAACATTCATCAGCATTTTAAAGCTTTCTTTGTGTTATTTCTAAACCTCTGTTCAAACATTCATCGCCATCATCATCACCATATGTCTACTTTCCATGTTGGCATGGGTTGGACCATAACTGCCTGCTTCTATACCTTCCTTAGAGATTGAACCAATTCCCCTGGATCAACAAACATAGTTAACCTTATCTGTAATATTTACACGTGATTTTTTTCCTCCACTTTAAGGCTTACTCTAAACCATTTATTTCCTTGATCCATCAAATATGTCTTATGACTTTATTAGTAAGCTTAACAGCTGTAAAAGTAATGAGGAATTAATTCAAGACAGATATGATAAAATATTCTTCTAGCATGGCCTCAATTGTGATAATTGAAGCAAACTAAAGAACACATTATATAAAATTGTCATCACATTTGTTTATGTTCTACATAAACTGAATATCCCCAGCTCAAGATCTGTACCTTAGAAAATGGAAAAAGTTAGGGTTGGCATCAAGAAGAGTATCAGGCCATAGAATTCTGCCTCAAAGTCTTGACAAACCTATGCCAGCATGAAAAACTGACATAAAAATGTTGATGTTACATACATATATATATCATATATGACATGATTGTTGTGTTAACCCTTTAGCATTTAAACCAGCTATATCCAGCTAGAATTCCCTCACCCCATTCTCTTCAAACCGACTGTAACCGGAGCTCATACTGATGTTAAGGTATTGTTCTAAAAAATAAATAATATCAAAATCTCGTAGATTCAATATTATGTGAGATAATTATGTAAGATAAAGCCTTTATCGTGAAAATATAATAGTATATATAGAGTAATGGGGTTAAAGAAGTTCACTTCAGCATCATGTTGTTACAGGTTCAGTTGCACTAGTCAGCAAGTCTTTTGCTATATATAGCCCTTGGACGACAAAATATATATATATATATGCAAAAGCTACCCATAATCTCTGAATAACTTTTAAAATCCTGTACTCCATGAAACTGCATTATTAACAAGACATTCTTGAAAAGTACAAAATAACACTATGACTGCATCACATTAACATTTAAAGTCTTTAGTTTAGTTTACTGTAACTTTTCACATATTTTAAGATATTTTCTGCTAAATCATCTCTGGATCTTAGGAGGTAGGTGTATCTATTCTAATCTAGATATACACAGCATAAATGTTTTAAAATAATAGGATTAAACTTTGTTTACCAAATATTTTCAGCATCATTTTTTTTACACCCATTTTCCCCATGGGTCCATGGGTTGGACGGGACATTTTGAAGCAATGTCTTACAGCCAGATGTCCCTCCTGGCACCAACCCTTTTAGTTACTTATGACAACATGCAGGAATACAGTGTACCTATTCTAAAAACATGGATTTTATATTTTTATATTTAGAGAATTACAAAACAGCTAGATCTTACTTGGCTCATCATTTCTGCTGTAAACTTCAAAAATATGTACAGTGTCTCCTGTTGATAAAGGTAATCCATGAGGTACGTCGCCAGGAAAATTGCAGACAGCTAAAAAATAGAGAGAAAATTTGGAATTTAAAAAAAAACAAAGAAAACAATTTCAAATTTAAGAAATGACAAATATAATACTGTTTTGTTTTTGTTTTGTTTGTTCTGTATTTTTTACAGAAGAAAAATGAGAATAAGTCAGATTGTGAATGTTGATCCCTAACAGATAAACTGGTATAAGTTTGAGGTACATTGAGAACTGACAAATGATATATTTTTTTAAACCATGCCAATAAGGAAAAATGGGTGTTAAAATAATTGTTTCTACTTTTGGCCAGCAATTATCCCCAGTGTATTACTGGTACTTTATTTTATCAACACCGAAAGGATGAAAGGTAAAGTTAACCTCGGTGGGATTTGAACTCAGACCATAAAGGGGTGAAACTCTATGCTGCAAAGCATGGCGTCCGACCCTCTACCGATACTGCCAATCCACCGCCCTTGGGTGTTAAAATAATAATCTGTTAGTGGTGGTGGTGGCAGCAGTGGTGGTGGGAGCTGATGATGATGGTGGAAGCAGTGATGGTGGTGGTGGCAGTGGTGGTGGTGGTGGCAGCAGGTGATGGTGGTAGTAGTGGTAGTGGGAGGTGATGATGATGGTGGTAGTAGTGGTAGTGGTGGTAGTGGTGGTGGTGGTGGTGGTGGTGATGATGGTGGTGGTGGTG
>OZ024746.1:11955966-12080966 GCA_964016885.1 Eledone cirrhosa | reverse complement strand
ATTGCCTTTCATCCTTCCAAAGTTATTAATCTATTACATTCACATATAGAAATACACTTTAGTGTTTACATGCCACATGGTATGGTGCTAACATCTCAAATTGATTTTAGTTTCAGCCAGTTCATTTAGTACATTTACATAAGGTTTCCAGCTGAAGTGAAGGTGAGGGTCACAGCATCTGTAGTGAAACAAGGTTTCTAGCTGAAGTGAAGGTGAGGGTCACAGCATCTGTAGTGAAACAAGGTTTCTAGCTGAAGTGAAGGTGAGGGTCACAGCATCTGTAGCTGAACAGAATAAAGTTCTAAAATACCAGGAAATATAGCAAACAATTCTTTTAAGCCTGTGGTATTTGAGACATTTAGGGGAATTGGGCTGCTGACAACGAGGTTCTTGTCACTAATAGTGGCTTGCCTTACCCACAGATCAGGTGATACTCACAAGGGTGCTTGTTTATTCCAGCATCTTAGCCTCGCTATCACCAGCAGGAATACTTTGTGTTGGTTGACCTTAAAAATGATTAGATGAAAGCTCCAATGCCGCCAGCTGTGGTATGTAATTGAATGTGCATGTCTTCTTACCCCACACCTTTGTTTTCTTTCTTTGTCCTGATTACTTTCGGCAAATTATTAATCGTTTGATAAACTCCACTATGCTTGCTTTCTATATACAGGAAAACAGAACGACCCACCCTCTCTCTCTCTCTGGTTTTCCAGAGGGATTTGATTTGATTTAATGGTTAACTCAAGTTTCTCCTCAAACATTTTAAGTATATCAGAATTCCTTATTAGTTAATTATGTAATGAAAACTATTAGAGCTGAGAATTCAAATGTTCTTTACTTCCTTCTGACATACTGGTCTATCTAGGTTATATATACCATGGCAGGAAAACAACATGTTTGACATTAACTTCCACATCTGAAATTATCAAATTGTTATAGCTTTATTCTTTTTACTAATTTCAGTCATTGGACAATGTCTGGCTAATATGGGACACCACCCCACTACTTACTACCCAGTATTTATTTTGTTAGCCTCAAAAGGATGCAAGTTATTGTCTTCTATTCACATCTAGTGTGTTATCTCAGTTTTTAGAATAGGTGCACCATATCCCTGCATGCTCTAAGAGGTGACTAAAAGGGGTGGCATCAAGAAGGGTAGCCATCTGTAGAACTGTCTTAAAACATCCCAACCAACCAATACCAGCATAGAAAAGTGAATGTGAAAACAAGGAAGATAATCTAAGATACTTTATAGCATTTGACTGGTATTTTATTAAACCCATCTCTATGATTGAAAAGTAAAATTGACATTGGTGGGATTTTAACTGAAAGTGTAAATAAATATCACAGACTTTTTGCCCAAAGCTGTAACTATTCTGCCAATTCATCAACATAGACCGGGGGTAGATTTAAACTCTTTTTTCTGTTGGATTTTCTTTACCTCTACATCAAAAATATTATAAACTAAGTACATTACAGGGAGAGAACGACTTGTATATCTTAAAAAGTAAACATATTTTCAATATTGTAAAAATATATCGGTGCAGACAGTTGGATAAATAGTTAAGAGACACTCTGAAATTATGCACTGTACAGTTTCATTCAGTCTTCAAAGGTCAAATCCTACACATTAACTTTCTTACAACCCTTCAGTTTCAATAAAATAAGTACTAATAATATATTTGTGTTGAGGTCACTTCAATCTAATGAAGAAAATTGGAATTGTAATTGGAATAGTAATAAACAAATACTTCAAAAATATAGAAAGCACTAAAAGACACTTGATGACATCAATTTACCTTCCAGAACCAGATAAGCTATGAACAGAAAACATTCAGTGATTAGGGGTGGTTGAATCTGTTTATGCTAAGACAAAGCCATTACAAACAAATTGTAACTTTAAACAATGGGTCATTGGATCCTCAATTAAGATTTCATATTGGACTAGTGCAGGGGTCAGCAAACTATGCCCTGCCAGCCACATTTGACCTGTATCTTCCTTTCATCCAATCCAAGGATTTCTGTGAATATGTGACATTGCATTAACAAATTCTTGTTTTCTTTATTAATCTTTGGATAATTCAGTAACATAACAAGGTTTCATTCTCAGAAGAAATGTACACACACACACACACATATATATATAAAATAAAATAAAATAAATAAGTCAAATGTTTAAAATTTGGCTTCGTTTATTACTGCTATATATATTTCGGTGACAGCCATCTTCGGCTGTGACTTCTTCAGGCATTTCGAATTAGTGTGGTAGAGACGAGTATACATGTTGTTGAGGTGTTTAACTTTGTCAATACTCTGATTGGGTTGTTATTTCACTGAGGAACTGGAATCAAATGAATTTAAACAAACAAATTTCAGCGTCAAAGGACCTCTTCTCCTCTCATTGGTCAGTTGTTAGAACATTCCTCAGTCAAAAGTCTATAGAAATTCGTTCTGAGGCAAGGCAACCTGTAGTGGTTGTTCTTGTTAAGTACAACTGACCTCTACTCTTATGTTGGTAGTGGTGTTGGAGTCAGCTCAAAAAAATGATAAAGTGGTAGAAGGAATAAGATGGTAAAGGAACAAAATAAAATAATCAAATTAAAATGTGTGTGTGTTATACCCAATCTCAATGTTATAAAGATTTGTAAAGTCACTCCTCCCAATGGTCAGTTTTGAGAGTATTCCTCAGTCAAAAGTCTATAGAAATTCTTTCTGGGGTGAGGCTCCCTGTAGTGTTTGTTTTTGCTATTGTTAAGTACATCTGATCTCTATCCTTATTTTGTCACAACAAAAAACACCCAGTACATGCTGTAAAGTGATTTATTTTAAGAGGAGGATCCAACCATAAAAAACTAAACCGAATACGGAATGTGTGAGCAAGACATGTTCACCTGACCTGCCTAGCCTCATAACGTGACATCCTGTCTAATCCATGGAAACTAGATATTAAATTGTGTGTGTATATATATAGAGAGAGAGAAAGAGAGAGAGAGAGAGGGAGAGAGAGAGAGAGAGAGAGAGAGAGAGAGAGAGAGAGAGAGAGAGAGAGAGAGAGAGAGAGAGAGAGAGAGAGAGAGAGAGAGAGAGAGAGAAGAGACAGAGACAGAGAGAGAGAGAGAGAGACCACAAAGCATATTGTCTGGCCCTCCACAGCTTCTGTCACTCTACTGTCCTTAATGACTCCATAACAATAAATACACAACATAGCAGGTGGCTGCAACAGCCTTATCATATGGTTTGCTATCTTTCAGTAATTGAAATGATTGGAAATAATGAGAGAAAGAGGAGCTGCCAACAAAATAGGACCTTTCCTGATTCTTACCATTCCACCATCATGGTTGGCATCACTCCAGACCTGGCAACACTGACAGCTTCTGTCTAATCTAACAACTAGCACCATTACCACAAACACCAGCATTAATACTAGAATCATTAAAGTCCTCATCCTATTAACCTCCAACACTATAATTAGATAATGCCAACACTATACACACCGCACTACACCATACTGCACTACACCACACCACACGGCACTACACCACACCACACGGCACTACACCACACAGCAACACACCACACTACACTACACCACTCTACAATACACCGTACCACACCACATCACACCATGCCACACCACACTGCACTACACCACTCTACAATACACCGTACTACACCACACCACACCACACTGCACCAAACTACACCACACCACACTACACCATGCCACACCTCACTACACTACACCATGCCTCACTACACCACACCGTACTACACCACACCACACCACACCACACTCACCTTCCTTAATACTACGAAATGTCTGCGATTATCAATACTATAACCATTCTTATTTAAATAGCATCAACATTAGCACTACCACCATAGCCACCACCACTACCACCATAGCCACCACCACTACCACCATAGCCACCACCTCCACCACCATAGCCACCACCACTACCACTACCACCATAGCCACCACCACTACCACTACCACCATAGCCACCACCACTACCACCATAGCCACCACCTCCACCACCACCACCATAGCCACCACCACTACCACCATAGCCACCACCTCCACCACCACCACCATAGCCACCACCACTACCACCATAGCCACCACCTCCACCACCACCACCATAGCCACCACCACCACCACCATAGCCACTACCACTACAGCCACCACCACTACCACCATAGCCACCACCACTACCACCATATCCACCACCACTACCACCATAGCCACCACCACTACCACCATATCCACCACCACTACCACCATATCCACCACCACTACCACCATAGCCACCACCACTACCACCATAGCCACCACCACTACCACCATAGCCACCACCACTACCACCATAGCCACCACCACTACCACCATAGCCACCACCACTACCACCATAGCCACCACCACTACCACCATAGCCACCACCACTACCACCATAGCCACCACCACTACCACCATAGCCACCACCACTACCACCATAGCCACCACCACTACCACCATAGCCACCACCACTACCACCATAGCCACCACCACTACCACCATAGCCACCACCACTACCACCATAGCCACCACCACTACCACCATAGCCACCACCACCACTACATGAATCTCCACCACCACCACTGCTACCACCACCACCTGTACTACCACCACCAACGCCACCACCATCATCATCATTGCCACCACCACCAGTATTCTTATTCTGGATACAACAATCTCGATCAGCACAACCTTCACCATTACAATCAACAATTTTATTACACTAGCATTACAGCAGCCACCACCTCCACCGCCGCCGCCACCACCGCCACCTCCACCACCACCATCATTTCACTTTGAATACCATTAGAATTTCCATCAGCAACATTACTATCAGCCTCGTAATCCCTATAGTGTTTTACTATAGCAATGTTTGAGCTAATATAACACACACACACACACACACACACACACACACTCTCTCTCTCTCTCTCTCACACACACTAATCCTTACAAATATAGCAGCGCTAACAATCACAAAGACCACACCTCAGTAAGTAAATGGCATCAGTAATTACAATTCCATTAGTAGCTTATGCTATCATACTAACATACACATGCTATCATACTAATATATACTAATATATATATACATATACACATATGCTATTAAACTAACATATACACACATGCTATCATGCTAAGATATATATACATATACACACATGCTATTAAACTAACATATACACACATGCTATCATGCTAAGATATATATACATATACACACATGCTATTAAACTAACATATACACACATGCTATCATGCTAAGATATATATACATATACACACATGCTATTAAACTAACATATACACACATGCTATCATGCTAAGATATATATACATATACACACATGCTATTAAACTAACATATACACACATAAACATCATACTAACATATACACACATGCTATCATGCTCAGATATATATACATATACACACATGCTATTAAACTAACATATACACACATGCTATCATGCTAAGATATATATACATATACACACATGCTATTAAACTAACATATACACACATGCTATCATGCTAAGATATATATACATATACACACATGCTATTTGTACTAACATATACACACATAAACATCATACTAACATATACACACATGCTATTATACTAACATATACACATATACACACATGCCGACACAGAAGTGCTCTATTATAGGCATATATATAAATACACACACACACACACACACACACACAGTAGCTTATGCTATCATACTAACATATACATATACTTATGCATACACGCAGACACGGAAGTACTCTGTCAGTCATATATACACAGTATATACCTAGACACAAAAACAAACAGATCAATTGTGTGTATATGTGTGTTATGTCTGGTTAATGATGGTGGTGGTGGTGTGGTGGTGGTGGTGGTGTGGTGTCTGGTTAATGGTGATGGCGGTGCTGGTGTGGTGTCAGGTTTAATGGTCGTGGTGGTGTGGTGTCTGGTTAATGGTGATGGTGGCAGTGCGGTTAATGGTGATGGTGGTGCTGGTGTGGTGTCTGGTTAATGGTGATGGTGGTGCTGGTGTGGTGTCAGGTTTAATGGTCGTGGTGGTGTGGTGTCTGTTTTAATGGTGGTGGTGGTGGTGGTGTGGTGTCTGTTTTAATGGTGGTGGTGGTGTGGTGTCTGTTTTAATGGTAGTGGTGGTGTCAAGTTTAATGGCGGTGGTGTGGTGTCAGGTTTAATGGTGGTGGTGTGGTGTCAGGTTTAATGGTGGTGGTGGTGGTGTGGTGTCAGGTTTAATGATGGTGGTGGTGTGGTGTCAGGTTTAATGGTGCTGGTGAATAAGTGGAGTGGGTTTACAATATCTAATGATCACTTCCAATTTCAGGACTCTGGAACTTTCAGTTAAAATGACTGGATGAGTATGTATAATCAATATAGTATTTCTTTGTGTATGTGTGAGTATATTAATACATAAATATGTGTATGTATATATGAGTATGTGTGTATGTATGTGTGTGTGCGTTAGAGGTGAAAGATCCTTGGTCCTTGTTAGGACATCATTCTAGGAGAAGGAAAACTCTGATGTAAAACCTGCGATTTGATGGCAACCAGTGATATTGACTTGTTCTTGTCTGAAAGAAGGTTTGTTGAGGAGGCTCGTTTTCAGGTCTGGTGGATACACTTTTTATTAGAGTGGAAGATCAGAAGGATGCAAGAGATAGGCTGTTAAAAATACAATTGCTTCCAAACTAGATGAGTTCCCCTGTGGCTTCTCTGATTGACTCATTTCTATGAAGGTTCTACTATCCAAAATTAACTAGATCACATTTGTAAGTGTATATGCTCCAACTATGTACAGTACAAAGGACAAAAAGCTTGCAATTTTATCTTTCCTTAAAAGAACTTGTTTCGAAGATCCTCTGATCTGTAAATATTCTCATACTTGCAGATTTTTGTGCTAGGGTTGGAAAGGACATAAGATGTGATTGGTAAACTTGGGATTGGAAAATATAACGGCAATGACTTGTTACTCCTGCAAATGTGCCAGAAGCTAAGTCTTTATATACCTAACACTCTCTTCCAGTACAAGAAGAAGCACAAGAGAATCTGGATGAATCCAGATTCAAAGCAGTGGCATGTGATAGATTTTGTTCTTGTGTGTGGGTGTGATTTTCAAGATATCTGTGATGTCTGTGTTGTGAGGAGCTCAGCACTGTATAAACCAATGTCTTGTTCACATTAAGGTAACATTTGTTGTAAAGCTGATAATACGAATAAATGGTGTTGTTCCAAAGAAATTGAATACTGCTCTGATTTAAAATACTTCAATAAAAGATGAATTGGTGAAAAGGTTAGACAAGATCCAATGACATATGGGAAAATTTCAAAACTTCAGTTTATGATACTTTGGCATTCTTAGTTTTATTAATAGAAAACATCAAGATTGGTTTGTTGAAAATGAGGAAGCGATTCAAGTGCTACTTAATGAAAAGACGACAGCAATGCTGAGAGTGCTTACAGGAGAGCAAGGAGCTAGAAGGAGTGCCATATTGTTAAAGGGTGTGAAGGCTAACTTACAGCGTGAACTCCATAACATGCAAGATGCATGGTGGAGAAGTAAAGCAAAGGAGATTCAGGATGTAGCTGATGCCAATAATACAAAGCTACTTTAAAGCTTATTACGAGAAGTCTATGGTCCTTATTCCTCTCCAATTGCACCTCTGTAGGCCTTTTCAGGTCAGGGGAGTTTATTGACTCAATTCTTAGTTGGCCTACAAATAATGTACTAACAGAAAGTCTTATAATGAAAGAAGTGGAAGTGGCTATAAAACAACTCAATAATAGAGAATTGTGAAAGTGGGATGGTATTTGTGCTGAGGTACTGAAATGTGTCAAAACATTCTTCAACTTCTTACAAATCTGATACATAAGGTGTGGAAGGATGAAAGCATCCCCCAAGACAGGAAAGATGCATTGATGGTGGTGTTTCATAAAGGAAAAGGTGCAAAGGATGATTGTGGTGATTATTTTTGCACAAATCTCAGGAATATACAGAAATTAATATATGTTGTCACAACAAATAACATGGTAATCCATGTTATTTGTTTATAGTTCTGATGTTTATAATTTCTCAGATCACTGTTACTGATAGAAATAGTAATGCTGGTGGTTGTAAGCTCATTGCATTGAGAAGTATTGCCTTTCATTGCTTATCAGATAACTATGGAAATATTGTAACCAGTGTTATGTTTATATCTATGAACTGTAGGTTGATGAAGTGTGTGTTGCTACCACCCATTCAGAGTTATAGTATGTGTAATTATAATGAACTATACTAATAAATGCACATTGGTTGTGTAGGTGTCACGACAAAAAGTGCCCAGTCAACACTGTAAAGTGGTTGAGTAGGTGCCACAACTAATGCACCCAGCCCACACTGTAGAGTGGTTGTGTAGCTATCACGACAAAATGCACCCAGCTCACATTGTAGAGTGGTTGTGTAGGTATCACGACAAAATGCACCCAGCTCACACTGTAGAGTGGTTGTGTAGCTATCACGACAAAATGCACCCAGCCCACACTGTAGAGTGGTTGTGTAGGTATCACGACAAAATGCACCCAGCTCACACTGTAGAGTGGTTGTGTAGGTATCACGACAAAATGCACCCAGCTCACATTGTAGAGTGGTTGTGTAGGTATCATGACAAAATGCACCCAGCTCACATTGTAGAGTGGTTGTGTAGGTATCACGACAAAATGCACCCAGCCCACACTGTAGAGTGGTTGTGTAGGTATCACGACAAAATGCACCCAGCTCACATTGTAGAGTGGTTGTGTAGGTATCATGACAAAATGCACCCAGCTCACATTGTAGAGTGGTTGTGTAGGTATCACGACAAAATGCACCCAGCCCACACTGTAGAGTGGTTGTGTAGGTATCACGACAAAATGCACCCAGCTCACATTGTAGAGTGGTTGTGTAGGTATCATGACAAAATGCACCCAGCTCACATTGTAGAGTGGTTGTGTAGGTATCACGACAAAATGCACCCAGCTCACATTGTAGAGTGGTTGTGTAGGTATCACGACAAAATGCACCCAGCTCACACTGTAGAGTGGTTGTGTAGGTATCACGACAAAATGCACCCAGCTCACATTGTAGAGTGGTTGTGTAGGTATCATGACAAAATGCACCCAGCTCACATTGTAGAGTGGTTGTGTAGGTATCACGACAAAATGCACCCAGCCCACACTGTAGAGTGGTTGTGTAGGTATCACGACAAAATGCACCCAGCCCACATTGTAGAGTGGTTGTGTAGGTATCATGACAAAATGCACCCAGCTCACATTGTAGAGTGGTTGTGTAGGTATCACGACAAAATGCACCCAGCCCACACTGTAGAGTGGTTGTGTAGGTATCACGACAAAATGCACCCAGCTCACATTGTAGAGTGGTTGTGTAGGTATCATGACAAAATGCACCCAGCTCACATTGTAGAGTGGTTGTGTAGGTATCACGACAAAATGCACCCAGCTCACATTGTAGAGTGGTTGTGTAGGTATCACGACAAAATGCACCCAGCTCACATTGTAGAGTGGTTGTGTAGGTATCACGACAAAATGCACCCAGCCCACACTGTAGAGTGGTTGTGTAGGTATCACGACAAAATGCACCCAGCTCACATTGTAGAGTGGTTGTGTAGGTATCATGACAAAATGCACCCAGCTCACATTGTAGAGTGGTTGTGTAGGTATCACGACAAAATGCACCCAGCTCACATTGTAGAGTGGTTGTGTAGGTATCACGACAAAATGCACCCAGCTCACATTGTAGAGTGGTTGTGTAGGTATCATGACAAAATGCACCCAGCTCACATTGTAGAGTGGTTGTGTAGGTATCACGACAAAATGCACCCAGCTCACATTGTAGAGTGGTTGTGTAGGTATCACGACAAAATGCACCCAGCTCACATTGTAGAGTGGTTGTGTAGGTATCACGACAAAATGCACCCAGCTCACATTGTAGAGTGGTTGTGTAGGTATCACGACAAAATGCACCCAGCTCACATTGTAGAGTGGTTGTGTAGGTATCACGACAAAATGCACCCAGCTCACATTGTAGAGTGGTTGTGTAGGTATCACGACAAAATGCACCCAGCTCACATTGTAGAGTGGTTGTGTAGGTATCACGACAAAATGCACCCAGCTCACATTGTAGAGTGGTTGTGTAGGTATCACGACAAAATGCACCCAGCTCACATTGTAGAGTGGTTGTGTAGGTATCACGACAAAATGCACCCAGCTCACATTGTAGAGTGGTTGTGTAGGTATCACGACAAAATGCACCCAGCTCACATTGTAGAGTGGTTGTGTAGGTATCACGACAAAATGCACCCAGCTCACATTGTAGAGTGGTTGTGTAGGTATCACGACAAAATGCACCCAGCTCACATTGTAGAGTGGTTGTGTAGGTATCACGACAAAATGCACCCAGCTCACATTGTAGAGTGGTTGTGTAGGTATCACGACAAAATGCACCCAGCTCACATTGTAGAGTGGTTGTGTAGGTATCACGACAAAATGCACCCAGCTCACATTGTAGAGTGGTTGTGTAGGTATCACGACAAAATGCACCCAGCTCACATTGTAGAGTGGTTGTGTAGGTATCACGACAAAATGCACCCAGCTCACATTGTAGAGTGGTTGTGTAGGTATCACGACAAAATGCACCCAGCTCACATTGTAGAGTGGTTGTGTAGGTATCACGACAAAATGCACCCAGCTCACATTGTAGAGTGGTTGTGTAGGTATCACGACAAAATGCACCCAGCTCACATTGTAGAGTGGTTGTGTAGGTATCACGACAAAATGCACCCAGCTCACATTGTAGAGTGGTTGTGTAGGTATCACGACAAAATGCACCCAGCTCACATTGTAGAGTGGTTGTGTAGGTATCACGACAAAATGCACCCAGCTCACATTGTAGAGTGGTTGTGTAGGTATCACGACAAAATGCACCCAGCTCACATTGTAGAGTGGTTGTGTAGGTATCACGACAAAATGCACCCAGCTCACATTGTAGAGTGGTTGTGTAGGTATCACGACAAAATGCACCCAGCTCACATTGTAGAGTGGTTGTGTAGGTATCACGACAAAATGCACCCAGCTCACATTGTAGAGTGGTTGTGTAGGTATCACGACAAAATGCACCCAGCTCACATTGTAGAGTGGTTGTGTAGGTATCATGACAAAATGCACCCAGCTCACATTGTAGAGTGGTTGTGTAGGTATCACGACAAAATGCACCCAGCTCACATTGTAGAGTGGTTGTGTAGGTATCACGACAAAATGCACCCAGCTCACATTGTAGAGTGGTTGTGTAGGTATCACGACAAAATGCACCCAGCTCACATTGTAGAGTGGTTGTGTAGGTATCACGACAAAATGCACCCAGCTCACATTGTAGAGTGGTTGTGTAGGTATCACGACAAAATGCACCCAGCTCACATTGTAGAGTGGTTGTGTAGGTATCATGACAAAATGCACCCAGCTCACATTGTAGAGTGGTTGTGTAGGTATCATGACAAAAAGCACCCAGCCTACACTGTAGAGTGGTTGTGTAGGTATCATGACAAAATGCACCCAGCTCACATTGTAGAGTGGTTGTGTAGGTATCACGACAAAATGCACCCAGCTCACATTGTAGAGTGGTTGTGTAGGTATCATGACAAAATGCACCCAGCTCACATTGTAGAGTGGTTGTGTAGGTATCACGACAAAATGCACCCAGCTCACATTGTAGAGTGGTTGTGTAGGTATCATGACAAAATGCACCCAGCTCACATTGTAGAGTGGTTGTGTAGGTATCATGACAAAAAGCACCCAGCCTACAATGTAAATGTGGTTGGAATTAAGAAGGGCATCCAGCTGTAAAAACCAAGCTAAAATCATTTCTGTGTGAACAAAACATGGTCATCCGACCTGGCTTGTCTCACGACAGGAAGGGCTCGCCTAATCCATGCTAGCATGGACATTAAATGATGATGACCTATCTTATAAAT
Source organism: Eledone cirrhosa (assembly GCA_964016885.1). Taxonomy (NCBI): domain Eukaryota; kingdom Metazoa; phylum Mollusca; class Cephalopoda; order Octopoda; family Eledonidae; genus Eledone; species Eledone cirrhosa. Next base: position 12,068,872 of record OZ024746.1, on the reverse strand, counting down.
AATTGTTTCTACTGTTGGCATAAGGCCAGCAATTTACCCAGGTGTATTACTGGTACTTTATTTTATGACCCCGTAATGATGAAAGGCGAAGTTAACCTCGGCGGGATTTGAACTCAGACTGTAAAGGACCATAACTCTATACTGCAAAGCATGATGTCCAACTCTCTACCGCTACTGCCAATCCACTGGCCTTCTTATAAATAATTGTTTCTACGTTAGGCACAAGGCCAGCAATTACCCAGTGCATTACTGGTACTTTATTTTATCGACCCTGTAAGGTTGAAAGGCAAAGTTAACCTCGGCGGGATTTGAACTCAGAATGGCAAGGGCCGTAACTCTATACGTCAAAGGATGGCGTCCGACCCTCTCCCAATACTGCCAATCCACCGCCCTTCTTATAAATAATGAAGGTGTGGTGTGCTTTGTATGATACTAATTATATTACAGTAATTGTAGTGCCCCTTTGATAAAGAATTCTAGAAATCCATAACAGTAATCATCAACATTTTTATGTCTATTTTTTTTTTACAAGTGCATGGGTTGGACGTTTGTGTGAATTGTATATGAAAATGCAGAAATAATACAGGGAGAAATATTAATTTCCTTACTATATAAACATAGGATAAAAATCAAGCAACAAATGTTGATCTGTTAAGGGTTTTACATGAGGTACATGCAGAATTCCTGATTTTTCTCTCTCTCCAAAAAAGAAATCAAATTTTACATGTGATCAACTTCTATTTAAGTTTATAAGGTAACTCTTAGTAATATAGCATTTATGTCATTATGGTGTAAGTTTTAATTGAAATGACAAAATATGGTCTGGTGCCTCCTAATTAACTTGTCATTCAGTGCAACCAATGTTTACACTGTGATACATGAAAAAATATACCTCCTTATGGTATCTATTTATAGCTAAAACGATTGAGCCATTTGGAATGTGAGGACGACACGTGTTGTTGATAAGCTGTGAACCATTGATCTTATGACATATAGGTTAGAAGACATAATGATAGAAGGTAAGTAGTTTTCTATAATTTGCTGTCAACTATTTCACACCTGTTCAAAGTCCTTGACTTGTCTGTACTGAATACTTCTTTTATTGATTCTTGGATTTTATTTCAACCTTTATTTATATATTTTATGTAATTTTTACATTCAACAACCTATCTTAAAGTTTTGTCTCATTTCTCATGCTCTTAACAGCACTTATTTCCTTTTATATTGGTTTAAATAAAAATCTATCTTACCAAAATGTATATTTATGATATTTTATTTTTATTTTTAAAAATCTTCAATGTTTAGATATTAGAATTTTTAATTTACCTTGTGAATTCTTTCTTTTTTTTTTTTAATATCTTTTCAATGTATTTGTTATTATTGCTATTGATGTGTGTGTGTGTGTGTGTGTGTGTGTGTGTGTGTGTGTGTGTGTGTGTGTGTGTGTGTGTGTGTGTGTGTGTGTTTTAGTTGGCCTTCGAGGTTTCTCACATATTTTAATGATAAGGGCTTCAGTCCCTATCATGAAAAACAACAAGAAATGAAGTGTCTTGCCTCAACATATCAAGTATCACCTGATCCAAGAATTGAGTCCATCTAAACCCGAAGCCTCTCTCTCTCACACACATACACACGTGAGGGAGAGAGATGCACGCAATAGTATATGTGTATTGAAGGCTGGGGAGAAATACACTCAGTAGGAGACATCTATCTATGTGGGTAAAATTCCCGAGATCCATGGACGAGTTCTCTCCAGCGTTCCCTGTCCCTCATTATCGCTGCCATGTTCTGCATCTCCAAGAGACCAGTGTCTGTCCTTAGGGCATCAACATACGTTAACTTCAGTCTTCCTCTTCCAGTGTGTCCATGCAGGGTCTCTCACAGGAGCACTGAGTGCAGTGTCAACTCTGGATGTCGGTGAGCATGTCCAGCTAACCTCAGTCTCCTCTGTCACTTTCGAGCTGACTTTTGGGAGGCTCCCGTACAGCTCTGAGTTCTTCATCCTCAGTGTATACTGATTAATGTTCAGAGCGATCCTCAGAATTCTCGTGTAGCCCCATCCACCATCTGAGCGAGTTTCTTGGTCAGTGTCCAAATCTTAGAGCCACAGTAGGAGACATGTAGGAAGTAAATAACACATTATGTGGTTAATATTGTATAGTGTCATTTCTCAGTAACCTAGTTAATTACACACACACACACACACAATGGCTGCATCTTGATTTCAAGAATTGCTGCTACCTGATTCCCCTCTCTCAGATCGGTGGCACGAACATGACTCTTTAGCCCTTCCAAGGATTTATATTCCTTTCTGCATATGCTGCAGTGATGAACATTACTTCCATTCTGGTTCCCTGTTTTGTTTAGGTGAGTTTTCCAATGACATTGGGGTCCACCAGTCAAGACATTGTTTTCCATGCTCCCAACAGGAAGAAATGCCAAAGAGATCATAATCAACAACATATTGTACATGGCCTCTGTGATGACTTCAAAGACCAGCTTTACTGAGGCAAATCCGACCACATTCATTGCAGATAAAGTTATTTGGCCATCGAAAAATCCATACAAATCAATTCCCTGTTCAATACACTTCTCCTACCTTACAGAGAAGATCATATCTGTTGTCCTTCTGCCACTTCTAAAGCCACACTGTGATTCAGGAAGAACATTGCCAGTAATGTCATCAAGCAATCTGTCCAGCATGGTCTAACACAAGACTTTTCCCACAACTGACAGGAGGGCTATCCCATGACTAAATACTAGTTCAGAATACGGCTGCTTCACTCAACTTATATTTTGCCCCAAATAATGCTTCAGACCTTTGTTCAAAGTCTGCATTAAACTAGTAATTCAATCCAGGAGGTACATCAATTAAACCACAAGGAGGAAACCCCTTTGCAGTCACTCAACCAACTAAAAATAGCAACAAAATGTCCTTCAAACATATGTAATGATCTTTAAAAAAGGACATATGGAATAATTATTTCTATTTTTTCTTCTATTCACATGATTTACTTTCCTCTTTTCCTTATCCAGATGAAATCTTTAAAAATAATCTTATCAAGATTTTAGAGAAGTCAATAAATCTATAAATCTCCTTATATCCCTTTTAAACTTGCAATTTATAAGGAAATGCTTCAACCAAACAATGTATATATTTGTTTCACTTCAATTCATACTTCTTAATCGAACAGATACTAAAGTTGGAAATTATTTTCCAGTCAAGTTACAGTGCTTCAACAGAAGTTAGTTGGTCGATTTAGCCCAAAATACATACACTGCACCAAAAATAAGAGCAATATTATATGTACCACAGTAAAAATAAATATAAAATCAATATTAAGCAATTCTCAACCAAAGATTTTTATATTAAATTATCAATTCACTTAAAATATCTTAGATCAACATTTCTGACCATCACTTACCTTTTTTATAGTTTTACATTAAATGAAAATATATTTGTTTCTTAATAAACACAAATGACCTGTTACATTTTAGGGAAGACTGAATTAAGTGTTTTTATATGATTACAACCATAACCTTATTTTCTCCAAGTAAATGAAGACTAATTTCTAAAATAACTTTTTTTGTTTTTAAATCAATATCAAGTGTGGCACCTTTAACCCTTTTGATACCAACCACCCAAAATCATCCTTTGTTCTACAATACAAACAGCTTGCCTTAAAGTGTTTGTATTTATCTAAAACATCCAATTATTATTTTATGTTTAAAAAAAAACACCTTGGTTAAGTTATGCTCCAAATACCAGCTTAATAATAAGTCAGTTATATTATTAAATCCCTCTAAAATCTTGATTATTTTCAAAATTCTTTTAAAACTTATAAGCAGTGTCTTTCATTAGAAATGTAACTAAAGAGTTAATAAAACAGAACAGAGTCGGTTGTTTTGATATCTTTTTTGGAAGAGGAGAGGGGATCAAGGTCTACTTTGATTTCAGAGGAGCAGATATAATTGATTCAATTCAACACAATAGTTTATCAATCCTAAAAGGCAAATTCTGAAATCAACAGGATTTGAACTGAGAACAGTAAAATAGCCAATTATATAAAATATAGTCCAACAATCTTTTATCATGTCCAACAATCTTTTATCTATGCCATACTTTCCATTATCTTCTCACTAGATTAGTAAACTATAACAGGCATTTATTTCCTCAATAAAGACTGTGAAACAAATACACAAACAGTGAATCTGCACATTATATAGATCTAAAGCTGTAGTGATAAAAATATGAGAATTACTGAAGGAAAATGTGTATCACATCTAACAAACAACTAGAACGCTAGAATGATCAGGTGATAAATAGATAAAGAGAACTGACAGGTAATTTAATAATAAAGAAATCAAAATATATGTAATAACCTAACATTTCCAAGTGCTAAATTCAACAAGAGAGGGAGGTGGGGCATCAGAAAGGAAGTGAGGAAAAGATCCACAAGAAGTCAACTGTAGTATCTACTACTATATTAAAGTGAGGAAGAGAGAGATAAGGAAAACATGAGAACTCTGTTGGATATGAAATATTAGTTGTAGATTAAGCAGGTGCAGTCTAGTAAAGTGTTTCAGATACTAAGAAGTAAATATTATAAACAGAAATTAATAAAGGAGCCAGACACATGACGCCAGTACATTCATTCATTCATTCATTTATTTATTCATTCATTCATAAAGTTTGTTTGATACTAACAGATGTCAATGCCATATATATTAGTTTCTTATAACAGCATAACAGTGAAGGTGAAATATGAAGAATGAGATGTATTCAACTAAACCTATCCAGGATATACCCAGTACTTGTTTCATCAACCCAGAGGAGTTTAAAGGCAAAGCTAATGCTGGTAGGATTTACTCTCAGATCCTAGAACTAAATAACATAAGACACTGTAACCCTTTAGCACTCTAACATTTCTGCCACTACACAGCTCTTGTCAATTTGTCTATTTACTTCTATTGAGTAGACAATCAGTTCACTAATGTTATAGAGAAGGATAGATATTATATTCAATCTGATCTAATTATATCCAGACAATAGCTACTTAATTAGTATGAAGTCATTCAACAATACACTTCAATCTTTATCCCACAGACATGGTTCCTACTTCTCAGAGCTTCCCTACTCCTCGGAGCTTAACTAGCCACATAGTAACTTTGCCCAACATACATCTCTCCTATCACCTATGCTGTGTTTTCCCTCCCCTCCCAAGCCATGCACTAAATGTCTTCATTATCCTCACTTCTAAAATTGTATCCCTCAGGAATTTCTTCGCTGCATATGTCCCCACTCTTCCCCATAATCGTTGGTTAGCAGTTGTTCAAGATATGTATCAACTACATCAATACACTCTTAGAGATTCTGTAATAGTTATGAATACAACAACTTTCCTCTGCCTAAATAATTACCAAAACAAAATGAATTGTTTTTAATAACACTTATGAACTTTGTAAAAATGAAAAATAAATTTGACCTCAGGATTTTAACTAAAACTGAACAAAGCTAAAAACACCGAGAACCTGCGTGGGTAGTGGGAAGTAGTTTTCTTCAGATGGAAGATTGAACCTAGATACTCGTGACAGAGTGAACTGCTAAAAACTGCCAATTACTAACGTAGTAGTGTCAAACCAGAAAATAGATTAACTCTTTTATCACCAAATTTCTAACTATTTAACTAATTAATGAAGAATTTCAAGGGATTTACTAAAATTATTAATTGATTTATTACAAAAGCAATAAACTTATCAATTTAACCTGAGTTTGTTTAATGTACAGACAGGTTATCAAATCATTAACGCTTTCGTTACCATATTTCTAATGAAATACACTGTATTTGAATTAATTAATGAAGAATTTTGAGGGATTTACTAAAAGTATTTATTATTTTATTACTAAGATGGTGTTTGTAACATAATTTAACAAAATCTTCTTACATCAAATTATGTTGGCGGATTTAAATTCAGGTAGGAATCCTTTAAAATAGGTGGTTTTGTTTCATAGAAACAGTGGTTAAAGGTGGGCTGCCATTAAACAGAGTTAAAGATGGACTGGTATTAAACAGGGTTAAAGATGGACTGGTATTAAACAGGTTAATGTAAACTATATTTCTAAATCATTCAGCTGTGTTCCAACCTCCTTTGTGCCCACCAAACTCTAAAACTAAATTACTACCTATAATAGCTACAAAGCACAAATACGACCTACTTTTTTCTTTCTTCTCCAATGAAATCAGTCATTTTCATAGAATACCAACTCTCTCTATTATATATATATATCCCTCTCTCTCTGATTACAACAGAAGACCATCATTACAATGAAATCAATGAAAGATCCTCTATGTAGTCATTTACCTCTTAGAAACAACAGCTAAATCTTTCTCAAATTATTTACAATTTAAAAGAAAGAAAAGGTAAATTGAGTATTGTAAACCACTGGCTGGAGAAAAGGAAGACAGGCTGATCATTGCTGGAATACCTGGAATACCTAGGACTGGATCTGCCCAATCAGAGCTAAGTCGGTCTTAAGCCATTTAACCCTTTAGCATTTAAACCGGCTGTATCCAGCCAGAATTCTCTCACCTCTTTCTGTTCAAACCGGCCGTAACTAGCCGCTCATACTATTGTTCTCAAAATAAATATTAAGGTATTGTTCTCAAAATAAATATCAAAATCTCATAGATTCAATATTATGTGAGATAATTATGTAAGATAAAACCTTTATCACAAAAATACAATAGTAAATTTAGAGTAATGTAAATGGTAAAGGGTTAAGGCTTGTTAGGCTGGTGCTTATCTCGGTTTCATGACATGAAGCGACCAAGAGTACAAGACTACCCCCTGGACAGGACTCTAGTCCATCATAGGGTTAAACCCCCAGCTTATTGCTGGTACTCATCTTTACTGGTACAGTTAAAGCTGGCTGATGTTTAAACAAAAACATCAGCCATCTCTACATTACATTAAATATGTTAACACTAACTTAACTACTGTTCTACATGCTGCAAACATGTTAATCCTATAACTGGTTGTCCTCTCTGCTTGAAATAACAATCCAACACACCTCATACTACACTTTACTATCTTTAAATAAAATGAAGGACACATTGAATGATGTAGTTTTGTATAGGTGAAACAGAACAATCTAACAGAAAGTTTTATTGTTTTTAGTTATCATTCTCTGGGCCATTCTGTATTTCTATACCAAACAATGTACAGTATTGTATATTGAGTTAGTCATTCCTCCATCACTAATTTGGAAAGTATGGTGATGTATAAGCTTTGCTAATGAGATCCTGATAGAGAAAAACAGAAACATGTCTAGAGTTGTCTCTGGTATTTCCCCAAATAATGAAAATAATAATATTTCTTCACTAATGTTTTTCTTTTACTGTATAAATATTTCTGGTTAGCTTTTCAATGCTTCCACCATAATATATATTATATATATTATGTATTATATATATTATATACATAATATATTAACACTAACTTAACAATAGTTGTTAAACCTACTGACTGAGTGACTATCCTTGTTTATATGACATGACACATTTGGAACACACATACACCAACACACTGAGACACACATACACACACACACACACACATATATATATATATATATATTACAATGATATACCAGAACTGGTGACTAAAGGTTAGTGTTTTAGCCAGACAGTATATAAATAACAATCTGAAACAACCAAAATACTATGTAGTCGCTTTATAGAAAAGATCAACAACTAAAAGCCCATCAAATGTCATATACTATACTTTATGAATGAAAGGAAAGGTTGTATGAGAAAAGAAATGTAAAATAAAGTGTGTGTGTGTGTGTGAGTGAGGGGGGGGGGTAAATATAATCACAGTAAAATGAAATAGATGTTGAAATTTTCTTTGAGATATTTTATTTTATTTTATTTCACTTTATTTACACCACTTATTCTTCTTCCAATGTTGTTTGTTTGTTCTTCCTATTAGTTTATATATATATATATATACACACATATATATACACACATATATATTTATATATATTTCAGTTGATCTTAATGTAGCTTGCACTTTCGGTCATATCTCTCTTTCTCTCTCTACTAATCTATCTCTATATCTTTCTACCAACCTCTCACAGCTAGCTATTTATCTAATCCCTCTCTTTCTCTCTCCTCTTCATCTACCCCCGACCACCACCAACATCATCCTACCATTCCAAAGTACTTTTCTATTGTAACTATTTCTTTCTATCTAACTTACTACCTACCTACAAGTCTGTCTCTCTCTCTACCTACCTACCTACCTACCTACCTACCTACCTTCCTACCTTCCTACCTACCTACCTATCTTCCTACCTATCTACCTACCTATCTTCCTACCTACCTACCTACCTACCTACCTACCTACCTTCCTACCTACCTACCTACCTACCTACCTACCTACCTACCTACCTACCTACCTACCTACCTACCTACCTACCCACCCACCTTCCTACCTACCTACCTATCTTCCTACCCACCCACCTTCCTACCTTCCTACCTACCTACCTATCTTCCTACCCACCCACCTTCCTACCCACCCATCTTCCTACCTACCTTCCTACCTACCTACCTACCTACCTACCTATCTACCTTCCTACCTACCTACCTATCTTCCTATCTACCTTCCTACCTACCTACCTACCCATCTTCCTACCTACCTACCTACCTACCCATCTTCCTACCTACCTACCTACCTACCTACCTACCTATCTTCCTACCTACCTATCTTCCTACCTACCTACCTACCTATCTTCCTACCTACCTACCTACCTACCTACCTACCTACCTATCTTCCTACCTACCTACCTACCTACCTTCCTACCTACCTTCCTACCTACCTACCTACCTATCTTCCTACCTACCTACCTATCTTCCTACCTACCTACCTACCTACCTATATCTACCTATGGGCCTTCTCTGTATATAGACCTGTAGGTTTTGGAATATAAACAGAGGGAAGACAGGAACACCTACAAAACGTGTTCCTGGTGTTGAGGGTTGTTCTATCCACGGGGTGTAAAACAACCCTGCAGTAACGTTCCCCCCTATTGGGGATTTCAATTGTTATTTTATTATATATACTTTGTTATTTATTAATGTTAAAATTATTTTTATGTAAACCCCCGCCGTCACGTCTTGTAATGTCCCAATTTTGTATGCCCCTGTGGCAAATAAAGAAAGATATCTATCTATATCCCTACCTACCAATCTATATTTCTATCTCTATATATATATATTTACCTATTTAACCTACCTACCCACCTATCAATCCATCTACCTACATACCTACGTATCTAACCTACCTACATATTTACCTATCTATCTACCTACCTACCTACCTGCTACCCACCTACCTACCTGCTACCCACCTACCTGCTACCCACATACCTACCTACCTTCCTGTCTAACCTACCCACCTACCTGCTACCCACCTACCTACCTTCCTGTCTAACCTACCCACCTACCTACCTTCCTGTCTAACCTACCTGCTACCCACCTACCCACCTTCCTATCTATCTATCTACCATTTCATGTTACTTTTTGGGGCTCCTATATTTTATTTTTATTTCTTTTGTTTTTCATTTTTTTATGTCTATTTATTTATTTATTCATTGTACTTCTTTCTCTGTTGTCACCCCTACCCTGTTGTCACCCCTACCCTGTTGTCACCCCTACCCTGATGTCACCCCTACCCTGATGTCACCCCTACCCTGTTGTCACCCCTACCCTGTTGTCACTGCAACACTGTTGTCAAATCTGTAACACTAATGATTTCTGGAAAAAAGGCACCGGGGAGGGGGGTTAAAAAAAGATAAAAGTCGTTCACACACAGTTTGTGACTGCTAATGGAAGACATAGAAAAGAGAGAGAAAGAGAGGCAGGGAGAGAAAGAGATAGGGAGAAGAACAAGAAAAAGAGAAAGAGAGGGAGAGAGAGAGAGACTGTTATTTAGGTTGTAGGTATGCCATTAGATAAGTGATTTTGGATTCACTATATAAGACAAGAGCAGATTAGCTAGGTACAATGTACAGACTTTTAGAAATAAACCTCATCCCATCAACAGACTAACTTTACTAATATTACTTTATACAGATTAGACTTTCAGCATTTATGGAGGATTGTCGTTAAAAATGAGGACATCTGTCACAAAAAGAAAAGCAAGAAAGAAGAAATGAAAGTTTAGTGTATTCTAGCATTTATGTTTAGGTTGTGCCTTGAAATCAATTAGTTTTAACCCAAAATAATCTTCAAAGCAAGACTATGTGGTTTCATACAAATAGATTATTTCACTATGCAGTGTAATGCATAATTAATTTAACCCATTTGTTAACAAATATTTTAAATTAAATACCTGTCTGAATTAATTAATGATGAATTTGTTGGGATTTACTAAAATTACTAATTCATTATGATGTTATTTGTAAATTAACGAAAGGTTCTTATATCAAATTATGTTGAAAAATTTTAATTTATAAAAGAACTCTTTCCAATGAGCAGTGTTGTTTCATAGAACCAGAGGAACTCTTTCCAGTGATGAGTGTTGTTTCATAGAACCAGAGGAACTCTTTACAGTGATCAGTCTTGTTTCATAGAACCAGAGGAACTCTTTACAGTAAACAGTCTTGTTTCATAGAACCAGAGGAACTCTTTACAGTAAACAGTCTTGTTTCATAGAACCAGAGGAACTCTTTACAGTAAACAGTCTTGTTTCATAGAACCAGAAGAACTCTTTACAGTAATCAGTCTTGTTTCATAAAACCAGAGGAACTCTTTACAATGATCAGTCTTGTTTCATAGAAACAGAGGAACGCTTTACAATGATCAGTCTTGTTTCATAGAACCAGAGGAACTCTTTACAGTGATCAGTCTTGTTTCATAGAACCAGAGGAACTCTTTATAGTAATCAGTCTTGTTTCATAGAACCAGAGGAACTCTTTACAGTGATCAGTCTTGTTTCATAGAAACAGAGGAACTCTTTACAGTGAGCAGTCTTGTTTCATAGAAACAGAGGAACTCTTTACAGTGAGCAGTCTTGTTTCATAGAAACAGAGGAACTCTTTACAATGAGCAGTATTGAAACGGGGGTAGTTTTGAGCAGGTTAGTATAAAAAGGGTTAAGATTCTATTTGCCAAATCATCGTCATATTTTGATGACAACACAATGTTTATGAGGTATCCATGCCTAATTCAGAAATGATGTGACATGGCTGTATAGCAGGTATAATGTTTAATGTTTATCTAAGAAAAGTAAAAATCCTGATATTTTATCATGGCACCAGCTTCTACTGAAGAACCTTCTCAGAAATAAGTGTGGGATACTTTGCCATAAAGATTAAGGAAGGATAACAAATAAGAAGTCAAGGGTGCATGCTAAATGTGATGGGATCTAACAGAGTAAAGTTAAAAAGCGAGGTGAGATGATCATGGATAGAGTGGATGGTATGCTGTATTACTATATCAGAAATGGAGAGGCATACCAGACAACTTGTTTAACTAGGTGGGGGGAGGGGGGGGGTCTTCTTTAGTGCTGCACCCACATCTTCTTTAGGGCAGTCACAATCTATTTTTATAATCATTGACTGAGTTATGAATTTTGAATTTATGCTAATAAAGTAAACAATTTCAAGGTACATTTTTGACTGTGAAAAATAGTTGGGCATTTGGGCATATAGGAAAAAGTTGGACAGCATTGTACAATTTACTGTCTCCAGGGTCTTACATGTCCAACATGTTAGACTGTTTTACATAGTAAAAGGTGTACGTTGAAGCTGTTTACTTTAAGATGTGTGTATGTGTGTGTGCATATGAAGACGAATATACAGACATGTGTATGTGTGCATGTGAGAGTCCCATGGCTGTTTTTACCTTGACACCACCCCACACTCCATGTTTGTTTGTATCCTTGTAGATTTGTGGCTTCAACAAATGTAGATCCATGGAAATAAATATAATATTTAGAAAAATGTAAAATAAGGGTTGACACTAGAGGAAGAATATCCAGCCATAAAATACTGCCTCAGAAAGTCTCACTCAACCCATGCTAGCATGAAGAAGTGGATATCATGATGATAATGATGATATTGAAATAAAACACCTGGAATGATTGAAATCTCTCATCTGAATCCAACAAACTCAACCTCTATTACTTATATAACATTTTAACTCTTTAGCATTTACATTACTCTATATATACTATTGTATTTTTGTGGTAAAAGCTTTACCTCACATAATTATCTCACATAATATTGAGTCTATGGAATTTTGATATTATTAATTTTGAGAACAATACCTTAACATCAGTATGAATGGCTAGTTACAGCCAGTTTGAACAGAAAAAGGCAAGAGAATTCTGGCCGGATACGGCCGGTTTAAATGCTAAAGGGTTAAACTGCAACAAAACACTTACCTATGTACCAACAAGAAAATATAGGAATATAGCTACTAAACTGAATGCCTGACTAGGTCTGAAATCTATACTGGATAATCAACAACTAATATATTCCAAGAATACAAAGCAGGATGTCATATACCAATGAAGGTAGCTTTACTAGACAGAACTGAATTCAGCATCAAAAAAAGAAAAAAGAAAGTTAAAATCTATCCCAAGTGTGGAAATTCATTAGGTTCATGCTTGTCCAGGTTTCATTAACATTAAACGACTGAGAGTACAAAACTTTGCCTCTGAACAAGACAGCAGTCCATTGCAGGGTTAAATCCCCAGCTATTACTGGTACTCATTTTCATTTGAGAGGACTGAAGCAATGTGAAATGAAGTTTTTTTATCATAAATACAGTGTGCTAGCTGGTCAAAGAATCAAACCCAGGTCAAAGAATTGAATCCCCATCAATATGATTATAGGCCCAACACCTTCAGCAGTACAAGCTACAGAAAAAAAACCTGTGCATATGTGTACACACTCACAAGACAGGCTTCCACACAGTTTATGTCTGTCAAATTTCACTCACAAAGCATTGGTCAACCTGAGGGTATAGTCAAAGATTTCATGCCACAGGGCAGAACCCCAAAACCTGTGTTTATGACGTGAACCCCTTAACCACAATATCCTAATTGCATGTGTGTGTGCATATATATATATATACTGCGGCACTTCGTCAGTTACAATGACGAGTGTTCCAATTGATATAGTCAACAGAACAGCCAGCCTGCTCGTGAAATTAACGTGCAAGTGGTAGAGCATTCCACAAACATGCATACCCATCACATAGTTCTCAGGGAGATTCAATGTGACAGAGAATGTGACAAGGCTGGCCTGTAGAATTACAGGTACAACTCATTTTTGCCATATATATATATATATATATATATCTCAGTGTCTGCATGCATGTGTCAAAATATTGAAATTTTAAAATTTCATGGTTTCAGTTTTTGAGTTTTGTGCCAGCTAAGCAAAACAGAATCAGCTTCAATACTTTATTGGCAATCATTCCATTCACCACCACCACCACCACCACCATCTTGAAATCAAAGTCATGTTGAAAGTCAACCCTAGTGAGATTTCAACTCAGAATATAGGACAGAATGAAATTTTATTTATATAAATATTTTATATAATAAACAGGAAGGGAGAAAAAAGAAAGAGAAATTAAATAATGAGAAAAGAGGTAAAGGAGGAGAGTGGGGCTGACTCTAAACCCTTAGCTAGGCTGTATAACTTGGCTGAACCCCCTAAATGTTGAAAGGTATTTACTCCACCACTCAACACCTCTTCATTCTATTGATAACAATAATTGTTTCTTCTTTTGGCACAAGGCCAGCAATTATCCCAGTGTATTACTGGTACTTTATTTTATCGACCCCATAAGGATGAAAGACAAAGTTAACCACAGCGGGATTTGAACTCAGACCATAAAGAGCCGTAACTCTTTCCTGCAAAGCATGGCGTCCGACCTTCTACCGATACTGCCAATCCACCGCCATCTATTGATAACAATAATTATTTCTACTTTTGGCACAAGGCCAGCAATTATCCCAGTGCATTACTGGTACTTTATTTTATCGACCCCGTAAGGATGAAAGGCAAAGGTAACCTCGGCGGGATTTGATTGATAACAATAATACTGATTTGTTATAACATTGACAACAAAGCTACAGATTTAGAGGAAATAGGTGTAGCTGACAACCTTAACCTCAATACATGACTGGTAAACCTTATATTTTGGGCAAAAAAGCAATGTCAACTCCAGTTGAATTTAAAAACAGGATGTAACAAAATACTGATATTCTATTACTAATTAATAAGGATTTACAGTTAAGGAACACAGTTATTTGTAAGGGTGGCACATAGTCAAGTGAATTCATACTAATGCACTACTCATATATTGTCAATCTTATAGCATGGTGAAAAGTAAAGCTGAATGAAGCAAGATTTCAACTCAAACACTAAGCTGTGCCATTTTCATTTGTCTGACCATCACCTGTGGCAATGTTGCAAGTTTATTGCCTCAAAGTGTTTAGTTAACCCTTTTGGTGTGATGTATGGCCAATTGGAACACTTGGTGGTGAATTGATGGTAGTTTTTGAATTAAGCTCAGTGCATGATTTGTACTTTATTTTATCAACCCAGCTGGAACAAATACTGCAATACATTTTCTTAAATGCTCTAATAATACTGCAAATCCACTGCCCTCATTTCATTGACACGATCACAAATTTCAGGAAAGCAATATAACTGATTGAATATTACATTGGTTTCACTTTGTTTGGGATGACTATGGCTTTCAAAACAGTCAGAAATTAGTAAAAAAAAAAAAAAATGATTCTGTAATGGAGTTGTGAAACAAAAACTGTATTCTAAATGACACATAAAACATTTTAAATATCAAAATATTAAAACTTTATAAAAATATTCTCCACTGATGAGAATTTCAAAACAGTACCATCTGAACATATTGTGTTCATTAGCTGCCTTGGGTTATACAGTTTGGATATTTGCTTATTTCTCAGACATAAAATAGGAGTGGGAGGGGGAGGTCAGCTTATATTCGGATCAGTTTATATTTGAGTATGTATACAGTAATTATTGATATGTTCTACTTGAAGTTATTTTTGGTGTTAAACTGCCACACTTCTGGTAAGGTAAATAAATAAATAAATAGACACTATCAAGGTAGTCTGAGATAAAGTATCTAAAAACTACACGAGAAGTATTATGTAATGACTTCCTGAAATTAGACAAATAGTATCAACAGCAGGCATCAATATCATTGTTGAGCTAATCATCATCATCATCATCATCATCAATGTAAGGAAAATACAAAATGTTATGTGGAAGATTTGATGGAATTAATAGTCTCATAGAAAAGTGTTACCTATTGAAGAGCTGTAGGAGGAAGCTCAGCAATGCAACCAAAATGAACTTGAAGACCCTTAAAAAAAAGTTGCACCCCATACCTGTGTAGTTTTAGTTGGCCTCCTATGGGATTGTATCTCATAAGTTTCTCAAATGCTTTAATGTTAGGGGCTCCAATTGTACCATGAAAACAAACAATGAAGTATTTATCTTAAAAACACAACATGCTGCCCAGTCCTGGATTTCAACCTACAACCTTATGATCATGAATCTAACACTCTAACCACTAGGTCACATGACTTCCTTGAAGACCCTACTATTGAACCAGCAATACCAAAAAGAATTCTTACAATTGAATTCCTCAGTAACTGCATCACCAAGACAATCATGGACCAATCTATCGAGGATTACCATGACTGGGAGAGAAACAAGGTAAAGAAAGGTTGGGTTTTTTTAAACATAGTGCTACCATGAATGTTTCATAAGACTCCAGGCCCTGCAAATGACATTGAACACATTCTTCAGAAAGCAACCAATATGCGAGGAAGAGGCACAACTTGGTAACCACTTTTCAGATACAACCTCTTCTGTCCTATTTCTTACTGTTACTTTTCAAATGACTTAATGTGAATAAATAGCCATATGAACTTGTGATTAAAATTGATTAATTTATCTTGGTTCATAATTTTATTATAACATTAGATCTTAATTAATTAAACTTGTTTTCTAATTTTATAACTGTATACAACAAAATATACTCACAGGAATAGTAAATATCATGGATGAGATTTATGATAAAGGTCAAAATTACAAACAGTTTGTCGTTATATTAGATTGGGAAAATAAACTAAATAACAATTTATTTAATGTTTGTAACCAAAATAAAAGTTGTGAAACAGTAATTTAATGTTGTGAATAGTAATGGGATTAATTAAAGACTTGCAATTATCAAAAATAATTACCATATGTTGAATTAATTAAAAACTTTCAAGGGAATGAATCATAACAGTTAAATTGGAAATATGAATGAATCAATTATACAATCCACATTCAAAGATAATTAATTTTTACCTTAATAATAAGCAGGTAAAGATAAGACAAGAAACATTTTCCAAGTATCAAAAATATTCCAACATCAGGGACACATCCCAATTTTGAGTTTAGGTGTTTAGGCCTATGACTAACATAACATTTGCCCTCCAAGACGCAGGATAAATGTCATCATCATTATCATCACCACCATCATCCTCATCATCATTTAACATCCATTTTCCATGTTTACATTGGGTGTCTATTTTGAAGCTAGACTGGTAAGATTGTTTTTTGGTTTGATTCTTATGGCTGGATGCCCTTTCTAAAGCCAATCATTTTACAGCATGTACTGGGAGTGTTTTATTGCGACTCCAGCATTAGCACTTTACAAGATAGACTGGATACTTTTTACTATGGCACCAGCACTACCACCTGATAGGATAGACTGGATGTTTTTTATCGTGGCACCTGCACTACCACCTGATAGGCTAGACTGGATGTTTTTTATCGTGGCACCAGCACTACCACCTGATAGGCTAGACTGGATGTTTTTTATCGTGGCACCTGCACTACCACCTGATAGGATAGACTGGATGTTTTTTATCGTGGCACCTGTACTACCACCTGATAGGCTAGACTGGATGTTTTTTATCGTGGCACCTGCACTACCACCTGATAGGCTAGACTGGATGTTTTTTATCGTGGCACCTGCACTACCACCTGATAGGATAGACTGGATGTTTTTTATCGTGGCACCTGCACTACCACCTGATAGGATAGACTGGATGTTTTTTATCGTGGCACCTGTACTACCACCTGATAGGCTAGACTGGATGTTTTTTATCGTGGCACCTGCACTACCACCTGATAGGATAGACTGGATGTTTTTTATCGTGGCACCTGCACTACCACCTGATAGGCTAGACTGGATGTTTTTTATCGTGGCACCTGCACTACCACCTGATAGGATAGACTGGATGTTTTTTATCGTGGCACCAGCACTACCACCTGATAGGATAGACTGGATGTTTTTTATCGTGGCACCTGCACTACCACCTGATAGGCTAGACTGGATGTTTTTTATCGTGGCACCAGCACTACCACCTGATAGGATAGACTGGATGTTTTTTATCGTGGCACCTGCACTACCACCTGATAGGATAGACTGGATGTTTTTTATCGTGGCACCTGCACTACCACCTGATAGGCTAGACTGGATGTTTTTTATCGTGGCACCAGCACTACCACCTGATAGGATAGACTGGATGTTTTTTATCGTGGCACCAGCACTACCACCTGATAGGATAGACTGGATGTTTTTTATCGTGGCACCAGCACTACCACCTGATAGGATAGACTGGATGTTTTTTATCGTGGCACCTGCACTACCACCTGATAGGCTAGACTGGATGTTTTTTATCGTGGCACCAGCACTACCACCTGATAGGATAGACTGGATGTTTTTTATCGTGGCACCTGTACTACCACCTGATAGGCTAGACTGGATGTTTTTTATCGTGGCACCTGCACTACCACCTGATAGGCTAGACTGGATGTTTTTTATCGTGGCACCTGCACTACCACCTGATAGGATAGACTGGATGTTTTTTATCGTGGCACCTGCACTACCACCTGATAGGCTAGACTGGATGTTTTTTATCGTGGCACCTGCACTACCACCTGATAGGATAGACTGGATGTTTTTTATCGTGGCACCTGCACTACCACCTGATAGGATAGACTGGATGTTTTTTATCGTGGCACCTGCACTACCACCTGATAGGATAGACTGGATGTTTTTTATCGTGGCACCTGCACTATCATCTTGCACGGTTGACTGGAGGCTTTTCATCATGACACCAGCACTACTACCATACAGGGTGGACTGGGTGTTTTCATCATGGCACCATCATTACCACATTTCAATAGTAGATGCTTATAAAATCTGAACAGACACAAAATAATGATTTCTACTATAGGCACAAGGCCAGGAATTTGGGGGAGCGAAGTCGATTAAATCGACCCCAGTGCATTACTGGTGCTTTATTTTATTGACCCCCTAAGGATGAAAGGCAAAGCTAACCCCAGACTCAAAATAATGAAAACAAGTTTACACTTACTTTCCAACTTTTTGTGTTTTTGTGTGTGATTGTTTTTGTTTGTTTTTTATGTTTTTTTTAATGTTTTTTTAATGTTTTTTTTTTTGTTTTTTTGTGTTATTTTTGTTGTGTTTTTTAGGGGGGGGGGATCCCATTCCTCAGAAATACATGGTTAATGAGTTCAAACATAACTCTTAGATAAACTGAGGCAATGTAAAATAAATTATTCTCCTCAGGTCTCTTGACTATCCACTCATTTATTCAAACCATTACCATACTAGCATTAGGGTTTTATTTTATTTTAATTCATAATTTTGGTATTTCTATATAAGTTGGTGAACCGCTCTTTCCACTGTTGACTACACAAGATGATGTGGCACACATGTTTAGTTAAATGGATAACTGGAAACTACATAGGCCAAACAGCATGACCTTAAAATCCTTAGAAATATTTGAATCCACAGCTCAGTGTGTGCATGTGTGATAAAGTCAAATCAAATACACATGAAATTAAACAAGGGGTCAGTATATCTTTGTAAAACTAAAGGATTCACTATAAATTAGATGATGAAACTAGATTTTACTAAAATATGGAATATATTTATACTGCAATGTTCCTTACACTTAATACAAATTCATTATATTTAACCCTTTAACATTTACTATTGTATTCTCACTGTAAACACTATCTCACATAATATCGAATCTGTGAGATTTTGATATTTATTTTGAGAACAATACTTTAACATAAGTATGAGCAGCCGATTACAGCCATTTTGAACAGAAAGAGGTGAGAGAATTCTGGCCAGATATGGCCGGGTTTAATTGCTAAACGGTTGAAATGACTAGTATATTGTGGTGGTGTTGATAGTAATGGTGGGGTGAGGGGGATAAGTCAGTAATTATTTATGTGACATATTTATCACAAAACACATAGCTACAGTAACAGGCATCAGTTTCTATAGGGAACAATAACCAGTAACCATATAAAATCTATATATGGAGAGGAACAACAAAGTAGACTGAAGACTAAACAGATAACTGAGCTACAAACCAGCTACCCTAAATATATACATTTAGTCAACAATATAGCTTTGAAAAACACCTAGTGAAGATTGCCTAGATAGATAACTGTATACATGGCAGGTATGTGTAGAATAAATATTTATACACTATGCTTATGTACTATATATATACACACACACGCACGCATACACACACACACTGCCAGTGTGGAAATCATCACCATTTAGTGTCTCCTTTCCCTGCAAGCAAAGGTTGGATGGAAAATTGGCATAAAACGATTTATACACACACACACACAAACGTGTGTGTGTGTGTGTTTTATAAAACAAATGAATCAGGTGACAACCATTTTGTGCTAGATTTGTCTGGTAATTCGAACATATATGTGCTTTGATATCTTCCTCCTACCTCACACACACACACACACACACACACACACACACACACACTCTGAACCTATCTACCTAGATATCTAGCTTTAGCTATCAATGATTCGATATTTACCAGTGTATCTATCTTTGGATAAGAACAACAAAACACAAATCCCAATACCAGTCCAAAGACATTGTATTTAATGAATATATGTATGATAATGATTAAAGAAAATATTTTTTTAAATTATTGTAATTGATTTAAAATGAAATACAAAATGGCAGGAATGACAAGAAGGTGAAGGAAAATCAAGGATTCAAACATCTTTATATAGAATATTGTGATCATGGAATTATTGCATCATATATTACAGTGTGTACTGGGTGCTTTTTGTTGTGACACACACACGACCACTTTACAGTGTGTACTGGGTGCTTTTTGTTGTGACACTCACACGACCACTATACAATGCATATATACACACCACACCAATATACAATGCATATATACACACCACACCAATATACAACATATATCTATACATATACACAACATACCAATATACAACCCATACACACACCATGCCAGCATACAAAATGCTATATATATATACACCACACATATATACACAGCATACCTATGTATGGCACATATACACACCATCCCAGTATACAGTATATATACACACCAGCAATATACAATGTATGTATGTGCAACCCACCTAATAAGACAGAAGTACACACCATATTTATATATAGTTCTTACATGTGTGTGTGTGTGTGTGTTTGTGCATGCACGTATGTGTTTATCAGTATGCGTGTGTTTGTGTGTTCACGCACATGCACATGTCTGCATATGTGTATATTATAAAGACAAACCAGTCCTTTGCTAGATATGCACAGAAATACATTGCAGACTTAATGTCTCATGTTTAGTAGATTCAATACTGATCAAGAATGAAATCAATAAGAACAAAAGACAGCAAACACATTAGTAAGCAACCAAACTTACCAATGCTTAAACAATTTAAATACAACAACAGTTTCAACAATGCTATGTTCCACCTGTTTCCTTTGATCACAGTACAATACTTTCTACTCTTCTATACTCACAACACTTGGTTTCATGCCAACACATTCAAGTCAAAACTATCAGTTTGCTGCACTATTGCATATGCAAAGCTCCTGACTTCTTATACTGTATATTTTGCTTTCACCTGCACAACCTGTGCATCTTCCAAGTTCAACCTGTAACAAAAAAAAAACCCATTTGGCAATAATGTCTTTTTACTTCCGCAAACAGCCAAATGGATGAAACTGGTCAGACTATTATTCACCAGAGTACTCAATACTTGGGGTAGTAAAGTATGGTTGTATTATAAAAAGTCGAGACCTTGACAGCTGAGCTCTTGCCATTTCAACAGCTAGTTCTGGAACTAACTGTTGAAATGGCAAGAGCTCAGCTGAAGGGGTTCCGACTCTATAGCGTGTGTGTGTGTGTGTGTGTGTCTGTTGATCATTGTAAGCAATTGTTTCTCTACTAGTATGGCATGAGTCAAACAAAGATTTGACTAATGTTTCGTGACTTCCAGCCTGCCTGTCTTTCTGGCATTACAAGCAGGAATAGTGTGTTTAAGTGACAACGGAAGTAACCAATCAAATGGAATTAAATAGGTTTTAACTCCATCCTCTATAATGATGGATAAAATTGTGGTAGGAGGAGATAGAGAGGTGGGGGAGATTGAGAGAGGGGGGAGCAAAACAGGGAGAAAGAGAAATAGTGAGAGAAAAGGGAGAAAGAAGGAGTGGCATAGGAAAGAGAAGAGATAGGAGAGAGAGAGAGAGACTGGATATCAATGCTTAGAAAACAGAGAAGACCACTACTAATCAATGAAGTACTCAATACATTTTTAAAATGCAGAACAGATAAGCTCACTACTGGGCTATGTTCATAATAAATATTTATGTATGTGTGCATGTACACACACACACGCACACAAGAGTGTAATGAAAGATATATGTAAGCAACTAAGTTAGGCAAGGTGGATGGAAGTATTTGATGATTATTCTACCATACAGTAAAAAAAATAGAAACATGAAGATGAGGAAGTTAATAGTTTCGATGACTAAAAGGAATCCAGACATCATCAACAAAACAATTATCACCTGTCATATTATATCTGTGTCATTAATCAAGGGAGACAATCATTTTCCTTCCGATAAGATGCTAACAAATGATGGCTACCTTTTCCTACAGGTAGAAATGAACTCAGGACTGCAAACCAATGAAACCTTTACTGTCATTGCTTTAGCTTTATTTTATTTACTGAATTACACCACCCCTATGTTGTACCCCAGAGCTGTCCAAACTTTCACATTGGTGACACTCTTTTTAAGAAATTAAATTTTTTGTGACACATTGTGCTGTGTTAGCAACACAAAATTAATGAATAGAAAATTGAATATGTGATGCGCATGGACAATGTCTGATGGGTGAAGAAATGGCAGGAAATCCCAGTGGAAGGAAGCCGTAGTAGAAGACAACCAAGAAAGACCTGGGCAGAGGTTGTGAGAGCTGACCTCAAATTGCTATGACTAGAAGAGGAGATAATGAAGGAATGCAAGAAGCGGAGAGGTGCCATGCTGAGAAGGGCCTGTCCAACCCATAGACGTAAAAATGACAGTGATGATGTAAAGCATCACTTGTCACTAGTTTAATTGTACACAAGAGTTAACCCTCATCTTGGTAGGCTGGTTGCACAGATCACTATAACTTTCCGTCTCCATTGGCCGATCCTCAAGATTGCACTCAACATCAACACATAACTGTTTGATGTAGATTCTGTTGAGGTCTGCCTACATTAGAATGTCCAACATCACTTAACTGTCATCAGATCTCAAATATACTCCACAGCTAAATTTTTGTAAAATGTTATCAAATTTGACTTAAATTTCACGACACCTGAAGATTATCAGCAACCAGTGAATTTGCAGTATCGGTAGAGGGTTGGACGCCATGCTTTCTAGCATGGTTACGTCCCTTTATGGTCTGAGTTCAAATCCTGTTGAGGTTAACTTTGCCTTTCATCCTTACGGGGTCGATAAAATAAAGTACCAGTAATGTACTGGGTAATTGCTGATCTTGTGCCAAAAGTAGAAACAATTATTTATAAGTAAGTTGGACTATGATACTGAAAGCAAAGTATCACAGCTATGTATACATTTCAATGCCAGTCACAGAAACTCCAACCTTTCAGACATTTGTTCAGTGTATTGACTCATAAATTTTACCTCAAACAAATAAAACCAATAATCGAAAGTTTCTAATTTCAAATAAGACAAAGGTAATCAGTAATTATTATCTAAGCCACACACAAAGATGGTGGATTGGTAGTATTGGTAGAATGTTGGACAAAATGCAATGCAGTATTTAGTTATAACTTTCCACGTCCTAAATTCAAATCCCACTGAGGTCATCCTTCCAGGGCTGATAAAATAAGGTACCAGTTAAATAATGAGGTTGATATAATCGACTTTGACCTTGTCCCAAATTGCTGGTCTTGTGCCAATGATAGAAAGAATTAACTGAGCCACACTAGCCAGTGAGAGAGTCTCTACATAACCACTAAAACTGCTAGTAATAGTAGTGAAATCTCCCTCAAATTATAGTCTACCATCTTAGATAAAGAAAGGACATACTGGACAATGAAGTCCTACATAATCTTAAAAAGATAGCATACAAGGCAGTGAAGAAACCTCTATGGTAGCAGTCCCAGCATTTGTTAAAAACATAATATACACATGCTATAGGGTGAAGGCATGTGGCCTAGTGGTTAGGATGTTGTACTAATGATCATAATGTCTTAAATTTGAATCCTGGATTGGGTGTTGTTTTCTTGAGCAAAATACTTAATTTCACATTGCTCCAGTACACTCAGTTGAAAATTAGTACCAGCTATAAGGGAAGGAAGTCTTGTACACTCAGTCAATGCCAATGGAATTAGGATAAGCACCAATTTGATGAGCATTCAAGCTGGGGATAAACTTCAACTTTAATTTTTTTATTGGTTTCCATTCTTCTCCACATGTAAACATTTCTCTCTTTTGTTTGTTATTCTCATCCTAAAACAATCTGTGGGGTAGTAGAAGGTGTCTGTCGGAAAATTTATTTAAATAAAATGGGACCTTGATAATGAAATGTTTAGGAATCACTGCTCTACAGAATCAATTGATCTGTTTCCACTTTCAGCTATATCTCCCTCAAATAACAATCACATTGGATAATGTTGTCCAAGATACACTATGCCTGAATGATAATTATAAGCTTGCATGATCAGATTTGAGCTGAGGCTAAACAATAGCCCAATACTTCTCACATAAACCCACAGTTTGAGCTAGGGCTAAACAATAGCCCAATATTTCTCACATAAACCCACAATTTTTTTTTATTTTTGTACTTTTGTTATATTAGTAAAATAAATAAATAAATAAATACAACATTTAATTGAATTGAACCAAATTGAACCAATAATTACCACTTCATACCAACTAGACAAAACTATCCATTAATTCTTATACAATCAGGATCAAAGTACTTAAGTGTTCTCTCATCTGTTTCAACCAATGTTTAGCTTCTGCATGAAATCTATTTAAATGCTATACATCTTACATCATTTCATGCCATTAAATTAGCTTAAAATATAATAATTTACATAATTCTACACAGAATCTTATTTTTATCCTAATACCATAACTGAACATTGTTTTATGTTTGCTCTTTGAAAATAATTCTAAGTGAAAAAGTGACAAAATACGGTGTCTAAGGCTCAAGTACATCACTACAAGATAATGAACAAATTATACAGTGATCCATTATACAATGTCCTTGCTGCTAACTGTAACACACTGTCTCAACATGGTTCCTATTTAAGCTGATAGTATAAACCAATAGAAGTTGGAGATAACATATGAATCATCATTTCAATAGGTGGGTTAGTGCTTTGTTACAGTTACTAAAACCATAGTCTAGTACTCTATTAGGCTTGACTAAAACTTTGGCAGAATCGGTAGAGCGTCGGACACCGTGATTCACGGCATAGTTATGTCCCTTTATGTTCTAAACTCAAATCCTACTAAGAATAACTTTGCCTTTCATCTTTACAGGGTCGATAAAATAAAGCACCAGTAATATACTGGGGTCGATTTAATCGACTTTCATCCTCCCAAAATATTGTTGGTTTTGTGCCTAAATCAGAAACCATTATTTTACCAATATTGGGAGAAAAAAAGCCAAGGAGAACTTTGTTCAAATTCATACTGAGAGTTTCAAATTTTAACCCTTTTGTAACCATATTTATGATAAAATACATAATATTTGAATTAATTAAAGAATTTTGAGGGATTTATGAATTATTTCATTATTAACATCGTATTTGTGACATGACTTAAAAGGTTCTTATATAAACTCATGCTGGATAGTTTTAATTTATATAGGAACCTTTTAAAATGGGTGGTTTTTGTTTCATAGAACCAGAGACAGTTTTGGGTACGTTTGAAACAATCAAAAGGGTTAAAATTATGAAAGGTGTCAATTATATAGAAAGGTGTCAATTATAGAGAAAGGTGTCAATTATATATATATATATAGAAAGGTGTCAATTATATAGAAAGGTGTCAATCTCTCAGAGGATTATATGTGGCTGGCTTCCTTGGCTTATCAATTTCTATATAGAGGATAATTTGTCTGATGCGTGAAGAGTGAGGAGTGGTAGTTTAGGTTTGTCTGATAGAGTGAGGAGTGGGTAGTTTAGGTTTGTCTGATGAAGTGAAGAGTGGGTAGTTTAGGTTTGTCTGATGAAGTGAATAGTGGGTAGTTTAGGTTTCTCTGATAGAGTGAGGAGTGGGTAGTTTAGGTTTGTCTGATGAAGTGAAGAGTGGGTAGTTTAGGTTTGTCTGATGAAGTGAATAGTGGGTAGTTTAGGTTTGTCTGATGAAGTGAAGAGTGGGTAGTTTAGGTTTGTCTGATGAAGTGAAGAGTGGGTAGTTTAGGTTTGTCTGATGAAGTGAATAGTGGGTAGTTTAGGTTTGTCTGATGAAGTGAAGAGTGGGTAAGTTGGGTTTATTTGTCTGATGAAAATTAGACATGCTGAATTTGATGCAAGCTCATCACGCATTAAACTTTTAACATTATGGTCACCTACTGAGGAGGAAACATCTCTCAGATACTTCCTTGTGAACTCTGAATGTGTGATTCCACAAATAAATTAGTAGATAGAGTACATAGAAGCTATTCTATCAGCCCCTCTATATGTTTTTCTAGACTGATAAGGAATGCATGATACTTCCTCTCAGCAAAAGGAAGAGAGTTCTCAAGCTGCTTCAGTGAGTTATTTAACAGCTGTTTTAAACATGACCTATAAAACACTTTTAAATCCTTCCTGCTTGATTTTGCATTATAAAATCCCAGTTACTTTTATCTCCTCTCCACCCATCCAGTAAATCTATTAGATCTTCAGTCTTTACATAACTAAGGATTTTTAACAATCTTTTCACTTCAAGCTATTTATTTTCTCATATTTCTTTTATTTTTTGTTGAGTTGTCTATTCAAACTATTTTGTTTTATCATATATCCTTTCTTCTGATCTAGTTCCTTTTTGACCTCCCTCATTACATTGTTTGAAAACAGGATACAATGAATAAACTTGATATACGATAGCCAGTTGAAACACTATATAGTGTTTCTTGTTGTTAAGAAGCTTCAATTAATAGACTTCAAACACAAAGGTACCCCATATAATACCAGAGGGCAATCTACAAATTTAACATATCAGATTTCTGGATAGTGTACCCCTTCTAAAGACATTGAGTAAGCAAAAAAGGGAGAAGACCAAACTAAATTTATTACAATATATGATTTCATCTTTATAGCTTATGTTTCAAAGCTACTGGGGTCAACTTTGCTTTTCATCTTTCTGAGATGAACATAAGCTAATAGGCATATATTTAAGGGTGATTCATTTACTAATCTAAGAAATTAATAATTTTATATAAGATTATAACTGGTATTTATTATCAATTGTTTATCGTTATTTTCAAACAGGATGAT
This sequence comes from Eledone cirrhosa, assembly GCA_964016885.1. Classification (NCBI taxonomy): domain Eukaryota; kingdom Metazoa; phylum Mollusca; class Cephalopoda; order Octopoda; family Eledonidae; genus Eledone; species Eledone cirrhosa. The sequence continues at coordinate 12,041,880 of OZ024746.1, read as the reverse complement.
GATGAAGCACTAAAATCAATAAGTCTTTTATGGAAATTGTTATGGCATTTGAACACCTTCAATAAACTACTCTACTGTATCCAGCTAAATTCCATTCATTCAATATTTACTGTAAAGGTTTCTCCAAGTATAACTGTCTCCCCAAATACCCAAAAACTTTTACCAAAAAGTATGAAGCTAAAAACAATATTTTAAATTCTCTAATATAATTCTGTCATGGTTATTAGAACATGATTACAAGAGAAGTAGTCATTGTAACTAATATTGTTTCTAGGGTTAAACAGCCAAAGAAAACTTATCAAATCTAAAGAGCTTAAAAAAATATGGAAGATCTATTTCTGAATAAATCTTCAATTGTTAAAATATTCAATAGAGTCAGGCAACTCCTCCAAATAATACAGACAGAGTTTACAGCAGCTCAAGAGAAGACTGTAATTATTAACTAATTATTAACTTCTGTTATAGAAATCAATATTATAGCTGAACAACATGACTCTTTAATCTGACAAACAGACCTTGTCAAAAACAATTCATCCATACCTAATTAAACCAAACAAATTTGACAAAAGAATGATATTCAGTTCAGACAAAGATGTCAAATTACCATAGAATTAGTTAGATAGCTGAAATAGCTAAACTATATCTATAATTAAACAAGACAATTCTTAATTATATATCATCATCATCATCATCACCACCATTTTACGTCTGCTTTTCCATGCTTGCATGGGTTACACAGGACGTTTCCAGCACACCATCCCTCCACTCATCACAATCCTTCAGCACATCCTCTGTGAACTTCAGTGATTTCAGATCAGCTCTCACCACTTCCAACAAGGTCTTCCTTGATCTTCCTCTACTGCAACTTCCTTTCACTGGGATTTCTTCACACACACACACACACACACACACAATATAACACCACTATTCGAACCAAGTATAAAACACCACCACTCTACTCACACCAAAAATGCCTCATTAGAGATGATCAATTAGCTGAATAAGCTTTAATTAACTCTTGATTACCTATACCCCTAGAGAGGATCTGACAGGTTACAATGGATTGCCTCAGATGATGTAGTGGTGGTGGTGGTGCTGATAGTGATGGTGGTGGTCATGGTGGTGGTGGTGGTGGTGGCAGCAGCAGCGGCAGCAATGGTGGTGGTGGTGAGAATGGTGATGCCATCAGTAGCAGTGGTAGAGATAGTTGTGGCGTTTGTGGCAATGGTGGTGGTTGTGGTGGTAGTGGTGGTGCTGTGGTGTTAGCAGCTGTAGTGGTGTTATCAATGGGTGTGGTAAAAGGAGAATTGGTACAATCAGCAGATAATTCCATTAGATAATTGATTGGTCATGATGTATGGTGGTAATGGTGGACACAACCATGGTGTCAGGATGGTGGTGGTGGTGGTGGTGGAGGTGGAGATGGAGACAACCATTGTCATTAGTGGGGATGGAGACAACCATTGTGCCAGTGGGGATGATGGTGGAGGCAACCATTGTCATTAGTGAGGATGGTGGTAGTAAATTAGCAGTTATAATGGCAGCAATGACTAATTATTGTGTGGCTGTGTAACACAAGAAAGAATATATATGTGTATATAGTTGTGTTTATATCCTGGAGCCTCTACATAGTTGATCAACCTACTAGAATAACATTTAAGAAGCCTTCAAATCCTAACCAACTGTTTTTTAAAAATGGACACATTGGATAATATGATCCTAGATACAATGTCTGGAAAAGGAAGATTGGATAGTTATGGCAGCAATGTTTTTTGGTCATAGATTATCTGCCTGATTATGTAAACAAGATTTTATACACATTTCCCTCACAAATTCCTGTCCAGCTGTCCACAAGTATATACATAACACCATACACATCTAATGCTAGAAAGAGTTTATACAGTTTTATCAGAGCTGATAACTATTTTTTTTTTTTTTTTTTTGGCTACATAATTCTGACTACATATATAGAAAATGTGATGAAAACTGTGCAATATACATGGCAGTAAGGAGACAAAAGAAAGGAAAAGAAAAAAGAATTAAACAATGATAGAAAGGGAGAAGGGGAATGACAGACTCTACATCCCAGTCTGAGCTGTGTTTCAGTAGTATTTCAGCTGTGCTCTGCAGACAAAATGGTAAAGGTTATTGCCATGGAGAATGGCCAGTGATGAAGAAGGCACCAAATTCAGCCACATGCCACTGTTTGGTTGCAAGGCAGAACAGAAACAGATGAGATAGTGTTGGTCCAAGAAAGATTCAATCTGCCTGCGTTTGATGTCATTCCAGTTAAATTGGACATCTGTAATTTGACTACATATCTATGTTTACATTCATAACCCACCCCCAACATAAACACCTCCCAAACATCTTGTCTCCATTACACTAGTCCAATTAAATAAGAGATAATTACCCACTCATCATATAGGAGGATCTGCCCAGATGAGTTACAAGGACACCAGTCAGAACAATATAGTAAATGGGATTTGTGATGTTTATATCTTTCACATGGACATTAGCAGTGTGGGTGAGCCTGCAATAATGTGGGCCACAAACGAGAGAGAGAGAGAGCGTGCGTGCGTGCGTGCAGATATATTCCTAGTTAAACCAGGGAGGCAACCACAGTAAATAAGATACTCAATACATTAGTAGAGCGAAAACATCACTATTTAATATAGAAATGGATTCTACAGGACTAGAACTGTTTCATTCATATAAAATCAGGAATTTCTGGTGATTTCATATGAATGAAACAGTTCTAATCCTGTAGAAGCTATTTCTATATTAAATATTTATATTCACATACACACATTCTAGTGTCCTGAAGGAATGCCAACATTAACTTGCATCTAGTAAATTTATGGAGGAAATCACTGGGTGCAGGGTACATACCTGCAATGGCACAAACTGCTTTACACAGCTTCTGCACCACTTTTACAACTTTTACAGTATTCTATAAGCTTTGGGAAAGGGCTCTAATGCAGGATATCAGCAGGACTTTTGATAGGGTCAATGGACATCAGTAGGACCTTTGATAGAGTCAATCACAGTATTCTGTTGAAAATACTATCCAGTACTGAAATCCTTGTGAAGCTACTACAGTGAATTAATTGTTTCCTGTTGAACTCTGGGATGCATTTTTCTTGAAATTCTACATTCTTATAATACCCATGATTGTTTTTATAGTCTCCCCACAAAAATAATATGATTTCATACATTTCTTACATCTTAAATATGACAGAAATTTTATAAGGAATCAAATATATGGTGAACCCAATTTTCTTTTTAATCCTCCCATTCCATATAAATATATATAGATATAACATTTCCATGTAAATAAATGTTTCTCTAATCATATGTGTAGGTCTGTCTGTGTCTGTGTGTCCCCATTGAGATTATAATCTGTGCAGAAATGGAATAATAATGTCCCTACCCGTTCACCAAAGAAAAATTCAAGGGCATTCATGCAGAAGTTGTAGATTAGCCTGACTACCACCTCGTGTTCCCTGTCACTTTATGAGAGTGTATGTGTATAGGGAGGAGGGAATATCAAGTAAACAAGTTGGGGAATTTTACCAATTTCCATAAAGTCTTAAAATAAACAAATGATGCCAAATGGGACAAACTTAAAATTAAGAATAAAAACTGATATAATCAGTAAACTCATCTAGAAAACAAGGTTTCCTTAAAATTTTGCCTCAATATCAGTCAAAGGCAAACTGTGACCCACGAGCCACATGCTGCTCATTTGGCTTTCAATGTCACACCTAATTTCAAAATTTTTATCAATTCTGGAAGGATGAAAGGAAACATTGAACTTGGTAGGATTTGAACTCAGAATGTAAATCCGATGTTTTAATGATTCTACCAAATAAATATAATTGTTTCTACTTTAGGCACAAGGCCAGCAATTATCAGTGCATTACTGGTACTTTATTTTATCGACCCCGTAAGGATGAAAGGCAAAGTCAACCTCGGCGAGATTTGAACTACCAAATAAATATAATGATAGTAAAACAAGTACCAGTCAAAATCCTATATACACCATCTCCACCAAATTTGAGATATTGTAGAAATATGTACAGCATGAGACCACATTAACAAAATATTCTTGAAAAGTGTAAAACAACACTGTAACTTTATCACATTAAAAATTAAAGATTTTAATATTGCAAATTCTCACAAAAATCTGTCCACTAGTAAAGATACTATACATTTTTGAATTAACAAACCTAATTTTTTAAATATTTTATTACTAAATCCTTATTAAATGAACAAAAATGCTTTGTTAGTAGTCCAATATTATTCAACTAATTTTACCATGAACATTACTGTTATTTTAGTTTACTAGCAAAGTTTATCAAGTTTGTATATGTATGTGTGTGTGTGCTTATATATGTGCATGCATTATTCCCACATATTTATATACCGAGCTAGATGTTGGTACTAAACTGGTCAGCTACATATAGCCTGAATAACAACTGATTTCACACACACACACAAACAAACAAAACCAGGTAGCCGTATTAAGCTAGTTGTAGACACACATTGAAATGAAATCTATGTAATGATAGAGAGGCACATATAAACCAGCTGGTGGTATAATACTGAGTCAATATAGACAAAGATTTTATCATCTGTTAAAGACACACAGCTCAGCACCCTAAATCTAAAAGAATATCTAATCCACCTGTTCAGACTGTAGGAACTTTGACAAGGACCTGGAAACTAGAGGTTTGTAAATAACTGTGATAAGCAGCACTAACAGCTATTCATTCTGTGACTATGTTAGCTATGTGACACCAAGAAGAAAGTTAAAAGTTCAAGCAATGGTGTTAAATAGTGTACTAAGTTCCTATTTGTTGACATTCAGCATCAAATGTTAGTTTTAGTCAGAACTTCCCAAATTGCTTTGGTGAGGGCAGAGTGAGCTATAGTGTTTGCCTGCTATCTGTTTTGTGGTTGTATGAAGGGACACACACATTATTAACAATATACACATATGATTGTAAAAATATATTGTTACACACAGCACACAGTGGTGGAGCTAACTAGTTCAATGTGTGTGTATAATTCTATACCAACAGTACACAAATGCCAGAGAGTGAGAGGGGAGGGGAGGGGGGAGGATGGGTTGCATTTGTAATTCAAAGGCCCAGGCTTGTCTCATATTACGTCATGCTGATACGTATGATTCTATGATTCATATGATTCGGCCAGAGAATTACATTAAAGATATGTATGTGTGTGTGTGTGTGTGTGTGTGGAATACTCAGCCACTCACACATTATTTAAACAAATAAGTGGCACAGCTGATCAAACAGCTGAATGTACATGGTTAATGATGGAGGATCCCTCAAATCATCAACAATATATTTGTACAGTCACTCATTTTTTTGGTAAAGTCAATTTTCCCTGCTAACAATATATTTATACAACACACTTGATAGTACATGGGATTGTATGTAAGCAATCTTGCAAGCCGCCAGCCTGTTTGAGAACTCAATAGGGTGCAGAAAGTGAGATGCAGAATGCCTGCCCACCATGGGGTCACTACCTCCATATTGAGTATCAACCCAGTCTGATGATGATCCATACAACCTTTACTAGCAAGGAAAGCGGACGTTAAATGATGATGATGATAGTGGTAGTGGCGGTGAATCATTCTGTGTGTGTGTGTGTATGTGTGTGTGTGTATATATATATATATATATAGTGGTAGAACACTGGAAGGTAATATCCATAGTGGCATCCCATGCTAGCGTGGAAAATATACGTTAAACGATGATGATGATGATGTAGAGCACTCAGTCCATGGGATGAGTTAGGTAGAAGTGGTTACACAACAGTTAGTTCACCATACCGAGAACAATTGTTTCACCTTAGCGGATCCTCCGAGCTGAGGATCCGCTAAGGTGAAACAATTGTTCTCGGTATGGTGAACTAACTGTTGTGTAACCACTTATATATATATATATATATATATATATATATATATATATATATATATATTAGAAAGTGAGGTTTTTTTTTATCAAAATGAAAAATAACCGAGGTGTCCTACACGAGTGAAAGTATAAAGAAAAAAAGATGAAATCGAAAATGCAACTGGAGTCTTATTTTTTTTTAAATATATATATTTATTTGGTTCCTTTACCGGTTTCGCAGTTCTTCTGCTTTTCAAAAGTAGAGTTGAGATGGAGGGTATGTGATCAACAATATATTTGTACATTCAATAATTATATGCATGAACAGGCAGGCATACAGAAATATTACAGTCTTTCACAATGCCTAAGTTGAAACTTGGGGTCAGCTTAACCTTTCATTGCTATTCTCAAGTTGATAAAATACCAGAGAGAGCAGTCATACAAACAGCAACAAGCTGCATAGTTTATTTGCTTTAAAAAAAAAACCATGATTTAGTTTTATATAGAGAAAACATACAGAAAAATTAAACCTGTATTGGAAAAAATTTAAGAAAAGAAAAAATATTTTTATCTCAATGAACTGGTTTATATTTATTTTTGTTGGTTGAGAATAGGAGAATATATCCTCACATTCAATTTTTTTAATTCTTTTTTTATATACATGTTATCAAGTTGTATCTGCTCTCTTTCTCTAAATAAATAAAAAAAACTCTCTCTCTCTCATATATATATGTATATTATATATATATAAAATCTTACTTATATTAATACAATGGTCTTGTTCCTTTATGGAATGTTGACAGCATAAATAAGCAACTCCACTTTAGTCCATTTGCCATGGTAACCAAATTTCCCAAATCTTCCTACTCAAACTGCTCCTTTCTTCTGGAATTCAACCCTTGACCATGTTTCTCCCTTCTCTCCGCCACCACCACACCATTTAACCAAATATTGACTATATTAACCATACCCACCTGCCATTACACCTTAGTTTAAAAACATGTCAGAGTGTTAGAAAGTATTTATCTTTCACTTTCCACATTCTCACCTGTTATCTTTCCAAGGTTGATGAAATAAGAATTAGTCTTGACAAATACTCCCTAAATTTACAAATTCATTCATTATGCAGAAATTAATATTATGCAAGTGTCACCCTAATTCTCAAAGAGGTTTAATGAGCCTGGCACTTATAATAAGATACAAGCTGTAGACTGTGTCCAGTAGACTGTCTAAATCTCTAATCACTTTTACAGCGCTTCCATTGCTCACAGAAATGATGTTTCCCCGTGGGTATCTATTGATGTGTGGTATATGACTGACAGTGATATAGCTGTGTTGTCTCTCTAACTACTTTAACAGACATCAGCTATCAACTATTTACCCTTTCACTGATAATACAGATCTCTAATGTCTTAGCCAACCATTATTCTCAGCAACTATCAAGGAACCTGGCTTAGTAGATAGAGTGTTCAGTTTATAGCCATAAGGTCATGAGTTTGATTTCTGGCAGTGTGTTGTAGTTCTTTAGCATGACACATCATTTCCCATTGCTTCGGTTCACTCAACCAGCAAAAATCACCTGTAAGTCAAAGGGCCAGCCTTGCCACATATTGTGTTACACTGAATCTTCCTGAGAATTACCTTAACCCTTTAACATTTGAATTACTCTATATTTACTATTATGTTTTCATGGTAAAGGCTTTACCTCACATAATATTGAATCTATGAGATTTCGATGTTATTTATTTTGAGAACAGTACCTCAACATCAGTATGAACAGCCAATTACAGCTGGTTTGAACAGAAAGAAGTGAGAGAATTCTGACTGGATATGGCCAGTTTAAATGATGGTTAAGGGAATACATGTCTGTGGAATACTCAACCACTTTGAAGACTGGATTAGCAGAGTTGTTACAGCATTTAACAAATGTTTAGCAGTATTTGTTCCTGCCCTTTACATTCTGAGTTCAAATCCCACCAAAGTCAACTTTGTTTTTCATCCTTCCAGAGTCAATAAAATAAAATGCCAGTGAAATACTGAGTCAATTTAATCAGCTTTCCTTATGATGATGATGATAGCCTTGATGATATGATGATAATGGTAGTGATGATTATGATGATGGTGACAATAGCCTCAAAGATGACAGCAATGGTTAGCATTATTACACATATTAGACATATCGATGCAGATTCTTTCACAAAAAAAAAACTTTTAAAGAAATAGAGTAGAAAATATGAAAGAGAAATAACAGTTCCAGATTGTTCCAGATTATTGACCAGATTGTTCCAGATTATTGACCAGTTCTTCCATGGTTTTACTTCCTATGCTATGATACATTGGAGAAATCATTTAGAATAAAATAGAACAATGAAAATACAGTAGAGAGAATCATCATCATTATTGGTAGTATCAGTAGGGCGCCATACAACATGCTGTGTGGCATAGAGTTATGGCCCTTTACGTTCTGAGTTCAAATCTTGCCGAGGTTAGCTTTGTCTTTCATCCTTACAGGGTCAATAAAATAAAGTACTAGTAACGAACTGGGATCGATTTAATTGATTTTCGCCTCCTTCAAAATTGCTGGCCTTGTGCATAAATCTGGTGGATTGGCATTATCGGTAGAGGGTCAGACACTGCTTTGCAGCATGGAGTTATGGCCCTTTGCGTTCTGAGTTCAAATGACCCTAAGGTTAGCTTTGCCTTTCATTCTTACAGGGTTCGATGAAATAAAGTACCAGTAACGCACTGGGATCGATTTAATCGACTTTCCCCTCCCCCAAAATTGCTGGCCTTGTGCCTAAAACTGAAACCATTTTTATGGTCGTTTTTTGTTGTGTGTTATTTCTGTGCTTGCATGGCTTCAGTCCTGACATTTATAGCAAGTCCTCTAAGACCAGATGCCCTTCTTGACCACCAGCCCAGTGGTGTTAATTCTTACTCATTTACCAAATCAAGGACTTCTATGTCTTCATGACATGATGCTAGGTGTCTGTTGACCCACTGCTGGGTACATACAGTCTTTGACAGGTTTTGTTTTTGTCCTGGTGGGTTTCTAGAAACCCACCACACTAGACAAGCCTAGTTGGAGGGTTGGTTTATACAGGGTATCCCAAAAACATGTATACACACTTTAACAGAAAGGTAATCAAAGTGTGTATACATTTTTGGGACACCCTGTATATATAAGAATCTAATAATCAGACTCAAGCCTATTATCTCCTGACACATCGAACACCACTCTGTCTGTCTCTCTCTGTCTCTGTGTGTGTGTGTGAGTCTCTCTCTCTTCTTCTTTGATTAATTACAAACATTATTAAGCTAGTTATCAGTATGATAGTTAGCAGGCAATTAAATCGCTAATTTAATTGGCATCTATTCAATATATCCATCCCACCCCACCCAACACCACCTCCACCAGTGACTCTGGAATGGATATTTTGAAGAATAACCGAGAATAACAATGCTACTTCATTGTATTTTCTCAGATTCAACATCAAACAAAAGGAATTGAAAAAAAATGGAGAGAAATTAATTAAAAACTATGTAAAACAAAAATATTTCTTTTTTTTACACAAATCCTGTTGAAAAAAAAGATTAATTAAAGGATAAAAATAAAACTAATTAGCAAAATAAATAATCAATTATGCACTTTTATTAAGTTTGTGAATGTGTGTGTGTGTATTGCTATGTATGTGCATGTATGTAAGTATGTATGTGAGTATGTATGTGTGTACATGTGTATTGCTGTGTATGGGTGCCTGTGTGTGTGTGTATATGTGTCTATGTGCATATGTCTGTGTGTATGTATTTGTGTAAGTATGTGTATATGTCTGTAGGGGGGGGGGGTATGTATACATATATGAATTTTTAGACTTAGATAATGACACATGCATTACATACACACAGGACCACCTCCAAACCCCTGTTACATACAGATGTTATACACAAATACACAAGTAGACACACACACACATACATGCATTACATACACACAGGACCACCTCCAAACCCCTGTTACATACAGATGTTCTTACAGACAGAGAGAGAGAGATTCCCCTGTTAAGTAGTTTGAACAGCAATCTTTTCAAAATTCATCTTTGAAGCCATTTCACATTTTTGGTGTTTTTTTCCTTGGCTTATTTTTTAGAATATAATTTACATCCTACCCCCCACCCCGCTATTGTGTTGTAATTGTTGTCATCTGTTGTTTGGTTACCAACTTGTTGTGCAGCATCACAGTCAAGTATTATAATGCTTTAAACTGTCAACAATAACATTTAAATTACATGTTATGAACACAATAATATAACTTCTTAACTCTATTCTTATTTCCATGTTTAACTAAATTCGATGCCATTTCTCTAATGATTCTTTCTTGTTTTGTTCTTCATATGGTTGTTTGTTTTTAATTCTTTCTCTTTCCTATTATAAAAGCTAAGAAACTGAAAAATGAAAACAATTTAAGAGTATTGTAATAACCATTTCTAGTTTTGGCACAAGGCCAGCAATTTTGAGGGAAGAGAAAGTCGAATCTATCGAAAGGATGAAAGGCTAAGTTAACCCCAGCAAGATTTGAACTCAGAATGTAAAGGACCATAACTAATTGTCACAAAACATTTTGTCCATTATTCAAACGAGTCTGCAATTCCCACCACCCTTAGGTGTATCATAATAACAACAATAATAATTGTTTCTACTTTTGGCACAAGGCCAGCAATTATCCCAGTACATTACTCTTGAGTCGCGACTAATTGTCCCCACACCCTGCTTTTAATCCCCCTCTCCCGCTTATTAAATTTTACTAATCTATCTCCTGCAAAATTTTTCTTTTAAGTGGTAGCATTCCTGTGATAATTAATTTTCTTTAGATATCAAAAAACATTATACATGACAAAAAAAGAACATTATAAGAAATCCCATACATTATAAAATAAATAGGATTGGTTGGGGGTCTCAATATGTAAACTAAACGTCTAATTCTGTTTTTTAAAAGAAATCAAGGGAGACAACCTAGAAAAATTACCGATTTTCCAACACCACCATCCTTTCCTATTATTTGGGATCCGAGTTTTCCATTCCACCACCACCCAATTATTCCACCACCACCACACCACTATTATTTGGGACCGGAGTTTTCCATCCCCCCTCCCATTATTCCACCACCACCACACTCTTATTATTTGGGGCCTGAGAGTAAGCTACGTTCTAAATGCTGTCCTTGACATTCAACAAACCGAAAGGAAAGAATCCATGTCTAATAACAATAACATGAAATCTATAAAGACATGTATCTGAGAAAATAGAGAGCGAGGAAAAATGTCTGCAAAGAATTGAAATAAAATAAAATAGCTTTGTTGAATCTATGTTAACATCTATTTAGAACTACATAATCTTGTAAATTTTGGAAGGCTGTAACTAACCCGTTTATCTATGGCCCAGAACATCTGATGGTGTCGTAGGAGCAATGTCATTACATACAGCGTGTTTTGGGAACTTTAACACTTTACCATTTACATTACTCTATATATATGATTGTATCTTTATCGTAAAGGCTTCATCTTGCATAATTATCTCACATGATATCAATTCTACAAGATTTTGATGTTCTTTATTTTGAGAATACCTTTATGTCAGTATAAGTAGCCAGTTACGGTCCGTTTGAACAGAAATAGGTGAGAGATTTCTGTCCGGATATGGCCGGTTTAAATGCTAAATATGACAGAGCCCATCCACTCTCTAGGCCTAAACACAGCTGATTTCTTCCAGAGAAGGAAAGAAAGAGAGAGAGAGAGGGGAAGTGAGAAAGCGATATAGAGGAAGAATCAACAACACTCACCATCACCACCACCATTATTACAACAAAAACCCACACTGGCTTTAATGCAACTAATCTTATGCTACATCTGCTCTTTTAATTGTTTTGTTACTCTATTTCTAATGAAGACACTGCCTATAATTTTCAAATAATTAAGAATTCAGAAGGATGTAGTAATATGACTAATCTTCTCGTTATGATATTTAGAGTATAATTTAAAGGTTCTTATCATAATTTAGCTTAGTTATTTTATTGAGGTTTTGGTTATTTTCAGAATTAATTGTAACATATAGGCAGTGTATTATTTCATTAGAAAGATAGTGTCTAAGCTGAGCAGCACATTTACTGTATATACTTGTATATAAGCCGAGAAATATGTATATGTTATATATGTTATGGTAATATTGGGGGTTTTCCAATATATATCCCTTCCTAATTTTTCATTCACTTCATGATTCATAATTACATGTAATGTTATTCACAAACAGAAAAGTATATTGATAAAATTACAATATGTATCATGACTTATGTACAATAATAAAATATTCATTCCACACCTTATAACAAATAACATTAATCCATACACCTTTCAGGATTCACTTGAATGGAATGGAGGCAAAAAAAATAGCTGTGATATTCATGCCTTTCTCAGAAACATTTGTAAACTAAATAAAATAGCCAAAGATAGAAATCAAACTTGGTTCAGCAAGCTTATTTATTTATCTTACAGCATTTACCCAGTTTCTCCTCTTCTTCCTCACACACAAACACAACTTAAAATCACAATTTGAAACCAGATGTTTCAGAAAAAAAATAGGGTTGTTGTTTTTTTCTGTTTTCAAATTTGAAATAAAAGTCAAGAGGACTGTAAGAACAAGTGATTGGATTGGCAGTATCGGTAGAGGGTCGGACGCCATGCTTTGACGTATAGAGTTACGGCCCTTGCCATTCTGAGTTCAAATCCCGCCGAGGTTAACTTTGCCTTTCATCCTTACGGGGTCGATAAAATAAAGTACCAGTAATGCACTGGGTAATTGCTGGCCTTGTGCCAAAAGTAGAAACAATTATGAAAATGATGGTACAACATTCAAACCAGAATTGTGTCAATAGGTGCAAGACAACCTGCTGAGAGGGTTTACTTTTATTCTCACGCCATAAATCTTCTCTTATTGTGTCAATTCTAAACATTATATCAAATGTGCAGTTAGGCTCATATAATTTTCCCACATTACCTTTTGCTCATATTCATCTCTTGACATCACACTTTTCAGTTCACCAGCACACTTCTCTGGTTGCTATCTAGCACCAGTTTTATGCTACTGTAGCACAGTTTTATTGCTCAATCTCCCTCCTACAAACAACCAACATGTAGCCGTTCCTCCTCCTCCTTATCACACACACTTTCTTTTTAACCTTTTGTTCACCACTCCCCTTCACATTACACTCTTCTCTATGTTTGACTTGAAAGAACAGGCAACATAGAATGGAGAGCACATTTTTTGCAATGTAGGAGCAAAGTAACTTTACTAATGTTGACACCATGATACAATGCACCCAATATACTGATAAAGTGGCTGGTAATAAAACAGACATTATAGAATAAAGAATATTTTTTTAATTTGTGGTAGGTATTACAACTTCTTTAATAACAGTGATGATGATGATAGGCTAGCAGTCGGAAGCTTGAGTTCCATTTATGGAAGCTATAGTCTAGAATTCCATTCAATTTATTCACAGTTAAGTGAAAATGAGACAATCTGCCCTGTTCAGAAACACAGCAAAAATATCCACAATAGTTTTGCACCCACTGTTCCTGAGCCAACAGCTTGTCTTTATCCACTCAGCCATTTTACCTCAAAGATGTACACTTAAAAGAAGCCAAATGCAGACATTTTTAAAAATATTTAGGTTCCTTAATCTAAGACATTTTATTTTACTGTTTTATCGTTATCTACCTATTTATCTATCTTAGTAAACTTCCTATCCCAAGAGATTGACTAGAAAAAACTTACTCTTATCATCCAGCACCACCACAAGCATGAATACTAACACCACCACCAGCACTACCACCACCACCACTACCACCACCACCAGCACTATCACCACCACCCCTCTACCACCAGCACCACCAACACCACCTCCACAACTACCACCATCACCATCACTACCAGCAACCATATGGCCTCACGATAAAAGATTAACAAATAAGGCAGAAATATATAAAAGAAGAGTAAAAGGACTTGATTCAGAGATATCTCTATAAAATATCTTAAACTCTACTTATATGATAAAACAAGATTAATATGAATTGTTGATTAGAAATCTAAAGATATAGTTTTTTCTTCTTTTTTTTTGGAATGGAGGATCAATTAATTCTTTTGATACCAACCTGTCCAAAGCCAATTCCAGTTCTATGAAACAAAACAATCCATTTTAAAGGGATTCTATTTAAATTAAAATCTTCATAGACAATATGAAGAAGCTTTATATGACATATACTGTGTTAATAATGAAATAATTATTTTAGTAAATCTCTCAAAATTCTTCATTAATTAATTTAGCTTACAGCCCAGTACATCATCCCACCGATGGTATATTTCAAAGAAATACACATATGTTGAATCTTAAATCTAAAAGGTTTCTTCCTTAATCAGAGTTTACCAATTTTTAATCCTGGCCCTTTAAATGTTGAAATGTTGGGTATTTCTGGAAGTGAGCTAGTAAAAATATTTTTGGGTTTAATTTCTGTTACAAATTTCAATTTAGACAGAAGCCAGGAAGTGGTGACAATGAACCAAAGACTCAACCTCAAAGCAGACATAGACAGAATACACCCCATACACTACTGCAAAATAATGGTTTCTGATTTAGACACAAGGTCAACGATTTTGGGAAAGGGAAAAGTCGAAATCGACCCTAATGCATTACTGGTACTTTAAGGATGAAAGGCAAAGCTAACCTCAGCAGGATTTTAACTCAGAGCGTAAAGGGCCATAACTATGTCACAAAGCATATTATCCGACGTTCTACCAACACTGCCAATCCCCCACCCTTTTAAAGGAATAAATAATAAAAATATTAGTTTTAAAACTTTTATAAAACTTTTCTCTTCAACAACAGCCAGTCAACAACTACATTGCCATGTCTATATTATATTATTTCCTAATACAGGGTGGTGGATTAGCAGTATCGGTAAAGGGTCGGATACCATGCTTTGACGTATAGAGTTACGGCCCTTGCCATTCTGAGTTCAAATCCCGCCGAGGTTAACTTTGCCTTTTATCCTTACGGGGTCGATAAAATAAAGTACCAGTAATGCTCTGGGTAATTGCTGGCCTTGTGCCAAAAGTAGAAACAATTATTTCCTAATACAATCCACCTAGCAGTGGATTGGCAGTATCAGTAGAGAGTCGGACGCCATGCTTTGCAGCAAAGAGTTACGGTCCTTGCCATTCTGAGTTCAAATCCCGCCAAGGTTAACTTTGCCTTTCATCCTTACGGGGTCGATAAAATAAAGTACCAGTAATTGCTGGCCTTGTGCCAAAAGTAGAAACAATTATTTCCTATTACACCTTTACCTACTATCCTAAACAGCAAATATCTCATACAAAGTACCTGCAAACCATATAGTTCTTTAAGATATCAATCAACAACTTTCTTCTAAGTTTGAACTTCATTTTATATAACACTTTGTTGTTGTTAAACAAAATTATCATTGTCCATTCACCAACTAGACAACATATAAGGTCAAAACAACTTTCAATGCTGTCACACCATGCTCTAATTCCTTTCAACACAAGACATTTCATTTTTTCTAACTCTCTATTTATTTATTAATTTATTAATTATCTGCATTCAATTAATTGTCAAGACACTCAAGTGACTGTGCAGCAAAATAATCATTTCAAATATCCTGACAGTTTCCTAACAAAAGAACAATGAACCTAGCAGCTAGTCAAGGATAGACGAGACCCATACACTATATTTCAAAAATTTTCTTATAAACTTGTAAATATGTTCAGAATGCCATGTTATGTTTCTGTACAGTTGTTTAAAAACCCAAGTGAGTTCTGACTAAACACACCCTGATCAAAGTGTTGCAACAGTAACCAAACCAGTCATTTTTTGTGTTTTTTTACTGATGTATAGTGTTAGTGATCTACATGATAAAAACACCCAGTATATGCTGTAAAGTGGTTGGTTAATAAGAAAGGCGTCCATCCGTAGAAAGGCGTCCATCCGTAGAAAGCTTGCCAAACAAAAGGTTAGGAGGACCGCCCAGTTGTGTCAAGAACATGGCAACCTCTCTTGTGTTGGTGATCTACACGATAAATGCAGCCAGTACATGCTGTAAAGTGGTTGGTAATAGGAAGGGCTTCCAGCCATAGAAAGCTTGCCAAACAAAAGGTTGGAAGGACGCTCAAGTTGTTGGAGACATGACAGGCTCTCTGGTGCTGGTTGGTGTCATGATAAAATTCACTTGGTAGAATACAGAACCATATATAAGTTTTTTATGTCACCTTTTCCATGCTGGCATGGGTTTAGAAGGGACTTTGTGAGGCAATATTTTACAGCTGGAGGCTCTTCCTGACACCAACCCTTTTAGTTGCTTCTTACAATATACAGTGATACAATGTGCCCATTCTAAATCAGACATACATGGCAAAAACAACATAATAAATTAGCTTGTAAAGAAACATCAATTTCTATCTAGTTATATAAGCTGAGATGTCTTAGGAGCACAACAGACATAAGTAGAATCTAACAGTGTTTAATAAGCCAGAAACAGTTCTTTCCATTCCCTCTGCAATTTTACTGAGTACTTATGAGCTGATTACTCCTAAGATTATTTCAACACTAAATATATATTCAAGTATATAAATATTCTTTGGTATATTGAATTAGTTAGTTGTCACGCTCTGATGTAAAATACAGTCTATGTGGTAGTATGTGACATTATTCTAAATACTGTATAGTGTAATTAGACTGAGACGCTATTAAATACAGATCATACCAGACCCCTCTATCGCTCACGTACACAGATATACAGGTGACTATTCATGTGTAGGCTAATAGACTACATCATTATAAAGATCAAATATGGTTACTTTCTTACACTCACAAGTCTTAGGGTGTTAATATTCATCATCATCATTTAACGTCCATTTTCCATGCTAGCATGGGTTAGACGGGTTGTCCTATTAGAGGAAAGTCAGGTCAGGTGACTGTGTCTTGCTCATATAGAATTGTTTCTGGCTAGATTTCTACAGCTGGATGCCCTTCCTAATGCCAACCACATTTACAGTGTGGGCTGGGTGCTTTTTGTCATGACTCCTACACAAGCACTTTACAGTGTGGGCTGGGTGCTTTTAGTCATGACTCCTACACGACTACTTTACAGTGTGGGCTGGGTGCTTTTTGTCATGACTCCTACACGACTACTTTACAGTGTGGGCTGGGTGCTTTTAGTCATGACTCCTACACGACTACTTTACAGTGTGGGCTGGGTGCTTTTAGTCATGACTCCTACACGACTACTTTACAGTGTGGGCTGGGTGCTTTTAGTCATGACTCCTACACGACTACTTTACAGTGTGGGCTGGGTGCTTTTAGTCATGACTCCTACACGACTACTTTACAGTGTGGGCTGGGTGCTTTTAGTCATGACTCCTACACGACTACTTTACAGTGTGGGCTGGGTGCTTTTAGTCATGACTCCTACACGACTACTTTACAGTGTGGGCTGGGTGCTTTTAGTCATAACTCCTACACGACTACTTTACAGTGTGGGCTGGGTGCTTTTAGACATGACTCCTACACGACTACTTTACAGTGTGGGCTGGGTGCTTTTTGTCATGACTCCTACACGACTACTTTACAGTGTGGGCTGTGTGCTTTTAGTCATGACTCCTACACGACTACTTTACAGTGTGGGCTGGGTGCTTTTAGTCATGACTCCTACACGACTACTTTACAGTGTGGGCTGGGTGCTTTTAGTCATGACTCCTACACGACTACTTTACAGTGTGGGCTGGGTGCTTTTAGTCATAACTCCTACACGACTACTTTACAGTGTGGGCTGTGTGCTTTTAGCCATAACTCCTACACGACTACTTTACAGTGTGGGCTGGGTGCTTTTAGTCATGACTCCTACACGACTACTTTACAGTGTGGGCTGGGTGCTTTTAGTCATGACTCCTACACGACTACTTTACAGTGTGGGCTGGGTGCTTTTAGTCATGACTCCTACACGACTACTTTACAGTGTGGGCTGGGTGCTTTTAGTCATAACTCCTACACGACTACTTTACAGTGTGGGCTGTGTGCTTTTAGTCATAACTCCTACACGACTACTTTACAGTGTGGGCTGGGTGCTTTTAGTCATGACTCCTACACGACTACTTTACAGTGTGGGCTGGGTGCTTTTAGTCATGACTCCTACACGACTACTTTACAGTGTGGGCTGGGTGCTTTTAGTCATAACTCCTACACGACTACTTTACAGTGTGGGCTGTGTGCTTTTAGTCATGACTCCTACACGACTACTTTACAGTGTGGGCTGGGTGCTTTTAGTCATGACTCCTACACGACTACTTTACAGTGTGGGCTGGGTGCTTTTAGTCATGACTCCTACACGACTACTTTACAGTGTGGGCTGGGTGCTTTTAGACATGACTCCTACACGACTACTTTACAGTGTGGGCTGGGTGCTTTTTGTCATGACTCCTACACGACTACTTTACAGTGTGGGCTGGGTGCTTTTAGTCATGACTCCTACACGACTACTTTACAGTGTGGGCTGTGTGCTTTTAGACATGACTCCTACACGACTACTTTACAGTGTGGGCTGGGTGCTTTTAGTCATGACTCCTACACGACCACTTTACGGTGTGAGCAGGGTTCTTTTTGTCGTAACATCTACACAACCACTTTACAGTGTGGGCTGGATACTTTTTTTGTTATGATACCAACATAATCTTATATTAACTAATAAAAAATGAATTAAAAAAAGACACTCGATTTGAATTCTAGAATATGGAGTGAGGTTGGGTCAATAAGATAAAGTGAGACACAGATCTCTGGCCTGCCTGGCAGATCAGTGGCTCTGCTTCAGTACTGACTTGGTCTATGTAGACACACCCAACCCTTGCTAGCAGGGAAAGCTGACATTAAAATGATGAAATAAAAGTTTTGGATGTGCAATGTTATTTCAGTATTCACAATATTTATCAACAGCAGTTGTTACATAAAATATGTCAAGATGTATTGTTTGTGGTCTATGTCTATATTCAGATGTGCATATTTAGTTATACACTTCTACACAATCCAAACTTATTTCGCATTTTCCGGCCTATTTATAAATGATTATTGTATACTGCTATTAAACATATAACATTTATTTCATAAAATATTATTTGAACTAACACTATTAGCACTCCTTGCTTCAATGAAGTCAGTACACTATTCCCATAAACTAATTAAACTCTACAAATTATATTACTAAGTGTATCATAGTGCATCTCTAGTGTTGCTAGTAAACTAGCCATGACATTTAGGTACTAAACTAAGCAGCAGTTGAAATATTTACTACAAATATTATGTTGTGGCCCTGGCCAAGGTACATAATTAGTTATTCTGGTTTCACTGACTGACAAATTTTTACACTAAAAGGCAAAAGATTTATTTAAATAAATAATATAAAATATAAAACTATCCAATGATGCAAGCATAGAAAAATAAATGGAAAACATTTTTGAAGCAATGTTAAATAAAAGCAAGACTTTTAATCCTTTTAATAATATATACTTATATGTTAAATTTTATAAAAATTGATCCCGGTACACTGTATGGTGTAAGAAGCAACTAAAAAGGTTAGTGCCTAGAAGGGTATCCGGCTGTAAAGCATTACATCAAAAAATCTCATCCAACTTATGCCAGTATGGAGGACTCAACACAATGATGATGATCCATACAAATACCCAAGTTCTGCCCACAGAACTGCTGCTTAAAAATAATTTGTTGCACTAATTAAATGAAAAACAAATCTATTCCTGTGTAAATTGCCCCGAGTTTGGTTTTATCCCTTACATTTTCCTATGAAACATTGCTGATCTTTCACATATTAATAATATAATGTACACGAATGTTTTAACCCTTTAGTTACCAACCCAGCCAAAACGCAAACTGGTTCTATGAAATAAAACCACCCATTTTAAAGACTTCCAATTTAAATTAAAATCTTCCAACATAACTTTATATAAGAACAATAATGAAATAATAAATAATTTTAGTAAATCCCTCAAAATTCTTCTTCTTCATCCACTTATTCCTGGGAGGGTCATGGGGGCAGAGTCCTCAAATACTCCCTCCAGCAGGTCCTGTCTCCAACTGATCCAACTGGATCCCCATGCATGACCAGCCAAGCTCTGGGTCTCTTACCGGTTGGTATTGGTCGTAAAATCTCTTCAGAGATTCTTTCCTGAGATATTCTAAACACATGCCCATAGTATCATTAATTAAAATAGAATGTATTTCATTAGAAATGCAGTCATGAAAGGGTTAAATAATATCCTGACTCTTTTACAAAATAACTGCTTCAATTTCAATACACAATCTCAAACGAAGACAACTATGTTGTTGTCGTTTTTTGGACCCCCATCATTTCTAAAGAGTACTCCAGTTGGAACACAGAGTGCTTGTGAAAATAACCTGCAAGTGGCTAGAAATTCTACAGACACGGTGATATGACAAGGCTAGCCAACTAAATTACAGGTAGAACTCATTTTTGCCAGATGAATGGACTAGAGCAACGTGAAAAAGTGTCTGGTTCAAAGATACAGCACATTGCTGGGAATTGAACTCGAGACCTTACGATCGTAAACTGAACACCCTAACTACTATTTATTCTATAGTATTTATTATATCTTACTGTGAGATAATCATTCGGAGTCCTCAGCTGACTACGTACAGTATCTGATGAATACATTGGTTTATTCATAAAGAAATGGTTTTGTGATAAAGAGAGAGGAGGGAGGGAAACATAAAATTAAAGGAAGTGGATAAAGACGAAACCGTAGATTAGATGGGGGGGGGGGAATAAAGACTGAAAAGGTGATATAATAATCAACAGCAAAAGAATTAGGAAAAGGAAAGGGAAGAAAAAGACATGGATAATAAATGAAAGGAGGGTGGAGTAGAGATAAAAGAAGAATTGAGTCAGACGAAAAACTATATATCAACTGGTTGTTTATATCACTCCAATTAATTTAGTTCCGGAGATAATGAAATAATATAACTGTAAGAAAATAAAAGGAAAAAACTACACCGTAACAAGAAGACATATTATATTTGTGTATGACAGCATAAAAGAAAAAAAAAGACATTACAACATAGTGTCAATATATTGGACACTTTTTTACGGCACGTCAGTCATATGACTGCAATTTTAACAAACATCAACAGACATGATTAAAATAAAGTTGTTTTGTTACACACACACACGACTATTAGTTCTTGGTGTCACTCCCTAAAATTGTGCCTTGTACTTCCTTTGCATTCAGTCTCTAAAGCAGTGTCTTGTCTTCTTGTACTTAACGATAATAGTTTGTAAATAGTGCTTTAGTGGAAGTTGTGGTATTTTTTAACAGTGAGTAGCCTTCACGTGATCTCTTTGACCGACATCTTATATAATGAAGCTGATAACTCTTTCATTGAAATTGACTGAGTCAGACTTTGGTTTCAACGATAGTTTCATGACCAAAGATCATAAGACTTTAAAATAACACTCATCATTTACACGGCATAGAGTTACGACCATTTACGTTATGAGATTAGCTTTGCCTTTCGTCCATACGGGGTCGACAAAATAAAGTACCGGTAAAGCACTAGGGTCGATTTGAACTCGGAATGTAAAGGGCTGTGAGAAATACAGCAAAGCATTTTGTCCAGCATTCTAATGATTCTGCCAATCTACACCCTAACAATAATGATAATTTCTACTTTAGGCAACAATTTGTGGGGAGGGGAAAGGTCATTATATCGACCCCAGTACGTGACAGTTATTTTATTTTGTCGACCCGAAAGGATGAAAGACAAAATAGACCATGGCAAGATTTGAACTCAGGACGTATATAGCCGAAATAAGTGCTGCAAAGCATTTTCTCAGACACTAACGATTCTGCCAATCTACCACACTAGTAATAATTGTTTCTACTTTTCGCACAAGGCCAGCAATTATCCCAGTGTATTACTGGTACTTTATTTTATCGACCTCGTAAGGATGAAAGGCAAAGTTAAGCTCGGCAGGATTTGAACTCAGTCCGTAAAGGGACGTAACTGTGCTGCAAAGCATGGCGTCCAACTCTCTACCGATACTGCCAATCCACCGCCCTTACCACCCTAGTAATAATAATAATGATGCCACAAGGCCAACAATTTTGGGAGGAGAGCAAAGTCGATTAAATTGCCCGCAGTATATTACTGGTACTTTATTTTATCGACCCAGTAAAGATGACAGGCAAAGTTAACCTCAGCGGGTAATAATAATTACAATATTCTAAGGAGTCTGCATTCATTTTCTGTTTGGCCCCAACACCTTTAACTGACATGTTAACCCTTTAGCATTTAAACCGGCTGTATCCAGTCAGAATTCTCTCACCTCTTTCTGTTCAAACTGGCCACTCATACTTATATTAAGGTATTGTTCTCAAAATGAATAATTCTTAAAATGGAGATATATGCAAAAAATAAGCTAATAGGCAAATATACTGTAGCTGTCCTAGTAATTGGTTATACTAATACTACTAATAATTGTTTCTACTTTTGGCACAAGGCCAGCAATTACCCAGTGTATTACTGGTACTTTATTTTATCAACCCCATAAGGATGAAAGGCAAAGTTAACCTTGGCGGGATAGAGAGAGTAGGGAGTCTGTAGTGCTGAGACCGAGGGAGAGACCACTAATCATGGGAGTACTCAATGCATGGGGAGATGCAGAGTCGGTATAGAGATAGGTAAAATCCCAACCGCGGCGCCAAGCAGTTTCAGATTGTCAAGCCAAAACTTCTTAACACCATGATAGGGATTTTTATATAGTGAAAAAAGTGTGGACATTAGAAAATGTTCTATACAGATCACGTTATATAAGAAAAATGATAATAAAAAAAAAAAGAGGGTTCAAAAAGCACTCCTGGTATAAACAAAAAAAAGGATCTTTATAACATGTACAAACAGTTGATGTTTAGCAAATTTTGCTTTCTCCTGAATGCTGTTTTATGATTGCATGGTTTGGGTGGCATACATACACAAACAACACTTACTAGAATTGTTTCATTCGTTTTCAAATCATCCTGGTGATTTTAAACAAATGAAACAGTTCTCGGAACATCAACGGACAAGTAAACAAAATGAAATCCAGAACCAACTTCATTCAATGTACTACTTCAGTGAGGTGTCTAGCTCTTGAGTCTAGCTGAAAATGATGTGCAATGATCAGTCTATAATATTTGCATGACGTAATTCAGCTATGAGTGGGACAGTTACAGAAATGGCCATTACACAATAAATGTTATACTACACAATTCCTTTGTTTAATCTCTTTATTCTCTATGGATGATGCATATTCCAATACAATGGAATATTGAATATTGTTAGGAATTTACCAAACTAATGGAATATATTTGAATTGTCCCAAGATTAGCAATATTTCCATTCTGTATCATAAAAGTAGGCATCAGTACTGAGAGCTGGCTGGGCTTAATGTCTGGATAATCTATTGTCTAAAATCATAAATTGAAATATGTATAAACATGCATATGTATATATAGACACACACACACATATATATATATATATATATATATATATATATATATATATATCATCATATGTCCGCCTTTCCCTATGCATACATATACATGCATACATATATATATATATATATATATGCTTGTATATGTATGCATATATGTATGCTTGTATGTGCATGCATATATGTATGCTTGTATGTGCATGCATATACAAGCATACATATATGCATACACATCTATATGCATACATATACATGCATACATATGTATGCATGCATGTATATGCATACATAAATGCATATATATATATATAAACATATATATACATGCATACATATATATAAACATATATATACATGCATACATATGCATGCATATATATGCATACATATATATATATGCATACATATATATATATGCATACATATATATATGCATACTTATATATGCATACATATATATGCATATATGCATACATATATGCATGCATATATGCATGCATATATATATGCATACTTATATATGCATACATATATATGCATATATGCATGCATATATAAGTATGCATACTTATATATGCATACATATATATGCATATATGCATACATATATATATGCATGCATATATATGCATGCATATATATGCATACTTATATATGCATACATATATATGCATATATATACATGCATATATATACATGAATACATATATGCATATATATATATACATGAATACATATATGCATATATATATACATGAATACATATATGCATATATATATACATGAATACATATATGCATATATATATACATATATGCATATATATATACATGAATACATATATGCATATATATATACATGAATACATATATGCATATATATATACATGAATACATATATGCATATATATATATGTATGTATATTATAAGTGAGGCAAATGGGAGTCAGTAATAGCCATGTCTTTCCCAAAAGCATTAACAACATAAACGAAATGTTTTTTGATTAAGAAATCATAACTGGGTCATCACAAACTCACCTTGCCATGAGCTTACCTCTTTACCATTCTATAGTGCCTACCACAGAATCAAATATTGATTAATTGATTGAGTGATTGATTGGATTTTGCAAAACAAATATTCTCTCATCAATAAATTCTATAAAACAAAAGATTTTTTTCTTTGTCGCCTTTCTGGTTTGGTTTTGTCTTTTTAGTAAATTGCAAATAAAATATGGTTTCTTTTTCTATCATTTTTTCATTGTTATTTTCTAAGCCTTTCTATGACTTCACACCATAGTGGCTCTTATCTAGAAAAACACTTCCAGTTTCCTATTCTTAGCTGTTTTCAACATACTAACCCTTCCATGTTTACTATTTTGTGGTTTATGAAAGTGGTGAGATGGGGCAGCAGGGATTTCAACATATCAACACACTCAACTATTTTCACTGTTGTTTAGGTAAATATCTGCGTGCCCGTAAGCGTGCAAGTGATCATAAAAATGTGTTAGTGCATAGGTCAAGTAAGCATGCGTATGTTAAGTGATTGTGCATATGTTAACTCTTAACATCCTGTACCCATCAAACCTCATTAAGACATTTTTTTTTTAATACAAAACAGCACTGGTTTAATACTGAAAATGTTCTCAATGATCTGTCCCCTAGTATAGATAATATAAACATTTGAATTAACAAACGTTTTTTTCTTTTAGATATTTTCTGCTAAAATGTTGTAATGTTATAGTATGTTAAAGATTTAAATGAGTGTGTATGTGAGCAACTGTATATGTACACACATGTGAGCAACTGTGTATATGTACACACATGTGAGCAACTGTGTATGTATACACATGTGAGCAACTGTGTATGTATACACATGTGAGCAACTGTGTATATGTACACACATGTGAGCAACTGTGTATGTATACACATGTGAGCAACTGTGTATGTATACACATGTGAGCAACTGTGTATATGTACACACATGTGAGCAACTGTATATGTACACACATGTGAGCAACTGTGTATATGTACACACATGTGAGCAACTGTGTATATGTACACACATGTGAGCAACTGTATATATGTACACACATGTGAGCAACTGTATATATGTACACACATGTGAGCAACTGTATATATGTACACACATGTGAGCAACTGTGTATATGTACACACATGTGAGCAACTGTATATATGTATACACATGTGAGCAACTGTATATATGTATACACATGTGAGCAACTGTGTATGTATACACATGTGAGCAACTGTATATGTACACACATGTGAGCAACTGTATATGTACACACATGTGAGCAACTGTGTATATGTACACACATGTGAGCAACTGTGTATATGTACACACATGTGAGCAACTGTATATGTACACACATGTGAGCAACTGTATGTACACACATGTGAGCAACTGTGTATATGTACACACATGTGAGCAACTGTGTATATGCACACACATGTGAGCAACTGTGTATATGCACACACATGTGAGCAACTGTGTATATGTACACACATGTGAGCAACTGTGTATATGTACACACATGTGAGCAACTGTATATGTACACACATGTGAGCAACTGTGTATATGTACACACATGTGAGCAACTGTGTATATGTACACACATGTGAGCAACTGTATATGTACACACATGTGAGCAACTGTATATGTACACACATGTGAGCAACTGTGTATATGTACACACATGTGAGCAACTGTGTATATGTACACACATGTGAGCAACTGTATATGTACACACATGTGAGCAACTGTATATGTACACACATGTGAGCAACTGTGTATATGTACACACATGTGAGCAACTGTGTATGTATACACATGTGAGCAACTGTGTATATGTACACACATGTGAGCAACTGTGTATATGTACACACATGTGAGCAACTGTGTATATGTACACACATGTGAGCAACTGTGTATATGTACACACACGTGAGCAACTGTGTATATGTACACACATGTGAGCAACTGTGTATATGTACACACATGTGAGCAACTGTGTATATGTACACACATGTGAGCAACTGTGTATATGTACACACATGTGAGCAACTGTGTATATGTACACACATGTGAGCAACTGTATATGTATACACATGTGAGCAACTGTATATGTATACACATGTGAGCAACTATATATGTATAAACATGTGAGCAACTGTATATGTATACACATGTGAGCAACTGTATATGTATACACATGTGAGCAACTGTATATGTATACACATGTGAGCAACCATGGGTATATGTGAGTATACTTTATCTACAACCAATTTAGAATAGGTACACCATATCCCTGTGTATCGTAAGAAATGACTAAAAGTGTTAGTGTCAGAAAGGACCCCCGATTGCCTCAAAAAGCTTGTCCAACCCATGCCAGCATGGAAAAGTCAATATAAAAATGATGAGGATAATAATTGTTTCTACTTTTGACAAGGCCAGCAATTATCCCAGTGCATTACTGGTACTTTATTTTATCGACCCTGTAAGGATAAAAGGCAAAGTTAACCTCGGTGGGATTTGAACTCAGATCATAAAGGGACATAACTATGCTGGAAAGCATGGCATCCGACCCTCTACCGATACTCCCAATCCACAAGGTGGTAGAGCTGGTGCCATAATAAGAAGCCGCCAGTCCACCCTCCCTATAAGGTGGTAGTGTCAGAGTCATAATAAAATGCTCCCAGTAGACGTAAAGTGATCAGCATAAAGAAGGACATCCGGCTATAGAAAGACAGCGAAAAACAGAACACATAAGTTAGATGTAGTCACCTGACCTGTCTAACCTTAGTATGTAACAGCCTAAAACATGATGGTGGTGGTGGTGGTGGTGATGATGATGATAGCCATTTCAGTATCTAAAGTTTAATGCCTCCCAAATCAATAAAATAATCACTTTTACTATACTAGGGAAATAAAGAGTAATTTTTGCTTAACCCTTTTTTAATAACAGATTGCCTTTGATTTTATAATACAAAGATGTTTGTTTTAAAGTGTTTTTTTATTTATCTAAAAAAATAAACACCTTTCCATCATAATGTTATATAAGAACTTGTGTTAAATTCTTTTCAAAAAACAGTTTAACCCTTTAGTTACCATCCCGGCTAAAACCAGATCTGGTTCTATGAAATAAAACCATTCTTTTTAAAGGTTTCCAATTTAACCCTTTAGCATTCACATTTCTCTACATTTACTATTTTATTTCATGGTAAAGGCTTTATCTCACATAATATCGAATCTACGAGATTTTGATATTTATTTTGAAAACAATACGTTAACATCAGTATGAGTAGTCGGTTACGACCGGTTTGAACAGAAAGAGGTGAGAGAATTCTGGCCGTATATGGCCAGTTTAAATGCTAAAGGGTTAAATTAAAATCTAACAATTTTATATAATGACCTTATATTAAGTTACTATCTTAGTAATGAAATAAATAATAATTTTAGTAAATCCCTCAAAATTTTTCATTAACTAATTAAAATAGAGTATATTTCATTAGAAATACAGTTATGAACAGGTTAATGATGATAAAATTATATTACTAAATCCCTCCAAATTCTTGCTTATTTTCAAAATGATTTGAAAATCATAGGTAATATCTTTCATTAGAAATATAGTAACAAAAGGGTTAATGTACATATATGCTCAAAGTCAAAATATGTTCTGATATAAAAACACCCACACATACACCCACATTTATATAAAAAATATTGAAGATATTTTCTCAAAATACAGACACACTATGGTTGGTGAATTAGTTCTGAATTGAAATTTCATTGAGGAGAATGAGGAGCTATTTTTGCCTTTCATCCTAATACAAGGTCGATAAAATACGTAGAAATAACATACTGGGTGGAAGGGGGTCAATTCAATTGGCTATACCTTCCCCTAACCAAACATAGAATTGGCTTTGTGACAAGTCAAAAGAAATCATTATTTTGATAATAAGAGGGCGGTGGATGCAAATTTGATTAACACACTGTTCATTAGGAATGTAAACTTGCAAGACAACAAAGTAATTTTGTGCATCAGCAATTTGTTTTTTGTCTCATTTTTTTTTTATCGATAAAATTGATGAAAGGAACAGACAAGAGAACACAATTAAAACATGTACAACATAATAAATTTGTCATTATTATTATTATTAAGGTTGATGGAGAACAGAATTAGTAGAACCAAACAAAACGCCTTTGATATTTAGTACCATCCCTTAGCATCCTGAGTTCAAATCATGCCATGATCAGTTTTGCTTTTCCTCCTATATATACTAAATAAAATAAGCAGCAATCAAGAGCTGGAGGTTGAACTATTTGATTATATCCAACCCCTGTTAACTTAAGTTCAGGGAGATAAATATATTACTGACCAACCAGTTGAGTCATTTATCCACCCACAATCTTATATCATTCATACCAACTTTATAAAAATGTCATGTGCAAGAAGAAAGATCTTTCTCCTCTGTCGGAGGATGTCTGTTCTAGTACAGGTTAATAAGCCCATATGAATCCAGTACATACACCCAGCAGTTACGTTGATACATAGAATCAAAACTACTGCTTTTTCTTCACCCACTTATTCCTGGTAGGATAGTGGAGGCATAGTCCTCAAACACTACAAAGCTTGCAAAACTACTGCTTACAGTAGTTTAATGTTTACAGTTCATAGTTCTTTAGCTTAAGACCTATCTATTAGCTATTATCTTAATGCCATTTTAAATTAGCCATTTCTCTTCCACAAAATTCTTTGCTCAAATAATAATCAAATGCCTAGACATGGAAACAAAATTGATCCTGCTCATGATACATAGCAAATGGGTGTAAAACAGTTCATAAAAAAAGGAAATATTTTATGTCAATATTACTTGTTACTAACGTAACATTGGTGCAGTGGCAGAAATGGTAAAGAACTGGAAAGTCTTAATGAAACCAGAATTAATTCACCCCACTCCCTGCCCCACCCCCCATCTCTCTCTCTCCCTACCGAAGCCTACAAATGCGTGGCTTAGTGCCCAAATAAAGAATCATTATTATGTTTTAACAGGGGTTTTGAAGTTGGTTTGGTGATGGTAATGGTTAAAATGAAGGTCAAACTAGAAGATTAAAAGAATTTGTGTCAGTGTGTATGTGTGTTTGAATCAATGTATGATTATGTGCATGATGTGTGTGTGTGTTTACATGCATGTAGATTATGAGTTTGTGATGATAGAGATAATGTCATGAGGTCAAAGGATCTACAGATAATTTATCTAGATCTGTTGACTGGGAATTAAAACTGGGATACTGGGACATGGGGGCTGTGTTCAGAGAGATATCAAAATGAAAGCAATTTATTAAATTAAAGTTTTATAAATTAATTTAGGAGCTAATTTAAAATAGGATGTTTATATTTTAATGAATTCGGCTGCAGACATAAAGACTAAATAAAATAGAATTCCAAAAGTTAAGTGCTGGTCAAATTTCCACTCTGTCCTCAATTTTAAAATCCTCTTTCCTACAGTTTTTAAGTCTACATACGCATTTAAAAAAATATATAAACATATTGTAAAAATAACACAAAGTCCTATGGTGATCTGGTACTACAACCACAAAGCATCCAGTCCACTCTGTAAGATGGTTGTGTTGGTGACATGAAAGAAGCACTCAGTCCACTCTGCAAGGTGGTTATGTTGGTGACATGAGAAAAAAGTACCCAGTCCACACTGTTAGATGATTCTTTAGGAGCCATGATAAAAAACACCCAGTCCACAATGTAACGTAGTTGGTGTTAGGAAGAGTATCCTGCTGTAGAAATCAAGCCAAAATACAGATCTGTATGAGCAAGACATGGTTACTTGACCTGAATTCTCTCATAATGTGACAACCTGTCTAAGGCATGCAAAACATGAACATATGATATTATGATGGATCCCTTTCAACATATATAACATATGATCTACGAGGGTAGGCTAAATAGTTCATAGGCTGACTATGAAGGAGTGATGTTAGAGTCATGAAATATTGCATGCATTTATGTCAACTCTTCTTATCAATAACCATATTGTTTCTTTCCAGGTAAACTAACATATGACTGTTCAAAGAAGACTTCAACAGTAATTAGTAATAAGTTCTCTTGAAAATGGATAAAATGTGGCATCATGGTGTTATTAAATACCTCCAGAAAAAGGGTTTAGCCCCCAAGGATAATTATGCTGACATGGTTATCAATAGTGCAAAAGTGGGCAGCTGAATTTAGGAGGGGAAGGGAGAGTCTTGAGGATGACCCAAGGTCTGGATATCCTGCAACTGCCACCACCAAGGAAAACATTGATCGTGTTCACCACATGTTGATGGATGACAAGCAATTGACTATAAATCTAATAGCCAATGCTATTAGCATATCCCCTGAAAGAGTTGAAAATATTCTGCCCAGTGAATGTTTCTGCTCAGTGGGTGCCACATCTTCTGACACCTGATCAAAAGCGCACCAGGTTGATCACATCACTGGAAAATCTGACATAGTTTGAGGCAGATCCAGCTGGTTTCCTTAAACATTTCCTAACCTAAGTTAAATGTTGGGTTTATCACCTTGAGCCAGGGACAAATAGACAATCCATTCTTCCTCGTTTGCTCCAAAGAAGGCCAATATCATTTCATCTACAAGGAAGGTGAGGGTCTCAGTTTTGGGGGGATTTAAAAGGCATTGTGTTTATTGACTATTTTCAAAAGAGTCACACCATCATATGTCAGGGTTGATCTAGGATGAAACAACAATAACATGAAGTTACACTCTTTATTACTCTTAACTGGCACCAGAATTGTTAAGTCATAGTAGTAGGTATCTAATAGCTGTAGGTGCAATGTAGTGTCACAGTGGTAGCTATAAAGTGTGACGCTAATTATCAAAATAGACTGGGGGCTGTAGAGGTGTAGTGCTGACTGTAACAACATAGTACTGGTTCTAACAACCTGATAGAAACTATAGAGGTTAGAATATTAAAAAGCTTTAATGTAAACAATAAGAGAGGGAGAGAGAGAGAGAGAGAGAGAGAAGAGAAAAATATAAATCACTTTAAACGCAAATAGATAATAGCCTGAAGTAAAGAAATATAGACTCTAAAACCTGTTTTTAACTGCCAATTGACAAATAACATCACTGGTTTTAATAGTACAGAGAATATACTATAAAACAATGAATGGAATGTGATTGAATGTTACATGAAGAGCAGCCAGCTGTGAAAATACTTCCACAATAGTATGATTTGATGAAGGCTGTACAAGTAGACACACAAGGCATGAAAAAAAACTTCAAATACTAAAGCTATAAAATGTTAGATGAAAGAAATGTGACACTTTTTACAGTATTAACAGGCTTACATGAACTAAATTTAGGGCAAATGAAAATTGAAAACTCAATAACCAATCATCAGTAGCCAGAAGATATTAGAAAGATACATATTACCCACACATTGAAATATTTCTTGTATCAAGGTCACACATGAACAATAGAGGTAATGAAGTTATTTCACTTATATATACCAAACAACAGCAGTCCACTGTTGGACATATTCCTCTTCAAGTCCCTTTTATGAACTTCCACTTTACTGAAAAGTTTAAAACATTTATTAAAGGATTTGGCTTATACAACTGCCCAATTAACACTGTCACACTAGCTTTGTCAATCTGATATTTTTATCAACTTGTCTTAGAAAGTTGTTTCTATACTAATGAAACCTTATTCCCAGTTATATAATGTACCTACCATTGGCTCATCCACCTCATATTCATTGTATAACACCTGTTCACAAGTTACATGCCCATTTGCATAATATATTCTGGACCATTGGGACTTATACTGGGTCATGGTGTTTTAGTAATTCAGTTTGCTCTGCAACCTTTTCTGGCACTAATGTTCCAGGTTAGAACCTGAGAGTAGTGCCAGTTAAAGTTATACACAGGACAATCTTACTGAGGTAAATTAAATCCTTTAGATTAAGTCAAATTTATACACTCATGTCTGAGACCAACAGATAACTTGTACCTCCATTTTACATACAATATTTACAGAGTACCATATATATTAAATTGGAGTAGTTCTAACAGTCAAGTCACATGCTGGTTTCAGACGTCATATTTGTGGCAAAAAGCACAACTTATACATGTATAAAAACATTACTTCCAGAACAAGCCATACAGGAATTCTTGTGGGGAGGGTTCTAACAATAGCATAAGTCAACACAGAAGAGAGGGAATACTTGATTAGATGGACCCCAGCTCTCCCAAAATATAACAGAGAGGGTACCAATGTCAGAAAAAAAATTAATAATATATCATGAACAGGATAAGTTTATAGAAATTGTAAAGTGCCTGAATTAAATTCTGTACAATAAATGTTTAATCCATTTATGTTTCAAATTGAAATTCCACAAGGGTTATCATTTATATATCAATCTTTCCATGTTGGCACAGGTTGGACAAGACCTTTTTGAGGCAATATTCTATGATGCCAACTACTTTTTAAAGTAAGCTACCAATCTTCACATTAAACTACTGAGCAGCAGAGAATATTGTCTATGTGGGACATAGACATCACTGTCTGGAAGTAAATACAAAGACATGCACACATACACATTATATATAGATACATATATACACATTATATATATACACACACACACATATATATGACTGGAGTCCTTACAGTTTCTATCTACTAAATCCCTTCACAAGGCATCAATCAGCCTGGGGCTAGAATAAAATACTTGCCCCAAAGTGCTATTCAGTGGGATTGAACCCCAAACCACATGGTTTCAAAATGAACTTCTTAACTACACAGCCATGCCTGAAACAGTGCAGTTCATCCTTCTGAGAGTCAATTGAACAAATTTCTTTTCATTAATCAAAAGAATATTTTATAGACCAAGAAGTGTATTTAATTAATATTATACCAAGAATATTACTGGTAGTTATTTTACAAAACCCAAAACAAAAACCAACCTTAATGAGACTTGAATTAAAAAATGTAGAAATGCCAGATTCCAAATGCTGCTATGATTAACGAAGTATCAATAATGTATTGAGAGTTGATCCAATCAATTCCACTCCTAACTGGCTTTGTATCAAATATAGAGATAGACAGAGAAAGATTTTCATTTTCACTAAGGAATTTTTTTCTGCTCTTGCATAAACAGAATCTTCTCTGTCTTTCTTCATAATCTAAGAAAACAGTTTTGTTGATAAGTGTATATCTGTCATGCAAATTGGGTTAATTACATAAATATTTTAGAATTATACTCATAATGATGGGGGGGGGGGGCGATTAAATCGACAACAATGCATTACTGGTACTTAATATTATCGACCCCAAAAGGATGAAAGGCAAAGCTAACCTCGGTGGGATTTGAACTCAGAACTAAAGCCAATCTAACAAAAACCAGCTCTGATTCTATGAAACAAAACTACCCATTTGAAAGGGTTCCTATTTAAATTGAAACCTCTCAACATAATTCTATATAAAAAGCATATGTTCAGATACTATCTTAGTAATAAAATAATAATTTTACTAAATCTTCATAATTTTTTCTTTAATTAATTGAAATAGAGTGTATTTCATTAGAAATATGGTTGCGAAAAAGTTTATCTGGTGCTCCACTACGGTCAGCACGTTTGTAATATAGCAGTATAAATTCAACTGATCCTCGTTCCGATAAATTTGGTCTTGTGATAAACTTAAAATAACAAAATAACACTAAGGATGGATCGGGCAGAGGTGGAGCGCTTTTGATAATAAATGTTTCAATCAGAGGTGACAGGAATTTAAGTAACAATAACTACAACAATCAAAATTACAGTAATACTTATCTACAGGTGCAGTACAGGTAAAAAGAACTATTACTGATTATATAATTAGTTTTGGTTAATAAACTGTTATGGAAACAATATGTACTTTCTATCTTAGGCACAAGGCCAACCATAAGGGAACAGTCGATTACATCTATTCCCGGAGGTAAAGTTGGTATCAGTTTAAAGTTCGGGTTGATACGAAACGACAAGGTAAAGAATCTGACATTCCTCCGCCTTTGTTATGGTAACAATATGAACAACAACAACACTAAACAGAAAGAAAGAAAAAGTGGTATGTTGAAGTATGGAGGTATACTTCGTGAGAGTGTATGTGTAGCGTGGACGCAAACCCTTTCAACTAAACATAGATTAATGAAATGTTGTGCATGATCACACATACACAAATAACTACATACAACAATAGTGCTACATACACACACAGAATCGCACACACTGTCTCTTGCTTTCTCTCACCAGTCATCCACAATGATATGGTCAATATCAGCTTACTAAACTGTGGACTATTTCAATAGTGTGAAGCGGAAATACCAATTACGTGAATACAATTTAAACAGAAAAACTAATAGCTCGGTTTTTCCATTTTTTGTTTTATTGTGTTGAATGTTTTTAGACATGGTTAAAAATTGAAAAGTTGTGGCTAAGAAAATTATAGATAATTATAATTGCTGTTGTCTAGACTCTCCAATCAGAAGGATTATTAAAAGCGTTCTAAGCATGACCATCTCATTTTTCTGTATTTGTATTTCTAGGATTACATTTTTCAATATTCTTCCTTCTTTCAAACATCACATCGCTGATATTGATAAAGATATTAGTAATTAGCAGTAATACCCGGCGTTGCTCGGGAAAGAGATATAAAAATAATAACACATAGCAATAGAAAGAGAATAGGTAAAAAACATACAGAAGAGGAGGAATAAAAGGTTGTCACATGAGGAGAAATGGACGTACACAAAGGCTTAACTCTTAACGTCCTGTACCACATGAAATTAGCAGGACAATCTTGAAAAATTAAAAAAAACAGCACTGACTATATCACATTAAGAATTGAGGTTTTAACTAATACTACAAACAACGATCTCTTCACTAACAAGTAAAATATGTAAACATTTGAATAGATAAGCG
Source organism: Eledone cirrhosa (assembly GCA_964016885.1). Classification (NCBI taxonomy): domain Eukaryota; kingdom Metazoa; phylum Mollusca; class Cephalopoda; order Octopoda; family Eledonidae; genus Eledone; species Eledone cirrhosa. Next base: position 12,006,332 of record OZ024746.1, on the reverse strand, counting down.
TGTTTTTAGATATTTTCTGCTACACCATTACAGGATGTTAAGAATTAAATATCTATGTATATATATTAGATAATTATTACTTGTGTCGAGAGGGAAATGATATAATTAGATCTAAATTGAATTTTATAAAAATAACATCTTGTTCGTTCTTCCTTCGGTCATAAGAAATCAATCATTTTATTCTTTTTATTTCGCCAAATTATCTGTGTAATTGGTTACTTAGAAAAGCAATCAAATCAACCGACTTCGTCTCAAGTCCCGTGCGAAACAACTCCCTAAACCAGCCATGGGTACATTGCGGTTCGCAGGCCTCATGTATGCAACCTATTTGGCCTTCTGAATGACACACCTAATTTCAAAACTAGCTTGAATGTTTTAGTAGTGAGGTCCGCCTTATGATGAGACATCCTATGCAGCCCACTGCTCGAAAACGTTGCCCATGCTTGCCCTAAGCACTCGCTCGACGTTATCAATGCAACAGTCTCTCTCTCTCTCAACAAACCCCCTACGCTCAGTAAAATGAGAGCAACATCCATTTAAGTACTTGGTGTTAGGACAAGTCACAAAATAAAGATATGGTAAACAAAGCTAGTAAGTAATCGATTATTTCTTTCCTTCAGCAGAAGGTAGTATCTACGTGACCGGTGACATACGAATTACATCGGACATTTAATTAAGTCTTAACGTTAATAATTTGTGACCCCAAATTATAACAAAACAGCAGTTCAATAAGCTAGTGTGTATATTTATGGTGTAGTGATTTAAAAAAGGAATATCAAACATTTGTAGTGAACATGAACGAAATATTGAAAAGGTGGGGAAATTGATTATTATTAACTTTATTGGCAGTATCGGTAACGCGTCGGATAACATGCTTTGTGGCATAGAGTTACGGTCCTTTATGTTCTGAGTTCAAATCCCGCCGACGTTAACTGTACCTTTCATCCTTACGGGGTCGATAAAATAAAATACCAGTAAAAACACTGAAGCTGATTTAATCGATTTTCTCCCTCCCCCAAAAGTGTTGGCCTTGTACTTAAATCAAAAAACATTAATTAAATTCTATATCCACTAAGACGGATTCTGGTGTAGATTTGACTAACACAATGTTAGTAGTACATACAGATGTCCAGGTAATATTATATTGTTCGGTCTGAGTTCAAATCCTGCCAAGGTTAACTTTGCCTTTCATCCTTACGGGGTCGATAAAATAAAGTACCAGTAATACACTGGATAATTGCTGGCCTAGTACCAAAAGTAGAAATAATTATATTGTTTTCTTTTTGTAGAAAGAATGATGCCTAACTAATGCCAGCATAGAAAACACGTAAAATGATAGCATTTTGTATGCACATATGTCAGTTCACTCAGCTGGTAAAAATGAATTGTGCCTGTAATTCGAAAGGGCCAGCCTTGTCACATTATGTATCACGCTGAATCTCCCTGAGAACTGCGTTAAGGGTTCGCGTGTTTGTGGAATGCTCAGCCACTTGCACGTTAATTTCCCGTCAGGGTGTTCTGTTGATCGTATCAAATATATATAAACAGTAGCACTAAGATAACGTGACACATTCTAGAGGTGTATATAAAAGAGATGTACAATATGTTCATGTGTAATAAACATACGTAAGTCTTGCTATGGATAATTGAAGCTGTGATCATGTCACAGCTACCTCAGCTAGATGGAATGTGATATGGCAGTGAAACATAGGCTAAAACTATAAAAGCAAGGATATGTGACGACAGAAAACACTATCAAGTAACAAGAAGAGATACTAGATGGCAGGTGTACCTAGCAAGGAGACAGGCAGGGAAAAAAATTTTGGACATGTTCTGCGACAAGAGAATCTGAGGCATAGATTGTTCTGGATTAAGGCAGTGTACTAGAGAGAATCAAGATATCACTGTGAAGAAAGGGATGATAATAGCACATGTTTTTTTACTGATGTTGAAAAGAGGCAGATACATGCTTTTATTAGGGGCTGTTGTGTGTGGAGAGTGCACAGGGGATAGAGAGACCAACCATTAAATTTAACTGCAGTATGGTCTTAAGCAGAATTAAGAATGAGACAATCGAGAAGACAGCTGGTACATGAGGAATAATCACTGATGCATAAAAATCTGATGAACTTCGCTTTTGGGGGTTTTTTGTCATTCACATAGTTTTTTGTCATACACATGGCTGGTGTAGCAGTATCATTGTCAATTGCTACATGGTGAGTTTTGTCACAGCTGTATAAACCTTGTATAGAAGTATAGTCGGTAAGGTGAGAACTAGAAATGATTTCAGTGAAAAGTTTAGCCTGCATGTAGGACTCAGTTCTTAGTTGCACCGTATTCATTACAGCCCTCCAGACTATAAAAGACGAGTTTAAAACCAGCTGTCCATGGAAACTCCTGTATGCTGATGACCTAGTTCTTATAGCCAAATCTGTAGAAAATTTAGAGAGAAATACCAGTCTTAGAAGCAAAACCTAAAATTGGAAGACCTCAAAGTAAAGTTAACAATGACCAATGTTTTAGTAAACAGAAAACAAGATAAGGCTTTGCAACCATCAGGGAAATAGCTGTGCTCAATATGCAGAAATTCAGTAGGTAGAAATTCCAGTCTAAACTATATAGGCACAAGAGGTGTAGTGAGATTACAGGTAAACTAACAGAGATGGTAGACGTCTTATGTAGCAGATTACACAGGAGTAGTTAGTCAGTGTATATAAGAAACGCTCTCAAATGCTTGGAAGGCCACTGAAAGCGGTTGACAGGTTTTGTTATTTAAGTGACCTAATTAGAAATGGGGGGTAAGTAGAAATGGGGGGTAAGTAGAGCTGGATGAAGCTTGCATGGGGTCTCTGGCTGCAGTCCAATCAGCCACAATCACATCTTGATCTGCCACTAGAGGTAGGTGTACCAAAAACAGAGTAGCCAGAATAAAAATGGAGTGAACGTTTTTTTTTTCAGGAATTTGTTACTTATGCTGGTAACAAAAATGTTCTCTCGGAGTGAAGGACTGATTGTATGATGCTGCACAGTAGCAAGACATGGGTATTGAATGAGAAGATGTGACAGCTGGAAGCAAATGTGGTGGGTGAGCATGTTCTATTGGTTGTGTAATGTTCGCATGCAGAAATGAGCTGAGATTAAAAGAAATCAAATATATTGTGCAAGAGGGACTGCATTAGTATGGGCATGTGGTGCATATGGAGGATGTCAGCTGTTTGAAGACGTGCTGAACAAAGTGCATGGAACCTATAGAAGAGAGAGACCTAGGAAAACATAGGACAAAGTGGTGAAAACTGACCTCAAGAAGCTGAACCTTGCAATGGACTGAAGTGATTGGTGATATACAGTGCGAAATAAAACTTGCCTACTAGTACAAAGAAGGCAAAATGATCATTAAAATAATTGTTTCTACTTTTGGCACAAGGCCAGCTATTACCCCAGTGTATTACTGGTACTTTATTTTATCGACCCCATAAGGATGAAAGGCAAATGCTGGTAGGTTTTACGTATAGTATACTCATGTCAAGATCTGTCTATTTTCTAATTCCTTATCTTCTATCCTATTCCTTGTACCACACCACTATGTAATATGGGGGTGGCATTTGATCTGATAGTTTTCAATCCCTCTACCATTCTCATTGCTATGTAATGAAGGACATCATCCAATGTGTCCATATTCAGTACCCCAGCTATCACTATCATCCTCTATTTTTTCCCTACCATGTGCCCCTTAGTTGACATCCACCACTCACACTATCAACCATCCTTATTATTCCTTAATATCAACTTATTTTTATTACTATCACATCGTGTTGCTTATGCTGTTATCTATTCAACTCCTACCAACAACCAACACAGAGCTACCACATGCTATTCCTTACCGTCCTATCACAGTTTCTCCTATCTCACATATTCATACTCTCTCTTCATTCAACATCATTCCCCCATCTATTCAAACTCTAGGTCACATTTGCCTTGAAAGAAAAGAGACTATGTGAAATAGAGATATTTCTTCAGTGTTGTATCAGACAAGGCAATCTCTACGGCTGGTGCAATACACTCTGTAAAGTATGACCACAGTAACAATGTAGGAGAGAACTCTTCAGTGACATCAAAGACATGGAACCTCTAGTGCTAGTGACATGATAAAATGCACTCAATACACCTGGTAAAGTGGTTGGTGTTAGAAAGGATATCCAGCAGCAGAAACTTCCCTAAAACCTGTGTAAGGCCAAAAACAGTAAAGCTCTTTTCAAAATTCTTTTAAGCATTATAGTAAAATACAATTATTGTATTGTGTTGTTCTTTGGTACGATTTTTTTCGTATGTGTGCATGTATGTATATATCTGTATGTATGTATATATGTGTGTGTATATGTGTAAGTAAATACATGTGTCATCACCATCGTCGCCTCACCTTCGATAGTTGATGACAGTCCATATGAAATGTCATGAGTCGCGTGAAGAGTATCAATAAGCCAATCAATATTCTCTAACATTTCCTGCACTCAGCTGCTGAGGTTCATCAGAGGGTTCTGAAGGATGTCCAACACCTTTATGTTACGTTTAGTCCACACAGCTTAGCATCTTATATAGGGTTCTACCTTGATTTCTTAGAGACATTTGGCTACAGTATTTCTCTTACCAACTGAGTTTCCTCCATTCATTGGAAATTCCCAAAACCAGCTGTGGTTTCGTTGCACCACTATCTCTTCTGTGTTAGGGGGTCAGGCTTTCTTTATGGCGAGTGTGTACTTGACCTTGTATTAGCATGCGATACTGGGGATGTCTCGGCCCGTCTCATGAATGCCAACAGTTTTTACTTGGCAGAAGCATATATTGTCCATGCGTCTATGTGTGTGTATGTATCTATATGTGTCGAAGTCTAAAGCTTGTCTTAAGAGCCAGAAGGCTCATTTGGCCGGTGCTTATCCCTGTTTCATGGCGTGAAGCGACAGAGTACAAGACTCCCTCCTGGACATGACGCCAGTCCATCGCAGGGTTAAACCCCCAGCTATAGCTGGTGCTTATCCCTGTTTCATGGCGTGAAGCGACTGAGAGTACAAGACTCCCTCCTGGACATGACGCCAGTCCATCGCAGGGTTAAACCCCCAACTATTGCTGGTACTCATTTTCAGCCGAGTATACTGGAGCCGTGAAATGAAGTTATTCGCAAGTTCAACACCTTTACCAAGTGCCTCCTAATATATACCTTCCATATACTGTACCGATTGTGTTGTTGTTTCTGTTTACCTTTTACATATATTATATATATATATATATAATTTCCGAGCGTTTAGAATATAGAAACATAAGGAAAAGAGTGCTCAATACCAAAGTAGAGAATATAATACTAAGTATGTATGTGTGTGTAACATAAAAGATAGGAGATTGCTCGGGATATCATACACATTGTCAGCATTACAGGTTATAGCGATTTACACAAAATATAGGGAATAGGCGTATAAATTGTGGAGACAAACAACGTGAAAATTTAGGTAGAAATTACCATCAGAGAGCACGTGTCCCAAACGATGAGTTTTAAACTCGTGCGACTTGAAATAAGCTTGAAAATCTAGCATAAGTAAAGCGGATATTTGGATTGCTACATCCATGTATGTTTGTATAAATATATATATAAATAAATATAGTTTTATAAATATAGTTTTATAAATATAGTTTCCATTTATTTAATATCGTAAATATACTCCAAATACTTGTTGAGTGCTTTTATATCAGTTATAAATATTTACTCGTAACCCAACAATTTAAATAAAACTTTGCATATATATATATATGTGTGTGTGCGTGTGTGTGTGCATGTGTATATGTTTAACAAATCAGTGAGGTAAATTATATTCTATGTATGAATGGATGTGTATGTTTAATTGTGTATTGACATATACATATTTATTTATATACGGATGTAGGTTTTTTTTATGCGCTGTCATTTTTTTTTTTTTTTTGGTTGAAAATATACTTCGATAAATCATACGGCCGGACAGTGTTTGTGTGTAAATACATACGTGCGTATAAATTTGAATCAAACAGTAAGAAGAGAAAGCTTTGAAATTGACAAGTATAATTAGTAATAATTCCTTCCCATGATTCGATATCATAACAATTCGTTGGCCAATGCTATAGGAAAATGAACAGTCCAGCAATCGTGTTTTTGCGTGTGTGTCTGTGTGCGTTTATTTGTCATATTTACGCAAAAGAAACGTTTCCAAAGATAAAATGTATCTAGTCCGAAGATACATCTTAAAAATAGACATCAAACCCCTTAGCATAAGATCTATAATAGTTGAATTGACAACTATAATATGTTTCAGTTGAAAACAGGATCACAGTTTTGCGAGAACATTTCAAGGAGGGTGTGTGCATATGACAATATACATGGATTGTTTTTATTTATTCGGCTTTAACACAAACTACTAGATAATGTACATTTTACGATTTAAAAAAATAAGAAAAAGACAAACAAAAACACTCCGATGGCTTAAAGGGGCTAGATATAGATTATAATTGAGAGAAAGACTTAAGTTCTTTTTGGTTATGGAAAATATATCCACATGGAAATACGTTAAGAAACTGACATATATAGATATATGTAAACCACACACACAACTTAAGCCTGAAGCCTTAAATATTTACGAGAAAGTGGGATGTTTTAGATTCAGTCAGTGGCTTTCCCGGGTACATAAATAAAAGGGAATTAAATTGGGAAGAATAGAAACTGTGTTTTTAAATCATGAAATATGAATAAATAAACATTTAAATACGGAGAAAACACACATGTATGTAATTGTGGTGTTTGAAGGTGCATACACACAGTGTTGACAGATAAATTAACAGGCTTACACACACACCATGAAGAGTTTATTTCGGAGAATCCGTTAAAAGTCCAAATCTGTCCAGGATCTGTTTAAATTCAATCTTCGTCAGTGTCTATATATTTCTGCTTGTGGAAGTTTATAGCAGTTATTGATTTGAAAAGTTATTTCCTTTGTCATAAACATAGACATTTTATTAGATAAGCTAACAGGCGTTTACATTAACACATACATACGCATGTAATTGGATTAAACAACGGATTCTCATAAAACACAATTACACATAAACACGTATAGAAACAATGATGCATCAGTGGAAGCGAATATAATTATATAAATATTATTTACACATTACAGATACATATTACATATACATGGGTACTGACATATACATTGTATAGTAAGACACCGAGTAAGAAGACATTGGGGATACCACTTACCTACACCGTACTTCTCTTTCGAGGGTTTCCATACACTCTCATCTCCCATGTCGCTGCTAGTATTGCTCCATAGATCCGACTGAATGGGAGACTGAGAGAATGGAAAGCAAGCAGTAAGTAAACCCACAAAAGCGTGTTATATCCAAGAACAGCTTTTTAGCGAAAGCTATAATGAATAGAATCTTCCTCTCCCGTCAAGATACTGCCTTAATGAAATTACAGGAAAAAATGGGGATAAATTTGTGTTGGAGCGGGTAAAAAGGAGAAAGGGAAAGGGAAAGGAAGGGACACCTTTTAAATTATTAGTTTAATAACATTCCTGTTTATCCTCCACAAATTTTGTCTTCATCAATAAGTATATATAGAGAGAACTTGATTGATGTGTTGATATACATGTACGTTTTTTTTTTTATCTTCAAATTACACTAGTGTAATATATATATATATATACATTTATATTTTTTAAGAGAGAACAGTGCATAAATGTTATGTTTTAGAAATAATGTATGTATATAAATGTGTTTGTGGGTGTCACATCTTCAATGACCCCCCAAGGCAAGACTTCTAGAGCTGCCACTATCACAAACTATTGCAGCACCAGTTGCTGCTGCTATTAATTCTTCTCTTGCTGCTGCTGCTACTGTTACTACTACTGCTGGTGGTGGTGGTGCAGCAGCCATACATGCTGATGATAGTTGGTAGATGCTTAGTAGCAGAGGAGGAGGTGGTTGGGGAAGAAGAGAGCGATTGAAACGAAGTGGTAAACACACAAGGACGAACTTGACAGTGTCTGTGCGTCTTCTTCTTCTTTCGTAGGGAGTAATATAGGAAGGAGAAGACAAGTTGCGCCGAATAGAGCGGAATCACGTGACGTCAACTGGTCATCGCTTTCATTCCTCTTCCTGCTACCACTCCTACTACGCCTCTAATGCACTTTGACCTCTCTTTCTCTCAGCTTGTTGTTATTTCGATGGACACTTGGACTTAGGTGCGCTTATATATATGTGTATATATATACGGTCTTAATCATGGCTACATATATTTAAATATACATATATACATGCATTTATATATATATATATAATTATTATATACATGGTGTCCCACAAAAATATATACACATATTTATTAGAATGCTGTTGAAGTAGATATACATTTTTTTTTTGGGGGGGGGGGGGGACAACCTGTATATATATCACGATCAAAATTAGGATACAATATGCGTGATGTATTTTCAATTTTTCCTCTTCAATTGGGAAATTACAGTTAGGAATATATACATGTTGCGCTCACATTTAAAATCTTATGCAATTTAGATCGTTCAGTCTAAGGGGTATATTTTGTGAATATATCCAAATATATATGTGTGTATAGAAGTAAGCATGCACGTTTATATATGTGTATGTATGTGGCGTGTCTGTCTATAAAGAAATGTATCGATATATATATATGTATGTTATATAATCAGATATTATATAATTATATATTATATATATATATATGCACACACACGTTCATTCATTTTTGTATATATATATATATATACTCTCAGGTTTCGAATAATCGTCCACCCTCACCACCCACCCTGCTATTATTCCACCCACCCTCACCACCCACCCTGCTATTATTCCACCCACCCCTATGCGCTCGCGCTTATTTAATATATATTTCTTTATAGCTAATCTGTCTCCGGCGAAATTTTATTTTAAGTGGCAGCTTTCCTGCGACAATTAATTTTATTTGTTCATTAAAACAGGTTATACATGACAAAAAAAGTACATTAATAGAAATCCCATAGGTTATAAAATAAATAGGATAGGTGGGGGGGGGGGGTCTCAATATGTAAACTAAACGACTAATTCTGGGTTTTTTTTGTTTTTTTTAAATCAACGGAGACAACCTAGAAAAAATTTACCGATTTTCCAACCACCACACTTATTCCACCACCACCCTATTATTTGGAACTCGAGTGTGTGTGTGTGTGTATAAATGCATGCATGGTTCCGTGACTCCTGAAGGAGTCGTAGGGACGCCGTACTGACATACAGCGTTTCTAGAGCATTTTTTAAAACCTGACAGAGTCCATCTCCTCTCCAGGTCTGAATACAGCAGATTTCTCACAGAGACGGTTAGAGAGTGAGAGAATAGAACTTAAAAAGAGATATAGAGGAAGAATCGACCCAGTACGTGACTGGTACATTTTTATCGACCTGAAATGGATGAAAAGCACTTATTCCTGAAAGGGTCGTTGCGCGCAGAGTCCTCAAACACTCCTGCCAGCGAGTCATAACAGAAGCACCCACTGCCAATCGATCCGGCTGGATCCCTAAGCGAGACCAGCCAAGCGCATGGATGTTATCCAACCATCTTGTTCGGGGCCTACACCTGGGTTGCCTGTCGGTTGGTTTTGCCCGTAAAATCTGTCCAGCAATTCTTTCCTGAGACATTCTAACCACATGCCCTCAGTATCAGAGCTGTGATCTCTCAATTCGGAGAAGTAGCTGCTCTACCCGGAGTGACTCTCTGATCTCTGAACTATGCACTCTGTCGAGTAACGTTACTCGAAAGACTCTTCGGAGGGACCCCATTTCGGCTGCTTGTATTCGCGATCGTATTCTTTCGGTCATTACTCTAGATTCATTACCTTAAGGGTTAGTACGAATAGCGAGTTTGGCTTTTATACCTACCTCCCTTCTTCTGATTACCGAATAATAGATGGCGCATTACTGCACCAGCTCCTGCAATTCTTGCGCTTAATTCGGCCTCCTGCCTTCCATTATTCGTGAATATGGCCCCGGGATACATGAACTTCTCCACCTGCTTCAGTGGAACTCCATTCATATGTAGAGTGCACTGTGCAGGCTTCCTTGAGAGGACGAGTGTTTCAGTTTTCGCAGCACTGATTTTCATGTCAGCCATGCAGCACTCGGCATCAAACCTATCAAGTGCAAGTCGAAGATCAACTCTGTCGAGTTAAGTAATACCATGTCGTCAGACCGCAGGACCTTGTTACGTGACCCAGCTCTTTTTTCTTTACTGTTGTGAGAAAGTGATTATAGGAGGCCAATGTTATGCTGACATATAACATTAACAGGCGGTATACTATACTTAAGTGAACAACGAAATAGACAAACACAAGGCAATGCTTTATAAATTGATACAGTGAAATTGACAACACAAATATCAACTTTGTGTGTTCATGTCAATTTCCTTATCTTACCCTATACTCAATCGCTTTCTGTTTGGTTTTGGTTGTCAAGGATGTAGCTGTACTCACCACGCTGGGCCAATTGCGGGTGGATGGCTGTTGACGCCCTTTTAGCAGCTCTTGTTTTTGTGCTGCTGTGGTTCTACTTACCTTCCTCACCAGACTCTAGTTTAGTCACTGACCTCTCGACCCTGAAGCAGGTTGTACTCGATTACATGGTACTCGTAGCAGACAGAAAGCTGACCTGGTCCCAATTTAGTGATAAGGTATTATTTCATCAAGTATTCATTTTACTATACGCCCAGTCGTTTTTTAAATGTTTTATGCTAATATATATGTCTGTGTGTATTGAGTGAAAGAAGGCTTAACGAAGTTGTTAGGCACGTCGGAAGTCGAATTGTTCGATCTCCATTAGTCTGGTGATATGAAGTGCAGAAGAGACTCACCTTACCTGTTGAGACATTAAATGGTTTCCTCCAATACTCTTTCTTTCTATATCTCCCTCTGTAGTTACTGTACGATAATATAGTGGGGTAAGTTATAAAATTAGTATTAAGGCTGAATTTGTCGAGAAGCCTCAACTGGAGGTATGTGGCTTAGTGGCGTGGGTTCGATTCCTAGACTGGGTTGTGTGTTGTGTTCTTGAATAAAATACTTCATTTTACATTGCTCCAGTATACACAGATGAAAATGAGTACCAGCAATAACTGGAGGGGGGAGTTAACTCTGCGATGGACTGGCGCAAAGTCCAGGGGGTATTTTGTACTCTCAGTCGCTTCACGCCACGGAAACCGAGATAAGCATCTGCCTGATGAACTTCTAGGCTCGAGACAGACTATAGTCGTCGAGAAGAGAGATAATTCCCTATGCCGTTTTCATGGTGGTTGGAATTGTATTTTGCAAGCCGCCGTTTCCTTATTTTAAATATATATTTTTCAAGTCCTAAGTAAGATTCACGTATCGTTGATATAAAGAATTATGCTCTATCAAAGTATTATTCCTCTTTCTTTGTCGTTGTCATCATTGTCATAGATGTCATTTTAACATTTCTTTTTCTTTGCTGGCATATGTTGGACTGGTCTGCTATACAAGCTATCATAACCATTTCATCTCACATATATGCTTAACATCTTAGCACCCGACTTCGCCACTTGTATCAATGTCTATCTTAGTCTTATGTCGTGGAACGTTTCCGTCAAGGTTACTAGGATCAACCGAGATGACAAGTTAAGAAGGCGGTACAGCTGATAGGCTGCTATTTAAATATAATCATTTTATTGTTTATAATTCTTACAGAATGAAAATATAAACACCTATAATACAATTGATACTTCATAGTTGCACAAACAACATTACAAATCGTTTGCAATTCCTTCAGAATGAAAATATAAACAGAGCATATAAATAAATTTACAGTACATAACAAATATGTTTTAAATATATACATAAATAACATTACAAATGGTTCGGTAACACTACAAAGGATGATACAATGAAAGATATATTCCTTCAATGCTACAATATTAAAGAAAATGTAAAAGAAGGGGTGAACAACGGAACCAACACCAGAGCAAAAGACAGCAACGTCGCGAGTACTGGGCAACCTCTCTAATGATTTTTTAGGCAAGCCAGCACACTCGCAGCGTTGCCTCGGGTGATGGCGAGGCTGATGCGCTGAAACAGCCAAGTACCCTCGCGAGATTCGCCAGTCACCTCTATTAGGCGAGCCGCCAGTGAGGAAAGGAACCTCGCAGTCAGCGGCCCGACTCCCCCAAACGTCTCGAAAGCCACAGGCTGAAAAATGTAGCTGGCCGCCGACAGATCAGAGTTTGAGGGTCTCACTCGGCTCGGCTGCAGAAGCTGTGGCTCTCGTCCTAACCGCAGCATCCAGGATGTGGGAAAGAGCAAAGGAGTCACTAACAGTGACGTCCCAGACAAGGCACCTGCCTCTCGACCAGGGGCACAGGGTAAGACCGTCAGGTCTTTTGCCGTCACTTCTGGACAACCCAGATGGTTCCGAGACTGAGGAGATATTCGCCCGGGCCAAAGCTCTCTTCAGAATGAGGTTTAGCTCCGTGTGACGCGCGAAGCGGCCGGCAAGAAAAACCGTGGAGGCCTGTAGAGTCGAGGAGTTTGCCGCATCGGCACCTCAAACCCATGCAGACGTCGGCTCCCACTCTGAGGGCGATGGAGACACGAAGTTCGTCCAGGCTAAGTAGGCCACCAACGTTGGCCACGTGTAGGGCATCGACCCATTTGCCTGAGTATTTGGCGCTGGCAGATAGTAATCGGCACCTTGCAAACTGATCTGACTAGACGAAGAGGGAGTCGAAGGTGGCCTTATGTATATTTAAAATTGCAGGGTCATAATGTTTTGTGTGTGTGTGTGTGTGGTCTGTACATACCACTCACTGTCCAAGGGTCAGTCCGCTTTGTGGTCCCGGCCGACAGAATGGAGAAGACATTGCCCAGGAGAATGGCGAGGACGACACGCTGGAACAGCCACTCCACCTCACAGGTAGCTAACTCCACCCCGATATCACTGATGTGGTCCGAGGGTCAAGAACGCTAGACGTCCCTACTGCCACAGGCTCAACCACAAACCTATCACAAAGCGACCGATGTTCTGCACATAAACACACACTTTTACATTACATATAAACATACATACGTCCCTTTAACTTACTTTCTTTATTGGAGAGAACGTGTATGTTGGTGTTTCTCTCTATATTTATATTATATTGCTCTTAAGTAGGATAAATAAAAATAGGGTTTTAATTTACTCATCTTGTTATTGATTTGCTTAATGTTTTGTTGGTGTTTTTTTTTGTCTATATATTTGGTGTATCCCTGATTTCACTAGGGGTTGCATGTGTTTATATACCATAGCGTTGACTAGTTGTTAGTGGATAGAAAATATTTCTCCAGAAAAGATCTGTCCGCTTACAACAAATATAAATGGTGGTGATAAAACAATCGCAACATATGGGAAGTTATATCATTACATGAAAAATCCAAGACGTTACAAAGAAAATAATAAAACTAGGCGGTTACCAAGAAGTGTTAAATTCCCAACTGTCTGGTTAAAATATTTATCGAGCACACAAAAGTAATGTACATAAAATAACATGGTATGAGAACCGGATATAACACCTGGCAGGCTCACCGAGTGGGAAACTCCAACTTAATCCTCCAGATTACGACACACCCTAAAATCTATAATAATGAAATTATTGTGTAAAGTGCTCAGGTGCACTACAACTCGTCAATATAGTACATAGAATAATACACAAATGCCAGGGAAGTACATGTTTGTATGTGTTAGCTGTAGTGTTGGCGGATCTCGGGAAGCATGGAGGCCTTAAAGGATGCAGTGTCTCGACAGCTAACAACTGATGCAGGTAGTTTGTTCCATGCTTCAGCAACTCTGAGCGTGAAAAAATGTTTCCGAAAGTCATGGGAACTGTGCTGTTTTCTTACTTTGTGGGCATGTCCACGTGTGTTAGACACATGGAAATCGAAAAGGCACTCAGGGTTGTTGTTGGCAACATGGTTAACAATTTTGTGGGTGTTTACCAAGTCAGTTGCCAGGCGTCGGAGCTTCAATGAATCCATGCCCAGGGAAGCAAGGCGCTCAGAGTATGGTAGATGCCTGATGGAGGGTATTCGCTTGGTTGCACGTCTCTGAACAGTTTCCAGGCGGTCAATGTCCTGAGCAAGATAGGGGTTCCAGACTGGTGATGCAAATTCTAAGTGTGGTCGCACCATAGCTGTATACAGCCTTAAATAGATATCTGGAGAGCGGCTGACAAAGGTCTTGCTGAGTGATGCTAAGACACCCTCGGCCCTCTTGACAATTTTAGAGACGTGCCTCGTCCAACGCAAATCGCTGCTGACCGTAATGCCCAGGTCACGTTCACAGGAAGACTTCTTGATATTAGTGCTGTGGAGGGAGTATGTGGACGCTGGGTTTTTACTCCCAAAATGCATGGTGGTGCACTTGTCCACAGCTAGCTTGAGTTGCCAGTCTGAGATCCACTGTTGCATTGTGTCCAGGTCAGACTGCGAGCAAGATCTATAGTGTTCAGGATCTGTCCTTTTTATCTCAAGGTACAGCTTGATGTCGTCTGCGTACTTTAGTACTGTGGCATTCCTTAAGTTGGCATCTATGACATTAATATATGCCACAAACAAAAGGGGGCCAAGAACAGATCCCTGAGGTACACCAGATGACATCTCATATGGTGAGGAATGCTGTCCCAGAACCGTGACTACCTCTCTTCGACTGAGAATGAAGGACTTCAACCAGTTAAAAAGATCATCCTTCACACCCATTGCAGAGAGTTTTGCCATAAGCCTTTTGTGTGGCACAGAATTGAAGGCCTTCGCAAAGTCAAGGTAAACAACATCCACCCATGAGCCGCCATCAGTGATCCGGGTGATGTCCTCAAGAAACTCTATAAGTTGATCACAGCAGCTGGAGTTGGGGATAAATCCAAATTACGAGGGCCGGATAAGACTGTGAGAGCTCCAGAAGTTCCAAAGTGTTTCTCTGACACAGGATTCCATCAGTTTGGCGATGCAACTAGTAAGACTGACTGGACGATAGTTCACAGGTGATGTGCGGTCACCCTTTTTGAACAGAGGAATGACACTGGCAGTTTTCCACTGTTCTGGAGTAGCACTGTTGTTCAGACAGAATTGGAAGAAGCGTGATAACTGGTGTAGAAGGAAGTACCCACCACGTTTAAGAAGCAGGTACGTAACACCATCAAGACCAGGAGAGGCATGGTTGCGTTTATTTTTTAGGTGACGTCGCAGCATTGCAGGTGTAAATTCCATGGTTGTAATAGAGTCCGGTGTCATAGGTGGTGGAGATGGTACACTCTGGTCTTCAATGGTGAAAATACCTGCATAGCATTCAGCAATGAGCTCTGCGCATTCCTTGGGGTCGTCAGTAACCTGGCATGTGTGGGGATTGCGAAGAGGTCCAACTGGAGAGTGAGGCCTCTGCTTTGAGTGAACATACTTCCAGAACACCTTACTGTCAGGGCTGGTTGCTATGCGCTGCTCAAATTGAAGCACTGCCTTTTTTGTCACCTGTTTGAGGTGGTTGGACGATCTATTTCGCCTCTTCCTATTAATGTCTGATTTGTGAAGTTTGTACTCACGTTCAGCATTGCGCCGTTCTTTTCTGGCAAGACGGACTGCTGCAGTCTCCCAAATTGCGCTTTTAGGATGTTTTTTCCGCTTACGTGGCACCGATGCTGCACATGCTGTCCATATTGATCTCAGGATGTTCTGGAGTACAGTGTTGACATCTCCAGAGTCATAGAACTCAAGCCAGTTTGGCCGTTGCAACTCGGTGCAGTAACAGTTCCAGTCTGCTTTATTCCAGTCAAAGTGAGCAGTTTGGAGATGGTTGTGGTTCTTGTTACTGCCCATGGGGGATAGATTGGCAATGCTCATAGCATGATCAGAGTCACCTAAAGATTCCTCAGCAGTAACACTAATGACCGTTTCAGGAGTAGTGGTGAAGAGTAGGTCCAAAGTGTTGTCACCTCTCGTTGGGGAGGTGACCACCTGGGACCAACTCGAGTCCAGCACCAGCTCAAGGAAGTCATTTGCACTTGGCGGCCAACGAAAGGTCTCCCAGTCAATCTCAGGGTGATTGAAGTCACCTGCAATGAAAATATAAGTGGCTGTCTTCCTGGCAGCAGCTCTGAGGATATCACAAAGTTGAGTGTCCTGATGGTAATTTGGGGGACGGTAAACGACTCCAAGTAGCAGTGTTGACATGGTCATACGTATATCGCAGAAAAAAACTTCCTGCTGTGATTGGTTCAAATCAGCACAAGGAATTGCCGACAGATTTGACCGAACGTAGACCATTACACCACCACCACGACGATTAATGCGGTCTTTACGAAACAGGTTGTAGCCAGTCATGCTGAAAACCCCATCACAGAGTAAGGGATGTGCCCAAGTTTCCATGACTGTAATGAAGTCAGGGTTGATACTTTTGACGTAGGAGTCAAAAAGATGAATCTTATTGCATAGACTACGTGCATTCAAGGACAACAGTTTGTACTTTGATTCCAGTCTATGATTATGTGCAAGGGATGGCAGGTTGTTCTGATTTAGTTTCCCAGAGTTTTTTCAGTTTCTTTATTGTCAGTTGTTGTGGGTACAGTGTTTTCAGACCAGCTGGTGTCTCTTTTCCATGATTCGCCAGCCTTAACAAACTTCCATATCTGCCCATCATCTCGTAGGCTGAAGCTTTCATGTTCTGCCGAGCTGCGGTTTAGGGAAGCTGCAGCACGCAACTTTGGGCGGACATCAGGTGGAAGACCAGGACGTGTTCGGAAAGCAATCCGACTTTCACGCCTAGCTTTATCAGAGGCTACAAGGTATCAACGTGCCTCAGCCGAGTTTGAAAACGACAGTCTAATTAACCTGGGTTTCAGGCCTGGTCGGCCAAGGCATAGGGCACCCTTTGCGGGAGCACAGCCCAGGTCTTTGGATGAACTGGCAGCAAATGCCTGAAGATCAACTATGTCTTCCGGCACACCAATGGCAATCACTTCGTGGTTTGCAGATTCAGTGGCATTCTCAATGCGTCTAGGTTCAACATGAGGTACGCGGAGATTTTTTAACAAGGCACTCCGGTAAGATCCCTCATTGTGGGGTTCTACACGAACGCTTGATTTTATTTCCGCTATTTCTTGACTTAAAGCGGAAATCATTTGCCGTATTTCCTCAAACTCCGTATTGACGGTCGGTTTGTGTTGTTGTTCTTCTCCTTCAACAGGCATGGTAGAAGACACAGTCGTCGGTTGTTGTTGTTGAAAAGTAACGGGTGAGGAAGACATGGGTTGCTGTTGTTGATGAAGTCCTTCAACGGGGGTAGTAGCAGAAGCTACGGTCGTTGGTTTTTGCTGTTGTTCAGCGACAATGGTAGAGGAAGACACGATCCTCGGTTTTTGTTGTTGTTGTTCAGGAACAATGGTAGAAGACACGATCTTCGGTCTTTGTTGTTGTTCCGCAGCAATGGGAGAAGCAGGCATACAGTCCAGGCACTGAAAGGACCAGTTTGTTAGCTGGACCATCTCCCAGAGTCTATCCATCGTAGCAATGTGATGTTTCTTATTTTGGCCTGGGATCTTCCGGAAGCCTGTGGCGCATTGAAGGCAGACAGAGATGCGACAGGTTCCACATTCGACCCAGCGATTACGGAACGAGTTTTCGGGTTCCGTACAGATATGGCAGGTGTGATCTTCCGGGCAATATTCTATTTTTGGACATCGACCAGTTTTGTCGCAAATTTCATCGATGGATATCACCATGGCAATTTTGTTATTTCTACCCATCCGTAGAAAAACACAGAATGTAAACAATATAGGTTTAGCACACTTGATTACGATAGAAATAAAATGTCTGTTTTTTTTGTGTATTTTGTTTCCGTTTTCCTAAATGTTGTGTGTGTGTAGAAGAGTCTGTGCATGTAAACAAATAAATATGCTGCGTGAGTTAAATGAAACGTACTGTAGAAGGCAGTTGTTTATTAACAGCGAATAACGTTTTTTTTTTGTTTTGTTTTTTCCCCCTGATACTGCTTCTTTATAGCAAACTTTCAATAATATTTTTTTTTCAAATTATTAACTTTCAGCTGCTAGTATATATATATAATTAAAAGGTGTATGTGAGTTAGAAGCGAAGTCAATGTTAAGAAATATTTTACCAATGTAAATTGGTAAAATTGGCCGGTATAGTGTCTCACACGCAATAGTGTGGTTTCTTTTCACGTGTGTGTATATGCATATGGTATCATACCATGCATATGGTATCATATCATACCATGCCTTTCTGCAACTTTAATATCTCGCAGAGGATAATCGCACATCCAGAATATTTCCAGAAGAACGAGATGGATGCTGCAAAGATCAGTCACTGATCAACAAAGCTAGAACTGTAGGCGGTGTGTGTGTGTGGGGGGGGGGGGGGTTGTGAGCATAAATAACATTGATTAACTAACATTAAGCTCTTGGCAACGTTTCTCACGTGTAGATCCAGGAAATATT
The DNA here is from genome assembly GCA_964016885.1 of Eledone cirrhosa. Lineage (NCBI taxonomy): Eukaryota > Metazoa > Mollusca > Cephalopoda > Octopoda > Eledonidae > Eledone > Eledone cirrhosa. The sequence continues at coordinate 11,987,770 of OZ024746.1, read as the reverse complement.
AGCCTAGAGCAGTGGTTCCCAGAAAGGAGTGTCAGAAGTTCCGTGAAAAAAGTAGAGGAGTATATTTATATTACGACCATATAACAGTATTAGACTGGGATTCCGCCAAAAGTTTCTGAACCAAAAAGAGTTCCGCGTTTGAAAAGGTTTGGGAAACATTATCCTAGACTAAGGTAGCACCAGTAATAAGCAGAATGAACAGATAAGCGAACTGATCACACAATGAAGTAAAATACAAGAATTTCGCCTTTGCTTCAAAATCCCCAAGAAAATGAGTACCAGTGGATAAGTTGCTTATGAAAAAAGGCAACTAGGTTTCAATCACCACCGTTCATCCTTACTCGCATCATTTTCCAGAGGAGGAGTGGAAGTTTGCCAAAAAAAATAATAATAACAGAGTTGCGTACAGTAACAGGCGTCCCTGCTGAGTTTGCGGTGGTACCAGCAAATCCAATTTGTCAGAATGGTAACATTGGGACTTTGAGAATACTGATGAGGAAACTCTGCGTTGTCAGCGAAGCTCGTGTTTCTCAGCCAGCGTCTGACCTTGATAATTCTTTTGACGTCTCTATGTGGTCTTATGACAGTGCTGATGCTTGTAATCTTATCGGCTTATACATTCTTCATACACTAAAGTCTACATTCCCAAACCACTCCTTTGGTCTTTAGCGTGGCGATGGTTTTTCGTTTTCACATGATTGTAATGGACAGACTCTGGACAGATTCGGTAAAAATTTAATTGACACCTTTCGTGTACTAGGACTTAAAATTACAGTTGATATAAATCTTACTAATGCAAATTTCCTCGATGTAAACTTTCTATACTAGTCTACTCCATACTTTAATAAATATTACCATCTATCTATCTCTATATTACATATAATACAATACTAACATGCGTATGATCTCGCTTTTCAAATTTACATCTTGGAGTTATTTCCTTTTGTTATAATACGTTTTTCGTAAAGTAGCATTTTTAGCATGCATTACTTTTAACGGTATCTTGTAAAATTGTATAAGCGCCTGAAGATAGGTCGTGATTTCGATCCCTCTCTCATTCTGGATATATGGTCAATATTGAGCCTTGAAACCTTAGGTAGCGCTTTTGTTCCGTGTGTGAACATAAATAAATTATAAATGTGTTCCGATGCATCACTGATTCTTCGTTTTCCATATTATTATACTCTGCTCCGAAGGTGCATTGAGTGCTCAACTGACATACCGCCGATGGACGCATCCAAGCAGCCTTACTACAAATATATATAAAAATAGAGAAATTAATGTATACAAATACAAATTAATGTATACAAATACAAATACAGAAATTAATATATACAAATACAGATGGCTATAAAAAAAATGTTTCCGTGGAAAAAAATGAATATGATGAATTTATTGTAAATATTTTGTTTCTTTTTCATATAATAAATGTTATTCAAAAAATTAGATGTACTTGTCATTCCATGAAGAATTTTTTTCCAGACTTTAGGGTAGTCATAATCTTTTAAGTGCTTAGAGCTTTAAAAGAACTTAATCCGATCCTACTTCCAGACACATCATGTGGATGTGAACGCTCCTTCAGACGATTTCATACATAATGTAAGATCATCCATGGGTCACGATTCGTTTTCATCGAATTGATTCACACTCATTAAGTTTGCTTCGTTGCGTCCCAGACGAACGACTTTTGTGGAATTAGTTAAAAAAGACTTGTCAAATAAAACAAAAAAATCTTGTACGCATATTCAATTTTTCATGCAAATAAAATCAGTATCTAACATGTATTTAAATTTTGTTTTTCGCAATTTAGACGATTAAAGTTAGATCCAATTTTTTTTTTAAGAAGCAACGCTCTACGCTGTCGAAATCCTGGCTACGCCAATATGTGTTATTTCTTTCTTTTTTTAAAACAAATCTGAGAGTCATGAGCAAACTGCGGCCCGTTTGGTTTTCTGAATGGCCCACCTAATTTCAAAATTGCTTTGAATTTATTAATAGTTCGGCCAGCCTTATGATGAACCACATCTTATGAGGACACACTGCTCGAAAAAGGTTGCTCTAGGATGTGATTTGAGGGAATATAGCCGCGCTGTTTGTCACGTGTATAGAGGATAGCTGGTGTCGCTGGCCATTGTCTGCGGGAATACTTTTACAGCCTTGTCCGCGGGGCGCAGCTCCAATACCGCCGCGCCCTAGGCCCAGAGTCCATCACCCTCCTCATTCTTCTGTGACACGAGAGCCCTTGCTTTTCCTTTTTTTATATTTTCTTATTTTACACTCCATTCTTTCTTCTCAATCTATTTTTTTCTTTTTGTTATTAAATTAAATGGCCGTCTATAATTTGTAAACCAAATGAGAAATGAAAAGTTCCATGTCCGTGAATATCGTTGTTGTTGTTTGTTAATACTGCTGTTAACGTTGTCTCTGTTGAGCCACCTCACTGCATTAGCTTCATTGTTATCCATAATATTGATCCTACCACTCAGACGGAATAATGAAGGCAGACAGTGCAAAGTTTGTTGTTATTTTTTAACATGTAGTTTTATTTTAATTATTTCTTTTCTTCTATTCACTCATTTATTTATTATTTTTCTTGGTGTCTTGTTATCTACCTATTAATAATTATATTTGTTTTTCCTCGTGTTTTGTTGTCTATCTGTTAATTGTTATATATCTATTCATTAATTTGTTTATCTGTTTCAATTTGTCTTTTATCTCTCTATTTACTTATTATTTATCTCTTTATTTATTTTAAAAAAATAACATGAAGCTTATCTGATTGACTTTAATCAGCTTTGTGGATATGTTGTTAAAGTGTCAGACAAAATGCTTGAGGTATCTTATATGTTCTCGGTTCAAATGCTGCCGCTGAGGTCAACTTTGCCGTTCATCCTTCAGGGCCGTGAGGATCAATAAAATAAAATACCAGCCTAGTACTAAAGTTGTTTTATATTCCTATAGTGCTTCCTGTGTGTGAATGGAATTATAATAGCAGACGCAAGAGATTTCCTCGTTTGAGGGAGATTTAATTGCTATTTCTAGCAAATCAAATGACTATGTAGTCCCTCTCGTGTGCTCCTTCCTATTAAAAAGATATGTAGGTAAGGAGGTATTCCCTTGTCTAAGGTACTATATATACTTGGAGTAACATTTCAAAGTTACACAATGTTCTCAGACTGGTGTACAATTTAGTTGAGTGTTCAATTAGTTAAGGAAAAGTAAATGGTGGAGCAAAGAATTTATACACAAATATAATGTTGGCCGCTCTCGGACAGGTTTGTGGTCAAGCCCGTGGCAGTGGAAACTTCTGGTGTCCTTGGCCCTAGGGCCACCTCTGCTCGGCACAGAGTTGGCTTCCTGCAGGTGTGAGCCTTGCGAGTTGGAATGGCTCTTCTAGTATGTGTCCCTCACCATCCTTCGGTGAAACACCTCCTGTTTGCCGCGGCCAACATGTGGTCCCCCATTCGCTCAAAATAGTGAAAGATGGAGAGACGGAGGTGGTGACAGTAGGCGTTTGGTTCTTTTGCGTTCGGATGTGGTATGTATATGTGTATATAAAATAAAGTGTAACATGTTTTCAGTATAATGTGTACAACATAAGTGCAAATTATCTGCTAGAGATTAGGGTTTCTCACTTGAGAGAAGTAACAATATTTATGAAGAACTGCTTCAGTTCCATTGAATCTAAGGCTGGTAGTGACAACTTAACACAGCTCAACTATCAATAAATATACAACTTTTAACCAGTATATTTTTGTTTCATGGTTGTAGTTTATAGAAGAATAACTGTGGCTGTGAAAAATGATGTTGGTAACATCAGATTAGTTTGCAGTATTACTACTGAAGGTGTTAAACAGAAAGATTCATATTTACTCATATGAAGTAAACTCAGCTTAAGGAGATTGGATTAAATAAATTGTACCTAACACCAACACTGTTATAGAAAAGATGTAATAGTCACAGCAGGAACTCTTTTGGTCATAGATCTGCTAAAACATGTCTGACCTGCAGCTAAACAACAACATACTAATAAAGAATTTTATCTGTTGTTTAGCATTCTTATCTCTTACTGAACCACCCATTACCAGATGGAAGACTTACTCATCCACAAGGGAGCTTGTAGACAGTCATCGAACCTACTAGAAATAGCAGTCAAATTTCTATTGTCTTTCAAAATATAGGAATAGTCTGAAAATAAAAAGTGGGATAATCATAGCTGGATTACCTTTGATCAAAGCTTTATTTTAACAGGTCTGACCTGGGGCTAAATAACTTAGCCTCTTGACTTTAAGTAAGCTGAAGGAGAACTATCCTAGACAGCCCTCCAAACTCTTCACACAACCAAAGCTCACAAACCTAAAGCTACAAAGTTATTTGTTCACAGCCAGATCAAGTCCTTTTGAGGCCCTAAGCACATTTAAGGTAGGTATATATATATATATATATATATATATATATATATATATATATACATATCGTTTTGTATTTGTTTTACAAGATTTCTTATCTGAAAACATGTATTGAAACAGATATTGTTATACTTTGGGAGGGTCATGCTGCCAATAAACACATGCACCTGTTGGTTTTCACTTCAATTTATTATAAACTTCCAATTGATAAACTTCCAGATAGTTGTTTATCAAAGTTCTTTCATCACACATTCTGTGACCACCTCAGTGACTAATTTGTTATTTTGTGTGTCTCCTTTGTTCTCTCCCATGCTATCTTTTGAGTTCAAATCCCACCAAGGTTAGCTTTGCCTTTCATCCTTATAGGGTTGATAAAATAAAGTACCAGTAATGCACAGGGATTGATTTAATTGACTTTCCCTTTCCCCCAAATTGTTGGCCATGTGCCCAAATCAGAAACCATTATTATTAAATCCCGCCGAGGTTAACTTTGCCTTTCATCCTTACGGGGGTCGATGAAATAAAGTACCAGTAATACACTGGGATAATTGCTGGTCTTGTGCCAAAAGTAGAAATAATTATTATTAGTAGCAGTAGTAGATCGGGCAGTGGATTGGCAGTATCGGGAGAGGGTCGGACACCATGTTAGGGCGGTGGATTGGCAGTATCGGGAGAGGGTCGGACACCATGTTAGGGCGGTGGATTGGCAGTATCGGGAGAGGGTCGGACACCATGCTTTGCAGCAAAGAGTTACGGCCCTTTATGGTCTGAGTTCAAATCCCGCCGAGGTTAACTTTGTCTTTCATCCTTACGGGGTCGATAAAATAAAGTACCAGTAATGTACTGGGTAATTGCTGGCCTTGTGCCTAAAGTAGAAACAGTTAACTTTGTCTTTCATCCTTACGGGGTCGATAAAATAAAGTACCAGTAATGCACTGGGGTAATTGCTGGCCTTGTGCCAAAAGTAGAAGCAATTATTATTAGTAGTAGTAACAATAGCAATTGTAGTAATATTTAATGATTAATATAAGAAATATAGATGTAAGATCAGATGAAAATGTCGGGGCATTTAAAAAAAAGAAATATAATTAAATTTAAAAAAATATGTAAACGTTATGCAAATCTCATGAAATAATGTTAAACTGCTCGGCTATATTTCTGCTACGAACGCTGAATTTTAGGGATTCTGTAGCTGTTTAGATTTATTTCTATTGCATTGACAAGACTGTTGCAATACAGCATCAGCAACATAGTCCCTTCACATTTTCTGTGGGAAATAATCAATGTTAGGCACATGCTTTTTCCCTCCTTTCTTTATCTATAAGCTGTAGATCTTAGGGGTTTATTAGGGAGCAATTGTAGTTTTAAGTGTATGTTAGAAGGGTTGCAGGAGTGACAGAAAGTGAGAAAATAGACAAAGATGGAAAGAGGGAGAGAAAGAGATATACAGAGACAGAGAGAGGAAGGAAGACAGAGGGAGGGGGAGATTTTCTAGGAAATCAACAGATAATTTTGGATCATTTCTTTAGATTCCTCCTTTTTCTTAACATTTTTTCTCCTCTGCTTTATTATTCAAAGGGGGTTTTAAAGAGATTTGCTTCTAGCTAAGGATTTTGTCATTGTTTTAGAAATAAAAATATTTACTTGCAGTCTCTTTATATTTATATATATATATATATATATATATATATATATATATATGATACTTTTCATTTACTAAGTATGTTTTTCAATCCTTATCTTTATATTTCTCAATATTCTTTTACTAGCTACTCCTCTCTCTCTCTCTCTCTCTCTCTCTCTCTCTCTCTGTAGAATCCTGACCACGGTGCCAAGCAGTTTCAGTTTGTGACACAAGCCAAAACTACTTTCTTTCTCTCTACATTATGTCCTATCTCTCTCTCTCTCTCTCTCTCTCTCTCTCTCTCTACATTATCTCTCTCTCTCTCTTCATTATGTCCTATCTCTCTCTCTTCATTATGTCATATCTCTCTTTCTCTCTTCATTATGTCCTATCTCTCCCTCTCTCTCTACATTATGTCCTATCTCTCCCTCTCTCTCTACATTATGTCCTATCTCTCTCTCTTTCTCTCTACATAATGCTGGTTCGACAATATCCACTGTTCTCTATCAGGTATTGAGGTTCACTCATAATTTTAAAAGAGGTCTTTCATGCACTCTCTCTCCCTCTCTCTCTCTCTCTCTCTCCACACACACACACAACACCTTCCATGATATTTAATATCCTCCACCCCTCCAATTCTATGTCACTGCGTTGTAGCCCCGCAAGCACTATGGACCTGCAATACAAAACATACGGACAGTCTGAATAAACTGTTTAAGGCGTGTAAAGCAGTATTTGAGCTGAGTCGTTGCAGGCAATCTATGCATGTTTTGCATGCAGCTGCATGCCTGCATCACATTGTTAACAGATAACAGAACATATTGTGATACAACAACAACAATAACAAAATAATTCTATTTGAGATATGTTAATATTTTTTCTGCATGTCCAACTGCAACTTCCAAACAACCCAAGTTAAAGGAAAGAAAATCTATTGATTAAATAGTATTGATCAAAAAGATTATCGTTGTCATTATTTCCAATTTCATTTGAAAAGGAAAATCAGGGTAGAGAGGGAGGTGCTCTCTTCCCAGCTTTTTGTTGAAAGATGGGTGAGAGAGGCAAGCATGGCCCGAGTGAGTGGACCTACTCTGAGTATATGCCTGTAAATTGAAGGTGGAAAACTGGGAGAGGACAATTGCCCTGGTGGTCAGGGTCACCGTGGCTTTTTTAATGGGCTTTCTCCATGATGGCCCTCGGAAGTCTCCCCCTATTGGGGAATTTTTCATTGTTCTTTTATTACATCCTCTGTTTTTGTTTTTTTACATGCAGAAATGCCCATTTGTACCGTCCTGTATTGTCCTGTACTGTCCTTAATGTCTACTTTATGTAAACCCTTGTGGTTAATAAAGAAAGTATTATTATCATCATCATTATTATTATTATTATCATTTTTACTATTATTATTAATAATACCCCCGCGGTTGACTTTGCCTTTCATCCGTACTGGGTCAATAAAATAAAGTACCAGTAATACAATGGGTAATTGCTAGCCTTGTGCCTAAAGTAGAAACAATTATTATTTAAGAAATAAATAAAATAAAAAGAAATTATTATTATTATTGTTGTTGTTATAGACAATTGCATTATCATTACGGTGTTTTACAGCATCATTATCTTCAAGTTATGCACCTCCACCACCACCAACTCCACCACCACCAACTCCACCACCACCAACTCCACCACCAACTCCACCACCAACAACTCCACCACCAACTCCACCACCACCACCAACTCCACCACCACCACCAACTCCACCACCACCAACTCCACCACCAACAACTCCACCACCAACTCCACCACCACCACCAACTCCACCACCACCACCACCACCAACTCCACCACCACCAACTCCACCACCAACAACTCCACCACCAACTCCACCACCAACTCCACCACCACCACCACCACCACCAACTCCACCACCACCACCACCACCACCACCAACTCCACCACCAACAACTCCACCACCAACAACTCCACCACCAACAACTCCACCACCAACAACTCCACCACCAACAACTCCACCACCACCAACAACTCCACCACCAACAACAACTCCACCACCACCAACAACAACAACTCCACCACCAACTCCACCAACAACAACTCCACCACCAACAACAACTCCACCACCACCACCAACAACTCCACCACCAACAACTCCACCACCACCAACAACTCCACCAACAACAACTCCACCAACAACAACTCCACCACCACCAACAACTCCACCACCACCAACAACTCCACCACCACCAACAACTCCACCAACAACAACTCCACCACCAACAACTCCACCACCACCAACAACTCCACCAACAACAACTCCACCACCAACAACTCCACCACCACCAACAACTCCACCAACAACAACTCCACCAACAACAACTCCACTACCACCAACAACTCCACCACCACCAACAACTCCACCACCAACAACTCCACAACCAACAACAACTCCACCAACAACAACTCCACCAACAACAACTCCACCAACAACAACTCCACCAACAACAACTCCACCACCAACAACAACTCCACCAACAACAACTCCACCACCAACAACTCCACCACCACCAACAACTCCACCAACAACAACTCCACCACCAACAACTCCACCACCACCAACAACTCCACCACCAACAACTCCACAACCAACAACAACTCCACCAACAACAACTCCACCACCAACAACTCCACCAACAACAACTCCACCAACAACAACTCCACCACCAACAACAACTCCACCAACAACAACTCCACCACCAACAACTCCACCACCACCAACAACTCCACCAACAACAACTCCACCACCAACAACTCCACCACCACCAACAACTCCACCAACAACAACTCCACCAACAACAACTCCACCACCAACTCCACCACCACCAACAACAACTCCACCACCAACAACAACTCCGCCACCACCAACAACTCCACCAACAACAACTCCACCACCAACAACTCCACCACCAACAACTCCACCACCACCAACAACTCCAACAACAACAACTCCACCAACAACAACTCCACCACCATCACCACCACCACCACCAACAACAACTCCAGCACCACCAACAACTCCACCAACAACAACTCCACCAACAACTCCACCACCAACAACTCCACCACCACCAACAACTCCACCAACAACAACTCCACCAACAACAACTCCATCACCACCACCACCACCAACAACAACTCCACCACCAACTCCACCACCAACAACTCCACCACCACCAACAACTCCACCACCACCAACAACAACAACTCCACCACCAACAACAACAACTCCACCAACAACAACTCCACCACCAACAACTCCACCAACAACAACAACTCCACCACCACCAACAACAACAAGTCCACCACCAACTCCACCACCAACTCCACCACCACCACCAACAACTCCACCACCAACAACAACTCCACCACCACCAACAACTCCACCAACAACAACTCCACCAACAACAACTCCACCACCAGCAACTCCACCACCACAAACAACAACTCCACCACCACCACCAACAACTCCACCACCAACAACTCCACCACCACCAACAACAACAACTCCACCACCAACAACAACAACTCCACCAACAACAACTCCACCAACAACAACTCCACCACCAACAACTCCACCACCACCAACAACAACTCCACCACCACCAACAACTCCACCACCACCAACAACAACAACTCCACCACCACCACCAACAACTCCACCACCACCAACAACTCCACCACCAACAACAACAACTCCACCACCAACTCCACCACCACCAACAACAACTCCACCACCAACAACTCCACCACCACCAACAACAACAACTCCACCACCACCACCAACAACTCCACCACCACCACCAACAACTCCACCACCACCAACAACAACAACTCCACCAACAACAACTCCACCACCAACAACTCCACCACCAACAACAACTCCACCACCACCAACAACAACAACTGCACCACCACCACCAACAACTCCACCACCACCACCAACAACTCCACCACCACCACCAACAACTCCACCACCACCAACAACAACAACTCCACCAACAACAACTCCACCACCAACAACTCCTCCACCACCAACAACTCCACCACCACCAACAACTCCACCACCACCACCAACAACTCCACCACCACCAACAACAACAACTCCACCAACAACAACTCCACCACCACCAACAACTCCACCACCACCACCAACAACTCCACCACCACCACCAACAACTCCAACAACAACTCCACCAACAACAACTCCACCACCAACAACAACTCCACCACCACCAACAACAACAACTCCACCAACAACAACTCCACCAACAACAACTCCACCACCACCAACAACTCCACCAACACCAACAACAACTCCACCACCACCACCAACAACTCCACCACCAACAACAACTCCACCAACAACAACTCCACCAACAACAACTCCACCACCACCAACAACTCCACCACCACCAACAACAACTCCACCACCACCACCAACAACTCCACCACCACCAACAACAACTCCACCAACAACAACAACTCCACCAACAACAACTCCACCACCACCAACAACTCCACCAACACCAACAACAACTCCACCACCACCACCACCAACTCCACCACCAACAACAACTCCACCACCAACAACAACTCCGCCACCACCAACAACAACAACTCCACCAACAACAACTCCACCAACAACAACTCCACCACCACCAACAACTCCACCAACACCAACAACAACTCCACCACCACCACCAACAACTCCACCACCACCAACAACAACAACTCCACCACCAACAACTCCACCACCACCACCAACAACTCCACCACCACCAACAACAACAACTCCACCAACAACAACTCCACCAACAACAACTCCACCACCAACAACTCCACCACCACCAACAACTCCACCACCACCACCAACAACTCCACCACCACCAACAACAACAACTCCACCACCACCAACAACAACAACTCCACCACCACCAACAACTCCACCACCACCACCACCACAACAACTCCACCAACAACAACTCCACCACCAACAACTCCACCACCACCACCAACAACTCCACCACCACCACCTCCACCACCAACAACAACTCCACCACCACCACCAACAACAACTCCACCACCAACAACTCCACCAACAACAACTCCACCAACAACAACTCCACCACCACCAACAACTCCACCACCACCACCACCAACAACTCCACCACCAACAACTCCACCACCACCAACAACTCCACCACCACCAACAACAACAACTCCACCACCAACAACAACAACTCCACCAACAACAACTCCACCAACTCCACCACCAACAACAACAACTCCACCACCACCAACAACAACTCCACCACCACCACCACCAACAACTCCACCAACAACAACTCCACCACCAACTCCACCACCACCAACAACAACTCCACCACCACCACCACCAACTCCACCACCACCAACAACTCCACCACCACCAACAACAACCCCACCACCACCACCAACTCCACCACCACCATCAACAACTCCACCACCACCAACAACTCCACCACCACCACCAACAACTCCACCACCACCAACAACTCCACCACCACCAACAACAACCCCACCACCACCACCAACTCCACCACCACCACCAACAACTCCACCACCACCAACAACTCCACCACCACCAACAACAACCCCACCACCACCACCAACTCCACCACCACCACCAACAACTCCACCACCACCAACAACAACTCCACCACCACCAACAACAACAACTCCACCACCACCTCCACCACCACCACCTCCACCACCACCACCCACAACAACTCCACCACCAACAACAACACCACCACCTCCACCACTTCCACCACCACCACCAACAACCCCACCACCACCACCAACTCCACCACCACCAACTCCACCACCACCACCACCAACTCCACCACCACCACCAACAACTCCACCACCACCACCAACAAAAACTCCACCACCACCAACTCCACCACCACCACCACCAACTCCACCACCACCACCAACAACACCACCACCACCACCAACAACTCCACCACCACCAACAACAACACCACCTCCACCACCACCACCACCACTACCATCATCATCATCTATATATATATTCTATTTCATCAGTTTATACTTACACATTATACTTGCTTCAGTGCAGCCATTGTAACTTTAGACAGCCGGTGCACGTGGGTAGACAGCCAGTGCACGTGGGTAGACAGCCAGTGCACGTGGGTAGACAGCCAGTGCACGTGGGTAGACAGCCGGTGCACGTGGGTAGACAGCCAGTGCACGTGGGTAGACAGCCAGTGCACGTGGGTAGACAGCCAGTGCACGTGGGTAGACAGCCAGTGCACGTGGGTAGACAGCCAGTGCACGTGGGTAGACAGCCAGTGCACGTGGGTAGACAGCCAGTGCACGTGGGTAGACAGCCGGTGCACGTGGGTAGACAGCCGGTGCACGTGGGTAGACAGCCAGTGCACGTGGGTAGACAGCCGGTGCACGTGGGTAGACAGCCGGTGCACGTGGGTAGACAGCCGGTGCACGTGGGTAGACAGCCGGTGCACGTGGGTAGACAGCCGGTGCACGTGGGTAGACAGCCGGTGCACGTGGGTAGACAGCCGGTGCACGTGGGTAGACAGCCGGTGCACGTGGGTAGACAGCCTGTGCACGTGGGTAGACAGCCAGTGCACGTGGGTAGACAGCCAGTGCACGTGGGTAGACAGCCAGTGCACGTGGGTAGACAGCCAGTGCACGTGGGTAGACAGCCGGTGCACGTGGGTAGACAGCCGGTGCACGTGGGTAGACAGCCGGTGCACGTGGGTAGACAGCCGGTGCACGTGGGTAGACAGCCAGTGCACGTGGGGTTGGCGTAATCTGAAAGACAGTTTCTGCTACGTAACAAAATGCTGACATCAGCCAACAACTATGAAACTTAAGGATTCACAACTCATTTATTTAAGGGCCGTGGATTGCAGCCCCCGTATATTATATAATTATATGATGTGTAAACCTTTTCTTCTTGTGTCTTTGTTTGGCATTCAATTATGAAGCATATTTCATCTTTTTTCTTTTGTCATTATACATAGATGTATTTCATCATCATCACCACCACCGTCATCATCATCATCACCACCACCGTCATCATCATCATCACCACCACCGTCATCATCATCATCACCACCACCGTCATCATCATCGTCATCGTCATCGTCATCATTATCATCACCATCATCATCACCACCATCATCATCACGATCACCACCACCATCACCATTATCATTACCATCATTCTCATCATCATCATCACCACCATCACCATCACTACCATCATCATCATTATCATTACCATCATTCTCATCATCATCATCATCATTGTCATGTTTAAAGTTTGTTGTTTTTTTTCCACGATGACATGGGCTGCATGTATGTAGCATATATCACCACTCCTACCAACCATGTATACATGTAGCATATATCACCACTCCTCTCAACCATGTATACATGTAGCATATATCACCACTCCATTCAACCATGTATACATGTAGCATATATCACCACTCCATTCAACCATGTATGTAGCATATATCACCACTCCATTCAACCATGTATGTAGCATACATCACCACTCCATTCAACCATGTATACATGTAGCATATATCACCACTCCATTCAACCATGTATACATGTAGCATATATCACCACTCCATTCAACCATGTATACATGTAGCATATATCACCACTCCTCTCGATGAGTCAGCTTCTCTGTTTAACTAATTGAATTTTCTCTTTCTTTTATCTTGCATGTATTTACAAACAATAACCTCAGTGAATATTTCAGCTCAAACAGGGACCCAACTCATGAATGGATTCTGCCATACATATATACATACATATGTGTGTGTGTGTGTGTAAATATATATATATATATAAATATATATATATAATAGGTGGTTCAATAAAGACCGTAATGTGAAACCTTGCTGTTTTCAATATATATATATGTCCCACCCTTGCAAGCAGGGAAAAGCAGACGTAAAATGATGATGATTATGATATAGTGGTAAAACACAGGGAAGTTATATCCATAGTATATAATTTCCCTGTGTCCATATATATACACACATACATATATACATACGTGTTTCAACAAACCTCAAATATATATTTTCGGTGTTTGTTTCAGATTCATTTAATAAGTAGATTTAATTTTTTTTTTTTTAATTGCACATCTATTGCACATTTTATCATCATCATCATCCTATATATATTTGAGGTTTGTTGAAAAAGTATCTGACCTTACACTGGGAAAAAAAATTAGTTGATAACATGAAAAAAACCTAGGATAAAACATTTCTTCATAATACCGAGCAAGTGTTTTTAAATGGCTGAAAAGTGCTCATCTGTAACTCTGAAGGTGCCCCCTCTCCCCCTGTCAGATCGTTCGAAAGCAAACAAAAAAATTTAGAAAAGAAAATGATTCCCACAGAAAAAATTTCTCCCCGCTTCCCTAGTCCCCAGTCCCCACTGTAAAGTAGTCGTTATGGCAACGCAGTGCCTGGCCCACACTGTAAATGGTCATGTAGGTGTCATGACAAAAAGCACCCAGCACACACTGTAAATGTGGTTGGTGTTAGGAAGGGCATCCAGCCATAAAAACTAAGCCAGTCATGTATGAACCAGTTATGGTCATCAGACCTGGCTTGTCTCACAAGACAACCCATCTAACCTATGCAAGCGTAGAAAATGGATGTTAAATGATGATGATGATATATATATATATATATATATATATATATATATATATATATACGGGATAACAAATTATTCTTATAGGTAGTCCAGCAAACCATGTCACTCTTCTTTCTTGATTTATATATATATATATATTAAAGATTTAAACAAGATTCAGTGATTACAGCAAAGAATGAGTTTTACAGTAGATTGGAAGCACTCTACAGAAAAATATTTCCAGAGTTATTAATATTAATTTAAATATTAACAATAGATATTCTTGTGATCAATTAAATAAATAATGTATAATAAAATTTAATTGATCACAAGAATATCTATTTTGTTAATATTTGAATTAATATATATATATCATCATCATCATCATTTCATTTTACGTCCACTTTTTCCCTGCTTGCAAGGGTGGGACGGGAACTGATTCTGGCTAGGTTTCTACAGCTGGATGCCCTTCCTAACACCAACCTCATTTACAGTGAGTGCTGGGTGCTTTTTTGCCGTGGCACCTCCACGACCACTTTACAGTGGAATGATAGGGACTGGGGTCCCTATCATCTCATTTCTACAGCTGAGTAAACTGGAGCAATGTGAAATAAAGTGTCTTGCTCAAGGAAACAACACATCACCTGGCCTGAGATTTGAACTCACAACCTTTCGATTGCAAGGCCAATGCTCTAACCACTAAGCCATGTGCCTCTCTCTCTCTCTCTCTCTCTCTCTCTCTCTCTCTCTCTCTCTCTCTCTCTCTCTCTCCCTCTCTCTCTCTCTCTCTCCTTCTCTCTCTCTCTCTCTCTCTCTCTCTCTATATATATATATATATATATATATATATATAAAACAAAAAAAAACAAGAACAATAATGAAGAGTGCAGTATATATATATGTAAAAAACAAGAACAATAATGAAGAGTGCAGTATATATATATGTAAAAAACAAGAACAATAATGAAGAGTGCAGTATATATATATGTAAAAAACAAGAACAATAATGAAGGGTGCAGTACATATATATATTATATGATGATATATGTATATGTATGTATACATATCTATATATACACATACAAAGCGGACGTATGATGATGATATGTATATATATATATGAGAGAGAGGTGTAGGAACATGTACTACTTCTTCACTCTTATTACATCAATTGCTGGAAAAAAAATCCCATCATCCTATTCACATTTTATCATAAACACTTATCTGGCATCATTACATGCTGGATTGGCAGTATCGGTAGAGCGTCGGACGCCATGCTCTCCAGCATAGTTATGTCCCTTTACGATCTGAGTTCAAATCCCGCCGAGGTTGACTTTGCCTTTCATCCTTACGGGGTCGATAAAATAAAGTACCAGTAATGCACTGGGTAATTGCTGGCCTTGTGCCTAAAGTAGAAACAATTATCATGCTGCTTATTATCATTACAATCAGCATTAACATCAGCAACACTAGCATTACTATCTTCACAGTTATCACCACCATCACCCCCTTCCCCCACCACCATCACCCCCACCACCATCACCCCACCACCATCACCTTGAATGACTGCCACAGCTATTTACATTTGAATGTAACATGCTCTCTGAAACATTTATTTTTATTGTTAATGGCTGGAACAAGCTTAATGGAAAAATCTGCTTGATAAAATATTCACATTTCATATCTATCAAATTTCTGTAGCCTGACATCTTCTAGTGTCATATGGTTTATATGAAGAGAAATGGGAGCCTAAAAGAATAAAGAACGGTGTTTGACTTGCTAACCATTACCGCTTGTCTTCAGAACCATTTGGATATTTTAATATTTTACTGGTAAACTACCTTTTTATGTATGGTAATATATATGTGTGTGTGTCTGTTCAAATCGTAAGGGACGAGGTTGAACAAATATGTATATATCTGTGTTTATCTCTCTTTTATATTCAGTTATATTACACGGCTCAGAAAAACCTCTTTCTTTCAGCTATTTAATTGTAAGAGACTGTTTTGAGTTTCTAACTCAATATATATATATATATATGTGTGTGTGTGTGTGTGTAGAATGGAGTTGAAGGAATAAAAGTTTCTTCTTCCTTTATATATACGAGGGCAATCCCCCCCAAAAAGTAAGGTCTCCTTCCGATATTGCAACTTTTCCGTAAAAATCCTGTGGATGGTGCTTCGAGAAACCTCAAGAACCAAAATGCAGAGAGCATCCAGAGTGATCCGCCGATCTTTACGCATGTTTTCCTCGGAAGGTGACCTTACTTTTGGGATTGCCCTCTATATAATAACTGCACGAAATTCGCACTTGGCGGTAGCTTCAACGGGAGCTCCATTCTCAGTGGCTGCCAAGCCAAGATTGAGTATCCCAGTGAAGCGCGCGCATGCTTGTTTGGGAGTGAAGGAAGTATTAATCACAACAGTGTTGCCAACAGCCGTACGAACAGTTTCTCTGCGTCCCCATCACTTTGGAGACCTTACTTTTGGGATTACCCTCGTATATACACATTACATACATATATACAGTATGTGTGTGTGAGCCTGTGGACATATATATATATCATCATCATCAACGTTTAACGTCCGTGTTCCACGCTTGCATGGGTTTGGACGGGGGTTTTCCCACTTGAGGCAAGAGTGATTATCTTGCTCGCATAGGACTATCTGGCGGGTTTTCTACAGCTGGATGCCCTTCCTAACACCAACCACATTTACAGTGTAGGGCTGGGAGGTTTTTACCGTGTTGCCTACACAGTCACATTACAGCGTGAACTGTGTGTTTTTTGACGTGACATATACTCACACACACACATATGCACCTGTGGAAGATGGGAAAAATTGGGATGAGGTGTGAAAAGTTGGCCTCACAAAGTTGAACTTAATGAAGGAGATGACACAAGATCAAGTTGGTTGGCAATTTGTGATTTGTCATACTACAGAATGTTTTCCTTTCCATGGAAGCTGGATAAAACTTGCACGGATAGGATAATAGTTTAGAAAGTGGTTAATGCATAGACTCTACATCCATGAGATACGAGAGTTGGATTCTTTGTAGGTGCCTCAATCTATTTTTCTCAACTACTATTTATCGTGATCAACTACTATTATTATGGGCATTTGATTTGGGACTCACACATTTCAAATTTTCGCAATGCTTCTTTAGTCAACTGCTTTATTTACACTTTTAGCTACAGGCTTTAAATAGTAAAAAAAATAGTTCCCGTTTTTTTTCCTACAAATTGGATTTATCGCTGGACTGTCTTTCACCAATCTGGATGTGGACAAAATTACATTAGAGCTTTAAATATCTAAATCCCTTTTACAGGTGTATCATCAACTCATAATTTACCTTATATATATATATATATATATATATATATATATATATATATATATATCATCATCATCATTTTACGTCCGCTTTTCCCTGCTTGCAAGGGTGGGACGGGAACTGATTCTGGCTTGATTTCTACAGCTGGATGCCCTTCCTAACACCAACCTCATTTACAGTGAGTGCTGGTTGCTTTTTTTTCCGTGGCACCTACATGTCCACTTTACAGTGTGGGCTGGGTGCTTTTTTTTGCCGTAGCACCTACAGGTATATATATATATATATATGTATATTTGCCGTGGCACTTACAGGTATATATATATATATACCTGTAAATGGCATAGACATTACAATACAATAGGAGGGAACATAATAGTACCACTGATGATGTTGCAGATGTGCAACAAAAGAACTTTGATAGACTATATATATATATTTATATCTGTATTTTTAACCGTTGGTCAGTCAATGATAAACATTGATTGTCAAATAAATTAACTATGGAGATATAAAAGATACAGAAGCAAAAACCAACCAAACGGTGAGTGTGTTCTGTTATTATTTCTGGCAATATTATTACAACAATATGACCCTCCCCAAGTATAACAATATATAAATCATCATCATCATCTTCGTTTAACGGCCATCTTCCACGTTAACATGGGTTAGACGTATATATATGTATATATATACATACATATATATACAGAGAGAAAGGGAGACACACACATACATTTACTCATAAACAAAGAGATAGGGAGGAAGGCAAACTTGTGAGAAAATGAGAAGTTTAGAAGATTTGATGGTGGTATAACATTTTCATCCCAAGTATAAATGACCAATTATCCATGCACTGGAAGGAAATGTACTTCTATATAGAAAGAAAAGTGGGAAAGACTAAAAGAAAGAAAAAAAAGAAAGAACACAGGGAAAAGGACATGGAAGAAGAAAAGAAAGAACAAAAAATAGGACAGAATAAAAAGCTAGAAAAAACTTAGACAAAAATAAAGAAATAAAAAAGTAAGGGGAGACAAATAGAAAAATGTAAGAGACTTATTAACAATAGATTTTAAGGATATTTGAGAAGTTAAAAGCCTCTTTCTTCCCATCATACGATAGGAAGTAAATCAAGAAGAAAGAAACGGGAGTGAAAAAAGGTCATTATTCTTTTTTTTAACAAAGAAATGTAGGAAAACAAAGAAAACTAAAGTAAAAACTAAACTGGCTAATTTAATGAAAGAAAACTTTGAAAATTTCAAATAATAACAATACTGATGATGTCAAATACTGATAATGATGATCATAATGATGTTGATGACTGTGATGATGATCATGTTGTTGATGATGATGATGATGATGATGGTTGATAATGATGATGACAATGATGATCATGATCATTATAGTGTTGATAATGATGATGATGATGATGATATTGATGATGATCATGATCATGATCATGATGATAATAAAATGAGAACAATATCTTGAGAAACAATCATTTTTTTTATGTTGCTACAGCTTCCTTGATAGATGGAAAGACAGCTAACCTTGTTTTCCCTCCTTTAAAAAACTGAACAGGAAAACAAGATGGAGTTGAAGGAAATGGCTGTCTAAAAATTCCTGCTTGAGGACATTTTTATTTTCTTCTTTTTATTATTAAAGTTATTATTAAAGTTATTACAGCACTAATACCCTTGAGAAAGATCTAACACCATGTAATGATGATGATGATGATGATGTGTGTAGTTTGGTTCATTTATCTATGTCTGTATGTGTATGTTTATGTGTGTGTTTGACTGTATGTATATTTATGTTTATGTGTGTGTGTTTGATTGTATGTATATTTATGTGTGTGTGTGTATGTCTGTAAGTGTGTGTACATGCACCACAGCTAAAGAGTCCTCTGAACCCGTTGTTTGGCACATTTTCTACAGCTAGATGCTCTTCCTATTACAGCATACCCATGTTTCTTTCATACATGTGGAACACTCAGTGAATAAAAGCTTCACTCAGACAATATTCAAAGGGATTATGTAACATGTGGTGCAGTAAATAAATATATACATATACACAGAGAAGTACCTAGCTAAAAGTAAACCCCTATACTTAGCTTTTGTCGACTTGGAGAAAGCCTTCGACAGAGTCCCCCGTTCCATTATCTGATGGGCTCTTAGAAAACTAGGTGTTGACGAATGGCTTGTGAGAGCCATACAAGCCATGTATAAAGAAACAGTCAGCAAGGTTAGAATTAACAACGAATATAGTGAAGAGTTTAGCGTAAAAGTTGGTGTCCATCAGGGCTCTGTTCTTAGCCCCCTACTATTTATTATTGCCCTTCAGGCTATAACAGAGGAGTTCAAGACCAGCTGCCCATGGGAACTCCTGTACGCAGATGATCTAACGCTCATAGCTGAATCAATGGCCGAGCTAGAGAAGAAATTCCAAACATGGAAGCACGGCCTAGAATCAAAAGGCCTTAAAATTAACCTGGCTAAAACTAAAGTTCTAGTTTGTAGGAAAGAAAATAAGGCGCCGGTCCCCTCCGAGAAATGGCCATGCTCAGTGTGTAGGAAAGGCGTAGGTAGAAACTCCATTTTATGTCCCAAATGCAAAGTATGGGTGCATAAAAAGATGTAGTGGGATCACAGGTAAGCTAACTAAGAACACAGATTTTACATGTGGCCGGTGCTCTGGTGCAATAAGTAGCAGCAAGTGCCCACAAAATACTAACTCTTTCAATTGCGCAGAGTGTTCTATAGAAATAGTGGACAGCTTCCGTTACCTGGGTGACAAAATCAGCAGTGTGGGAGGGTGCTCTGAAAGTACAGTAGCTAGAGTCAGAACTGGATGGAAAAAGTTCAGAGAGCTTATACCACTATTAGCCGCTAAAGGGTTCTCCCTAAAAATGAAAGGCAGGTTGTATGATGCCTGCATACGAACAGCAATGTTGCATGGCAGTGAGACCTGGGCATTGTGTGCAGAGGATATACGCAGACTAGAGAGGAACGAAGCTTGCATGCTCCGCTGGATGTGTAATAGTAATATACGTGAACGGCAAAGCATAAACGAACTAAGGAAAAAATTAGAAATAAGAGGGATCAGATGTTGTTTACTTGAGAGAAGGCTACGTTGGTATGGTCACGTGATGCGCATGAAAGACGACAGCTGTATAACAAAGTGCAGGGCAATAAAGATAGATGGTAGCCACGGAGTAGGCAGACCCAGGAAAACCTGGGACGAGCTGATAAATTCCGACCTCACACACTTACACCTCTCCAAGACAATGTCACTGGACCGAGACCTTTGGCGGTACTCAGTAACAGAGAAGACCCGCCTTACCTAAATACAAAGTAAAACCTACTAGTCAGTAGGCATCTCTAACAAAATACACCCCCGTCCCACCCCATCCACACCGCCCCCTTCAATGCAAAGTTATGTTGGTGCCACAACATCCAGGCCGAAACAAACGAGATCGTGTAGGTGTCACGACAAAAAAAACACACAGTCCACGCTGTAATGTGACCGTGTAGGCAACACGGTAAAAACCTCCCAGCCCCACACTGTAAATGTGGTTGGTGTTAGGAAGGGCATCCAGCTGTAGAAAACCCGCCAGACAGTCCTATGCGAGCAAGACAAGCACTCTTGCCTCAAGTGGGAAAACCCCCGTCCAAACCCATGCAAGCGTGGAACAGGGACGTTAAACGATGATGATGATGATGATGATGATGATGACATCAGGTCCGAACACTAATGAACCAAACTCTCACTGCCACTGTCTCTCCCGCTTTCATAATTATCTCACATAATATAGAATCTACGAGATTGTGATATTTATTTTGAGAACAATACCTTAGGTACGCTGGGTTTTTCCATTTTTTAGGATCTCAATTACCAGACATGCCTGCACACCTGCTCACAGCTGCGGTCAGACTATAGTTATGCTTTCTGCAGCTGTGAGCAGGTATGCAGGCATGTCTGGTAATTGAGACATTAACCGGTAATTGAGATCCTAAAAATGAAAAAACCCACAGTCAACTGGATCAAAGACACTTTGAGTGCGGACAGTTAGAATCTTGTCTGAAATTATTGACTCAACCGTAACGAGTTAACACTATGTAGATCTATTTTATTCCCTATTGTATAAATAATATTACAAATAAAAAAAAGAAAAGAAAAAAACAGAAGCAAGTAGAACACACATCTAGGACCACATACAACTCATAAGCAGATAATACACACATGTTTGGAATATTGTTAATCAATTTTTTAGTAATCTACTGATATAAAAATCAGTAGTATATTGAAAAAGTGAAAAAATAGGGGGGGGGGGGGCGTTTCGTGATTTCGAGAGACAAAAGGGGGCGTTTGGCCGCCTAAATGGGTTGAGAACCTGTGTTCTAAAGGAATCTTTGGCAGTTTCCCAAACTCCTTGAGGTTGACCAGGATTTTCTTCATCAATTATGCACCTTTGTTCTCTATAACACAATATTTCACAATTGTATATAACAGGGCATCATCTTCATATGTCAGTTGGAGTTCTTCAAAGATTTCTTGCCTGACTTATTGCTTAAGTACCAAATACTTGATAATTCTTTGATGTTCTTCTGCATCCGTTTATATCTGTAAAAATGTCCTTTTAAAATATGCAAACAGTGAAATTTAGTCATACATAATAGGCTAATTCTTCTATAAAAATACATTATATCCAAATATTATGTCAGTGTTAAGTCAAATGAGCCACCTACTTATCATCATCATCATCATCATCATCACCATCACCATTCTTTACACCCAGTTTTCTTAGTAATCGCCACACTTCAGAGTGTGACACCTTCTCAGGTCAATGAATGTTAAGTGGTTTGCTCTTTGATAAAAAGCTGTTCTAGGAAAGTATCAACAGGACCCTGCTTTGGCACAAACCCAAACTGCATCTCATCTAAGCTAATTTTATTCTTAACTATTTATATTACTACTCTTTCTGATAGTCTTATAATTTGGTCCATCAGTTTAATACCTCTGCAGTTTCTTCTATTTAGAGAATCTCCTTTACCCATGTAGCAGCTAATGATGATATTGCTATGACAGTCATTGGCAATAATCTCTTTCTTTGCTACCTGATTTACAATGTAAGTAACTACATGTCCTGCTTTGCTGCCTCATTTACAGCATCTCAGCAACTATCCCTGATGATCCAGCTGCTTTCCTTCACTTCATGTCCTTAATGGCCCTTTTAATTTCATAGCTATCATGTTTAATTGTTGTTCATTGGTTAACCCCCACCCCACCCCCCGTGTCTAAGCATTCCCCTTATTCAACAACCTCCTATACTAGTGTTTTTTTATGCCCACATCTGCTTGGTATTAGTAAGTATGAGTATCCTGTTATCACTGACCACATCTGGATTTATAATAATACACATCCATACTGTAAATATGGTTGGTGTTAGGAAGGGCATCCAGCTGTAAAATCCCTGGCCAAATTTACTGTCCTCGTCAGAGCAAGGTATGGCATGGCCAATTCTGGCCAGACTTATCTCCCGACATGGACAACCCATTTAACCCATGCAAGCATGGAAAAATGGATGCTAAATGGTGATGATGATGATGATATACTGTTTCATCATCTGCTTCTGATCTTCATGACCAGAATATTTACAACTTTTCTCTCCTTGCTAAATATACCTGACATCTAACTTCTTGATGTTGTTCTTTGCTTTCCCATTTCTTTCAAGGCTTCTCTCTTCTCTTTTAGCTCTTATGGCTCTACCATATCACTTTACTGCTCTGTGACATACAGTAGAATGTCTCATAGTATGGTTCTACCATATCACTTTACTGCTCTGTGACATACAGTAGAATGTCTCATAGTATGGCTCTACCATATCACTTTACTGCTCTGTGACATACAGTAGAATGTCTCATAGTATGGTTCTACCATATCACTTTACTGCTCTGTGACATACAGTAGAATGTCTTATAGTATGGCTCTACCATATCACTTTACTGCTCTGTGACATACAGTAGAATGTCTCATAGTATGGCTCTACCATATCACTTTACTGCTCTGTGACAGTAGAATGTCTCATAGTATGGCTCTACCATATCACTTTACTGCTCTGTGACATACAGTAGAATGTCTCATAGTATGGCTCTACCATATCACTTTACTGCTCTGTGACATACAGTAGAATGTCTCATAGTATGGCTCTACCATATCACTTTACTGCTCTGTGACATACAGTAGAATGTCTCATAGTATGGCTCTACCATATCACTTTACTGCTCTGTGACATACAGTAGAATGTCTCATAGAAACTTCCAGTTGTCTTCTATGCTGCAGATCTCTGTCTCCTTCCTCTTCACATATGCTTAAGCTAACAATGATTTTTTTTTTTTTTGTTAACTTAGGTCGAGCAGTAGATATTTCAACTTCTATACTTTCCTCTCCAGATTGTTTTGTGTATCCGAGTTTATCTATCTCTTACTCTAACACAACAACACACTATGTTGAGTGGTATATTACTCCCCACCATCTGTTTTTCCTATTTCCTGGCTAATATCCAATTATATACCACCAGGAAACATGTATCCGCCTGAGTTTTAAGTGATCAAGTGGCTAACCAGTTTTCAGAGATTAGTGCTACAAATGGTTAGGTCATTTACATCATATATATATATCATCATCATCATCACCATCACCATCACCATTACCATATAACATCCATTTTTTTCCATGTTAGAATGTGTTGTTGTAAGATAGGCCAGGTCAAGTGACCATGTCTTGCTCATACAGAACTGATTTCGGCTTGGTTTCTACAGCTGGATATTCTTCCTAACACCACATGTATATATATATATATATATATCCCGCCTTGCCTATGTACAAAGTGAAACCTACAGTCAGTAGGCACTTCTTAACCAAATATACACCCCAACCCACTACCCCTACTCCCAATCCCACCAACACCACCCTTTCTCTGTAAAGTTATGTTGGTACCACAACATCCAGTCCAAACTAATGAGGTCGTGTAGGCGTCACAACAAAAAAAAACACACAGTCCACACTGTAATGTGGCCGTGTAGGTAACACGGTTAAAAGCTCCCAGTCCACACTGTAAACGTGGTTGGTGTTAGGAAGGGCATCCAACTGTAGAAAACCTGCCAGATAGTCCTATACGAGTGAGATACGGTCACCAATCTTGCCTCAAGTGGAACAACTCCTGTATAACCCATGCTAGCGTGGAAGATAGACATTAAACGATGATGATGATGATGATATATATATAAGGACTTGTGTTTAAATTATATACAATTATTATTTATTTATTAGGTTTCTTGAACTCCTAAGAAACACATGAATGATACAAAACCTTATTTCCCTTCCATTATAAATTTGTTGCGTTGTGTCAAAGGAAGAAATCTATTTTACATTTCTAAAATGAGATGGAATAATTTGTAGAAAAAACAAACATAAAAATGTAACAGCATTCTACAGAATATATGATTCTAACTAGTAGATCCTTTATCTTAGCTTAGTAGCTCCCATGATACTGAGAAGGCATTATCAAGTTTTCTTGCCTCTTAAATGGAAACTAATTTTTTTTTGGCAACATAAAAAACATTATTTATTAAAATTTCTCATTTCTATAACTGATTCAAAATAAGACACACACACATACAAACTCACATATTATATATACATATAAAGGCGGTGGATTGGCAGTATCGGTAGAGGGTCGGACGCCGTGCTTTGACGCATAGAGTTGCGGCCCTTGCCATTCTGAGTTCAAATCCCGCCAAGGTTAACTTTACCTTTCATCCTTATGAGGTCGATAAAATAAAGTACCAGTAATGCACTGGGATAATTGCTGGCCTTGTGCCAAAAGTATAAACAATTATATATACATATATGAAATGATATATATCTGTGTGTATTTTTAATAAACAGTTCTCATTTTTCTTATTTTCTGAAATCATTTTTGATTAAGTTTGCAAATATTTTCATGAAAAGTAATCTTGTTACTAGATACCCAAATACCACAAAAAACCAGTCTGGTTGACATGTTTGCTAAAGTAGTTATCAAAAGATTAATTTACTGAGTACTAGGAGCATCCAGAATTATATCACTTGAATTTAGATAGTAGATGAAACCATTTCATTATGACAGCAGACATTTTTTTTTAAGTGGAAAAAAAAAGGGTCTCTTTGGTTTCTCATTTCTTCATATTCCATTTGTTACAGTTTAATTTTGTGACTGTATACCATCTTCAATAATCTCTAGTCAAATCTTTGATTTCACTAGAGATTAGAGGGCTGTTGTGTTATGTGTAAGCAATGAAAGTTAAAAAAAAACAAAAAGAGATGTAGTGAAATCTTCAATAGATTAAGAGATGACTACAGCTTTTAGTGAATGCAGGAGCTATTATGTGATTAAAAGATAAAGCTTTTATGTGGTTGCTTAGACAGCAGAAATAGCAGTCAATCTCCCCCAAAACATACCCTACTACCTTAATAGTAATGATTTCTAAGATAGGCACAGGGCCACAAATTGATGTGGGGTGGGGGTTGAGATATAGTCGAATAGATTGATCCCAAAACTTATTTTTATTGACTTTGAAAAGATAAAAAGCATAGCTGACCAGCAGGAATTGAATTTAGAATGTAAAGGTTTCATCTGTGCAGTTTTAATGGACAGCAATAAAAGAATTGGAGAAATTATCCAAATGAAAAGATCTGGAAATAGATTTAATGAGAATTTATGGACTGAAAACAATCTCCATATTAATACATGTCTTGGGAATTATTAAAATGTGATGCAATAAAATATATAACGCAAGCCCCCAGGACATTCACATATATACAACATACAGAACATATCACTGTTAGAGCTCTTCTCACAGCGAGGCTCAGCTGTCCAATAAAAGCTTCAATAGGAATACTGCTGCTACTGCTACTACTACTCCTTATAATAATAATTGTTTCTGCTTTTGGCACAAGGCCAGCAATTACCCCAGTACATTACTGGTGATTTATTTTATCGACCCCTTAAGCATGAAAGGCAAAGCTAACCTCGGCGGGATTTGAACTCAAAACTTAAAGGGCCGTGACTCCATGGTGCAAAGCATGGTGTCCGACGCTCTACTGATACTGCCAATCCACTACCATAATAATAATAATAATAATAACAATAATAATTATAATGATAATAATAACTATCTCTTTTGGCTATATATTTATCTTCTTTAGTTATATACTTGTCTATTTCAGGAATATATTTGTATGTTATATCATCATCATCATTTAATGTCTGCTTTCCATCCTGGCATGTGTTGGACGTGTTATCCAGATCTGACTAGATGGTTAGGTGAGACCACAACTTGCTCAGACATTCCATATTTGTACATGGTTTCTATGGTTGGATGCCCTTCCTAATTCTAACCACTAATTATTTTACAGAGTGTACTGGGAACATTTTGTTGTTGCACCAGCACTAGAGAGGTTGTGATGTACTCAGTAAAACTCCCTATTCTATTGTGTCCATATATATTATTTTCTACATCTATCCTTTGTGATCCTGTCTCTACTTTTGTACTCCCCTTTTCCATATAAAATGTGAAACTAATAAGACCTTTTGTACTTCTGTCGTTTCTTTGAACTATATATGCTTATCCATTGCAGAGTTACACCCCCAGCTATTGCTGGTACTCCTTTTCAGCTGCGTATACTGGAGCAAAGTGAAATGAAGTGTTTTGCTCTCACACACAAACACACATATTTTAATATTAGCTTCCAATTGCTTGTAGTGGGAATCTATAGTTTGCCAGTTTATAGTTTAGCTCATTAATGTCTGTGCAGTGAGATGTTGAGACTTTGCTGTTGAAAATATTGGTTTCATCAATATTTATGATCCAACTGTTTGGTGTAAAAAAATAGCCATGAGCATTTCATATGTAAAAACCTGAATTAGATTGAGGTTGAAATCCTTTTATTGTCAACATGATACATCCATATTTATTGACTTTTTTGTAAAGAAGGATGCAGGAAGTCTGGATTGTTTGTTTTTTTGTGTTTCATTTAAATAAAAGTTGAAAAACAAATAGCAATCAGTTTAATCTAGGACTTGTGTTGTTATTTCGTGTTATTTGTTTTACAACTTTTAGAAAAGAACATTTTTTTTTTTATTATTTATTTCACTTTTTGAATATATCTGAATATATCAAATAGCTCATGTAAATGTTGTTTTGTGGAACAACTTGTGATATTTATGGCCAATCTGGAAATATTTTCCTATTAGGGAGAGGGAATTATTTGCAACACTGGTTTTACACTAATATTGTGTAGTAGGTTATAACATGTAATATTTGATTTCTTAGTGATTTTAGGGCAGTAGCTAGATAATGTTAGTAAGTACTTATTTATTTTGTTTTTTTAGACGTTGGCTACAAGATACTGCTTCACCATAGTTCTCTGGAGCCCTGTACAGAAGGTACCGATGCTTATTTCTACATGTTTGATGATGTGGTTGGATTAGGTGTGGATGTATAATGATGTAGTATTAGGTTTCTTGAAGAGTTAATAGGATTTTGAGTTTAACGTTAAGTGTGACATACATGAAATTTACCGTTATAAGGTTCATTTCGTTGCCCTCAACCCCAAATAGTTGAACTCTATAATTTTCATTTCCTGGGGATGTCAGCTGTGAGCTGACATGTTTTTGTTTTGTTTTAATCATGAACTTGCCATCGCTGTACTGGTCTACACTAGTACCATTAAAAGACTTATCCAAGCCTACTAGCTCACATAATTCAGCCACATTTAAGCTCCCCAAAGTGATATTAATACAGCCAGTTCTATCCTTCTTAAACGAGCAAGCATATTTGTTAGAAGAAGCATCTCCAAGCAAGCAAATTATTTACAGCTCTTTTTGTGTGATATATTGCATCTTTTGGTGAAATTTATGACTTTTAGAAGATGGTTCTAACTTATGGAAGGACAATAGTTAACAGTGAAATGGATAAATTTCTATTGTTAAACCAAGTGATGACTATCAAAGTGTTGTTGTCTTGTTTCAAATACATAGTTGTGTCAGAGTTGACTTTATCGGGAGATACGTATATTTGGCGTGTTTATATGCCTATATACTAAAAATATATAAATTTATATACATATTTACAGTCTCAAGTACTTCTACAGTATATACACAGATATAACTTTATCATATACTTTGGTTGCTTAACACACAACTTAATATGTACTTTAATTATATGCAAATTAGTAGATCCATTTCAGGATATTGCTATAAGTGATATGGTGTATATACCCCTCAGTTATGTGTTTCCTTGTGGTTTTTTAGATGATATACTTGGAAACTGGTTAAAAATGTTTAGCATTTTTTCAGTCTGCAGGAAAATACATATATTTGTCTAATTTATATACCTATATACCGAAAAGGCTTAAATTTATATACACATTTACACAGTCCCAGGTATTTCTTTTTATGAAGATATATATGGAGGTACCACAGCAAAATAGCACCCAGTCCACACTGTAAAGTGGTTGTGTAGGCACCATGGAAAAAAAGCTCCCAGCACTCCCTGTAAATGAGGTTGGTGTTAGGGAGGGCATCCAGCTGTAGAAATCAAGCCAGAATCAGTTCCCATATGAGCAAGACAATATGTGTGTGTGTGAGACTAGCTCAATTAGAATGTTTGTTGGAACCTTATCCAATGAAAGGCCACTACAGAAACTACAGCTTTCACTACATCATTTCATTGGAATCATCTCTTCAAGACTGCGTGCAGTTCTAACATTATTGGCCCTACCATAAACAGGTGGATATATGTATATGTATATGTGTCTTTTTACGTTTCTTTCTACATATCTCTTCCTACTGACACCTGAACCTGTTACCTGAAGATTTACTCATCTGCATTGTAGAGGCTTCCAAAACAACCATTTCTTATATTTATATATATATATATATATATATATATATATATATATGGAGGTGGGTATGTGTGTATATATGTATGTGTGTGTGTATATATGTATATGTGTAAATATATATACATATGTATGTATATATATATATATGGAGGTGGGTATGTGTGTATATATATATATATATATGTATGTGTGAATATATATATATATATGTATGTGTGTGTGTATATATGTATATGTGTATATATATATATACATATGTATGTATATATATATATATGGAGGTGGGTATGTGTGTATATATATATATATATATGTGTGTGTGTATATATGTATATGTGTAAATATATATACATATGTATGTATATATAAGTATATATATACGTATGTGTGTGTATGTGTATTCACACATACACACACACACACACAGGAGCACATTGTTGTGTGAGAAAGAGCGAGACAGGATGAGTGAGAGAGAGAGTGTAAGCAATGGTGCATAGTTCTCCTTTTGTATTTTCTGAACCTAAAACGTAGATTTGTGCAACTAACATTGATTGCACTGATGCACAAAGGCCTCACCAAAGAATCACATATAGGAATACAGATAGTGTGGTTATGAGCTCCTTAACACAATCAAATTCTTCAATGGAGAGGCAAAGGAAGAAAAAAAAACATTCACTGATTTGATCTAATAGAATCCTCACACACATAACATTATATATAATAATGTATTTTAAGCTATCAACATCATTATCATCATTACTATCATTATCATCATTGATATAAAAAAATGTTCTGGTGAGTGTAAAGAAGCCATGTTTGTGTGTTTGTGATATATTTCTTTAGCTTTAGTTAAGAAATAAAGAACTGTGTTGTAATTTAGTTTGGAACTTCATCCAAAAATGATTACACCTGGCTAGGCACAAAAAGAGAAAGAGAGAAAGAAAAAGGAGGATGTAAGAGAAAAACTGAGAAAGTTACTGTAGAGAAAATAATGTAGAAAGATGGTGGAGAGAGAGAGAGAGATCAAGGTCAAGATAATAAGACCAAAAACAAAAAAGGAGAAATAGAAGGAAAACATGGGTATGAAAGGGAAAGAAAAATTAATTGGAACTTGGATAGAAATAAGAAGAAAATGATATAAAATAAGAAATAGAAGAACAATATGAAGAGGAAGAATAAAGATACCTTCTAGTTTAGGTAGAATACACACACATAGACCAAACCACATACACATACACCACTCCAACACACATACCTGCACATAAACACAAACAAACAAAAAAATGTGCACTCACAAAATGCACCTCATCCACACACACACACATATCAACACCAATGATAGACTCAGACACTCTGTAACCACCTAAGCACACCCACCTCTACCACACCAAACTACTTGCCTGCCTATTTCACCCATCCTGATAAATCTTTTATTTTTTTCTTTGACCTTCTGACTGCTTCTTTTTTTTAACTTAACTCTTTACTGATGAAGGACTAATGTCTGAAACATACATCTGTAGCTGTAGAGGCCAGTGTGTTATGTTGTTTTTGACTACTTTTAAATTCATTCTCCAACAGGTCGATATTGTCTGCATATTGAAAGTCACCAATGCAGGGCCTTTAATAGCTGCTTCTATTTCAGCCTCCTCAGTTTTAATGTTGAAATCATGCTCAACATGGAGAATTTCTCTACTTGATATAACCGGTGGTGCATTTGAGGCATGTG
>OZ024746.1:11723466-11950966 GCA_964016885.1 Eledone cirrhosa | reverse complement strand
GAGTAATGTAAATGACAAATATTTGTTGTATTTCCAGAAACTTCCACACACTTTTAGTCTTATTTACAGCCATTCAACACAGAATTTTACAGTAGACATCTCCTCATAGGTCATGAACTTAAATTAAAGTTTTATAAATAGATTTTTAATGACACCAGTTCATTTGAATATTAGTTTATTTTCATTGAGTTTTCAAAGTTTTCTGACATTTCATTGTGTTGTTTCATCTTGAATTAATCTTCTTATATATGTATGTGTGTCTTCTTTAATTCATTTGATCATTGAGGCACTACTTGAAAACTTTGTCCATATATTGTGTATGTAGACAACAAAACAAGCAGCCCGACCGAAGTATATTTTTTTCAAGCTAAAACGTTTGAAAAACACTTAAATCCATCATTTCAAGTTTATGAAACAATCATCATATAAGTATGTCACAGTTTGTAGCTTTCAAAAAATAGTGAAATCCAGATAACTTTCCAGAAATCATACTATATAGGACCAGCATTATCATCATCACCGTTTTATGTCCATTTTTCCACGTTACCATGCGTTAGACAAGTTATCCTGTTGTGGGCAATGCCAGGTCAGATGACCATGTCTTGCTCTTGTTGACTAATTTGAGAAGAGAAAGAAAAGACTAAAATATTTCAAGACTAATATAATAATGACAACTGGCTGATCCCTTGGAAATTTCACAGTTTAATTAGAAACAACCACCAAGTATTAAAGATCACTGCCATTTTAAATGTTTTATTTATAAGTTATATATATAAATATATATATGTATATATATATATATATATATATTTTAATATAGATGAGATTCTACAGGACTAGAACTGTTTCATTCTTTAGAAATCATCAGGAATCTCAGAGATTCCTGATGATTTCTAAAGAATGAAACAGTTTTAGTCCTGTAGAAGCTCATCTATATTAAAACTTGTATACTCTGCTATGTATTGAGTACCTTACTTACTGTGGTTACCTCCGATTCAACCCGGAATAACGTATATATATATATATACCCTTGCAAGCAGGGAAAAAGCGGACGTAAAATGAAATGAAAATGAATATATATATACACAAATAATATAGTCGTCCAGGATTTAAAAAAACAGATTTTGCATATATACTCTAGCCAACCTCTTTCCAGGAAGACTTGTTACAGCTCTCTCTCTCTCTCTCTCTCTCTCTCTCTCTCTCTCTCTCACATACATACACACACTTACCATCTTTCCATATATGCTTGTTACAGCTCTCTCTCTCTCTCTCTCTCTCTCTCAATGGTGGTGGTGGTGCTGGCAGCGGCGGCAACAACAGCAGCAGTGACGATGACAACGATGATGATGGTGATGATAATGATAATGATTGTGATGATGATGCGGAGGAGGAGGAATACACATCCACATTTATACATATAAACAGAGCTTGATTTAGATCTTGTGGTTTATGAGGCACTTCTGGTGGCCCCTCATAGACAGAAATTAAAATACTCAGCAAATCACCGATGTTTACTCATTAAAGTCTGTTGCGTGTCATTGGAACTGACAAGTTATACATAGAAAGGTTAACTGCAATATATATAAAAATACATAAATGCTAAATACATAAATGTTAAATGTTATACATAAATGTTAGATGCAAAAACTGTCAAGTTAAACATAAAATGTTAAATGCATCTGGCAATGTAAAAATTTCTCTAAGCTACAGTTTTAACAACACACAGCTACAGTCATTACATTGCAATATCTGCAAAAGAGCTTACTTTTTACACTTGGTATTAAAAATCCTTTCATCAATTCACAACACTCTATCATTTTTAGAATAGTGGTTCCTACGTCAAACAGATTCAGGAGACCTAATCTTTCGGGGGTTATTGTGGTTCTTAGATAATTCTTTCTCAGTGCCAACTTCCTGAATGATTTATCTCTTATTTAAGTATATTCTAAGAACTACATGAACACAGAAATTTATGAGAAAGTCCTTAATTATGGAGTACACCTGTCTGTTGAGATGAAGAGAGAGAGAGAGACATGACCTGAGGCTGCAAAAACAATTTCTTCTATGAACACAAGGGTTGGAAGGACCCTTCAGTTGTGTCAAGGATATGACATCCTCTCTAGTGTTGGGGGATCTACATGATAAACCCACCCAATACACACTGTAAAGCAGTTGGTAATAAGAAGGGCATCAAGCCATAGAAAGCTTGCCAAAGAAATGGTTGGAAGGACCCTTTAGTTGTGTCAAAGACATGACAACCTCTCTCTCTCTCAGCCAGAAAAATGTGTGTATATTTGTTATAAAATAACTATATATGTGTGTGTGTATGTGTATATACACACACATATATATATATATATATATATATATATATGTGTGTGTGTGTGTGTGTATTTGTGTATGTGTTGCATGATGTGTGTATGTATGGAATGGACCTTCATCAGCTTCAACAATGAATATTCCAGTTGTTTGATCGACATCAAATTATCGGGTAAGTGACTGAACATTCCACACATACACATGTATCCGTAACATAAATCTCAGGGAGATTCAGCAAGGCACATTGTGTGACAAGGCTAGCCCATTAAACTACAGGTACAATCCATCTGACAGGCTTCCAAACAGTTTCCGTCTACCAAATTTCACCCACAAAACATGGGTGAACCTAAAGATACACGTAATGTCAAGTATTGGGATCAAACCCATGACCTAATGATTGTGAAGATAACTCCTTAACCACTCAACCATGCAACATCCACAGTCTTACTGTATATATGTATATATGTATATATCTATACACACATACAACACATATATGATGCAAATGTAGACCTAAACAATAGTTCTATGTAATTTACATAGTTCCTATATCATATACAGTGGAGGTGCATGGCCTAGTGGTAAGGGTGTCAGACTTACAATCTTAATGTCATGGGTTCAATATCCTGTGTGTTGTGTTCTTGAACAAAACACTTCATTTCATGTTGCTCCAGTATATTCAGTACCAGCAGTAGCTGGGGATTTAACCCTGCAATAGACTAGCATCCTGTCCAGGGGAAGTCTTGTACTTTCAGTCACTTCATGCCACACAAACCAGGATAAGCCTGATGAGCCTCCAGGCTCAAGACTGACTTTAGATATATACACATATCACATTTTGTAATCTGAGTATTTAACTGTTTAAATTACTTGGGCTTGTTTATATATAAGCAAACTGTCCAACTCATACAAGGAAAAGTGAAAGTAAAATGATAACAAAACGTAAGTGTATGTGCGTGTATTTCTATGTGTATCACTTTGCCCTTGTATATGTATCTGTATGTGTGTGACCTATATTAAACATACATAAATTTATATATGTTAGCGTGTATTTGTCTATGTATGCATGTAAATACATGTGTGTGTGTGGTTGTATATAAATAGACCTTCTTTGACATCCACTTCCGTTTTCCTTAAGGGGTTGTCTACAATGTAAGAGATGTGATATACTTAACACTGACCAATCTCACCATTGGTCCCTAACTATGCCAAGGTCAGCTGTTTCATTAAATATAAACCCTCATTAATTTGGGAAATGTAATCCCCTCCAGCCTGGCATGACTATAACATTATTTCAGGGATTCAGAGAAATAGCCAGTAATATATTTGGTGTTTTCAAAGCATGGACAATCAAAATTAATATTTTGGAATATCATTAAATGGTATCATATGTGTGTGTGTATGTGTGTGTGAGTGTATGTGTGTGTGTGTATTTATATAAATGTGTATGTATTCATGCATGAATACATACACATTTATATAAATATATACACACACACATACACTGTACGAATATATATATATATATTTATATTTATATGCATATATATACTCTTGTGTTTATCATTATCATCATCATCATTGTTTTTATGTATGTTTTTCTATGTTTGCATGGGTTGGACAGGTCCTTTTCAGCATGGCATCTCTCGACTCATCGCGTTCCTTTTTCATTTCCTTTTTGTCTCATTGGTTTGAGATCAGCTCTCACCAACTCCACCCAGGTCTTGGTCTCTATGTCTAACACATGCTAGCAGGGAAAATGGACATTAAATGGTGATGATAATGAATGCCCTGCCTAACTAACACCAACCAGTATACAGTATGCCCTGCCTAACACCAACCAGTATACAGCAGGCACATAAATGCATCTGTTTCTTCCAGAAAGAGAGAGAGAGACAGACAATCGATGCTAGTATTGAAAGTATTGAATTCGTACTTTATTTATCTATCTTAAAAGGATGAAAGGCAAAGGTGACCTCGGTAGGATTTAAACTCAAAGGTGCAAATACAGTGGCATTTTTAATCCATCTTTCTAATGTTTCTGCCAATTTGCTGCCTTCTTCTTAGCTAGACTCGTATTCATCTTCCAACCAATTTCGCTACCTCTGACCAGCACTCTTCCTCAGACTAACCAGTTAAATGAACAAATGAAAAAAAGAAGATAAAATAGAAAACAGCCCCTTCTTCCCCTTTGCAGTTGAATGTATATTAAGAAGTTCAGTCTGCTTCAACATTTTCATACAAATATTCCAATTATTGGAATTATCTAATCAATGCTAGACAGAGATATACAAGTATTTCAAAAATAGTAATAAAAGAAACCTGTGTATGGATTATCTCTTATATAATTATGCTGTGCTACAGTGATGTATATTTTGATATTTCAATGAATGTTTAATTCTGACATATGAGAAAGGCAATGACATTGTACAAGAGTATTGAGAAATTGAGTTGCCATGTAAGAGATATGAGCAGATGTACCCAGGAGTGATAACTGTGTGTTGAGTATGTGGCGCTTAACTCTTAATGTTCTGTACAGTATGAAACTGCATTGGTAAGACATTCTTGAAAATTATAAAACAACAATATGACTGCATCACATTAAACATTAAAATCTTTATTCTAATACTGCATGAAACCACATTAGTTAGACATTCTTGCAAAGGATAAAACAGCATTATGACTGCATTACATTAGAAATTATAGTAAAGATACTATAAACAGTTGAATTAACAAACCCATTTTTAGATATTTACTGCTAAATCATTACAGGATGTTAATAGATAATTAACCAAGATCAATTAACCTAGATGTCAATTAACCTAGATTATGCATCACACCACACAGTATATAAATGAGACCACATTATGAAGAGCTGCACTAGTGCAGTTTATAGTCCCCTTAATTACACTTCAGGTCAAGTATATATAAATCAGATGCTGTTTGATTTAGGTGTAGACATCTTACAACACATTCTGCTACATATAGAATGTATTGCTTTGACAAAAAGCCAGTGAAATTAATTATAGATTACACCACATAGCATAAGACTTTTCTTAGTGTTGATATGAGACATTATAAACATTAATTTAAGACTGAAAAAAGAAAGATGCCAACTGATGGAGCATGAACCATAGATTTATTGCTTGTCATGTGACCTTGTTATTGATTACACAATAGAACAGCTGCCACTCCATCTCATTAAATATTAGAATTTGTTTCTTTTATTTTAACAATACTGTATCTGCAAGAGTCAATGTTGCACTTTTCTGTCTCACATCTTTTAGACATTAATTCTGCCAATTAATGTCTAAAATCATTCACATTAAAATCTTAGCAGTTAATTAATATTTAGTTTTGCTATGGTAACTATTTTGAGTTAAAACCCAAATGGACAAAAAACTGAACAAGAGCTTATTGTCAAAGTAACATCACTTCCCATACTGAGTAGAATGTTTTTATAAAGTTTCTCCTCCTAAATTAGAAATTGCATCATACAAGTGTACGAGTCCAAGAAAAGTCTAATAATC
Organism: Eledone cirrhosa; assembly: GCA_964016885.1. NCBI lineage: Eukaryota > Metazoa > Mollusca > Cephalopoda > Octopoda > Eledonidae > Eledone > Eledone cirrhosa. The sequence goes on along the minus strand of OZ024746.1, from coordinate 11,945,114 downwards.
CAGTTCTCGGAATCATAGTCAAAGCAATCTTTGTAGATATACTATCAATTCACTCATCTCTGGTTATCATATGGTATGATAAGATATAATATGAAATGTGATTTTAAACTTGCTGTTTCAACATCATTATCTAATCAAATCCCGCCGAGGTTGACTTTGCCTTTCATCCTTACGGGGTCGATAAAATAAAGTACCAGTAGTATACTGGGTAATTGCTGGCCTTGTGCCTAAAGTAGAAACAATTATCTAAAAATATCCAGCTTAAAAGGTCTCAGAATTGTTATTTTACTGTAAGCAAGTAGATTAATTTGCTAACCATGTGTTAACAGCCTGGTATTTCAGCTATTGCTAACATTTAATCTATGGTATTTATAACAACAACATGAAGAAAGATAAAAGCAACAACAACAAGACAAACCACCCAGTACATACTCTATATAATCACCACCTGACACTATAACATATAACCAACAATGATTAGAGAGGGTGTCAACTAGGAAGCACTACTACTATTTAAAAAGAATATATACAGAATTACAGAAAACATATTTCTATCTTAAAAGTATTAGGAATAGTTGTGTATGTATAACAGTGAGCTGTCTGGTACATGTATCAATGAAAAGAGACTTCTGCATTCAGTAAATTTGGTTGATATTGATGATACTGTAATATTTTGGGGTATATTTCCAGGGGACTCAACTTGGCTGTTTATGTCACTGTATGTGATGATCCATAACACCTGGTGGAGTCATAACGGTGCTTGTCATAGGGAGTCTAAGCCGGGTGGAGCCCATCACCTCTTCAGGTTTGAACATAACCGATTTCTTCCAGAGAAGGAAAGAAAGAATAGGAGAGAGGAAGTGAGAAAGAGATATAGAGGCAGAACTGGCCTCAGTACTGGACTGGTACTTTTTTACCAACCACAAAATGATGAAAAGCAAAGTTAGCTTTAGTGGGATTTGAACTCAGAGAGCGTAGAAAGCTGGAATAAATACTGCAAAGCATTCTAATGACTCTACCAATTTTCCACATACATGCCAGAGTACATAACACAACACAATCACCACTTAACACAACTCATAGTCTACAGAATAGATGAAAGACGTAACACCAGAAATGACACATACAAATGTTAGAACAAAGGAAAAGTTAAGTATCATATAGACATAAAAGGTGATACAGGCCAGGCAGGAGCATGAGGAGTCATTTGGTGGTGCAGCAAAAACTTGCATGGAAATGTTGAAATCATGAGGATGATGATGATGATAGTGATAGTGATGATGAGGATGATGATGATGATGATGATGATAGTGATGGTGATGGTGACGAGGAGGATAGTGATGGCGATGGTGATGAGGAGGATAGTGATGGCGATGGTGATGATGAGGAGGATAGTGATGGCGATGGTGATGATGAGGAGGATAGTGATGGCGATGGTGATGATGAGGATAGTGATGGCGATGGTGATGATGAGGAGGATAGTGATGGCGATGGTGATGATGAGGAGGATAGTGATGGCGATGGTGATGAGGAGGATAGTGATGGCGATGGTGATGATGAGGAGGATAGTGATGGCGATGGTGATGATGAGGAGGATAGTGATGGCGATGAGGAGGATAGTGATGGCGATGGTGATGATGAGGAGGATAGTGATGGCGATGGTGATGATGAGGAGGATAGTGATGGCGATGAGGAGGATAGTGATGGCGATGGTGATGAGGAGGATAGTGATGGCGATGGTGATGAGGAGGATAGTGATGGCGATGGTGATGATGAGGAGGATAGTGATGGCGATGAGGAGGATAGTGATGGCGATGGTGATGATGAGGAGGATAGTGATGGCGATGGTGATGATGAGGAGGATAGTGATGGCGATGAGGAGGATAGTGATGGCGATGGTGATGATGAGGAGGATAGTGATGGCGATGGTGATGATGAGGAGGATAGTGATGGCGATGAGGAGGATAGTGATGGCGATGAGGAGGATAGTGATGGCGATGGTGATGATGAGGAGGATAGTGATGGCGATGGTGATGATGAGGAGGATAGTGATGGCGATGGTGATGATGAGGAGGATAGTGATGGCGATGAGGAGGATAGTGATGGCGATGGTGATGATGAGGAGGATAGTGATGGCGATGGTGATGATGAGGAGGATAGTGATGGCGATGGTGATGATGAGGAGGATAGTGATGGCGATGAGGAGGATAGTGATGGCGATGGTGATGATGAGGAGGATAGTGATGGCGATGGTGATGATGAGGAGGATAGTGATGGCGATGAGGAGGATAGTGATGGTGATGATGAGGAGGATAGTGATGGCGATGAGGAGGATAGTGATGGTGATGATGAGGATAGTGATGGCGATGGTGAGGAGGATAGTGATGGCGATGGTGATGAGGAGGATAGTGATGGTGATGATGAGGAGGATAGTGATGGCGATGAGGAGGATAGTGATGGCGATGAGGAGGATAGTGATGGTGATGATGAGGAGGATAGTGATGGCGATGAGGAGGATAGTGATGGCGATGGTGAGGAGGATAGTGATGGCGATGGTGATGAGGAGGATAGTGATGGTGATGATGAGGAGGATAGTGATGGCGATGAGGAGGATAGTGATGGCGATGAGGAGGATAGTGATGGTGATGATGAGGAGGATAGTGATGGCGATGAGGAGGATAGTGATGGTGATGATGAGGAGGATAGTGATGGCGATGAGGAGGATAGTGATGGTGATGATGAGGAGGATAGTGATGGTGATGATGAGGAGGATAGTGATGGCGATGAGGAGGAGGATAGTGATGGCGATGGTGATGAGGAGGATAGTGATGGTGATGATGAGGAGGATAGTGATGGCGATGGTGATGAGGAGGATAGTGATGGTGATGATGAGGAGGATAGTGATGGCGATGAGGAGGATAGTGATGGCGATGGTGATGAGGAGGATAGTGATGGCGATGATGAGGAGGATGATGAGGATAGTGATGATGATGATGGTGATGGTGATGGTGATGAGGAGGATAGTGATGGTGATGATGAGGAGGATGGTGATGGTGAGGATAGTGATGGTGATGAGGATGAGGAGGATAGTGATGGTGATGAGGATGATAAAAATGTATTAGCCACAAGGGCTTGAAAATAGAATACAGTAAACATTCTAAGGACAGGGATTACTGGTATCTTCTCAGGTGATAGTATGTCACCTTTATTGTTTGTATTGTTCATGACAGTGTTGATGTTGATGTTGTGAAACATAGAAGTTGGATTGAATGGAGAAAGAGACAATCTAAGATCAACCATCTTTTGTTCAAGGATAATCTTAGACTGTTTAGAGCAGCGGTTCCCAACCTTTTATAATAAATTCCACCTTAATGATATAGCAAAACAGTATGGCCTCCCAAAAATTAAAATTTTTGATATCATTTTTTTATGTAGAAATAATTTTGGCATGTCTTTTTATTTGTGAAGTAAAATCCTAATTAGAAAAGGTAGAAAGTTGATAAAAAGTTGAATATAAAAATTTGAAGCAAGAAAAAGAAAAAATTATGTTAGGAAACTACTCTTCTTTTTTATATATAAAATTTTGTGATTTTTAGTTAATTCCCGTGGCTCCCCCAATAACTTGCCATGGCCCACTTTGGGAGCCCCTACATGGACACACTAGAAGAGGAAGACCAAGGTTAACGTATGTTGATGCCCTAAGGACAGACACTGGTCTATTGGAGACGCAGGACATGGCAGCGATAATGAGGGACAGAGACCGCTGGAGAGAACTCGTCCATGGATCTCGGGAATTTTACCCGCCTTAGAATAGAATAGTATCAATAATGAGGTATGGAACATGGATACACAAATGAAATTAAGAAGAACTCCAGGTGAAAGACAGAAAGACATGAAAAGTGATGATAATGCATGGGGGATTCCACACCAAATGTGATATCCATAGGGTTTATCTACCCAGGAAAAATGAAGGCAGTGGATTGATAAGTGGAGGGAGATGTATTCTCATCATCCCTAACCAACCCCCACCTCTGCTGTCCTATACTTCAGTTTAGTCAATGTCCAACAATCTCCCTTGTGCTGGTGTTATGATAAAATGTACCCAGTACACCCTGTAAGGTGGTTGGTGTTAGGAAGAGCATTAGCTGTAGAAACCATGCCAAAAATGATTGAGAAGACTTTTCAGTATTTCAAGGACACCACAACCTCTCTTGTGTTGGTGACATACAACTCACCCACTACACTCTGTAAAATGGTTGGTGTAGAAAGGACTCTTTAGTTATGTCAAAGACATGACAACTTCCCTAATGCTGGTGCCATGATTACATGCTGCATTCTGTAGAGTGTAGGAATATATTTAAGTGAGATGGGGGCCCACCCTGTCTGAGATACCTGTAGCTCTGATTAAGTACTGACTTTGTCTGTGACAACCTGTCCAACCCTTGATATCTGGAAAAATGGCTGTTAAATGATGATGATGATGATGATGATGACAGACAAAAAGTTAAGTGAAAATTTGTAAGGAGACAAACACATACAGAAATACTGAAATATATCTTCATATATGCCCACGTTTACATATACACACACATATATATATATATATATATATATATATATATATATATATATATATATAATTAGAACACACTGGGAGTATATTTAAGTGACCTGAAATAATTGATGTGAGATGTGAGAAGTCACAAACAAAAACATAACTATAACAGGAAGTTCTGAATCTACTTTGGGCAGGAACTTGTCACATGACTCTGTAAATCAGTTATCTTAACCTCAGCGGCACCAAAGAAGTCATTTTTGGTAATAACAATGGAAATTGTAACTGAGCAATGTGTTTAAATATGAGTGTATGTGTCTGTGTGTGTTTGCTTGAATATGTTTGTGTGTGTATGTATGTATATATATATATATATATATATATTTGGGTGCGTGATTCTCTGAGAGAAAAGGAGGATATGCTGATTATATTAACTGCATTATTAATGTCAAATATGTATTTCAAAATAACACAAAAACAAACATATTGAGATAGACAAATGGACAGGCGGACGGACAAACAGACAGACAGATAAGGTAAAAAGTTGGCAGATTCATTAGAACAGGCATGGGCAGCCATTTTCAAGCAGTGGACCGCATACCATATCTCTCTAAAATATTCAAGGCAGTTTTGAAATTAAGTGTGCCATTCAGAAAACCAAACAGGCCGCATGCAGCCTGAGGGTCACAGTTTGCCCATGACTGGTTTACAGTGTTGGATAGAATGCCTCATGGTATCCATTCCAGTTCTTTCTGCTCTGAAATCAAATCTCACATAGGTCAACTTTTGTCTTTTTGGAGTCAATGAAATATTAGTCTTGTGTTAATTCCCCCCCACCCCTCTCTCTCTCTCTCTCACACACACGCACAAACTGCTGTGGAGATAGATGATATCTGCCAGTTTTAAAATGACAATGCCCCTAATGTTATATGACAACTGTGCCCCTCTCTTTCAATTGTTAAGGGTCCAAGTAAAGAATCTTGTATATTAGACAGATAGACAGACAAGCAGGCAAATATGTAACATGTAGATATTACATTTGATTCAAAATATTATATTTATACTATTAAATAATAATTTATAATTAGTTTACAATATGAAATTATTTACAATTAGGTATACAATGTATTACTGAATGTGAAGGGTATTGTACAATCGTTGTGTGGTGAGGAGTGAATGATATAAATAGCAGTGATAAATTTCTGATAAATTTAACAAACAAAAAATGAATTGTGCTATTTATTCCACACAAAATGCACAGATACTTGCTTGTCATTTATCCTCCTTGAAAATGCAATGATTGGTCCATTGGAAACCTCTATAACCAATGACACAACTATTAACTAGTGCATGAATAAAATTAAAAAAATATATGTATGCTATGAGAGTATGTGTGTTGATGATTTTATTATCCTGGAGAGGATAAAAGCCATATTTAACCACAGTGTGACTTACTCAGAATAATAAAACACCAAATTATGTAGAGAAAATATTTCCCATGTTGTTTGGTTCTGTAACCCAAGCACCCATTACACCCACATCAACACTCCCTTCTCTTCACAGCACACAAACTTATCTTATTTCACAAATTTATTTTCCACACAAGTGTGATTGACACAAAAATAGACAAGCAAAAGTTGGGAAAACATGTTGTACATGTGTTTGAGTCATAAGACAAAATGGGAATCCCAAATGTTCATAAAACTGAACATGAAAATCATGATTATTAAATAAAAAAACACTGTCAGCTTGTGAAAACAAAAATTCAGGGGATTGAATATATACTTCAGGAAAATAATAAAATAATGATTTCTAATTCAAGCACAAGGCCAACAATTTTTGAGGGGAGGGGAAAGTCAATTAAATCAACCCCAGGCCGTTACTGGTGCTTTATTTAATCGACTTCATAAGGATGAGAAGCAAAGTTAACCTCGGTGGGATGTAAACTCAGAATGTAAAGCGTCATAACTATATGCTGCAAAACATAATGTGTGACGCTCTAACAATACTGCCAATCCACTGCCTAAAACCAATCATATTTACAATGAGTTGAGAAATTTCAAATTTTGAAAGTAAACTGCTAAAAATTATGAAACGAGTTGCTCAACTTGTTTGGCTATTTTATTCTAACAGGTTAAAAAATATATTCTTAAAGATGTTTATTTATATTTTTAAAGAAAAAATAATACAAAAAAATTCTTAAAATATATTTATTTATAATTTTAAAATGTAGGAATCCCAAACACAGAAAATAACTGTAACAACAAACAGTCAATCACTCTAAATACTTTAGAAAACTAGTTTCTAGCTTCAAGGATATTTTACTTGAATTTCTAAGCTATCATTTATTGCAATTGAGTGTTGTTACAGTTACTTCTTACATTTGGGATATCCACATGTTGAAATATCAAATCACCCAGCAGTTCAATAATTCATAAGATATATAATTATAATAAAATTATTGTGTACAGTGCTCAGGTGCACTACAACTCATCAAAGGTGCATGTATAGTACATAGAATAATGTACAAATGTCAGAAAAGTGAACAGTGTATGAGTCAAAAAGCATGGAGGTTTTAAAGGATGCAGTGTCTCAGCAGCTAACAACTGATGCAGGTAGTTTGTTCTGATTTTAGAGATGTGCTTTGTCCAACACAAATTGCTGCTGACAATAATGCCCAGGTCACATTCGCAAGAAGACTTCTTGATATTAGTGTGGTGGAGGGAATATTTCAAAAACATATTTGTAAACAACTGGTTGAGCTAAGAAGCATTATGAAAATTTGAAATATGATGTGTGTGTTTCAACAGAAATGACCATAACAATGGCTGAGAAAATCAAAATCAGTTAAAGTACCTCAAGAGGGAAAAAACTTGACTGAAGCATCTACGTGGAATTGAACTTTACATATCTTGGATTCCGTCTTCAAATTGCAGGCCTTGAGCTAAATGTAGAAACAATTATTACTATTTATCACTGCATGATGGATTGGCAGAATTGTTAGGAGCGTCAGACAAATACTTCACTCTATTTGTTCTGGATCTTTATGTTCTGAGTTCAAATACTGCCAAGATCAACTTTGCCTTTCATCCTTTCAAGGTTGATAAAATAGAGTACCGATCAAGTACTGGGGTTAATTTCACTAATGTTTTCCTTTCCTTTAAATTTCCTGGCCTTGTGTCTAAATTAAAAACGTGTTTATCACTGCAAGACTGTCATGCCTTACCCCAGTTTTCATCGGAACCAGATGAAGCATATAATTTTTACACTTCTTTTGTTAAGGATCAGATTCCACTGGACAGAAGACCCATCTACTGCCAACACCTGTGTGGAGGATTCAATATGGTGTGGCTGATGATGGGCAACTTCTGTAAAAGTTCCTTGGTAATGAGAAGTGTGGTAATTTGTGAGGCTTGTTTTTCCAATGGTGTAGTCTTGGACTAAGTGAAGTCCAAGATTGAGTGCTTTACATCAGGAATGTTGTTAGATACTTATAGTTATCTATCAGCTAGTGGGACATTAACTGTTGCAAGCTATAGAGGACTAGTTGTGTGTGAGAGTGACCATGTTATCGGGGAAAACACTAGGCACTGACAAACATCAACTGAATGGCCTTTTCCAGAGGATTTTCAACCCAAGGACCATAGACACCTTCTAGAAATCCCTGGTCTAGCAAAGAGACAGAGGGGCATAACTGGTTCAGAATAAACTCCATAAGCATGAAAACATTATCAGTGGGGCTTGTTTGAGATGTGTGCAGGAAAAGGAAACTATCCTACTACTTTCCTTCGGTCAGAAAGCTAGGTAGCTTTTCTCTGTCTGCTGGTAATGCAGCCACACAAATTATTAAAAGGGGGCTCCTGTGCCCCATATTGTGGTGTGTGATTGAGTGTGCATGTCTTCTCACCCCTTTTTTCCTCATTTGCCAATCGTCATTTTCTCTCTCCTTATTAACTCTTTGGTGGGAATAAAACAAAACAGTGATTTATTTCTTCTATTTTAACTATACTGTATCCACAACAATAGTTGTTGCATATATAAACACAATTTATATTTTTGTAAATTATATTTATAAAAAAAAAGGAAGAAGAATAAAAGGAGAGTACAGAAAACCTGTTCACTTAATCACACCTCACAACAAGGAGTTGGGAGGTGCCCTCTTACATATCTTTAGGCAGACAAACACACTCTAACTACTAGATATGATTAAATCGACATATTCCCTCTTTCAAAATGTGATACTGTGTATCTAATTTTAAAATCATTCACCACCAAATCTGGTTCGTTGTGATTCTTTTGAGCCGCATTCCTAGCAATAATTGTTTCTACTTTAGGCACAAGGCCAGCAGTTACTCAGTGCATTACTCGTACTTTATTTTATCGACCCCGTAAGGATGAAAGGCAAAGTCAACCTCGGTGGGATTTGAACTCAGATCGTAAAGGGACGTAACTATGCTGGAAAGCATGGCGTCCGGCCCTCTACCAATACTGCCAATCCACATTCCTAGCAATAATAGTGACTAATTACTTCCTGTTCATCTGTTAAATCGTGTAGGATAAAAACAAAGGTTGTTTTTTCTTCTTAATTCTAGTGAATTAACCAATTAAATCCTTCCATTTTCCTGTCGTCTGCATCCATGTTAGGAGTAAGTCGGTTATCTAAGGGGGATAACTACGATGTCATTACTGGAGATGCTTATATGTCATGGCTGCTTGTAGCGAAGGTTTGTTGTTGAATTGTTTTCAACATGAAAAAGTTCTTTTACGATTTACTTCCTATAATCATTTTTATTGTTTTAACTTCTTTCTAAGTTTAAATATTGCTTTAAGTGACGTGTCATGTTTCTTTGCCCCAAAACAATATATATATTGAGTTCATTAAAGTATAATGTATATTTTAATATCAAAACTAGTTGTTACACGTTTACAAACAGTGGTTACAAACAGCTCTGTGTTGAATAAATTGTGAAGTGTCCTGCTCAAAACATGAAACCTCTCCTCTTCCTCACATCAAACTAATTGTACATAGTGATCAACGTATATTTTGATATAACTAAAACATGAGAAGGGGATACTAAATGAATGACACCCATTGCCTTTTCCTTGAGCATAAGTCGCATAACGAGGTGTAAATTGCTTCAACCGGGAAAGTAAATCACTGCACAGACACCACCACTTGCGAGGAACTTACCTCTCACTCAAAATTAGCTTTACATTTTATCTCGATAAGCAGTGTCAGATTTAAATTTGAGGCCCTGAGCTATGTAAAGCTGGAAGGCTTGTTAAAAAATTACACCGGTGGGTCTCACAAAAGTTTTAAATTTTATTAATTTGAAGCCCTTTCAAATTGTGAGATCTTAATACGTAGTTTGTTTAGCTTATGCTTAAATCTGGCGCTGTTTATATAGACATTTTGTCAAACAATAAAGATTTCAAATGTTTTGCTACTTATTAAGCTCGTTTGTAATCAATGTGTGCTTTGTAAAGTTAAAGTTAAGCTAGTGGCGAGACGATTTTAGTTCTTGTTTATACTTATTTAATTTCACTTCGGCAATAGCTTTGTAATAGAGCCAAACAATTTCCATTTCTCTTCCTCAACCCGAAGAAATCATACGAACCTTTACGCCCAGAGATATAATTTCCTTATATAGTTTTTTAATCACTCCTAAGCATGAGAAACGTACGCAACGCTACAATATTTTTTTTAACAGTTAGAGATTCGGTTTATAAGAATTCTACAATTCCATCATCACCGTTTAACAATTATTTTCCCTGTTTGCATGGGTTAGACGGGCATTTTATCATGACTCCAGCACTGCCACCTTATAGTGTGGACTGGGTACTTTTGCTGTGACACCAGCACTGAGCTGAGTGCTTTTTATCATTGCACCGTCACTATCACTTTACAGAGTACTCATCATCATCGTTTAACGTCCATTTTCCACGCTAGCATGGGTTGGACGGGCTGTCCCGTGGTGAGAGATACAGGTCGGAGAACAGTGTTTTGCTCACACAGAACTGGTTTCTACAGCTGGATGACCTTCCTAATGCCAACCATATTTACAGTGTGTACTGGGTGCTTTTTGTTGTGACACCTACACGACCACTTTAGAGTGTGGGCTGGGCGCCTGTTATCGGGATTCCGACACAACTGCTTTACAGTGTTGACTGGGTGCTTTTTGTTGTGACCCCTACACGACCACTTTACAGTGTGTACTGGGCACTATATAATAAATATGATTTACCTATCTTTAAATCATAATTTACCTTATAGCCCCAATTTCTGATCTTGCTTTCAATCCCACCTTTCTCTCTAAGCTGTCAAACCGTAAGCACTTGTAAGGGTTGTACAAGCCATGTACAGGAGTGCAGTCAGCAGGGTAAGAGTTAACAAGGAGTAAAGAAATGAATTTAGTAGTGTGAGTAGAAATCCACCAGAGCTCAGTCCTCAGCCTCCTACTGCTTATTTTAGTCCTCCGGGGTATAACACAGGAATACAAGACAAGCTGTCTTTGAGAACTCTGGTAAGCTGATTTAATATGCAGGGCAGAAACCACAAAAGAATTAGAGAAGTTCCAGACATGGAAACAAAATCTGGAACCAAAAGGGTCTTAAAGTAAACTAAGAGAAACAAAGGTTTTAGTAAATAGGAAAGAAGATAGGACTCAGGTAATTGGTTGTGCTCAATATGTAGGAAAGAAGTAAGTAGAAACTTCATACAGTGTACCTTGTGTCGACAATGGACACACAGGAGATTTAGTGGGATCACAGGTAGGCTGTCAGAGAAGATACATTTCATATGTGACACACAAAGTACTCAACAGTAAGGGTACTCATGAAATAAATACCCTCAAATGTTCAGAAGGCTCACTAGAAGTAGTAGAAATCTTTTGCTATCTAGATGACCTTATTAGAAGTGGTGATAGATATATTGAAAGTGTTATAGTCAGAATGAGAACAGATTGGAAGAAGTTCAAGGAGCTGTTACCTCTACTAGCAACAAAAAGAGTGAAAGGCAGATTATATGATGCTTGTGTTTGAACTGCTATGTTGCATGGCAGTGAGACGTGGGTCCTGAATACAGAAGGTCTGCACTGAATAAAAAGAAATGGAGCATACATGCTACACTGGATGTGTAAGATGTAAGAAACTGGACCTCATAAAGGAGATAACATAGGACCAAGCTGACTTACAATATGCCATATTACAAAAGACGAGTCCTCCCAACTAGCACTGCCCGCCAAAAAGTAAATGTAGTGAGTGACCAGAGGCTAAGGTGTTGGAAATTGAATGGAGATAATATAGAGTTTGAGAAGTGCTTGGTATTAGGAAGGGCATCCAGATATAGAAACTATGCCAAATATGAAATATATGAGCACGATTAGTTGATCCAGCCCGTCTGGTTTCAGATCATGACAACCTATCCAACCAATGCCAGTGTGGGGAGCAGATGTAAAATGATGATGATTGCTTGATTACTGCAGGGTTTATTTTAGAATTATATATTTCTCCATATATAAGTGTGTGTGTATTCAAACGTCCATAATTTCCCACTACACTCGTGTTACTTTATGACTACTGCTAAGCACATAATACACAACTAGTTTGATCATTCTGATTCTGAAGATGAAGCTGTGTTGGCCTCAAAATATTAATAAACCCATGGATTTAGATCTGTTATTTAAGCATAAAGAACTAACAAAGAAATACAAACAATCCTTAATGAATATAATTAAAGTAGAGAGCAGTTGTGTTTTCACCATAACATGTTTGGAAGAAAAGCTTTTCCATACTTATACAAATATCAATGAATATAGATTATCATCATTTAGCATCCATTTTATGATGATTATACATACACCATATATATCAATTTAGTTCTTTGTCCCAGATCATCTCTGATCTATGCAATGATATTAATATTAGAAATACCTTGTCCATAATCAGAGCCAGGCTTAAGCCAATTGCTTCAAATTGGACCCCGTGTCTAAGGAGACGGGGGGGGGTTAAAGTTATCTTCTCTTGGCTTATTAAATACACCACACATAGCAATATATATGTAACACCCAATCTCAAAACTCACCTCTCCACGTGGAACACAAAATTATTTTAGCTCTTTTTTTGCCAATACAAAATATTACTAGTTTCCTCAGATACTTATTTGATTCTCATTTTCTTTTTCTTTAATAATACTGTCCTCTATTCTGTTAGTTCTGGTAGTCATTGATATAACCTATACAAACAGTAATGTTTCTTTGTTTTCAATAGACACCAGTGAGCTACCAGTTCTTGAAACATTGTCTTTAGCCCTACCTGACAGCAATGCTGTTGATGAAACAGATAGCAAGAATACAACATTGTCAGTGGATGATGAAACAAACCAAACACAGACATCAGATGAGCATTGTTCCTGTATCTTCTGTGATTACACTGTTGACATTGCACAAGATAAGGACTCATTACTTCGTCACATGATCATCTCTCACAAACTCGTCATTGCCGATGTTAAATTAATTGCCAACTTAAAAAAGTAAGTTTCTTATTCTAGTCATTTCATTATCAAAATTATCACTACAGGTAGGGAATTGAGGAAGAATGATGGATTGGTAGAATAAGAGCAATGGGGATTGACAGAATTACAGCAATTTTTCAAAGGCATGTAGCGGCGAAATTATCAAATTATCTCTCATTAAACTCCTGGTTGAATGTTTACATAATAGACTCTCTTTCATGGAACTGCCACACCATAAGAAGTACTTCTCCCATGAATTAAAGTTCCAATTATTCAATCAACAAATCTACAGTGCAAATGGCTGAGTATTCCACAAACACTTGAACCCTTCTTGTAATCTTTAGGCAGGCTCAGTATGATGTAGTGTAACAGTGTGTGGCAGGGATTGCAAGTGAATGTTCATCCAACACTCTTCCACACAGTTACTTTGGTAAAACACACATGCCCATGGTTCTGTATAGTTGGATCAAACATAGAACCTTGTAATAATGGTTTCTGATTTAGGCATAAGGCCAACAATTTTGGGGGAGAGGAAAAGTTGATTAAATCGACCCCAGTGTATTACTGGTACTTTATTTTATCAACCTCAGTGCATTACTGGTGCTTTATTTTATCAACCCCGCAAGGATGAAAGGCGAAGTTACCCATGGCAGGATTTGAACTCAGACTGTAAAGGAATGTAACTCTATGCTGCAAAGCATGTTGTCGGATGCTCTACCAATACTGCCAATCAGCCGCCCTTACAGAATCTTGTAATAATATGCACACATCAGCAGTTACTAGCAATTGTTATGATGTATTTGAATTGTAGTGACGTAGTGACCTACATTCCGCGGGCTCACATACATTCTCTGTGCGTGATTTGGCTCAGCTCAGCCAATCAGCGCCAGTAGAAGAGGATGTATCCCTACGCATTCTGAGGGAGAAATAGCCCGCAAAGATTTGAGGACGCCACCACTTCCAGGCTTGACTATGCTAAGTAAACACTGCTTGTTCTTTTGCTCCGCCAGCGCAAACAATATGTAACGACAAAACATTCCTACGGAGCTGGCTAAACGCCTTCAGCCAGTCGACCGTCTTTTCTCTTGTAATCTTAATTGAATTATTTCATTTCTCTTGGTATGTCAGCTCAACCTCTGTTAATAAATAATGTAAAACCAAGCTAAAAGTCGTCGATATTCCTATTATATCTTTCTACCAAACCTGGTTACTCGTGGCAACCTTACCAACTTCTAAATACTTCTCCGCTAAATTGGAATTTACATCTTCCACTAAATCTGATGACAACACATCTTTCACCAAATTGGTGACAATATACCTCAACCAAATTGGTGACTTATATTCAACAAAGAGAAACACATTATTTTTCCTTTAGAATCATTGATAAACTTATAATGTTTCAACAATAGTAATAATATATCTAATGTAGTTGCCAAACTAGGAAAATAGAATACTATATTAATTATCTATAAATTATTCTCTTGACAGTTTTTTATTCTACCTAGCTTGCTATTCAGGCTGCTGTTATTTCTCGAATAAATTAGTAATGAGGCAGCAGCATATATTGAACAAATTATTGACCCTTCTTTTATATTCTAATTTGCACAATGTCTTGATCAGGGTCAGTGACTATGAAGTTGTATAGAAATTCATCTAACTCACCTCTGTCAAAAAACACTCTATCGCTGTGTAGGACAGGGTTGGGTGTCTCAATTACAGGTACAGTCCATCTGATGGGCTTCTACATAGTTATCATCTACCCAATTTCATTAACCACAAGTCTTATGTACCCCCAAAGCTATATCTAAAGACACTTGCTAAAGTGCCATACAGTGGGATTGAACTGCAAACTTATATTTGAAAAACAAATTTCTTAACCACATGGCCACCTACATACTTGCCACCTGTCTGGGTATCCTATTTCTAATTGGTAAACTGCAAAAAAATACAAACAGCATACTTCACATTGTCACAAGTTATACATAAACACCCTACACTAGGAAACAAAATACTGAAAATTAAAAATTACCTGGACATGCTAAGGACATGGTTTGTGTTTTATGTCTCTTACCATAGTGTGGGTTATAGTTTCTTGTGTGGATATCTGTATGTTTGATTGTAGAGTATTTAGTGGCAGACTATGGTGTGTACTAGGGAAGGATTAGTGAATTTGAGGTTGGAAATTAAGTCTATGGTAATCTGTGTAAATGTTTATTGTGTGTATGTTTAGTCAGATGAAGACCACCAACATCATTTTTTTTCCTGGTGAGAATCTTGGACATACAGACATACAGCAAGATATAGATGAGCATTCGTGTAATTATCCATGGTCCTCAACCTTCAACAATGAGGATGAGAATCTAGTCAACTATGTTTGGTGTGCTTGTGTGTTTGATATGTATGTGTGTGTATATATATATATATATATATATATATATATATATATAACAAAGGAATTGTGGTAAGGAACCAGATGGACCATAACGCACCAGAGTACTCAATACTTAGGGTAGTAGAGTGGGAAATAGGAAAAAGTATGACCCCGGCAGCAGGGCTCAAGCCGTTTCGACGGCTATTTCTGGACTCAGTCCAGAAATAGCCGTCGAAACAACTTGAGTTCTGCCGTCGGGGTCATACTTTTTCCTATATATATATATATATATCATCATCATCATCACCAATTAATGTTTATTTTCCATTCGTGCACGGATTAGATGGGCTGTTACATTATGAGGCCAAACATGTCAGGTGGCCACATCTTATTCATGCACTCCTTTTTATTGCCTTTGTTTTCTAAAGCTGGATGCCCTTCCTAATGCCAACCACTTTACAGGATGGACTGTGTGTATTTTAACATGTAAAAAATGAGAGCAAGCACCAGACTATATGTTGTTTGCTGGGGTTAGGGTGCATAGGTATGTGTGTGTGTATGCATAATATATATATATGTGTGTGCATCATGTAGTGGAATAATGATGTCAATGAGCTGGTCGTAGATGTATGCCATTATGTTCACACTTTATAAATATATAAACACTAATAAAACTGAATGTAACAGTGTATGAATTATAAACTACCATGGCTCTTCCATGATATAATTGTCTCTGTTTCAACACATAATCTCAGATTAAACCATTACCAAACAACTACTCACTCATCTCTCCTCTTCGTGCCACTTATATTTTGTGCTTGTTTCTGTCCCAGCTTCTCCACTAATCACTACACCCATTCCTTCCTCCTCAGAATATGGCCCCATGGAATTCACTCCTGCATTTTTTTTAATCATCAATTTGTAACAGTTCAAATCAATTTTTTTGTTAATGCTAACACCAAACAATTCCTCTACAAGAGTTTATAGAAATGTCCATATTTCCAGGTATATCCCTTATCTCCCACCTGGGCCTAAAAGACACGGAGTAGAAATTCCTCCTAAGCTTCACTCAACCACAAACATGCTGTAAACTTAATTTGATATCATCATCATCAACATCACCATTTTACATCCACTTTTGCATGCTTCCATAGGTTAGACAGCTCTGTTTCAGCACAGCATCCCTCTACTCATCACATTCCTTTGTCATCTCTGTGATATTCAGTAATTTGAGACCAGCTCTCACCACCTCACTTAGCAATCATCATCCATATGCTTCATAATCAATAATCTATATTGTGTATATATACATATGTGTGTATATATATATATATATGGGTGTGAGGTATAAACATACATAAACTTGCTATGAAATTTGAGTTGGGTTAAAATATAAATTAATGAGAGAATATAATCAGAAACTAGACAGTGAATTGTCAGAGTTGTTAAAATGTCATATAGAATGCTTTGCTGTATTTCTTCTGGTTTCCTGCGTTCTGAGTTAAAATCCCACCAAAGTTAACTTTGCCTTTCATCCTTTTGAGTTCAATAAAAGAAAGTGCTGGGGTTGATTCTTCCTCTGTATATCTTTCTTATTTCCTCTCTCTATTCTCTTGACCTGGAGAGGGAATGGGCTCCACCAGGAGTTTAGGGTCCATACATGCATATATACCAACTTAATGCCAGGTAGAGTTGACCTGTTGTGAGTGAAGTGTCTAGGTCACTGACTCCACACTGTACTGTGGTAACATACAAACCATCAACCTTGCACCTGGTTGTCAACTACTCTATTGACATGGTCATTATTAATTCAGATAATTCATCTTTTGTAGATATATTCTTTACTGGAAGAAACGTATGAGAGGCCACCCTATCACAGACTTCTGTTCTACTATTGTACTAAATAGCAGGGAATCAGATATTGGTAAGTAAATGTTCTATTAATGGGTTTTTTTAAACCCTTTTGACACCAAACTACCTGAAACCACCCCAGGTTATATAGTACAAAACTATTTATTTTAAAGTTTTATATTCAACAAAAAAGCATTCCATCATAATTTTATGTAAGAACTTTTGTTATGTTCCAAATACCCGTTTAATCATGTGAAAGTTACTAAATATTACTAAATCCTTCTAAATTCTTGATAATTTTCAAAATGATTTTAAAACCCCAGGCAGTGTCTTTCATTATAAATATAGTAGTGAAAGGGTTAATGTCTTTCCTTTAACTGAGTGATCTAATGGGACAGTGTCTTATTCCTCTCCTGTATTTACCTTCATTCAGACTGGCTTGCTTTCATCTTGAAACATTCCTCCTATTTAGATACAACTTTTTTCTTGATCTTTCAAATAGCCAAAGTTTAGCTGTGTATCCTTCTCAATATATGACTCACTTCCAACTGGATGAAACTACTTATTGTGATCTGATTTGGATAAGAGTAACTGGCTGATATCATTGAGCAGCAGGTGATATAGCAATAGCCTAAACATGTTTGAGAATCACTCATTTTGATAACATTAACCATTTGATAGCATTAACTGTTTGATAACATTAACTGTTTGATAATAATAACTATTTGATAATATTAACTATAATCGTAATAAGTGGTTTCCAATGTTAATACATTAGTAAGTGGTTTTTTACTGTATTTTCTTTTTAATATAATAAAAATAATTTGATGACATATAACAAGAGTTAACTTGTGGCCTGAACAGGATTAGAACTACTTAACTATTAATGTTCTGTACTACATAAAAACACATTAGAAAAACATTGTTGAACAGTATGAAAGAACATTATGACTGTATCACATTAAAAATTAAAGAGTTTATTTTAGTTTACTACAAATTTTCACAATGATCTGTCCACTAGTAAAGATACTACAAACATTTGAATTAATAAACCCACTTTTAAATATTTTCTGCTAAATCATTGCAGGATGTTAAGAGTTAATGATAAGAAGTGATATTGTTATAGCAACCCTGAAAGGCCAAGCTAAACTTGGTAACATTTGAATTCACAAGCAGGATACAGCAAACTAGGGTAGCTCTCACTTCTATACAAACCTCACTTTTCCTTTATCCATTATCCTCCTCTTATTGATGTCTCTCTTTTATTGTAGGAAAACGAGAAGATTACTATTTACTCTCTGATGTCTTCCCAGAAGATAAATATTTGCGCCACTATTTACAAAAGAAAAGACTTGTGAGTAGACATTCGTTACTGACTCTTAGTAACACCTTTTAACTTCCTTACACTTGAAATATTTTTATGTTTGTGTTTATAAAACTAAACTGCAGCACTACCAAAGGTTGTGATGAAAAGATTGAGAGTTTTCTATAACAGTAGTATAGTTTTAACAGCCATTTCTCCATATATGCATGGGTTGGACAGGTCTACTGTATAATATATTGTCACTACTCCTGTGTCACTTCATCAAAAAGGAAAGGAGTTAATACTTCCTGCCAGTCACAACTGGCAGAAGGAGCTGAATTATATACTATAGCATCCTCTCCAACTCTTTAATAATTCTTCCAATACACTGCTCCTTATAAACCACAAAAGGATAAAAGGTAAAGTTAACTCCGGCAGGATTTTATCTCAGAGTTTAGTGGACCAGAACAGATTCGGCCACTTCACTTCATATACAATGGTAGTACTGATGATAGTTATCACCACCGTGGTTATCATAGTAATTTCGATGATGTAATATTCAACATTATAATCTATGATGTTATTACGCCATAAAAATTATTATCATAACCATGGTGATGATAACCATCATCATTAACAAAATTACACAGCTTTGATAAGCTCCACCATTACCAATATTTTTAATACCAGCCTCATACATCATCATCATCATCATCATCATAACAATATACATCATCATCATCATCATCATAACAATCATCTCATCATCTTTATAGGTTGTTGTTTACTATATTATTTTGTTAACAGTCAACATATTCTAAGATCTCTCAACACTTCTTTTTCACCGAAGACAATGAAAGGTCATTTGTTACTGCAGCTGAACTAGAGTGGACGTCTGCTATTATATATATATATATATATATATATATATATATATATAAAACACTCTCACTCACCCATCTGTCCAGTCAGCCATCAACACAATATTAAATGTCAAGCAGATGGATGCTTGTATACAGTGTATATGGCTGTCTCAGTTTACTGATAGAAAAGGCTATAAGTGATAGTAGCGGAGGTTCATTTAGAGGTGGTTGACAAACACTGAGTGGGTAACAGTGGCATTGATCTCATATTGGAAATATCATCATCACAACTGTCATCATCATCATCACCACTTGTGTCAATACTGTCATAACCATTATTATCATCACTAACACTTTCATTGCCACTGTAGTTGTTGTCATCATCATCATCATCGCCAGTAGACATTACCATCATCATCATTTAATATCAAGGTTTGTGTCCGTTCTGTTATATTTAATATAATGTCATTAAATATTTATCTGATGTACAACACTACTTGAGATGTAAGGAGAATGTTCTGGTTAACATTTTCTTATTCAGTCTTTGGCTTCAAGTTATCATTTTTATTCTTTATCAACTTACAAGATTATTGTTGTTGTTAATATTATTATAATCAGCCCTCCCATACATCTCTCATGAGGACAGGCTGTAGCATATGTTCAGTGAAGCCTCCAGCCTACATTGTAAAGTGGTCATGATGGCAACATGGTTAAAAGGCGCCCAGTCCACACTGTAAAGTGGTCGTGTAAGGTGTCATGACAAAAACCTCCCAGCCCACACTGTGAAGTGGTCGTGTAGGTGTCACAACAAAAAACACCCAGCCCACATTGTAAAGTGGTTGGTGTTAGGAAGGGCATCCAGCTGTAGAAACTAAGCCAGAAACAGTTCTGTATGAGCAAGACACAGTCACCTGACTTGACTTGCCTCAAACAGGACAACCTGTCTAACCCATGCTACCGTGGAAAAAATGAACGTTAAACGGTGATGATGATGATCATCCGCATTATTATAGCAAGTTTGTTATCTTTGTATTTAAATTGTTTGTTTTGTTTTTAATGACTTACATGATGTAGCCAGTGCCTATGACCATTCATCATCCATTTACATCACATGTTCAAGCCAGAACCCTACATTTCATTCCTCTTATAGCCAGCTTTTCTCTCAGTTCATCCATACTCTGTCGTTCATACACATTAACATTACATATCAAACAGAACTCACCTCATTTCTCTCCAGCCTCTGTTTATCCTCTACATTTACATTACAATAACATTATCCCCCCATGGAGATTACAACTTTAAGGTCACTGATCTAAATTTAGTTATTCAGTCAAATGTTTTAATGGCTCTTCACGTATTTCCACTGCAAAAGCTGGTGTTAGATTTAATTTCTCACTCTGCCTTTCTTTCTATAACATTTTACACGTTTTTATTGTATGTAAACTTCCCCCTTTGTATTTGTCCCCTTCTTTTGTGCCCCTGTGGCTAATAAAGAAATATATCTATCATCATACATCCATCTTCTCTGCTAGCAAGGGTTCGACAGTCAGTATTCAAACAGAGCTTTTCTGACTTCAAGGTCATTTTATCATGGCACCAACACTAGAGAAGGTGTCTTGTCTTTGACACAGCTGAAGAGTCTTATCTGTAGCTATTTATTTATTTGGTTGTTTGTTTATTTTAGGAAACTGCTTTAGAAGTGCAACAGAGAGAAAGATCAGATCAAATCTTCTCCAGAGATTGTCTCTTCTGCAAGGAGCATTTCTTGGGGAATAGGTAAGATAACTACATTCTGTACATTAGGAGAATATTGAAAAGCTGTCTGTATACACCTAGATAATAAAAAATATGACTCTTTAAATATATATATATATATATATATATATATATATATATATATATGGGTGGGCTGAAAAGTTCATAGGCTGACTATGAAGGACTGATGCTAGAGCTGTGTAATCTTGCATGCATTAATTTCAACCCTTCTTATTAATAACTATATTGTTTCTTTCCAGGGACTATGTTGAAAAATAAACCTCATTTGGTCATTCCATGAGAGTATCTTAGCCAGGCTATGATTTTTTCAGCCTACTCTCATCTCTCTCTCTCTCTATATATATATATATATATATATAGAGAGAGAGAGAGAGAGAGAGAGAGAGAGAGAGACTAAGATAATTTTAACCCTGCCTGAAACTGTTCTGGATTTATGATACAAAACTGTTCATTTTAAAATGTTCATATTTATATTAAAAGCTTCAACCTAATTTTGTTTCAGCAATTTTTGTTAATTAATGTTTCAAACATCAGATTACTAATGAAAAAGTTAGTTATTTTATCAAATTCTTTCAATGTTTCGATTATTTTTTTTATAAATGAAACATAGGCAGTTCATTTTATTATAAATCTGGTAATGAAAGGGTTAAGGAGTCTCAGAATAATGATGGTTCTGTTTCTGACCACATACCTTCAATAACCATCTGAAACAACCTACATGTAAAAGCCAAGTTAAAGTCATCATACTTAATATAGCAAAGGAAAAAATATCTAATTAATTAAAAATCTCCATGTGGTGAAAAGAAGAAAACATTAGCTTAACTAATGTTATTTTTGATAATATCTCAGCCATTATAGACAAAAAGCTCGATATGTTACTGCACTGTGATGAGGAAAGTCGCTGCACTGTATGTAATGGGTAATATTGTTTAGGGGTATATAACTGCTGTGATTACTTCAGTAAATAGCTTCTCTCCTCTCTCTCTCTCTCTCTCTCCACACACACATTTCAATAGTCTTTTTCTCCTCCTCTTTATCTTGTAATGTTTTTTTGTCTTTTTGCTATTATTGTTTTTTAAAGTTTGTAATATTGATTATTTTTCAATACTTTTTCTTCTCATATCCTCCTCAGGTCTGAATTATTCAACCATATGGCATTTGATCATGGTTTCAATGTTGGTCAACCAGACAACCTCGGTGAGGCTCTTTCTTATGTCACCCATTGCTCTTTTCAGCTTATTACAACGCAGTTACTCTCAAGCAGATTTCTCTCTCTTATTTGTTTTACAGCTGGATGCCCTTTAGTAATGGCAATGGATGAGAAAATCAGTAGAGCATCAGACAAAATGTCTTGTGTTATTGGGTTATGACTCTTTTGATTTCAAATCCTGCTGGTTTCATCTTTGCCTTTCATCCCTCCAAGCTCAATAAAATGATTAACCGTTAATTACTGGGGTTAATTTAATTGGCTGTTCCATCCCTAAAACTTTGTAGTTTGTGCCTATGCTAAAAATAATTTTATATTAACATTATTTATATATTTTCTATATCCTCCAAATGTCTTTCAATGTATATTTACTATAGTTAATATTTGGTTCAATTGATTTCCTTTGCAGTGTTTGTCTCAGAGTTTTTAGACAAATTGCAGCAAAAATTAGACAAGTAAGTAACAATAACTTCATCGGATAGAGAAAGAGAGAGAAAGAGAAAGTAATGTCTGTTTTTTAACTGTCTTCTCTGCATGTTTCTATTTCAAATATATTTACTAACAACCTGCTCTGTATACGCACTTGCTCTGTATATGTAATATATATAATATGGGTCCTTCACTTATAGTGAAACATACTCTTATTTGAGCATGTCCGGGTGTTATTGTTACATTTGAATGGTCAATATACTTTAATATATTATTTTTATTGATTTATATTCACTATTCCTTCCGTAAGTAATATGTTCGTCACTCTGATGGTTTTTGATTGAACACATATCTCTATATGTTGATTTAGAGAGCTCCCTAAATTATAGGGGATTAACTCTGTTAATTAATTTTATATATATATATATATATATATATATACACATATGCATTGAATTAGTAATTTTGCCATTTTCTTTTCCTGCGGAAAATACACCGAAGTTACTAATTCAGTTGAATTTTCAAATTCCACCACCGTTTTCTAATCACATGATTGATATATATTTATTTATATTCATCATGATGTATATATATATATATATACACACACACATATATAGAGAGAGAGAAAGAGAGTGAGAAACAGAGGGTTGAGAGGACTTTTCAGTTAGGTAAAGACATGACAACCTCCCTAGTACTGGTGCCATAATAAAATGCACTTGGTAGAACATGGGAACATATGTAAATGAGATGAAAGGCCCCTAGCCCGTCTAAGCACTTGATGGAGTGCAGGAACCTATATAAATGATATGGAGAGCTCTTCAGCCCAAGAGGATGTGTATATTCTATTGGAGTACTTACTCAGTTTGTCTTCCTGTCTGTTAATATATTTGTCTTTGTTTAATTTACTTTGAGTTCTCTTGATTCTAAAGTTTGCTTCCACATTTAGTATTTGTCCTCTGACATTTCAGTGTTTTTATATTTCTAAGTTGGTACTTTATCTTCCTTACAATAGCACTGCCTAAGTATTACTATGGCATTTCAATACTGACATTACAATTATTGTAGTCCTCTAGTACCAATATATATTTTCATATAGTGCATGTCAACACTACAATTCTGTGGCTTTGTTCTAATGTAAAATATCCTTGTTATTAACATCAACTACTAGTGTATTCTAACAATGTTCACCAGAACACTAATGGTCATAAACTTCTTACCCAATAGTCTGCAGTGCCTCTATTGTGAAAAGACTTTCCGTGATCGTCCAACTCTCAAGGAACACATGCGGAAAAAGCAACACAAAAGAATCAAATCAAACAACACAGTTTATGATAAATATTATATTATCAACTACCTGGTAAGTGTGACCTCAGTCCCCCTTTCTTTCACAGTAAAGATTTTACCTCACATAATTATATCGCATCGTATCAAATCTATAAGATTTTGATATTATTTATTTTGAGAACAATACCTTAATGTAGGTATGAGCAGTCAGTTATGGCCGGTTTTAACAGAAAGAGGTGAGTGAATTCTGGCTAGTTTAAATACTGAAGGGTTAATAAACTTTACCCTTTCCCAGATTCTCTGGCTCTGTGCCTAAATTAGAAATCAATAACTTCACTCTCAAATGGTATTTACCTGGTTGTAAATAACTGCCAAAGGAAGATACAGTTCACTACTTTAAGCAGAGGTAGTATTACGTAACAGTCAAACATTTCATTAACTGCTAACTATAGCATGCAGTAGGATAGTCTTTCTCTAGATGCCCAACAATGAAGTAGTTGTTATCAAGGTTCATATTAAGATCCTCTTCAAAGTATGTTCTCATTTTTTATATATTGTTTCCTCTTGACTTAAACAACCTTGTTATATCTATCTGTAGGAAATTGGAAAGAACTGGGAAAACATTGAATCAAATGAAGAATTGTCTACAGATTTTGACAGTGAAGAGTAAGTAAATTTATGATTATTTTAATATATATATAATTATTTTAGGGTTTGAACTCAGAGCACAGCCAGCCAGTGAATACCACTAAATATTATATCTGATGTTCTGACAAATCTACAAATATGACATCTATAGTCTTTAAAAAAAAACCAGATGGTCATAGCTCGAATGCCTTTAATATATATCTGCTTAGTCAGGGTCAACAACACCAACAACGAAAAATTATAATTATTCAGTGTCCATCGTCTTGTTTACAGCAGTAAACTGTACCTACCACATGCAATCTATTTACAGCTAAGTGGAATGATCTAACACTGTTATAGATTATCAATTATTTCATTACTAAGATAGTAACTTAATGTAAGGTTCTTATATAAAATTATGTTGGAAGATTTTGATATAAATTGAAAACCTTTAAAATGGGTGGTTTTATTTCCTAGAACCTGAGCTGGTTTGGGCTGGGCTAGTAACTAGAGGGTTAAGTAGATTGTTTGATGTTTCCCTGGCTTCTTATCATGCATATTTTTCCCAGATTTTTCAAAAAACATGATATTTTATGTTTCTGCATTTCCTATTCTGAAATAAATAAATAAGAGACGATAGACAGACAGACAGATTACCACTATCATTTTATATCTACTTTTCCCTTCTGGTCTGAGTTGAATTTGTCAGGAGACCACATATGATTTCTATTATGTTAGAAATCAGTCAAAATACTTAACAGTATTTACAACACTTCAAATTCCTCTAAAATTGACTGCCTTTCATCTTTCCCCAAAATATTTCTGACCTTGTGCTTTTATTAGAAATCATCATTGTTGTTGGGGATCATCTTTCACAGAATTCTACTTAGATAATATTGTCTGCCAGGATTACTGGATGTCCCACCCTTGCAAGCAGGGAAAAGTGGACGTAAAATGATGATGATTATTATTATTTCTCTACTAGAAACTGGGATGGTTGGCATGATGAGACTGGTTCAACTGCAATTTGTCTCTTCTGTGATTTCTCTTCAGCAGATGCAGATATATTGCTCAAACATATGAAGGTAAACTCTCTTATATATTTAACATTATTAACATTGATACTTTTTGGTTTACTATGTCATATGATATGATGTCATGTCATATTGTTGTTATGTCAGTAAGATGTCATATGATGTGTTATGTCAATGTCATATTATGGTATGGTATGTCATGTCAATGTCATATTATGGTATGGTATGTCAATGTCATATTATAGTGTATCATGTCAATGTCATATTATGGTGTGT
Source organism: Eledone cirrhosa (assembly GCA_964016885.1). Lineage (NCBI taxonomy): Eukaryota > Metazoa > Mollusca > Cephalopoda > Octopoda > Eledonidae > Eledone > Eledone cirrhosa. Next base: position 11,919,023 of record OZ024746.1, on the reverse strand, counting down.
TATGTCAATAAGATGTCATATTATGATGTGTTATGTCACTACAATGTCATATTATGGTTTGTTATGTCAATAAGATGTCATATTATGGACCAAAAAGCTAATGCTTTCAATCCTCCAACACTACAATTGCGTTATATTCATGGTGCATACTGTCGCCTCTCTTATTCATAATCTTCATAAACAAGTTTGAGATGTGCAGCTGGGTTCAAAGTGGTATCAAGACTGAAGGGTGTAGGATCAGTTGGCTGGATTTTGCAGACATGGTACTACTTAACTCATTGGAAAGTGATCTCCGACATGCACTTGATAGGTTTGCTGCCAAGTGTTGCATGGCAGAAATGAAAATCAGTGCTGCAAAGACTGAGACACATGATCTCTCAAAGTACTGAAGCAGGTGGAGAAGTTCAAGTATCTTGGGATTGTTTTCACAAGTGATGCAGGAGCTGGTGCAGTAATGTCCCAGTTTCAGCATTTGGTCATCAGAAGGGAGGTCATTTCATTTTGGCATGGATTCTATGATTGGATGCCCTTCCTAATGCCAACCACTTTACATCATGGGCTGGGTGTATTTTTTTACACTAGCAATACCATAGTACAGCATAGACTGCAGCACTACCATTTTACAGCACACTCAGTGCATATATTAAAACAAAATATATTTATGCTGTTTCATTAGTATTTCATTGGACAAATTTCCTATCTTAAAGGACTTTGTTTTTGGTTTTTTTTATAGGATACACATGGTTTAGATCTTAATGCAGTAAAGAAGGACCACAATTTAGATTTTTACCAACAAGTAAAATTAATCAACTATATCCGACGACAAGTAAGCATGAACGTATCTTAAACAAAAAAATCTGAGGCAATTTCAGCTTGTGAAAATAAATTATAAAATATTCTATTAGATCCCGGTAGCTAAGAATAATCAAATTTATAGTTTTTTATATATATTTATGCATGTGTGTATATATATTTTTGCTAACACATGCATCTGCACCTGTAAGCACATACTTATGTATGATAAAAGTTAGTCCACCTTTAGTCCTTATTCCGAAAATAATTACTATTATTATTACCATTATTGTTATGATTCTTATTATTACTAATACGTTCAGTATCTTTTTTCAATTATATTACTTCTATTAATATCATTTTCCATATATGGTAGCTGGAAAATATTTTGCTATTCTAAAAAGAAAATTAGTCCCCTGATATTTTTATAGCAAGAATTTGTTCTTCCTGCTTCACTTAATGACGTAATTCTCCTTGCATATATTTCACCATATCTCAAGAGAACGTCTTCATGAGTCAGTTATGTCTTTCTATTTTCCAAAGGCAATATTTTGTCGTAATATTTACTTCTGCATCTACAGATTGATATTTCTGTTTCAGAAGATACCGTTTTAGGTTGAAAGCAGAAATTGTTTGCTTAAACTTTTAATCTGCACTAATATACTAAATATTTACTCTACAGGTTTATATATATAACCCTTATCAAGTCCTCTTTAGATTTTGGTCTTTGTATTTATTATCTACTATATAAATTGGAAGTGGTCGGACGATGTATATTTAAGTGTAGTCGGATAAACGTCGAAACGGCTTGGTGGAATGCAGCGAAAATTTACAGTTATGCAGAATGACCCGAGGAGGCGTTGGGTCAACTTTTAGGGTACAAGCTTCCATGGTTACGGAGAAAATCGATGAAACAGGAATTTCCCATTCAAATTGAACTGAGTAATCTGAACGCAGAAGTAAATATTCCGAGAAACGTTCCAACCGAAGGAAAACAGGAAGACGATATTTTGGTTCGTGAAGACGTTCCCTGGCAATGAACGGGAAAAAAAGCGAGGATAATACGTCGTTATGTGGAGCGACAAAGACAAGACCAAGTTTATGGTATAAACAGAGTCGTTAGACTAATATTGAAGTATTGACATAAATGGTATACACAACTATTTAATACCCGAGCAATGCCGGGTACCTCTGCTAGTTACTACTAATATATATTATATACCCACACACAAATACAATTTAACCCTTTCATCACTATATTTCTAATGAACAATACTGCCTATAATTAAGAATTTGAAGGATTTTGTAATATAAACTTTATCATTAAGCTGTTGTTTCGAACTTAACTAATGTTGGAAGGTTTTTAAATAATATACACTTTAAAACTGTTTTATATCATAGAATCATACTTTTTCCCTGGCAGGTACATTTGCTGAAGTGCATCAGATGTGATAAACAGTTTGAAACTAAAGATTCTTTAATGCTACATATGCATTCAACTGGACACAGTAAAGAGATACCCAAGTCAAACATGTGGATGCAGCCACAGTAAGTATTTGTGACTAAAAAGTCTAAATTTCTGTATATGAATTACTGAGAATATATTCAATACTCCTGTTGGTTGTTAGTGTTACAACTGACTAGTCTTATCTCCAATTCCAGGTGACACACTATATATCCCTGTGTTGTAAGAAGCAACTAAAACGGTTGGTTTCAGGAAGGGTATCCACCTGTAAAACGTTTCCTTCAAAAGTCCTGTCCAACCCATGCTAACATCAAAAAGTTGAAGTAAAAACAATAATGTTCAGTCAAATTTATAGCTATTTGCTCAGTCTTATTATACTTAGCCTTGTTGACATATTACTTTGATAAACATTTTTCCCTTGTATGAGTTTTTTTTATTAGTTCCATAAATACATCAACATCCTTTAGTTTGAATATTAAGAATGTGGTGTGTTTAGACTAACATCTAACAGGTTTATGGTTTTTGTCTTGTTACTAACAGCATGTTATTCTGTAAAGCAGCAAAAACTGGCAGAATCATTCAGGAATCTGATAAAATACCTTGAAGTATTTGTTCCAGCTCTGTGATCAACTTCAAAAGGATGACAGGCAAAGTACTAGTCCAATACCAAGGTCAACCCTTCTCTCTCTGGATTGTACCCGAGCTTCAACCTCAGAATTAAATTTAAAATAGTGTGGAATATTCAACTGCTTGATCCTATATCCTATTTCAATTATTTAATGAAGATTTTTCAAAATTAGTTTGTTTTCTTTCATAGAACCAAAAGTGATTTGGGGCAGGTTGGTACCAAAACGGTTAAATATTAATTTCAGTAGAAATTCATTTTGCCAAACAACTGAAAGCTTATTGTCAAGACCCATGGAAAAATCTACCGACTATTATTCTGTAGCCTTGGCAAGGAACTTCAAAAAGGCCCAATCCACCTAGTTGTAAATAGATAGTAGTTCTCTCTTATAAGCAATAGCATCTTTTCATGGGCTCACAATACTGGGTTCAATAAAATAATTTATTTTGTAATTTCTTTATTTTCACAGGTATTACTTTCCAACTTATGAAAATGACAATTTGCTCTGTCAGTTAATGGACAACATTCTGCCTGAGGGTAACAACTTATTGTTGGAAGACTGTGATTTCATACCAGAAAACCTCTTGCCAGAATGTGTACTAAAGGAAATCACCTCCATTGAGTGACAGACACACATTTACAAATAATGAAACAAATACTTTTTAAAAATTTGGTTTTTATTTGTCACAATCCAACTCAGCACCTCACCTTTATTTATAATATTGGTTTGAAAAATTGCTTTTGAACTGAGGAAATATTTCTGACATAGAAAATACTGCTGCAGTTGTTAATGGTCAACAACCGAGGACCAGAGAAAGGCAGTGTATATTGTACCTAAGGCAGCAGATGAAGTCCATGAGCTTCATTTCTTATATTCTGCTACATTAGCACCGAATGCTGTCTAGGGGTGAAGGCTTCAGTCGGCTAAATCATTGACTGTGGCAATGTTTGTTCCAAGAAATATTAATTGATGCAGCAATAAATTTACACTCGTTTTTTATTCTCTTTTCTGCTTTGGTTTTTGTTGTTTGGTTCTTTAAACCTCACTTCTCTCCATTTTAGCTTTACGTAATCTTTCATTGTGGCCAATAAATAATAAATTACTGACTGAACACCCAACTCTATTATTATATGATCCTGTTACAACAGGATCATAAAAAGATAGTTTCTTTTAAGTAGAACTTGGCTGGACAACACAGGTTAAGTTTTTTAAGACAACTTGTAGAATGGTTTCACCATTCAGTTTTTTTTTTTAAATCTGGTCATGAAGTTTGAGAGTTGGAATGAACTCCAAATCAATATAAATGACGAGATTTCTTTGAAAAACAGAGGAAATGGATTCAAAAATATTCATTTCTCTTTATATATATATAATGAAATGCTGTTGTCTTTATATTTCCTTAACTTGTCCCAAGTATGCCTTGTTTCTACTAAAGGTGTTCAACTGAAGCCGCTCATGGATGTGGTTGCTATGACATTCTCAAGGCAGTTATGTGTTTTGTTTAAAATGATATGTTAAAGATCATCTCTCTTGGACAAAAACAGTATCTTGAGGGAAAAGACCAGCATCTTTTAGAGAAAGATTTTTGTCTAAAGTTGATAATTTCCTGCGAGGAAAATTAGTAATCAGTTCATACTTTTCACTTGAATATCCTTTTTCTCGTATGTATTCTTCAAGAGCCTGTACAAAAATATAAATAAAGAAATATAAATAAACATCTTCATAAAACTGAAAGAAATCACTTCCCTACAAAATTTATTACAAGTTATAACAATATTTTGTGTTTGCAGATGACACAAAAAAAAAAAAAAAAAAAAAAATCACCAGAAATGCAGTTAGGCAACTAAACCAAATAAAAACAAAGTGTTAAACATACACAAGGGAGATAGAAGATAGTAATAGGGAAGAAGAATAATGGCAGTATGGAATTGTCTCAGAAAGTACTGGAATATATTTTGCAACAAAAATGACCCTTATGAGAAAATAAAAGTGTTCAACCAATGTAATCTGCTGGCAGTAATATAAGATAAACCAAAGAATGTAATTATGCCATGAAGAGGAGACAGATAGAATATTTAGGTAAAACAAAAGGACAATAAGTGAACAGAAAGAACCACTCTGTGAAATCCAGTATTGGGACAGAGGGGGAAGATAGACGGAGGACATAAAATAATACATGAAGGTACAAGACCAGTTTGGAAGGGGCTTCAAAAATATATCCAGCAGTATCCTAAAGAGGTACTATTTAAAATATATGATTTACCAAGAAATAGGCCTTTTCCTTGTAATCTTCAAGAGGCAGATAAAAGCTAAGTGTACAAGTACATTCATTCTATATAGAATACAACAGCCTATTGGGGCAACGATCCCCACAAGATTAGATATATTAAGAACAAAAAACAAATTACTATTTATAAGGCTTGTATATTATGTTCATTCAAACAAAATACACCAATAAGAGATTAGGATTTAAAGGATTCACTTACCAACATTGGTGATGTGCAAGGAAGTGATAATTGTTGTTTATTGCCATCTGGAAATCTAATCATCAAATTTGTGACAGGATCTAAAAGAAAACGGAAACTTTCTATTAAAACATAATAAAGTAACATATATTTAAAACAAGTTGATACAAGTTGGATAGTTCTAAGATCAGCATCTCTCCATATTTCTGTGTAATACAACATACTACACCCTTGAATTATAAAATTATCCTTTTGTCTACATCTACTAGATATTTCTGAACAATGCACAGAATTCCACACATTTCCTCAATACAACCATTTACATTTTGTCCATTAACTGTCTCTAAGCCCAGCCACTTCTTCAATTCATACTGTATCTTTCTTACAAGTTAATATTATTCATGAAACAGGACATATCTTCTTTAACTACTACAATTCTTATCAAGCCAAATATAGTTATACAGAAAGATTATTTAATTTTACAAATTCCTTTATTTTGATACCTACACTAAAAATATTGTAGGCTACTTTTAGCTCATTATTTTTTAGGCTGCTTAGCTATGAAAAAGTTGATCCACGGAAAGTAGGAATTATTCCATGGACATATTGCCTTTGAATTGAACACGCTCCTTATCCATTGCAATACTTTTAACCTACATAAGGCTATAAGTTTAAAGAAAGAAAATTCTTCGAAATGACAATGTTCTATGCTAGCTGAATAAGACAATTAACCAAGTGAATATATTATACATTGAGTTTAATTCCACTGGAGTTGTTTCACTGTAATTTATGTGTATTTATTAATGGAGTATGCTTAATTTTGTTTCAATTCACCTAGAAGTCAAGAACAGAATGTTGTTTGCAATAAATTAGTATTCCTATACTATAAAACGAAAGCTCTTTAAAGCCCAAGCAATGTAAGGAGACATTAGGAGTGAAATTGAGTTAGACAAATGTAGATAGAGTAACTAATTCCAACCAAAAGGCACACATTTTCTGGTTGGAATACATTACTTAGCTGAATTAAGCTGATATATTTGACCTGGCTAGATAAACATTTTCATGTTTTAACTGAAACAAATGAAATAAAACTTTATATTACCATCTTTAGAACCAAGATACGTCTTCCAACTGGGTTTGATATCTTCTTTAACTGGAACTGTAGTAGCTGTAGACTGTTTACTTGAACATGGTAATTCAGTGGTTTGTGAAGATGGGAATATGGAAGATTTCAATGAAGTTAAACTCTTATAAATTGTTGCACTAGAGCTTGAAGATTGAGTATATGACATGCGCTTGGATTTGTTTTTAGATTCTGACATTTTTTCTAATTTAGAAAGTAAGTTTGAACTGCCATGTGGCTTTTTTTCTGAGGTTTTAATCCGTTTTACTGGAGAGGGTACACTTTCATCTTCTGAGCCAGTAAATGTTTCCAAGTCAATATCATACTCCGATTCAGAACCATCAGATCCAGAAGAACGTGCGTCTTGTTCAAGAGATGCTCTGATTGCTGCTTGTAGTTGAGCATCTTCACTTGCATCCACAATACTCATTTCCTAGTTGCAATAACAGAAAAAAATGTTGCAATTAAATTGTTAAACACAAATGAAATTAGATCAGCTGCTAACAAATTACTCAGCATTTTTATTCGATCAGTTAGCTATAATCTACATCGTTATATTTAAGACAATAGAATTTCTAATGTTGATTAATCCACATAAATTTTATTTGTTGGGGTGCCATATTTAAACCGCAACTATAATCAGTGACTAGGTTATCTCCCCTACTAGTAAGATATCTATGTAAAAAAGGTAATGAAAAGGTCTGTTGAAGTTAGAATGATTGAATTCTGTGATTTCCTATAGCAAAGTTGGGGGAATTTTTAGGGTAAAATGTGGATGAATTCATGAAAGTCAAAGTGAACAGAACAATATATGTTGATCTAAACCCATCAATAATTTAGTGGTCTATGTTGAGTGTGATAGATTTTATTAAACTTTTCTTTTACAGTTGGAAACTCTTTTTACTATTGAAGTCATTTAGTTATGGAAAGTATTTGTAGTTACAGGACAGGCAATCCAAGCTACAAATATTGGACATTTCTTGGTTAGACTTTCATATTTTTTCACTCAATGTTTTGTTTTTATCTAACTGGTTGTTTATTACCAATATAGAAGATCATTGTCTTCTAAAATTCCAGTGACTATATTTGATACAGACATATATATACTGTCATTATCTTAGTAGGGTATTAATTTACAGTATTTTTAATACTAAATCCTGAATTTGATTATGTGTGTATATCATCAGGTGTTACATTCCACTTCTCCTGGGTTGGACAAGGCTTTTTCTTAAGACAATATACTATTGCCCTTCCTGACACCAACTCTTATTTAAAATTAAGGAACTGATATATTTGTACATCAAACTGCTAGGCTGTAGGATATGTGGTTTATGCAGATCATAGACAAATGTCATTATCTACATATGCAGTGTGAAATTTAATGCGAACATGAATTACAAATCCAGGATCTTTTTTCGGTTATATTTTTTGAGGTAATTACACTGGAGCAAGTTTAAGAACTTCATTTTAAAATTTGTTGATATGTCTATATGTCAGTATTGTAAATAAAACAATTAACTATTTATTTATTTCATAGTAAGTGTATGTATGCTAAGAAAACAGATGCAATTATTATCTCACAAGCTATAAATACACAAAGAAACTCCTAGCTACATTGTCTATAGGAGGATTTAGTTTACATGGTAGTCTAGCTGGATCTTATTATTATTAGGGTGGTGGATTGGCAGTATCAGTAGAGCTTTGGACAAAATACTTTTCAGTATATAGTTATGGCCCTTTACGTTCTGAGTTCAAATACCACTGAGGTTGGCTTTGCCTTCCATACTTACAGGGTCAATAAAATAAAGTACAAGTAATGCACTGGAGTCGATTTAATCGATTTTCCCCTCCCCCAAATTACTGGCCTTGTGTCTAAATCAGAAAGATTATTATTATTATTATTATAAAGTAGCATTCTAAACTTACCTGTTTTGAACTCTTACGAGGGGGGCTGATACTGCCATCTAAGGATGGGTGGAGGGACAAAAATTCAGCCGCTATGAAACAAAAGAATATCTTTAGTCACAGTAGTTTTATACTACAATTATTGCAACAATTTAAAATTAACTAGAATGAAATGACCACCACAACAGAATAATTCAAAAAATCTAATTGTAGATCTCCTTTGTTGATGACAGCATGAATACAGATGCAATAGTGTGGAGGCTTGATATTATCTTGCTGGGTTCCTGCTTCAACATTCAATCAAATTGCAATTAAGTTTGCCATTCATTGTCAAAGTGAGAAAGTTACCATTTTACGGCTGATTTCCAAGTCGATTCTTATTTGGAGTTACTACTCTGCTAGACAGGGCAAGCTTTCCTAACACCAACTACTTTATAGGGCATACTGTGTGAATTTTATTATGGCACCAATACTCATGAGTTTATATTGCATCATATAAGGCTAAAAAGTACCAACTACAACACCATAATTTTTAAATTTCAAACTTAGAGAACAGACAAAGCATGATAAATAACTGAATGCAAGATTAGTAAATAGTGAATTACAAATAGAATTTGGAATTTATATCCCTTTCCTATGATAGCTTTGTAAAGAAAGAAATATTATTGACTGTATTATACTTTGGGTGAATATATTGTAATGTACTATCTATTACACAAGTAGAAACAAGTATTCTTCATATAGAGATCAGTTGCTAAGAACTATCAAGAACATTTCAAACTATTTAATTACACTTTATTTGTACCAAATAAATCAAATGAAATAAAATCTCCCTATATTTTCTCTTTTGGTATAATTTTAAATTCACTAATAACATTCATTCATAAATTTCCTTCAAGATACTTGTCTATCAGAGTCAACATTGCCAGATAATCTGGTAATACATATTTAGACAAATTGGTGAAATGAGTTAATGTAAAATGAAGTTTTCTGTCCAGAAAAAGAGCAGAATATATGCAGTATATCTTAACTTCTATTTTTATATTGAAACTAAACAATAACACAGTTGGTTACATGTTTACAACAGACCATTCACTAGTTCACAATATTTCTTACAGTGAGTGTCTGTTAAGTTGGTGCAGAACAAAATATCTAATGGGACTTTGTACAAAAAGCACACCACCACAGTTTTTCATGTCAATGTTTACAGCCTTTACCACCATACAGCAACAAGAGACACCCATATATAATATATATTGTAACATAGAATGCGAATGTAAAATGGTGGATGACATATATATATCATCGTTGTTTGTACATCCGCTTTTCCACGCTTGCATGGGTTGGATGGGTCCTTCTCAGCACAGCATCTCTACACACATCGGGATCGTTTGTCATCGCCTCTGAGTCTCAGTGATATACAGTCTACATCTACTAAATTCTATTCATAAGGTATTAACCTAAGATTACAGTTGGAGAGACTTGTGCAAGATGCTGTGTAGTGGTCAAACTTGGTTCAGAAACAAGCTCCTTAGTACTTTTCCAATGAAAATGAACATTTAAAACACACATACAATTATATTAACACTATTTTTGAAACAGTATATATAATTGAATATCTGAAATATTTTACAACCCAATCACTTATACACCATTCTACCAAATAAGTATTTATAAGTCTTTATATAGACTGATAGTTTCTGGTTATTTTCTTTTCATTCTTACACTCACTATATCGCTTTCCTTCAATATCTCTAAAATAACATAACTAATGCTGAAGTTGACTGCTTATAGAAAAAAATATACATATGTATATACTTTTATTCTTACCATATTCACAGAATTTGCTATGATCCAACTTGTTCCATTCAACTAACTTTTCACCTATGGAGAGACATAATATCATGTTATGGTTTGACAAAATAAGAAAATAATCTATTAGCAAAGATAATAACAATTTCACACTGTTAACCCTTTCAAGTCCATATCTGCTGGTGGCATGTGTAATATATATGCACTGCTTTTATGCAGTTTTTTCCCTATGTCTTCAACAAGACAAACTGGAGTGACAAGGAGGAAATACAATTTGGATCTCATTATATCATAGCTATTCACATACCTTTCACTGGTACAGCTTTTGGTCACATTGTGATATTTCAAATTGTTAAGGCAGCTCTGGACTTGAAAAGGTTAAACAGACATTCTAGATAAGCAATGAAAAAATAAACACATTCATAGAAATCATGAGAAACATTTTAATAGCTTTTAGGACGTAATATTGAAAACTCCCCATTTTTCCATCAAAGCAGCCGGAAAATAAGCAAATGAACAAACATAATGAGTATCATCATCATCAACAACAACAACAGTACATTACAACTCTTCCACACTTGTCTTCAGTTACAGAATCACCAAAGCAACTATATTGGATAATATACAGTATCAGAGTAGATTTAATTGATGATAGGAAGGGCATCCAACTATAGAAAACAAGCCAAACAAAGAACTCTTCAGTTGTGTCAAAGACACTACAACTTCTCTAGTGTTGGTGATCTAAATGATAAACACACCCACCCAATATATTCTGAAAAGTGGTTGATGATAGGAAGGGCATCCAATCATAAAAAACCTGCCAAACAAAGGGTCAGGGGGATTCTTCAACTGTGTCAATGACATGACCACCTCCCTAGTACTGGTGCCACAATAAAATGCACTTGGTAGTGCATGAGATCGTATGTAAGTGAAATTGTAAAACATGATCACTAATTTCAGGATATAATCTTTAAATTCAGTCTTAGGGAAACTTGGGAAAATTTCAGAAATTTATAAATTACACTCTATTCTTATCCAAAACTCACTTCTCAGCCTTTAAATAAGATCAAGGTCCAGTTAACAATTTGAAAAACTAAAATCCCGATATGTATGTGAGTGTGTGTGTATAAATGTGTGTGTTTATGTAGCAGTTACTATACTGCATAGCATGTATGGATGTACTCAACGAGGTTTGAACTGAGACAAAACAATAATATAATTAACAAGAACAATATGACGTCCAACATCAACACCACCAGCAACATCAACAACACAAACACCAATACCAACAACACCACCAGCAACACGAACCACACCAATAACACTGACACCACCAGCAACACAAACACCAATATCACCAACACCACCAACAACACAAACACCAATACCAGCAACACCACCAACACCAATAACACTGACACCACCAGCAACACAAACACCAATACCAGCAACACAAACACCACCAACACCACCAATAACACTGACACCACCAGCAACACAAACACCAATACCAGCAACACAAACACCACCAACACCACCAATAACACTGACACCACCAGCAACACAAACACCAATACCAGCAACACAAACACCACCAACACCACCAATAACACTGACACCACCAGCAACACAAACACCACCAACACCACCAATAACACTGACACCACCAGCAACACAAACACCAATACCAGCAACACAAACCACACCAATAACACTGACACCACCAGCAACACAAACACCAATACCAGCAACACAAACACCACCAACACCACCAATAACACTGACACCACCAGCAACACAAACACCAATACCAGCAACACAGACACCACCAACAACACCAATAACACTGACACCACCAGCAACACAAACACCACCAACACCACCAATAACACTGACACCACCAGCAACACAAACACCACCAACACCACCAATAACACTGACACCACCAGCAACACAAACACCAATACCAGCAACACAAACACCACCAACACCACCAATAACACTGACACCACCAGCAACACAAACACCAATACCAGCAACACAAACACCACCAACACCACCAATAACACTGACACCACCAGCAACACAAACACCACCAACACCACCAATAACACTGACACCACCAGCAACACCAACACCACCAACAACACAAACCACACCAATAACACTGACACCACCAGCAACACAAACACCAATACCAGCAACACAAACATCACCAACACCACCAACAACACCAACACCAAACACAAACAACACCAACACCAATATAACCAATACCACTGCCTCTCTTGAATGACCAACAATTAGAATAGTAAGATGATAGTAATGTCACTGTGACTTTATAATCCCAACCATATGAAGAAAGAACTACATGTACCTCAGAAGTTCACTTCATAACCATGTGGTTTGGGGTTGTTTCACTGGGTGACATTTTGGCAAGCATTTTCTACTATAACCTTAAGTTGACCAATACCTTGCTGAGGGCATACATAAGTGTGTGCCCTTGTGTTTTGATTTGTGTTGTTTGTTTATGTCCTGTAACTTAGTAGAGTTCGACAAATAGAGACAGATAAAATAATTACTGGGGGTTGATATATTCAACCGAACCCTTTAAGGTAGTACTGAAACTAGTCAAAGAGTATCATATAAGACATTGTGTTACATGTTTCATTAGAAATGGATACCTCTCCTACCACTAGACACTCGACTAGCAAGTTAGATATGTTTCATTAGAGATGGATGCCTACCACTAGACACTCGACTAGCAAGTTAGATATGTTTCATTAGAGATGGATGCCTCTCCTACCACTAGACACTCGACTAGCAAGTTAGATATGTTTCATTAGAGATGGATGCCTCTCCTACCACTAGACACTCAACTAGCAAGTTAGATATGTTTCATTAGAGATGGATGCCTACCACGTTAGATTTGTTAGTCAAATAAAAATGAGGCAAAAGCACAAGACAATGGCTGTATTAATAAGATATCAACTCATATTCACTGTAAATGTACAGAAGATGGTAGTGGTGGCAGCAGCAATGGTAGTGATGATGATGATGATGATGATGATGTATGCTGATGAGGTGTAACAGTAACATCTACAAATTGTAGTGTAAGTACATGAAGTAGTGAAGGGCAGAAAAATACTTCTATATTACCAACTCTCTCACTCACCTGTTTGTGGATCAAGAATGGCAACATAAGGCCATGTATTCACTTTGTAAAATTGCATATATTTACGACCTTCTTCACTGTCATGATATACCTATTTTTGAAAGAAAAGACAACAAAAACATCAAAATTCCAGTCAATATTTTGAATTAATATATAAAAACCCACTATCAATTATTCCATTACTAAGATATTAACTTAACATATGGTTCGTATATAAAATTATGTTGAAAAATTTTATTTTGTAAATAGGAACCTTTTAAAATGAGTGGTTTTGGTATAATTGAACCAGAGCCAGTTTTGGGTGGGTTGGTATCAAAAGATTTTATTTTCTAAACTACTATTAAGTAACAATCATCTTCCTACAATTTCTATACTAGACCATTCCAATAATTCCTTCACCATGCTGTTTCCCCTATTTCTGAATTGCTATTCCCATTATAACATCCTGTTGTCAAGCATCCCAAGATCTAACCTCACTAATTCTTCCTAGGTTTTCTGCCATGTTACCTCTATCTGTCTCACACACACACACACACACACACACACACACACACACACACACACACACACACACACATTTGGGATATACAAACATTACAAAAGAGAAAATACTCTCACCCTACTTATAAAGAAGGGAGTAACAGAAAATAAGAAATATCATTCAAAATAATTCACCTGCCACAATATAAAATGTTCCTTCACAATATTTCGGACAGCACTGTTACTCCAGACATCTCGATTGAGAGTTTGGCAAGCAAACTCCTGTACATTTTGTATGTTAACCATTAACCATCTGTTTTGGTTGGTTCCTTCTTCCCGGGCCTGATGTAACAGAAAAAAAATTATCATCATCATTATAAAGTTTTCTATGTCTTTCAATATTACTAAGGGTGGGCGGATTGGCAGAATTGGTAGAGCATCAGATAAAATACCATTGGTTGGTGTCAGAAAAGCCATCCAGCCATTGAATAATGCCTCAAAAATTCTCATCCAACACACACCACCATGGAAAAATCATACATAAAAATGGTGAGGATTCAAATATTCATTGCAACTACAGGATATAAATCTAAAACCAATTGGGCATTGGTGGTATAGGCAATTTACTGTGTGCCTGTAACATTATATAAGCCAGTATTGTAAAAGTTAACTTACACTGGCAAATGTTCCCTTAAATATGAGATCAATAGGCGGCCGAAACAGATCTTCCAATGTTTGGTGCTTTGAAGTTACTGTAGCACTACGATGTAGCATCTCCTCCTGTTGACCTAAAATGAAAATTAACAGTAAAGAGAGAGAGAGAGAGAGAGAGAGAGAGAGAGAGAGAGAGAGAGAGAGCAGTAATTTGTTGAGAGTTATGAACCACAATGTGGATAAATTAAAAAGAGTTACTACATTGAAATTGGTTCATATCAGAAATATAAAGCAATGCCTACAAGAGGATAAACTATTCTACTTGAAACATTCACAACCATCATCCTCATCGCTTAATGTCTATTTTCCACACTTGCATGGGTTAGACAAGTTGTCATGTTATGAGACAATTCAGATCAGAAGACCACATCTTGCTTATATGGATCTGTATTTTCGCTTAGTTTCTACAGCTGGGTGCCCTTCCTAACACCAACCATGTTAGTGTGGACTGGGTGCTTTTTGTCATGTCACCAGTAAGATCATCTTTCAGGATGGACTGGGTACTTTTTGTTGTGTCAGCAGCAGCCAAAAATATAGACAAATACTTTGCTAAGATCTGTTTTTAAGCTAATATACAAATTTTCTGATGAGAACCCCAAACTGATCATACTCAGAGATGACAGAGATCCAACATGGTGATTATCACCCAGCTACCATTCCAACAGCAGAAAGCATATATGTGAAACCAGATACCAATTCCAGACCTGATTTGATTGTACAAACGCATTGTTTTCAGCTGCTCACTTTGCCATTTATGCCAACTCAAAAGGAATTCTAGTACAACTGCATCACAGATGAGTTTGCCTCATGGGTGTATGACAAAACAAATGGAGGTACTTTTTTAAGCAGTGGTTGTTTAAGGCAATCATTACAGCATCAAAGGCAAACAAACTTTAGGATTTGACACAAATCCGAAAGCACAAAAGCTAAAAGAAATATATACTTATGTTCTGGAATGTCTAAAAATAATTTTAGACTAGTAAAAATAAAACAAATAAATACATATTTCCTTACTCTTGTTATTTTAAATGAAATAGACCCTAGCTGAAGCAGAAACAATCAAACTACTCACGTGCCTCTGCCTGGAAATCTCGGAAGCCATCGAAAACAGACTTTGCGGGTCGTCTTCCTCGGAAACCTGAAATAGATATATGTAAAGGTATATGTATGTACATGTGTGTGTGATTGATTTATATTTAAAGCAAAACAGGTATGTTAATAACAAGTTCATAAAAAAAAGTAAATTGTTTGACAGAAAAAAAAAGTTAATTTTGTTTCTGTTCTTGCCAATTTATTTTCTAGCAGATCTATATAACAGCTAGACTAAAGTTTGGAAATAAGAAATGTTAATAATAGTATTAGAATTATCACTTTCTCTCTCTCTACCCTTTTAAAGTTGCGATGAACTTTAGTAAGTAAAAGCAACTGACAGCATTAAATAGTATAAATTTTATGAGGTAGTGGGAAGAAAGAAAATCTGAAAAAAAAAAAAAAAAAAAAAAATTTATTTCTGAAGCCAACATAGGTAAACAAGGTTGTTAGTTCAAGGAATGAAAATTAGGATAAAATGTAGTTTACTTGAATTATCATTGAAATTACAATGAAGATTCACCAAAACTATCATTATTTTTAGCTTTTTAACTTTGGGTGCTCATTAAGGTGAAATATTGAATGAATTGATGTTTATATTCCTTTAACAGATTTTCATCAAGTTAATTTTGTACCTTTACTTTATAAATAATTCAGAAAGCAATTATGAAGTTGTAATTCTCCTTTTTTACAAGTGTTTTACCACTCATGTTTCTGATAGATCTTTTGTTGTGTAGTCCTGGATAATTCTGCTTTAAGTAAACCTATAGCATAGTAACAGATGTTCTTTCTATCTTAGTCTGATGTCTGGAGATATAATATCAATATTATCTATAATCTTTTCAACATCATCTATACTGGAGTAATTGGGATAACTAGGTGAGGTTGATACAGTTAATGCTTAAAGTTTGAACATTTGCAGGCTAATAATTGGAGAGAAACCCAAACTGGAAGACAGATAAAAGTCTCATCCAATCCATGCCAGCATGGAAAAACAGGTGTAAAAATAGCAACAATGATTTACAATTCTTTCACTTTCCAAACCCATCAAATGGTGAAGTGGTTTTGTGTTAAGCACATAACCCATGAGTTTTGTTGAGTGGAAATAAAACAAATTATATTGTTCAAAATCATGTAATTCTATATGTAAATACAATTATAAGAACATAAATTCAAGAAATAACCAAATTCTCCATTATCAAAATAATAGACTTAACCAGTAGGATAATGGACCAACAGACAAGAACTTGTGTTTTCATATCCTGACACTAGCACCATATATACAGGCAAATTACTTCCAAGGGCTGAGGCTGCCTAATTTTAACTAGACAACAAAGGGTGATATAATTCCCTGTTGTATGTAAGCTTACGCTCCTTAGTTCAATTCTTCCTTCAGAAAAGAGAAAAGAGAGTTTTATACTATCTAGCCTTGTACTATCTGTTTGATAGTGAGCCTTGTACTGTCTGTTTGATAGTGGGGCTTGTACTATCTGTTTGATAGTGAGCCTTATACTGTCTGTTTGATAGTCAGCCTTGTACTGTCTGTTTGATAGTGAGGCTTGTACTATCTGTTTGATAGTGAGCCTTGTACTGTTTGTTTGATAGTGAGCCTTGTACTGTCTGTTTGATAGTGAGGCTTGTACTATCTGTTTGATATTGAGTCTTGTATTATCTGTTTGATAGTGAGGCTTGTATTATTTGTTTGATAGTGAGGCTTGTATTATTTGTTTGATAGTGAGGCTTGTATTATTTGTTTGATAGTGAGGCTTGTATTATTTGTTTGATAGTGAGGCTTGTATTATTTGTTTGATAGTGAGGCTTGTATTATTTGTTTGATAGTGAGGCTTGTATTATTTGTTTGATAGTGAGGCTTGTATTATTTGTTTGATAGTGAGGCTTGTATTATCTGTTTGATAGTGAGGCTTGTACTATCTATTTGATATTATAGAAATCTAAGTTAAGTAACAGCCCGTGGAGATCAAGAAAGAATAGAACCCACTGCTTATAGTAGTGGATTCTATTCTTTCTTGGTATCTATTTAAACCAAATAGACTAGTTCACTAAGTGTTAGTAACTAACATCTACCAAAGACAGACAATAAGAGAAGTTGTCTAGATATGACACCTATCTTAATATTATTAGAGTACATTAAATGGAGGATTCATTTGACAGTAATTTTACTGAGTTTTTTACAAAATAATTTTTTATGATGACCATCAATGTAGTATAAATTGAAGAGAACAAATCGCTAATATGTACCCGTTATCCATTTCTACTT
Organism: Eledone cirrhosa; assembly: GCA_964016885.1. Lineage (NCBI taxonomy): Eukaryota > Metazoa > Mollusca > Cephalopoda > Octopoda > Eledonidae > Eledone > Eledone cirrhosa. The sequence continues at coordinate 11,901,099 of OZ024746.1, read as the reverse complement.
TTACTAATTCATATTAAACTACAAAGTTTATTTATATGAAATAAGACAAAAACTACTTCAAAGCATTTTAGTTAATTTCTTGAAACTTTGTGATTTTGATAATTAAGTTGACAATCCATTTAAAATTTTTCAAAGTATTTTCTCCATAAAAGTTTATTACTCTTCACACATGATATATTACTTTACTTTTTGTGACCAAGACTGGGTGTTTAGCTGTACTGATTGAAAAAGGATGAGAGTTGTCACATTTATGACTTTAGCAGTGTGAGTACAAGAGCCACATTGCAGTGCTCACCTGTTCTTCCATGCACACTTGAAAACTAAATTAGAACAGAAATATTTGACTAAACAGTGATAACCAATAAATGAAACAATGTTGACTGTCTTCAGAACAAAAAGAATTACAAACTAAAACTACTAAGTTCAATCTACAGATCTGTAAAAGAAGCTGATTATAAATGTCAATTGTAAGAAAGAAAGAGTAGGTTTGTATGTGATAAGCACAAAACAAAAAAAAGAAAGAAAATGAAAAACCATGAAATTTAATAACAATGCAAGCACAAGCCAATGTGAGACATTTACTGAAGCCAACAAAAATGATGTAGTGGCAATAGTTTTAAATAAAATACTGGCATTCACAATAAACAGAGCAGGTGAGGGGGGATCAATAACATATACAAACCTATGGAGTCAGCATTCATCATCTTCTGGACTACAAACAGAAAAATGTCATTATACACTCATTGTTAGTGGCTAATATCTATCATAAGATAGAAGTGTTTTAACACAAGAGCAAATATAAGAACTAAGATCTCAGCCAGTGATGTTGGAACTCTTATGTTTTAGAAATTGGGCTACGTTAGTTGAATGATTAATAGTTACCAAGAGTTTATGTAAAATTCACAGTAACATTTGTTTTAATGCATTCAAGCAGGCTAAACAGGAATGATTTATATGAGAATCAAGCTTATTGCTGGAATCCATCTCTTCCATGAAAGACAGAGTTAGAAACATAAGACAAAGCAGATGAAAATTGTGCAGTGTTGCAGAAGGCTGAGTGATGAGATTGGCAAGATCTAGAAAGTGGTTCAGTAACATCCACCTTTGACTGAAGTGGTTGATAAGAAGTAGAAACATTAAAGGGAAATGTAAAGCTGTTTGATTTTCTTCAACTTTTTCTTAAGCCACCATCAAAATTGGTATAACTTGATGATATTGTTACCTTGGAAAAATTCAAATATTGAAGATATTGGTAGAAAACTTTGTAGCACCCTTAACAACTTGTTGCCATACCTTTAACAACCTCCTGCAACACTTGACCTCATTGCCCTGTAGCCAAAACTAGTGACTTCTTCCCAAATATTTCTCAGAACTCTACCATTCTGGAACTCTGTTCCTCTTCATAATTTCCCTCTAACCAAATGCTTTGCAACAATTAACATTGAACATTAACTATTCATTCATACTCATCATGAGGTCCTTTTTGGGGCAATGTTTTACAGACAGCTGCCCTTCAAAAACCAACTCTTTAATCATTTATGTTTACAATATAGAGGAATATGATGTACCTATGCTAAACCAGATACTCAAAGGAGAAAATGAGAGCAAGGGGGTTGGTGATGCAACATGTAAAATGCATTCAAAGATGCTTATTTGAGATTAAAACTGCTCTAAAATCAAAATATATGATTGTTAGAAACTACAAGAAATTGCTGATCCTACATGCTATGTGTTAGGTCAGTTCATAGCTCCTCTTACTTCAGCTAGCCTAGGTGAACAGAAGTATCACTTCTATTTCAACATTAAAAAAAAGAGGAATTTTTAAAAATTGACATCTTGAAGCAGTAAAATTAGAGAGTGGCTAGTTCAGGACCTGGAGAAGTAGTAGAAAAGGCAGGCTGGAAACAGTACATCTGTGGATTAGTGGTTGAAATATATTAATTCTTGAGGAGAGGAAAAAAGAGGAAGAGATAAGACTTTTTTTTCTATTCTTGCTTTCAGCTTGAGGGTAGAAGAGTTATGTACATTTTCATCAATAAAACTACTAAGCCACAACAATATGTACATGGGTATCCATACACACAAACCTCTAGATTGGATACAAGTTAGAAGGAGGAGACAAATGATTTACCCTCTCCACAAAATAAAAATTAAATATTAAATCCAAATTCATTTATAGATTAGTTTTGACTATTGCAGTGGTGATATGTAATGATTTTTCAATCAATGTTGTGAAAAGCAGCCAAAATTGCCACAAGCTTTTACCATGATTATTTCCGATGTTATTACCAAAGTAAGCTGATTAGGGTACTGATTAAAATAAATCAGTTTTATTAAAATTGTTCATTCCATTCCAATTGATACTCACCAACTACTCCACCATCCTATTTGTTTCAAGATACAGGATGAAAAAAAAATTCCCAATTTCATTTTTTGATTAATGTATATCCTAAGCAAGTAAATGTAGAAATTTATTAGGTTGGGTATTTCTGAGGTATTTGAAATTGAAAGAAAACTATCAGATTTACTTACCAAATACAGGTGCATCTTCAACAAGTATCTCTCTTTTTTGTGGAATAGGTGCTCGAACTTCATCGGAGCTGCTGATCAAAAATATTAAAACATCAGTTTACAAAGTAACATTGCATGCTGGTTCATAAAATACATAACATAAAAATGTTTTTACAGCATTGGTTTATTTGTTAATTTATCTTTATATGCTAGTAGTCCTGAACAACAGAAACTCTGCCCATAGTCTTCAGACTAGAAAACAAATCTGTTTAATTTTAATTATGGATGACTAACAAAAAAAGAGTAAGTTTTAGAAGGATATGTAAATAGTTTTTTCATAAAGAAGAACTAAATTAAGTGTTTAGTATGAGGTCTGCTGGAAAGTGAAGATGCATGGCTTAGTGTTTGGGATATTGGACTCACAATCATAAGATCCTGGGTTCTATTCCTGGACTGAGCAGTATTTTGTGTTCTTGAACAAAATAGGATTGTTGCTTTTCATAATAAAACACTTGACAAACCTTCTGAGATACTATCTCATATGAGACCAGCTAAACTTGCATAGATATGAGCTGTCCATTTCATTTCTGCCAGAAAGTATTGGGAGAATAGCAGAATTAAGTTTAGATAATATGAAGCAGTACCAATCTAATCCAGGGCCTTCTCACTCCTGTTGGAGAAAACCCTCCCTGGTTGACCTTCACCTCTTTCTCATTGGTTTTGGTCATGTCACAGGTGTAGCTGTACTCACTGTGGTGAGGCCATTTAACCCATAATTGGGGTGGATAGCAGTTGACTCTGAGGAGTTCATCTACCTTTTAACAGCTCTTGTTTTGTGCAGCTGAGGTTCCACTTACTCTCTTCACCAGACTATAGTCTGGTGTGGGAGCCGGTTTAGTCGCTCACCACTCGACCACGAAGCAGATTGTACTGAGTTACATGGTACCAGTGGCAGACAGAAGCCTAGTTTGTCCAAGAAGCAGTACACAACTGGCATATCCAAAACTAGATATTGTCATTGAAAGTGATAGAAAAAACAAAAAGAACCCAACTCTGCAGGAGATGAAGTATATGTATAACTAACTAGTGTTTTGTTAGCTTGTAGTGCTTGGAAACCACTCCAATAAATCTTTCCTTGGGTCACCACACTCCATTAACTTTTCATACTGAATATACATGACAATGCAATGAGCAGAAATATAATACTTAAATATTTCTCAGTTTGATCAGCACAGACAAGTTGTAGACATGACTATATAAGCTGAACCAAGAAAATGTTTTTGGAGCATGCAAAGAAAATTAGGGACACACGAGTTGTTCAGGAGGCAAATCAGGGTTTACAAAGACACACAATCAAGTATAACTAATTTGTATCTATTACTCTATATATACTATTATATTTTCATGGTAAAGGCTTTACCTCGCATACTTATCTCACATATCAAATCTATGAGATTTTGAAAGTATTTATTTTGAGAACAATACCTTAACATCAGTTTGACTGACCAGTTACAGCCAGTTTCAACAGAAAAAGGTAGAGAATTCTGGCCGGTTTGAACATTAAAGGGTTATGGAATACTTGTTTAAAGAGAATATCTAATAGGAAGCAGTGCACATTTCAAAGAAAATATGGCTAAAATTAACCTGGATTCAAGCTTCCAGATCACATTATAAACAACAAGTATGCAGTGCATGTGTTTCAATTTAATTTTCAAAATAAGCAAACATTTTGGGGCATTTAGTGTAATAATTTGAACATTATTTATTAGTTTATTTATCTGGTTTAGGAAGGCAATAATTTGGAATGAGAAATAAATGACTGTAATGACCTGTCCAACCCATGCCAGAATGGAAAATGGACATAAAAATGATGGGTTAGTGCTGATTTAGCAAACCTAGGCACTCTAGTTATGATCATTCTGTCTTTTTGTATGATTTGAGGCAGATTGGTTGCTATTTCTAACATGTCAAGCAAACACAGAGGTTTCCTTGATTCGTATCATCCTCATTTTTCATCCATTTTCCAAAGAGTACAACTTAAGATTCTCACATAAAACTATCATAGGAGAAATCTTATTTAAGTAAAAACAAAGAAAAGAAATATTAAGATAGGGGAATAAAGTCTGAAAAGTTGAGTGAAGAGGTGTAGGTAGATGGAGAGAGGGAGGTGTCCTATATAATCTTTGGAATTTTTAGGGGGACATATAAGGAGAAATACAGACAAAAAGTAATAAAAGTTGGAGTCTCTATATTGTGGTCTAACAGTGGTAAAGAAAAGAAAATTTAATTGAAGTTATAATTTAAACATGAAAAAATAGGTAATTACAGGAAGGTAATAAGGGTCGGTATTGAAAGAAGGTATTTTCATAAGGGTCGGTACTGAAAGACTTAAATACTCAAAGAAAGTCATTGCTATCTGACACTCACTTCCAGTCTCACAGCTGGATGAAAAAGGCACTCAGCACTACCAGACAAAATTGAGAAAACTGGTAATCTTGCAAAGTTACAGCTAGTCTATCCAAACCAAACACTTACATGTCCTGTCTACAATCAAAGCTATAATCAAGGTTGCATTATACAGCCATAAAAAGATCCAGGTGTTGAATCAACTGAAAGTCCAACACATGAATATAAGTGGTTGAGTATTTCACAGACATACGTATCCTTAACATAATTTGAAAGACTAAACAGGGTGACACAAAGTTGGACCTTTGAATTACAGGTACAATCCATCCATTGGGCTGCCAGTTTCTGTCAACATAATCTCCCTCACAAAACTTGGGTCAAACCAAAACTATGATAAAGACACTTTCTCAAGATACCAAGCAGTAGCATTGAACCCAGAACCTCATGATTGCAAAGTTAACTTCATAACCACTCAGCCATACATGCATCCAGAAATATATATAGTGTGAGTATGTGTGTATATGTGTGTGTGTGCATGTATGTGTTTTTGTTCCCGTCCATATATGTATATTAAATTGTAAATGTGGATATAAACAAAACAGGAAAAATGAGTGTCATGTGCCATGTTTTCCTTTCTAATTATGTTGTCTATTTATAATGATGTTTATATTTAATTTATACAGGATCATCATCATCATCACTGTTCAAGATCTTTCTTTTCAGTGACACATGTAGACTCAGCTTTCAATAAATATTATTCAACTTAATTTTTCCACTGCTTTGCTGAATGAACCTATAATTATCTAACTCTCTCATATATATATATAGTTGAAAATGAATGAACAAAACACAGGAGGCAATTGTACTCAGTTATATTAGGTTTACACTTGGTGGAAGTGGAGGAGGTTTCAACGTTTCGGACAGAAGTCCTTCAATATATATCACCAACCACTTTACAGAATGAACAACATACGTTTTAGTGCTATCAATCACTTTAGAGAGTGTACAGGGTACATTTTATCGTGTCACTAACACTAGAGAGGTTATTGAACCCTTGATGCAACTAAAGAATCCTCTTGACCTTTTGTTTGCCATGGTGTCTATGGCTGGATGCCCTTCCTATCACCAGCTACCTTACAAAGTGTACAGGGTGCATTTTTCATGGTACCAGTACCAGAGAAGTTACTGTGTCATGGCTGAAGGGTCCTCTCCACCCTTCAGCTGGCTTCTAAGGTTGGATGCCCTTCCTAACACCAACCACTTTACCAAGTATGTGGGGGGGGGGGGGGGGGGGGGGCTTTGTCTTGGTGCCAATCCAGTTCCTCCCTTAATCCAAACACAATTATGAAAGTGTGAAAGAACATTTTGAATTTCCCCATCAGCCATTGGGCAGCTACAGGTGGTGCTGTATGTCATTTACAATCAACTGAATATCTAAATATCAGTGGTTGCTCCAGCTCCAGTGATTTAGGGAAATTCTTCTCATATTTTGTTTACATTACTCCCTCATTATGACCTCCAGACATCAAGGCCAATGTCAGTGGTAGAGTAAAACATAAAACACAAAAAAAAGTACAAATGATGAAAGAACTGGACAACAATATTTGTGTGAAAGCAATTTGAAATGTATGCCGTTAGTTCCAGTATTAAAGAAGTTAGTTTTAAACGCTTTCACCTCCATATTATCATAAATGAGGAGTAGAAAGAGTGTTTCTGTCTTTATAATGTATTTCTAGTGAATAAACAAGCTTGTGTCATGAAGGTTTAATAGCAAAAAAGTAAACTTGACAGCAGCCTATTATATAATTTCAGTGAACTATTATTACTTGGCCTTTGTTAGTCCAACAAAATATATCCCAATGCAGGGTGCTGGAGAATCACTGGTATGCATATATATATGTACACAGAATATGACTAAATATTCACAAGTTTGTTTGCACAAGCTTAAGTGTTACTTTGGTATATAATGTGTATGTTTGTGATGAAACGCTTGATGCTGACATGAAACCTCCAACAGAGTTTGTGGATGAATTTGCAGGTTTAATGATATTGGAAAACTTATCTTCAGAGAAAGTGTATAATACTGATAAATCAGTCGTGTTTTGGTATAGTATGCCACTAAAACCTCTTGCCCCCAAAACTGAGGAGGCTCCCAATGGAGTTAAGAATTCCAAAAATATGGTAACACAGTTCTTGGCTGTTGCAAGAACACATAACCAAGCTGATGGAAAATAGTAAGAGTGTTAACCTATCTCTAAATATATTAAAACCCCCCTCTCTCTATATATAAACCCATTCCTTTCTCTATATATTAAAACCACCCTCTCTATATATTATAACACCCCTCTCTCTCTCTCTATATATTTAATCCCCTCTCTCTATATATATATTTAATCCCCTCTATCTATATATATATTATAACCCCCTCTCTCTATATTATAACCCCCTTCTCTCTATATATTATAACCCCCCCCCCCCCCAATCTCTCTCTCTCTCCTTTCCAAACGTTGCAACGTTCTTTGATTTTCTTTCGCTGTAGATTTTCGTAGATTGTTTACCACCCCCCTTCCATAGTTTTAGCACGTCTCACGGACGTCATTCGACTTTTATTTATATTACTGAAAGCGTGACACACAGTCGGGCGTACGGTACGTAGGTATTAGTGTATTAATATATAGATTATTTCTTAGTTCTAGCTTTAGTAAGACATCAATATATATGTAGGATGAGATGGGAAGATGATGCTTACATAGAACTTCTTGTGGATCAATTTATATGTTTTCTGGTGTTTTAGCAACAGCCTGGTACCAACATTGCTGGATTTAAGAGGTGCAGCCTCTATATATACATGTGTGTGTGCCCATGCACCAGTTGGTGTCATAATAAAATGCACCTAATACACTATAGTGTGTATGAATGCATGTGAGATGTGACCCCTGGCCCACACACACACTAAAACATACAGAATATATAGAAATAAATCAGTCATTAGTTTTAATAATATTAATAAACTACCTGCTCTTTAAATTAGAATATACATGGCTGAGTACCTTACAAACATTAATTCTCTTAAAGTAATTCCCAGTTATAATCTGTAACAAAGCTAGCCCATTAAATTATAGATACATCACATCCAACAGGTGTCAACAGTCTCTGTCTACACACAACAGTCTCTGTCTACACCTACAAAGTGGATGTCAACCCAAAGTTATGAAGGGTAAAAAAAAACACTTGCATGGGATTGAATCCAGGATTTTGTGACTACAAAGGGAACTTCTTAACCATTCAACCAGAAGGGAACTTCTTAACCATTCAACCAGAACTTCCTCAGGATTATTTCACAGGCACGTGTTCCCTTAAGACAATCTTCAACTAGAATCAGCATCACAATATGTGATATGACTGGCCTTTGAATCACATGTACAGTCCAAACTGTTTCTCTTTACCCAGTTTCATTTAACCCTTTAACATTTAAACCGGCCAGTATCCTCTCACCTCTTTCTGTTCAAACTGGCTGCTCATACTGATGTTAAGGTATTGTTCTCAAAATAAATAATATCAAAATCTCAGATTCAACATTACGTGAGATAATTATGTGAGGTAAAGCCTTTACCATGAAAATACAATAGTAAATATAAAGTAATGTAAATGTTAAAGGGTTAAAGCTTGGACCTAACTGAGAAAATGGTTAAAGACACACACACACATTGTATATACATGCACAAACATCACATATATACACACCAAACAGTATATATACATAATGCATATTTCAGACAACCCAATTAAAGTTAAATTGTATATTTAACTTAAAACATGTAATCTATTTGGTATTAATTAAACAAATATTTTTTTTTATATTTACAAAAATAAAACTGTATTTACTTATTTGAAATGTTTGATTTTGTACTTGTACTTCCTTTTTCGGAATTAGGAAGCATAAGGCCAGTATTTCCATCCATGTGCATTTCCACAGCCATTTGGAGATCTCCATTACATGCTTCAATCATCCGTTCTCCAACATCGGCAGTGACACCTGCAAAATTAAACACAGTTGTTCAGATTATCATAAACTAGTATATGACCCATTGTTTTATGAAAGGAATAAATAATATTCTGTTTTATCGTATTTACTCATTCAACTGCAGAACAAGCAATGTTTTTTTAATTATTTGGATAATTAATGTGGTGTGTGTGTTTCTGTGTATTACATACATTACTCACACACACATATATAACTAGTACTCCATCCATTACGTCAACGAGTGTTCCAATTGATATGATCAACAGAACAGGTTGCTAACACACACACACACAATTAGGAGGGAGGGCTCGATAAGGATTGTATATATACGTATATATAAACCTGTTGAGCAAATATTTATTATTAGTACAGATTAAGGTTTAAGCAAAGAATTTCTGCTTTCACCCTATACAGGTTCTTCTGAAACTGAGAAAAATCAATCTGTAGATACAGAATTAAATATTTCAAAAAAACATTATGACCAAAAGAAAGCAGGAAGACATAATGGCAGTACGTGAAGACACTCTCTTGCAATAGCCGAAATAGATGCAAGGATAATTACTTCATTATGTGGAGTAAGAAGGACAATTTCATGCCATGAAAAAAACATTTTTGCTATGAAACACTAATATATACTTTTTAGAATAGCCAAATAATTTCCAGCTATGATGTATGGAAAATTATGTTAATAAAAGTAAAATGATTAAACAAACAAAAATGAAGGTATTAATAATAGTAAAAGTAATAATAATGAGAACAGTAATAGTAATGTCATTGGATTTAAGCTTGTACATAAGTATGCGCTGGCCAGTGTGGAAGCATACATAAATGAAGACCCCATTAGGAGGGAGGATTTGTTTCTTGAAGCTTAGTTCTCAGTGGGTGGTGCAAGTTTATGCACCAAACAAGGTGGTCCGAATGCAGATCGTTCTTTGATGAAGTCACTGCAGTGTTAAATGTAGTTAAGTCTGAGTCATATCTTGATTGGCGACTTCAATGCACATGTTGGCACTGATCTCCTGACATGGGAAGGAGTGATTGGAAGGAATGGCAACCCAGATCTAAATACAAATGGAGTGGCCTTATTAGATTTCTGTTCTAGTAATGGACTCTTCCAGCAAGAAACATCCATAATTATACATAGTATAAGGGGAATCAGGGTCAGAGATCAATAATTAATTTTATTATCTCAGATCTCTTTGATTCTGCGCTGGATGTTCGTGTTAAGAGATGGGCAGAGCTGTAAACTGATCACCATCTAGTTATCTGCAACTTGAGATTACCTAAAGCCAAAGAGGCTCACAAAACTGGCAGGTACAGGTCAACCTACAAGATAAAGTGGGAAGCATTGGTGGATAAGGAAGTCAAGACCAGGTATGCAGATATTATTGCATCCAAACCCTCTGAGCAAACTGAGGATGTTGAGACAGAGTGAAGATTGTTCAGCTCAGCAATTTCTGCTTCAGCTGTTAAATGCTGCAGATGAAAGAGACTTGGTGTGGCACCAAATGGCAGGAAGACCCCTTGGTTCGGTGAAGAGACCAAAGATGCCATCCGAGCAAAGAAGGAGGCTTACAAAGATTGGCTTGGAAATAAGTCCTCTTTGCATTTGTGTTACAAGCAGGCATGGAAAATCGCAGCAGAGACAGTAAAGGCGTCCAAAATTAAGACTTCGGAGGACTTTGGGTTTAAGCTGAAATCCAACTTCAGATCAGCAAATAAAGTGTTCTGGCAGAACATCCGCAGGCTTCATAATAAGGAGTCCTCCTCCACACCTGCTATCAGGAATGCGTCTGGGGTTCTCTTCTCCTCAGAGGTGCAACTGTGAGCAGTGACTAAACTCTCAGTAGTTGAAGTCACAAGAGCAGTTAAAGAGCTCAAATGCAACAAGGCCACTGGGAAGATGAAATCCGACCCAAGATGTTTAAAGCCTTAAATAGAGGCAATCTCTGGCTGACTCATGTGTGCCAGGGGGCCTGGTTCTCCAGAAAGGCACCTAAACAATGGGAATTGTGAGTAATAATCCCAATTTTCATAAAGGAGAAATTGTTCCAATTACAGAGGAATCTCCTTGTTAAGCCTCCCTGGTAAAGTCTATTGTAAATGTTTGGCAAAGTGATGCAGGGAGATTGTCGAGTCCAAGCTAGCTGATGAACAGTACGGTTTTTTGCCCCAGAAGCAGCACAGCTGACCAAATATTTACACTGCAGCAGATCTTCGAGAAATCATGGGAGTATTGCCAAGAGGTATATTCTTGTTTTGTAGACAGACTGTGTTCCTCGAGACCTGCTGTGGAAGGTTCTGCAGGAATATGAGATCGATGGTCAGCTTGTTACTGCCGTGATGTCTCTATAGGAATTTGTTTGGATAAATGGTGCTAAATCAAAACCATTCAATGTGGGAGTCAGACTCGACCAAGGGTGCGTACTGTCACCTGTTCATTGTCATGTCTTCTGGCAAAATACTTAATTCTCAATGGCCAAATCAACCCAGCTACTTTAATCCTTGTTGTGACAGTATTTCTAATGAAATACACCTAATTTCAATTAATTAATAAAGAATTTTGAGGAGTTTACGAAAACCGTTAATTATTTCATTACTAAAATACTAACTTAACATATAGCTCTTATACAAAATTGCTGAAAAATTCAAATTTAAATAGGAACCCTTAAAATGGGTGCTTTTATTTCATAAAGATAGGGTCAGATTCTGGTAGGTTAAAAGGGCTAATTTGGTTTCATGGGTACTATAAATTATTGCTGACAATATCAACAGCACTTGGGAATTGTCAAGTATTTCTTTGGCTTACAACATTGAATTCAAATGTTCCCCTCAAAAACCTGCAATAATCCAGCTTGCCTTAGTTAAGGGGAGTATCTTTCATCCAAATTGGAAAAGCCAGTCCTATGATTCACAGAAAAGATTTTGAATTCAGTCTAGGATTACATTATTTTGCTTTCTCAATTAGAAATGAAGCAAGTGATTCTGCATCAATGAAATAAGTACAAGTTTGCTTCCCATTGGTAATAGATTTCCTTCAGAGTCACAGATTACTAAGTTCAATAAGGTATTGTGTTAACCCTTTTGATACTAATCCACCAAAAACTACCTCTGGTCCTAGACAACAAAACCACCTGTTTTAAATAGTTCCTACTTAAATTTAAATTTTCTAAAATTATTTGATATAAAAACCTTTTTATTAAATTATGTTACAAATACTATCTTAATATTGAAGTAAAAATATTAATATTAGTATTTTTTCATTAATTCAAATACAATGTATCTCATTAGAAATATGGTAATGAAAGAGTTAATAGAATGCATCCTGTCACTCAATGGATGCATTCTATTCTAGCCTGGAAAGTTATAGTAAACAGGACATTGGGGCTGAGATCTAAGCCCAGATTTACATCAACCAGGATACTGAATTCATTATTAACTCTCACCTTGTTAACTATCTCTGTAGATGGCTTGCAAATCATACACAAGCTATTCATCTATACCTAGTTTTCTTAGCAACAACCCACTACAGACTATAGTACTTTGTCAAAGGCCTTTTCAATATCAATGAATACTAGGTATAGTGGTTTGCACCAACAGCATCTATAAAGGAAAAGATGTTCTAGAAAGAAACAACTACAAGGGCATTATGCTGGTATATACACAAATTAATATGGTACCAGACAACCATTGAAAATAGTGGTAGATTTCATAATGTCACAGGGTCACTATGTTTAGTCTATAATCAAGACAACTTATAAATAAGTACTGCAATGGAAGGAAAACAACTCCCAAATGTAACAAAGGTGAAGAAATGTGAGGTAAACCATACAAATATGTTCTTAGAAAATCCACCATTTAGCATTGCTGTGAAAAGTAAACATCATGGTTAAACTCCAGATTTTTTTGTGGTTAAAAAGAGATCAATCTGACTAGTTTTAAGGTTTATTAATTCACTTCTTGTTCACAAGATTTCTTATAGCAGTTTACAGATAGAACGAAGTTCATCTGTCTCTGGCAATGTGAAATAACAGAAACTTAAATAGCAGTTTAAAATCTAAAAATGTACATGCATTTTAGGAATCATTAATCTTTTTTCCAGCATCATTCCACCACTGTTTCCATGTGACTTGGTGGTCCTTTTGTCCATCTACTCATATCAACAAATCCTCTTCCAAAGACTTCCAAGTACTCTTAAGTTCATATATATCATCTTGCACCATACTCAATGTTGCCCCTTTTAACCTCCATACCTTCAGCCTTTGTTGATATATTTTATGCTGATCTCTCCTACCACCTTTCATACTCAGATCGCAAACAACTAGATGGTGCTGTGTAACAACCTTCTCTTCTAGGTTCCTCTAGTTCATTCATGTACCAACAGGTAGTCGACAGTTGACAAAAGATCCACCAAATGTGTATGTAACAAGTTTATAGTCTTTCTGGGATTGGGGGGATACAGATAGACAAACTATCAACAAACTCCAAACTCCTTCCCCTACTTCATTCTTCACACCATACCTGTACCCCATATATGAGGGAGTCATAGGGGTGTCATATTGGCATATAGTGTTTCTAGGGGATTTTAAAACCTGGTAGAGCAGATTTCTTCCAGAGAAAGAGTGAAAGAATGGAAGTGAGAAAGAGATATAGAGGAAGAATTGATGCCAGTACTAGACGGGTACTTTTCTTTATCGACCACAAATGGATGAAAGGCAAAGTTGACCTCATCGAGATTTTAACTCAGAGATAGAAAACCAAAACTTTAGCACAAAACATTCTATCCGACATTCTAACAACTCTGCCAATCCGCCACCTTTTTGCCCCATATATGAAAGATGCAGAAAATGTTCAATGGCTGAAAGGAAATGAAGCATGGATCTTCTGCTGGGTGTGTAATGTTAGTGTGCATGAACATAAGAACACAAGTACATTGATGCAAAAGCTGAATATAAATGAAATCAGATGTGGTGTGCAAGAAAGACAATGCCACTGGTATGACTTCATAAGGAGAACAAGAGTTGTAAAAAAAATTGCATTTTAAGTAGATGGAACCCAAGGAAGGAAACCAAGGAAGATATGGAACGAAGTTGTGAAGAATGACCCCAAGAAAGTGAACCTTGCAAAGGAAATAACACAGGACCAAGTTGACTGACAATTTGCCATATTACAAAAGACCCATCCACCAGTACAAGAACTGCAATTATAAAAGTAAATGTGGCTAGTGATTGGAAACTACAGGGTGGAGAGGTTCATTTAACTTGCAGTGAGAGAATCCTCTCTAGTGTATAACAGTGGTATGCACTCAGTAGCCCCTTTAATGTAGTAGTCAAACAAATCAGGATTATGCCAAGATGGGGGGGGGGGGCAACCATGACAAATGGAGAAATGTGATGGAGATGACTCATCCAATTTATGCAAGCATAGAAAAGCAGATTATATATTTATGTAATTACCCAGTACACACTGTAAAGTGGTTGGTGATAGGAAGGGTATCCAATCATAGAAAGCTTGCCAAACAAATGGTTGGTAGGATTCTTCAGTCGTGTCAAGGACTTGACAACCTCTTAGTATTGGTTATCTACACAATAAATGCTGTAAAGTGGTTCGTAATTGGAAGGGCATCCAGCTGTAGAAAGCTTGCAAAACAAAGTGTAGAGAGGACCCTTCAGTTGTGTCAAAGAGATGACCTCTCCTGTGCACTCAGTAGAACGTGAGACTATACATAAGTGAGATGCAGACCCCTGGCCTGTCTGGGAAGTCATCAGCCCTGTTTCAATATTGACTTGGTCTATGTAGATCCGTCCAACCCTTACTAGCAGGAAAAGCAGACGTTAAACGATGATGATGTATGCACTGTAAGTCACACCTTTTCCCCACAAAGATATAACCTTAGGATGCAACTTATCTACTAGACCTACATATAAATATATGGTACATTGTAAATGCCAAGTGTAGCCATTCAACACTGATGTTTACCAACAGTGCTTTAGACACTTCTCTTTAAATGTTTATATTACAGTGAAAAAATTTATGCTTAGTTTGGAATCATTTTGATGGAAATTTTATCTAAGTATATATAAGCAGTATTTACCAACACGGCCTATAATTTGTAGTCAAGAACTAAACAAAGAATGATGTATGTAAAATAAAGGTGCAGTTTACACACAATATTTAACAATTGTTCCGATGATTTAAACCAATGACTCTCATCTATAATTATTTTTTATGCTTTCTGCATTAAACTCTGTAAACACTAACTTAACTTTTACTGTAAATATTTTTATTTACATTATTGTACACACTACTTCGCTAAGTATGGTTACATCTAGGTTTCACTGATATGTTCAGAGTTGTCTCCCGTAGTTGTCAAAATTAAAAACAACAAAAACATAATATAACGGATTTTTTTTCCTTCGACATCATTTTTATTTAGTTTTATAATACTCCTCACGTTAAATATGTTAACACTGACTTAACTATAACTGTTCCAGTTTGAAGAAGAAGAAAAAAACTAAATAAGTATGGTAACAAAGCCCTTCCAAAAATGAAATATTAGTAAAAACAAATAAAATCTTGTAAAAAACATTGTTGCTATTGACAGACCAAATACTTGGAAGACTACACGATATAATGGGCCCCAAATACATATCAAGACCAACAAGGTATACAATTGACTAAGTCAACTCCATTATTTTAAACATATTACTTGTTTTATCAATTCTAGAGAGATAAAAATACAAGGTCGATTAACCGAAACAAATGAAACTAAATTGTTCAAATTAGTGCAACTTTAATGTATTTTAGTCTCATTCCACATTCTAAATTCAAACCAGGATCAACTTTGTCTCTCTCATCCTTCCAGAATCAAATGTGTATATTGGTTTTAGAAAAGGTACAAAGTATCCCCGTGTATCATAAAAGGCAACTAAAATGGTTGGCGTCAAGAAGAGTATTCCACTGTCAAACATTGTCTCAAACCATTCCGTCAAAACCCATGCTACCATGGGAAAGAGGACATAAAAACGATGATAATATTCCAATAATACAGCACCTAAGTACATAGATGGACGAATTGATGGGATACAAGACAAACATTTACAGAGTTAGTAGTTCCTATTCTTTCACCAAAGCTGCATGTGTCCATGTTAAATGCATCTCTAAATAGATGTCACAAGTTATATAACATTTGGCTAAGCTGCTTAACATTACAGAAACTGGTCAAATAAATCCTTCAAATGATGAAAAAGATTAATGCAACACTTGTATGTTGTATTTGAAATACGTGTTAGGGATAATTTGTCCAAATCTTTGATTTAACACACTACTAGGATTGATTCAATCAACTATATTCTCTCCCTTATAAAATGCCTAGTCAAAAAACAAGAGAGATAAATCTTTCCCGGGATAAGATGTTGGTCTATCACAAGGAGCTTTTCCCACAAGACAAACTAAGTTAGCACTGTAGGCTGATGAAACACCTCATCAATTCTAAAGAACTGCCTCAGAAGAGTATCATATCTCAAGCATGGCTGGGTAATTAAGAAATTCGCTTCACAATCACTATGTCCCAGGTTCAATCTCGTGTGACATCTTGAACAAGTATCTTTTACTATAACCTTGAGTCAACCCGAGCCGTGTGAGAAAAGTTTGGTCGACAAAAAAAAATGTAGAAGCCCATCAGATAGATTCATCATCATCATCATTCCATTTTATGTCCGCATTTTCCCTGCTTGCAAGGGTGGGGCGGGAACTGATTCTGGCTTGATTTCTACAGTTGGATGCCCTTCCTAACACCAACCTCATTTACAGTGAGTGCTGGGTGCTTTTTTGCCGTGGCACCTCCACGACCACTTTGCAGTGGAATGATAGGGACCCCAGTCCCTATCATCTCATTTCTACAGCTGAGTAAACTGGAGCAATGTGAAATAAAGTGTCTTGCTCAAGGAAACAACACATCACCCGGTCTGAGAATTGAACTCACAACCTTTCGATTGCAAGGCCAATGCTCTAACCACTAAGCCATGTGCCTCCATTGTAACAGCAATTCAAAGATCTAGCCTAGTAACATATAGTTTGTTTTGATTCTGCCTAGAATTCCAGGCCATTACATGTTTATGTCACAAGTAGGTAACCCAGTTGATCAAACTAAATGCTTCCTGTCCAAAGTGATGAAGGATTTAAGATAAGAAGCACAGTACCTCCTTGGAACTAAAAATAATTAGGCATTAAGTAGATTAATCATTGATGCATGTAACGCTATTATTGAATGCAAACTAGCAAATTCATGGGTGATTGCCTAGCATCCTATATTAACAGGGTCATCCAATGTAGAGAATGGATTACATTTTATTAAACTTACACCAGTATAAATATGTCTCATTGTAAGAACTATAAATATATAAATTAGATTTTTTTTTTTAACTCAACAATAAATACAACTAAGTTTGTAACATAAATATATATGTGTACATAATATGACATACAACTGGATATCGATCTAAACTCATATATATATAATATATTGTACTTATGTTCACAAGCAACAGTACATTGTAGCCACAAGTTGATATACAGATGTCATTTGGGTATTATTTGCAACAATAGTAACTGTTCACATGTAATAAAAAATATTTCTATGGCTACATGCAGTTGAACACTGCTGGAACATAAGGTAATAGAAAAGATGATTGTGTAATTAGATTTTAAAATAAGACATTTTGGGGCATAGAAGAAACTATAAAATTAAATAAACAAAGAATTCAATTTCTTAAATGTTTTCAATGACAAGTACAAAAGACTAAAGGTGGTGTGGGAAGTGGTGAGACCAGATTTTAGGATGCTAGGCTGCACAAAGGTAGATGACAAAATATTTTATAACAACCTCTTCCGGCATAGAAAATAAAACGAACATTAAACTGTTGCCGTTGATTTTATAAAGGGAAAGAAATGAGGCCCTCCAAAATTCCTGAAGGGAGATTAGCATTTATTACCCACTGAAGTCAATAAGATGAAGACAGTTTTTAGTGAGAAACTCAGAGCTTCTTAACTTAAAATACATCCATACTATTACATATATAACATGCTATTTAGTACAACCGCCTTTTGTTTGTACTATGAACATGAGGTTACTGCTACAACTACTATATATCGTTTATTCAACTTAAATAGCTTAACATTTCTTAAAATAAATTTAAACTGGAAGAGTTACTTGGTTCTTTTCCTTGTGACAAGGAGCACTGTAAACGATCAAAACATTGGATTATTGGATTATTAAACTGCTGTGAACTATACATATTAATGCAGCTAGATGTGTTACAAGCTGTATGAACCCACTGAGAGTTGTCTTTGCCTGGGGCACCACTACATATTTTCAGAGAAAAGGAAAATGTAATGCTTCTATCTTTTCCAAATAATAGCCAATAGTTTTAAACATCTCTCGCTCTCTCTGACTAGATAGTGTCTACAAACTAATTCGATAAAATTGTGTAAGAATGCCGATGTGCTATTCAAGCAGCAAATGTCGGCAGAGTCAGTCACAATGAAAAGCTACTCATGTGTTTCTAACATTTAATTGCTATGACAGGTTTAATGACAACTTTCGATTATACCAAGTTCTCGTTAACTGTATTCGTATCCGTACTCAGAAAATATTTAAAAAATGCAACATTAAATCGATCTTTTTTCAATATTCCGTAAAACTTTAGTCAGAACCTGAATTTAACAATATTATTATTTGTGTTTAAAGTTAAATAAATATACAAAGTTACAATTTCTTGTCAATAGCTCATTAAACAATAACACAAATTTATATAAAAACTTTTGTCATTATTACACTATGACACTTATGAGAAATCGATGATGTTAATAATTACTTATATATTTCAATATTATTTCAACTCCTACATTTCACATTCAATTGTGAAATGACTAAAAAAATATTCTAGCTTATTTGTATTTAAAAAACAATAATTACAAAGGAAAAACGTTTGTATGTAGTTGCTTAGTCCCAGGTGAGTTCAAATGAAAGGCAGTAGAGCGGTGACCATCCCGCCGTATGTTTTTTTTAATATTGAGGGACATTGTAAGACAACGCTATGATTTATGAGGAAGTTTAGTTTTAACTGTTATTTCTAACAGATAGAGCAACCATGTAGAGATTTTCTTGCTCGCTGGCTGTTTGGTGTGGATTTGTTACAATGAAAATTTAAAAAAATACCTTACAAGAAGAGCTCTAGTTGTCGCCCCATACAAAACCATAGATATGTCTCTTTATTGAAAAGAAAAAGCAATTATAAAAAAAGCCGCAATCAAGATAGAATTATTGAAATATCTATCAATAAAGTGAACAAATTCCGGACGTCGCAGGCTCTGACCAGGTTTAATTATAAGAAACATGATGCCACTCACAATATCAACCAAGTAAAACTAAACTTGTACAAGGACAATGAATTATTTAGATTGAAAGGAACTTAGAGAATGAACATTATCGGAAAGTGAGATATTTGCAGTTTGTATTGTCCTATATCTGATCATTTATATGTAATGTTTTATGGTATAATAGATGACGACAAACACTAAATAACTTCTAAGATCAAATAGTCATCTATAAAACTAATACCAGTAAAATACACCGCTCGATTCCAAGTTACGTAAATTTGAATTTAAAGGAATCAAATGGATGTAGGTGTGTATGTGTATATATATATCCGTGTGTAGTTGACGGTCGAGAGAAAAGAGTACTCAATACCGAAGTACAGTTTAATTATTCGTTTTATTAAGGCTAAATAGAGAGTCTTGTTACGCAGGAGTTTCGCCTGCTTCTCACGGGGTCATCAAACAAGAACATTATATTACATATGTATGTGTATACATATATATAACACGGACGGCTATTATTGTCATATATACCGATCTATAAAATTATAAAGAGAGAACACAGTTGAGCTAACACGACGTTCCTCTGTCAATATAGTCTCTAGCATAGCATAAAAATACCACACTTAAACTTCAAACAAGATACATTTTTTTACACAAGAATTATAGACAGGTCCCTTCTTATTATAGGGTAAATAAATATGACGTAATGTCGAGCAAGTTGTCAGTACTAGACTTCATAACTTGGAATTTAAATAGCTGTTAATGTTGATGACAAGGGAGAAAGAGGAAAAAATAACTTCATAGATGTCCATAAGTGAAAAGGCTTTTTGTATGAACGCTGAATAAAATTGACGAAAACTTGTATATATAACAACTACTCCAGCTAGTTCAGTTCTCCATGTCATAATCCCTTCTGACAGTCATGAAATAAAGTTGAACAGAAAAGTATATGCATTCATTTTCTATATATAAAATAGATCCTGCGGAAAGTGCGTTATTCTGAGCAGCAGAATGAGATATGGCAAGAACAATGTAATAGAGTTAAATCAGTAGTAGATGAGACAGAAAAAAAACCCTAAGACTATGAGGACAGTTTTTGCACGAGTCTAAATTACTGAAAACCTATCAAGGACATTGCATTCGTACAAACTGATTTGGCTGAACAACATGGGGACTAAATGATAATGGAATTGATGGATTTATAGTTGCGATCACTTACCAGTAATGGAACAAAAATGATCCACGGTGGCACTCATAATTTTCTTCTTTCCTCTGGCCGCCATTAGCGATTTGGCGCTATTTCAAAACGAGGCTCAATCACTAACTCTATCTCTGCTCAACACAGACATATGGGGGTAGGAGTAGAGAAATGATTTTACACTCTTTATTTTATATAATACAACCGAATATAATGTACTTACCTACTTTACTCATCCATTAATAACTTGCGTAAATAAGCCTATTTTTTCTGTCTAAAAAAAAATAACATGTGAACTGTAATAATACAATAGAATATTTAGTTAGGGTTAATAAACAACAACTTATCACGAGTTTGTACTAGGAACAGTTAAAAGAAAAGAAAGTAGTTTATTTATTGTTTAATAACCAAGCTTGATATTAGAGAGATGATATTAAATCAATGTCCAGCTGCTGTATTCGCTTTGTTAAACAGTTACTTTCATAGAAGACCGCTGTGTAACGAAATAATAAGCAATGTTTTATTGAACCTCCCCCCGAAAGGTGTTTCCGTTACCAGTTGAAACCAACACTCATATTCTTCTATCTGGAGACAAATGAATTTCACATCTTATTTCTACTTTTCACCTTAACTAAATTGTTTTCTTCTCAATCACAGAATGTGCTTTTAAAAAATACCTTTCGAAAAATATATGTACTTCGTCTGATTTTTCTTTTTTCAAAATATAAACAAAACATTAAAATTGTTTTTGGTGTTGCTTTTTCCCACAACTCATTCATATTTAATCCATTCATTCATATAGGGTCATATATGGCTATATGCTTTACTGAATATAATTAGGACCTAGAAAGGGCATATCGTTTTTTAAAATGCGCTGAATGAAGATCTAACCATAATCAAGTGAGTCACATATCGCTTAGATTTCCACAATAACACGTGCATGTATAGTCTGATATCATTAGATCACAATGTGTAGTAAATTAAAAATCGATACAAGGCATTCGCTCTGCTTTGCCTCTCTCTTAGCAACTGTAATATTTTAGCAGTATATCGAAATATGCCAGTCTGAAGAATAAAGGAAAGGGAAGAAAATATCTTCAATATTCAATTTTTTGTTTAGATTTAATTTGTATTAAATTAATTACAATTTGAGACTTGTTTTTGTTATTAAGGTGAATCGAATAATCATAAGAAAACATCACCAGTTTAAGTGTTTAATGATATTAATTTCTTTTCTCATATTATTTTAACCTCTGCGATTCATACCGTCACCATTAATATACCATAACCATAGTAAATTTTAATTAATCGTCAATATCACAGTAAATAATTAAGTAACTTATGTTATTAACTTTAAATTAATTAAAATTACTTATTAATCATTCATTACACTAAATATAATTCGGCAACATAAAATATTTTTTATCGAAAGCTATTTTTTAATAGTATTTTCATGTTATTTCCTTATCTTGGAAAAACCAGTTATGGTGCATTTATGTGGTTACAACAAATGTTCAGAATAACACCATTATTCTGACAATAATTTCAACCAAAATCGTTTTCTTTATTTTATTTTGCAACAATCTTTTTCTCATTCTCTCTCTCTCTATTGTCTATTTATCTATATATAAATATAAGAGGGAGATATGTATGTCTGCATAAACATACATACATATATATTTTTATATATATATATATATATATATATATATATATGTGTGTGAAAAAATACACATGTATGTGTATGTAAGTATATATATATATATATATATATATACATACATACATACATACATACATACATACATACATATGAATTTATAAATATATATAAATAGTGATATTGACGGACGTGAGTACTCGATACAGAAGTAGAGTTTGAATATTAATTATTTTGGCTTAGTGATGAGTTTTGTTACTCTGGAGTTTCACCTGTGTACTCACAGTCTTGCCTGATGATCCTGTGAGTACACGGGTGAAACTCTAGAGTTACAAGACTCACCACTAAACCATAATAAAGAACACATATATATATACATGTGTATATATATATATGTATTCGTTCCAGCTTTCTGCACTCAGTTCAAATACTGCCTCGGTCAACTTTGCTTTTCATCCATTCGGGGTCGATAAATAAACTACCAGTCTAGTACTGGGATTGATTCTTTCTCTATATCTCTTTCTCACTTCCTTTCTCTATATCTCTTTCTCACTCTCTATCCTTCTCTGTAAGAAATAGGCTATGTTCAAACCTGAAAAGAAAATGGGCTCTGCTAGGTTTAAAAATTCCCCAAGAAACGCTGTATATCAATATGTCACACCTACAACGCCATCAGGAGTTATGGATTCACACACACACACACACATATATATATATAGTTAACCCTTTTATTCCAAATTCGGTTTACATAGTCAGAACTTATTCTCTAGTTCTTTTATGGGTTCAGCTATAAGGACCAAATCATCTGCATAGAGAAGTTCCCATGAAAAACAAGTTTTAAACTCCTCTATTATCACTTGGAAAACTATGATGAACAGCAATGGGCTAAGAACCAAACCCTGATGAACTATCTGTACCTTGAATACCTCACTACCTACTTTCACTTTACTGACAGCTCCTGTACATGGCTTGCACTATCCTCACAAGCCATTCTTCTACATGTGATTTTCTTAAGGACCACCAGATGACAGATTGAAGTACTCTGTCAAAGGCCTTTTCTAGAGCAACTAAAGCTAAATCTAGCAGCTTATTCATGGCTAGAAATTTCTCTTGTAGTTGTCTCACTAAGAAGAGGGCATCTGGAGTACTCCTCCCAAGCATGAAACCGAACTGCATCTGCATCTCATCTAATTTGACTCTTTCCCTCATAGTGTGCTAGACTTTTCCATCACGTTGCTAGAACTTGTTCCATCACGTTCCTAACTTGGTCCATAGTTTAATCATTCTCGATATGCACCTTCTAGTAATTTATGATTGTACTGCTGTACCAGGCAATTTCAGTTCTGGTAAAGAAGGACTGGACTAAATGTTTATAATCGTTTCTGTAAGGTAACATGATAGGGGTGATGAACAAAGTGGAAACAGGTGTGTTTGTTGGGTGAAGGTGAAGTGAATATACAGCTAGCTGGTTCAAAGAAGTAGATGATGGGAGGCAGAAAGAGGAAACACGATGTCTGTGAGCTAATGTTTGTAGCATGTTGGTAAATTAATATTTGCCAATCAGTTGTGATATATACACAAAATATATATTAAATCAATAATCTGGAAACATTACTTTTTATCAATAATGATAATTTAGGCATATAATCTATTTTATAATGATAATTTAGGCATATAATCTATTTCATTGAAATTTTTTGGTTTCCTTTTTTTTTTTTTAGTCTTTAGATTCAAATCTGAAATTGATAAAATTGAAATCATTTCACAAATTAAAATATAATGGTTGGGAATTTTAATTGAAATTTTTTTAAATAAAATTATAATTGAATCAAGATTCAAATCAACATTCATTTTTTAATTGAATTTTATTTTAATTTCAAATATTAAGATTACAAAAATGTCTGTTTCTCTTCAATTCAGAAATGTATAGCAAAAAAAAAAAAAAATTGAGGAAAAATATAGAAAGAAAGAAAAAGAACAAGATTATAATCTGTCAGTTTATTTACCTCGTGCTTTGAAATGAACATTTTTTTTAATATGTACATTTACTTCCAGTCATCTAACAACACCCCAAACATGAAATATAACTAATTGGGAGAGTAGTGGGAGCTCAGCATTTCTTGTATCAACCACATCTTTTAGTTGAGCTTTGCTGGTCTCGCTTGGGGATCCAGCCAGATCATTTGCAGATGGTTGCTTCTGACAGGATCAGCTGGAAGGAATGTTTGAGGACTCTGTCCCCCACGACCCTCTCAGGAATAAGTGGGAGAAGAAGAAGATATGTTAATAGGATGAATAATTATAATCTTATTAAAAATCAAATCATCTCAATGGAATAAATTTAAATAAAATGAAATTTATTTCAATATTTGTCTTTGTTGTTTTAAGTCCATCTCAAATATTTGGTTAATTAATTAAAAGTTGAATTACATCTGGTCAACTCAGAAGGATTCTCTGAAATTAATCACTGGGCTGTATTTTGAAAAACATTTTTTGATTTCTTCCATTAAAGATATCCATCTTATCTAATTTTGAGGCACTGATTTCAAATCAAACTGGCATTTAGAATTTGTGTAATATGCCAAGGTTTTTTCAGAAATGCCTTTTTGAATTTTAGCAATGCAACGTGTATGAAATGCACGTGGAGCAGAACTCAGTTATATGGTATTATAGCCACTGTAGTCATTTTTATGGGTTTTATGGGAAGATCTAACTCTTTTCATCCCCATTTACGTATAACATAAGGTTCACCACAACCACCATCATCATGTTTTCCCCTGTTATATTTATAAAAAATTGAATATAGTTTGTAAAAATTCATTTTAAAAATTAACATATTTTATTACACAAATATCTTGCACTACCCAGCTACTGAAAAAATAGTAAAATGCATCAAATGTCACTGAAATGACACACATAATAGTAAATAGCACAATAATGTGTGAAGAATTGCATAACCCAGCCAACAAATTCCATTCATCTAAAACTGTAGAATAAGCATAGAAACAAGATTGGTTCAGTAAGTACATTGTTTAATGCAGTAACTTTTTCTTCTTAGATTGTGATATATAATCACTTCTGTTTCATTCTCTTATTAATAACTAAAAATATTCTGCTATAATATTTATGTTCCAGCATCTCTTGTACTTTTTTCCATTGTTGCCATGTGGAAATGATCTCCTCGCTTTTCACTAAGAGCCCCTAAATTGGTGGGGACTTTGTTTAAATGATTGTAGAGGAAATGTATTTTAATACCAAGTACCACGCTTTGTTATCTTGTGGTCCTTAAGAAAATTAGGTGTAAAAGAATGGCTTGAGAGAGCAGTGCAAGCCATGTATAGAGGAGCTGTCAAGGAAGTGAGTTTAGTGAGGAATTCCAGGTACAAGTAGGAGTTCATCAGGGTTCAGTTCTCAGCCTACTACTGTTCATTATAGTTCTCTAGGCCATAACAGAGAAGTTCAAAACTGGCTGTCCATGGGAACTTCTCTATGCAGATGATCGGATCCTTATAGTTGAATCCATAAGATGACTAGAAAATAAGTTCTGACTGGAAACGGATTTTGGAATCAAAAGATCTGAGAGTAAACTTAGTCAAAACTAAAGTGCTAGTAAATAGGAAAGAAGATAGAACCCCAATTCCTTCAAGGAAGTGGCCCTGGTCAATATGTAGAAAAAAGAGTAGGTGTAAACTTTAAATGAGGTACACAAGAGATGTAGTGAGATAACAGGAAAGAAGACTTTGTATGTAGAAGATGCACAGAGGTAACAGGAAGAGTGTAAGTGATATAAATGAAGGATCCATAGAAATTGTTAATATCTTCTGCTAACTTAGTGACCTAATTAACAGTGGAGGAGGGTGATCTGAGAGTATAACAGCTAGAATAAGGATAGGATGGAAGAAGTTTAGAGAACTACTCCCACTGTTGACAACAAAAGGCTTCTCCCTATGTACACAAGGATGGCTGTTTACACCTGTGTGTGAAGTGTGATTCATCATCATCGTTTAACGTCTATCTTCCACGCTAGCATAGGTTTAGATTCTGCATGGTAATGAAACATGGGCAGTGACTGAGAGAAATTGTTTAAGAGGAATCTGAAGTGGTGTGCAAGAGAAAAGCCTGCATTGGTATGGGCATGTCATGCGCATGGATGATAATCGCTGGGTGAAGAAGTGTCAGGAAATCCCAGTAGCAGGAAAGCCACAGTTAAGGAAGACCAAAGCTTATATAGTGAGTGCTGATCTCAAATTCATGAGATTCACAGAGGAGATAACAAAGGAACGTGGCAAATAGAAAGATGTTGTACTGAAAAGGACCCATCCAACCCATTCGAGCATGGAAAAATGGAGGCGAAAAACGGTGATGATGATGATAATATATATACATATAAAGCATGTGTGTATAGAAGATGGCAAGCAAAATTATTCACCATACTTTTTGATTACAAAAAATACAGCAAAAGCTTCTAATTTAATTTCCATATATATATATCAAATTATAGTAGTTAAGACGGAGTTACTTCACCATAATTGCTTTATTGCATGATATATATTTCAGTTACCTGCTTATGCATGTGACTTGATCAGATGTTCATACATTCATAGGTGAAGTTATGCAATCATGGGGAAATGTCATTGTTCATGTATTACCATCCAGTTGTGAAGCCAGCAGACATGAGTTTCTGAATCTCTTTTATTAGTAAGTTCAGGTAGTAGTTGTATCAACCTTCTGACTGTTTGAGTTTGTAGGCTCCGGGTAAAGTTCCTATACTTAATTGTTGACAGATTTACTGTTACATCTCAGCTTGTGGTCTATTTTTTCATCTGTAGTCTGTAGTCCTCGCTATCATTATATTGCCGTTGACATTGGTCAGAGCAATATTGTGTTCATGCCACATGACAACACTGTGGTGTGAATCAATGACACCTTGGCTAGTAGCTAGTTACAATTGACTGTTTATAAAATATATATTCATCATTAAATGTATGTAAGCGAGATGTAGGTCACTAGCCCATCAGAGATCAGTATCTCTGCTTGAGTACTGACTCAATCTGTGAAGATCTGCCCAACTCTTGCTAGCAGAGAAGACAGACATTAAATGATGATGATGATAGATAGAAAGGCAGAGTGAGAAATTAAATCTTACACCAGCTTTTGCAGTGGAAATAAGTGAAGAGCCATTAAAACATTCCACTGAATAACTAAATTTAGATCAGTGACCTTAAAGTAGTAATGTCCATGGGGGATAATGTTATTTGATTCATAGCCTTTATTCAACTCTCAATCAAGATGTGATTCAACGTTTTCTCTCTTATGGCCACAGTCTAATGACTGAAACTAGTAAAAGAGCATACACACACACACACATATATACATATATGAAGCAACCACAACTTATAAAAATAATTGCAATATTCATTAAACCCCGTACATTCTCCCCACTCTTAGCTGTTTGCAAAGAGAAAAAAACATCAATGTCTAAATAAAGTGTTAACCAGACACAGACATGGCTGTGTAGTTATGAGGTTCACTTGAGATCCATGAGGTACTTGGTTAACTCTTACTGTGCAGCACATAGCAGAAATGTCTTCTATCAGAGCTTTATATTTAGTTGATATAGACTTTGTGGAAGGCTATTACATGTATATTGGCATGGACAAGAACAAAATCGGTGCGGTAAACAAAAATACCTTATAGCGTTTAGTTCCAACCGAGTTATCTCCCTCTACGCTAAGGGTAACATTTGCTTTTGGCATTTTTATTGATTTTAAATTTAAAAAGAAAAAAATGGGAGGAATAGACTAAAAAAACAGTAAAAGAATAAATGGTATTAGTTTTCATCTTCATACTTCAGCAGGGATTTTTTTTTTCAATGTTTTCTATATTCTATTTATTGAAAAATATTTAAATAAAATTTTATTCTTTTCTACACAAAAAAAAATTAACTTACAGATTTTATCTGGTTTAATATGAATCTGCCTGAAACTACATGCATTAAAATGTTCATATTTAAATGAACCTTGTTATTACAACAATGATGATATAAGATTTCATTCAGTAAAAATGCCATTTAAGTGGTTATTCCAAACACAAGCTTAATGTACAAATAAATGTTTTCTAAAAAATTGCATTTCTTTACCAAATGCTTCCAAACTCCTTTGAAAATTAACTGAAAAACACAGGCAGTGCATTTTATTTAGAAATAGAATGAAAATAAAGTTGATATTAATTATATGAAGAATGAGGACAAAAGAATCTGAATTCAAAAGAAAAATTGAAATGAGTGTACATGATTCAATCAATAATAAAAATGAGAAAAAAAGCTACTTATCAAAATATTTTGTTGTTGGCAAGCTAACAGTAACTGAACCTGCTAGAAATAGCAGCTAAATGTGCCCTCCATTCTTCATTACTTTAAAAAAGACAAGACACTAAACAACATAGTTCTATTCTTTTACTGGTTTCAGTCATTAGACTGTGGCCATGTTAGGATCTAGTTAATCATATGGAACCAAGTACTTATTTTTTTCAAGACTGGTACTTGTTTTATCAGTTTGTATTTGTTGGACAGCTAAGTTATGGGACATTATAACAGTGAATGTACACAATAGCAATGTTAGAAGCACCTCCACAATGTAACGTTTCTTTGAAAATTTCAAACATTTCTAAATTTCATTGAGGTCAACTTTCATCATTTGAAGGTCAATATAGGGGATAAATTAGTAAGAGCATTGAGTGAGATGCCTTGCAGTATCTTTTCTGGGCATTCTGAGTTTGAACCCCACTTTCGGTCCCTGGAAAAAGGGTGGCATGGGACAGGGGGTGCCTGTCATTAAAACACCCTTGGGATACCTCACAGAAGGCAGGTGTGAGCTGTAACAACCAGTATATGTGTACATACAGCTACATAGGAGACTGTGCAGGTGTGAGCTGTACTCACAATAGGCTTCACACAGTTTTTGTCTAAGAAATTCCAGTTGAGGCATTGGCCAACCTTAGGCTATGTATAGTAGAAGATACTTGCTCAAGGTGCCACATAGAGGAACTAAACTTGAAACTTCATGGCTACAAAGTGACCTCCTCAACTACACACATATGTCTCACTCCACCACACAAAATAATTGATAGTTGTAGCCAGAACATCTTTTATTATATGTTTGATCTGAAGCTAAACAATAATTTTTTGTTGATTTCTCAGCAACTGGCAATTTAATGACATTACTTAAGAGAGAGAATAAGACTGCCTTAACTATTAATGTCCTGTACTGTATAAAACTACATTAGCAAGACATTCTTGAAAAGACCAAAACAGCAGTATGACTGCATCACATTAATAATTAAAAGTGTTTACTCTAATGCTGCAAATTTTCATAATAATCAAGAACACAAAAAAGAAAAAGAGTAAGCTAAAAATTCCAGTGAATTTAATATAGAGCTTTATGTCAATGTGAAAACTTTCAATAACCATCACTTTATTATGAAATAAATGTTATAAATATTTCAATAAAACTGTTTACATGATCAGCTTAACCCTTTAGCATTTAAACCGGCCAGAATTATCTCACCTCTTTCTGTTCAAACCGGCTGTAACGGGCTGCTTATACTGATGTTAAGGCATTGATTTCAAAATAAATAATATAAAAATCTCATAGATTCGATATTATGTATTATTCGATATTATATAAAGCCTTTAACTGTGAAAATACAATAGTAAATATAGAGTAATGTAAATGCTAAAGAGTTAAATATTAGTTAAAGATCTCAAACAAATTTAATGTAGATAAAACTGTAGTTTTGTAATTAGAAGCCTTTCCATGAAACGAAGTGTAAATACACTTTTTGCTATTCCTTCTCTACACAAAACATTTTTTAGTGTTTCAGAGATTATTGTCTTCTCATCAAAAGATAATTACTCTTATGATTCTATTTACAGCATCACTATATATGTCAAACAGGATGTGGAATATAGCTGAAATGATAATTGAATTTGCATGACATGCATTCATTTGGCAAGGAAATTAATTAAATAATGCTGTTCTCAAGCATAAATAGTTATTTGATTAACTATGTTACTAAATGAATGTACGTCATGCAATATATATATATAGATTAGCATTCCCCAGAAGTTATCCTCAACACCACTCCCACCCAGCTCTAAAGCCCTTAGATATCCTCACTATTGCACTCAATTGGCTACATTCTCTATCCCGCTGTGCACCCCCTCCCCTACCACCCCATAGCTATTTCTCCATCATTACAACTCCTCTCCACATACACTATCAGTCACCTCTTCCCCTTACTCATCATCACACTCACCATACAGCTAATGCCTGTCCTCCTCCCCTATTGCCCCTTCACAAGCCATACAGAGAGGGCTCTTCAGTTGTGACTATGACCAACAAGCTCTCTAGTGACAGTATCACGAAAATGCACCAGGTACACACTTTAAGATGGGAGGTGATAGGAAGGGTACTTTGCAGTAGAAACCATGTCTAAAATGGTTGAGAAGATCCCTCAGTTGTGTCAATGGCACAACTTATTTAGTGTTGGTGGTCTACACAATACACGCAGTACACACTGTAAAGTGGTTGGTGATAGGAAGGGCATCTAGCTATAGAAAGCTTGAGAGGACCCTCCAGTTGTGTCAAAGACATGACAACCTCTCTTGTGCTGGTGCCACTTGGTAGAATGTGAAACTATACATCAGATGTGGACCCCCGGCCTGTCTAGGAGGCCAGTACCTGCTTCAGAACTGACCTGGTCTGTGAAGACCCATCCAACTCTTGCTAGCAAGGAAAGTGGACATTAAATGATGATGATGATGATGATGATGATTATAGAATGGGTTAAGAGAGCAAGAAAATGAAACTAACAGCATGGAATAAATATTCTTTGTTCAGCTTTATGAAACATTACAAATATTTCATTTCCCCATAGAGAATTAAAATGAAAATGACTAAAATACAATTAATATAACTTTTCTCAACATGTGTAAAAACTGATATTAACAAAATTAAAGAATTTAGTACATCTACTGAGAGAAAGAATATACACTACGTTACATAAAGCTGGGGTTTCCCGCCATTCTAAACAATCTTAAATCTTATCAGACCATAACAATAGCTTATTTAAATGTATGAATAAAGAATTTACATAATTTTTAATACAACAAAATTAGATTGAATAAATAGAATTGAACCATTTTTTCTATACTTTTTAATAACACATTCATTCATATAAAAACTTAAAACAATATTTAGAGAACAAATTCATACTGAGATGATCTTAGTTACTAATTAAATATACATTTGCTGTGCTATAGCAGATTCATAAATCTATGATGGCAGCCACTACCAAATTGTATTGGTAAAGATTGTTAAAAAAGCTCTTATAAATGAGGAAATATATAATTAATGTGGCCAACAGCAAATCTGTTTTTAAGAATGTTTAGTTCAGAAACAATATATTTGTTGCAGACATAGTGGCCGTGTAGGTAACACGGTAAAAACCTCCCAGTCCACATTGTAAACGTGGTTGGTGTTAGGAAGGGCATCCAGCCGTAGAAAACCCGCCAGACATTCCTATACGAGCAGGACAACCAATCTTGCCTCAAGTGGGAAAACTCCCGTCCAAACCCATGCAAGCGTGGAAGATGGACGTTAAACGATGATGATGATGATAGATATATGCTATGTAATAAGCATAAAAGTTTGTCTGTTTGTCTTGAATCTATGTTCCCATTTCTCAACAAATCATCACAAAATTTGACACAGACATCCAGATTGATCTAAGGGGGAATCAAAAAAATTCTGACTTGCACACACTTGTAAAAATATTTTGAAAGATGTGGAAAAACACTGAAGGTATTAATGGGGTGGGAGTGGAAGAAAAGAGAAAAACAGAAAATTGGGGAGATTCATTGGGAGATAAAGAAACATTTTTCACGTCAAACTTTGTTCATTCTTTTATAAATTTATACATATATATGTGTGTGTGTGTGTGTGTGTTACCCATTGTTTGCTGGGTAATTTTGGGAGTTATTTCTGTCACTGTGGGTAACATCAGGTAATATTACACCGGTAAAATATTTTAAATTTAACTTTTTTTCATGGTGCTTATACAAAATGAAATAAATACTAATTTTGAAAATAAAAATTTAATAAATCAAAATCACTACACCTGCATTTTACTAAAATGATTCTTAACATTGCTCATGCCCAAACATTACAAATATATTATTAAACTAAGTAGTGATTTTAGAAAAAGAAACATTTGTTTTCCTATATGTATAATCCAGGAAAACATTATTTCATAGAAACTCTATAAACACTCACTTTTATAAGTCCCTGTTTTTGCAAGTGTATCAGTTATTTAATTCATTGAGAATATTTTTAGCATTCTAAGGATGAACAGAGATTAAACACTGGAAATTATAGTTATATTCCCCCGTTCTTTCTCTTTGCTTTTAATTCATTGTTGCTGTTTTTTTAATAAGTGGCATTGTTAAATTTTGAGTAGACAACTGTCCTTTTATTGTTATGTATATGCATACATGTGTACATTCGTATAGTTTTCCTGGATTTCAGAAATGTATATATATATATATATATATATATATATAACTGCTTCAAATATGTAAAAATCATGTACCTGCACCAACCTTTTCTCTGCATGTCAAATTCAGTTTCCACATGTATGTAGTTTCCTATACATCTATAATACAAGGCTCTGAAGCAGGCTAAGCTGATAGTACTCAATAAAGTCCCAAACATGGATTTGAAGCCTTT
Organism: Eledone cirrhosa; assembly: GCA_964016885.1. Lineage (NCBI taxonomy): Eukaryota > Metazoa > Mollusca > Cephalopoda > Octopoda > Eledonidae > Eledone > Eledone cirrhosa. The sequence continues at coordinate 11,868,133 of OZ024746.1, read as the reverse complement.
CTGATAGCCAAGTGCCAGAAACTGCTTATTTTAAAATACTTATTCTTACATTAAAACCTTCCATTATCATTTTAGAAATTTTTGTTATGTAATGTTTTAAATATCAGCTTACTAATGAAAGTCCTAATTTTTGGTTATTTTCAAAATTAACTGAAACACATTGTCATATTTCTCATGAAATACACTGCCTATGATCACACCTTACATGTTCTCAAAGGTAACAATGAGATCATAAGGGTGGAGTCAGTCTTGCTCTCTGCTGATTTCAGGCAAACTCTGCCATCATTCCAAAGAGTACAGCTACTGATGAATTGAGATGTTGCTTCAAAGAATCCTATATGGAAACACTTCAGCTTTGAGAATTGCTATTGAAAGTTTAAACTAACTTCTCACAGAATTACAGAAACACTGGCTTTAAGAGTGTGTCCTCAGGGTTCCCCAAAATGACATTAACCTTTTCGTTACCATCAGCCCATCTGAGGTCAGTAGCGCTGCTTGAGTACTGATTTGGTCAGTGAAGATCTGTCCAACTCTTGCTAATAGGGAAGGGTTAGGGTTAGGATTAATATTAAATGATGATTGAATTTGGAGGCAATATATAAAATGTCATATCAAATTAGTGGAAGGTTTTCAGATAAATATAAACATTTATTAAATAATTTTGTATTGTAAAACTAAGAGTTGTTTGATATTAAAAAGTTAATATCACAAGGTCAATCCAGCTGGCATTAATTGATTAACAATGTGGATTGGCAGTATCGGTAGAGGGTCGGACGCCATGCTTTGACGCATAGAGTTACGGCCCTTGCCATTCTGAGTTCAAATCCCGCCGAGGTTAACTTTGCCTTTCATCCTTACGGGGGTCGATAAAATAAAGTACCAGTAATGTACTGGGTAATTGCTGGCCTTGTGCCAATAATAGAAACAATTAATTGATTAACAATGTAAATAATGCTGTCAATTATTCAACAGAGTTTCTCCAATCTCTTCAACCTACAATATGTAAACGAAAGTGGGAACATTTGTGAAACTATGGAATTTGGATGAAGCAACTCTGTAAGTGTCAGACTTGATGATTGAAGCCACCAATATGACTGATTATGCCAAGGGAGATATTTTCATTTTATGTATGATAGTTTCCAGTATTCAAAATCTTGCAGTCTCTTAGGTTACTGAGTTGAATTGACAAATCCAAGTCTTTTTCCTCATGGTCAACTCTTTGTTGCATGTTCACATGTGAGGACAAGCAGTCAAGTTTTAAAATCATCGAGACATGGTTACCCAAACTATTTTCTTGGATCATATGCCATCCAATCCTTGCCAGCATGGAATGATCATGATTATATCCACGCTTGCATGGGAGACTAGACAAGTCAAAGTGGGGAACCATGCCATGCTCATATACCATTTTCGACATCCCTACAGCTGGGTGCATTTATGGTACCAACACTACCATTTCAAAGTGTATTGGGTGCATTTTATGTGGTCGCAATGCTACCTGCATAGTAAACTGGACACATTTTATTGTGGCACCAACACAACTAGTAGAGGAGTCAAAACGCCCACTTTAAACCAAGTCAACTACAAACTATATACCAGGCCAGAATACAAGACTATATTTTCGGGAATAGATGTACATCTCTAATATATATACACAGCTAGACAATACAATGATAAAACCTCACATCTCTGGTATGAAGTATTTTAAAAAATAAAGTACTTTCTATTAATATTTACAATTCAGACAATCTTTGTTTTTAAGTATCTAATGATTGAAATAAATTTTATTGAAGATTGATGACATTAACCCTTTAGTATTCACATTACTCTATATATACTATTATATTTTCATGGTAAAGGCTTTACCTCAATAATATTGAATGAGATTTTGAAAGTATTTATTTTGAGAACAATACCTTATCAGTTTGAGCAACCAGTTATAGCCAGTTTCAACAGAACATTAAAGGGTTAAGGACTAATTTTTCAATCCTATAATTTGCATTGCACTCACATGTGAACCATGCAATCATTATTTGAAACAAAAAAAAAAAAAAATAGAAGCAATGTAAGGTTACACACTAACAGAAAATTGACATTTCATACCCATATATAAACATTTTTTTTTTTTTACACATGTTACAAATTCCAGCCAGCTTCTGAACTAATAAATAGTATATTCCAAGTGAAAGAGACTGCCAGTGAATTTAGACAGAAGCCTTTCAATGTTGAGTGAGATTATATATATGTGTAGGCCCCATGGAAAAAAAAAAAAGCACCCAGCACTCACTGTAAATGAGGTTAGTGTTAGGAAAGGCATCCAGCTGTAGAAATCAAGTCAGAATCAGTTCCCGTATGAGCAAGGCATGGTCAGCCGACCGGCTACTGCCCACAACAGGACAACCCGTCTAACCCATGCTAGCATGGAAGAATGGACGTAAAACGGTGATGATATATCTTATACATATCACTGATGGGTCGATAAAATCCCTTGGGATCTACATTCTCAAGCAATTTAAACATGAGCCTGACCAAAATCCTTGTTTAACCTTTAAACCGACCATATCCGGCCTGAATTCTATCATATCTGCCCGTTCAAACTGGCTGGTTCTACTTTTGGCACAAGGCCAGCAATTACTGGTACTTTATTTGATCAACCCTGTAAGGATGAAAGGTAAAGTTAAACTCGGATTGGAAAGGGCCGTAACTATGCGTCAAAGCATGAAATTCGACCCTCTACCGATACTGCCAATCCAATAAATAATATCGAAATCTCAGATTCAATATTGTGAGGTTGAAAATACAATAGTATATATAGAGTAATGTAAATATGAAAGGGTTAAGTGGCTTGAGGTTGTGTATATCCCTAGGGAACGATATTCTATATATATATGTTTACCTCAATTGAGATGACATGTATATTCATGACAAATTTTAATATTACGTATAATATATATATAACTGGAACCTATGTAATGACCCATCCTAACATGGATAAATGATAATGAAAACATGTCTTCACATTAACATTATTAATTTATTTGCAATGCTGGCAGCATATTTTCGTCAAAGACAACTTTTATGTGATAAAAATAATTGCTTTAGAATTTCTGAAAGAATATAACTGAAAACCTGAGTTTTTAAGCCAATATCATAGTCGTTTCTGATATTACATAATGCATGAGTACAATACTGCTAATGAAATCAAAACCATTATCAGTGAGAAAGTTGCATCAATAGGATCATATATTTCTAAGAGTATAAATAATTACTCTGATGTGAAACCAGTGAGTTATGAAAATATGTAGCTTCAAATTGGAATCAAACTTCCATGTTGCTCTTGAAGTTGACTATTTCCTGTTGAAATTGGGGAAACATTTAAACACACAAACAATGAAATCAATTAAAAGAAATAAAAATCATTCAAGTTTTGACAATTACCATTTTATTGATGAAGTGTTTATCATGTAATATTGTAGAATGAATTACAAAATGTAATGAATACTTTCACTTGTCGTAATTGATAATATACATCCTAGCTGGGGTTAACCATCTTTATCTAGTCAACTTTTTAGAGAACACACCTCAGGATTTATTTTGCTCAGAAACTGCAAAAATATAAACCAATCAAGACTTCCATGTCATCCAATCAAGTATTAAAACGAAATGTCATTGAAAAGACAGAAGTAAACTCATGTGTCTTGAGAGGTAATATTTCTTGTCTCACAGGCAGTCTTGTCATGTGGTAAAAATGGAGAGGTATTTATATGGGTTATATAAGTTAAGTGTCCTGGTACATGCAAGAAACCTGCCTTCTAAACATGAGAAAAATGTGACAATGCAAGAACTTGAGAGAAACTCTATATGATTTCTCTGTATGATAGGGGGCTGGGGTTTTAAAACAATTCAGAATATAAGGTTTTAATGAAATGCACATAAAAAAAAAAAAATGCACTAAGTAACTAAACTGACTAAATTACCACATGGTAAGTGGAAACATTGACAAATGATGTTGCTATTTGTCTAAATAAAAATCAAAACATTAGCATAAATAATGTAGCTTGACCATGTTCTCATTGAAATCTTAAAGAGCTGTATGGTGAAATAAATACATGTAGTAGGTTATGAAGAAAAACAACAATTAGCATACAATACACAATATCTTGATACCTAGTAGTATATAAATACAAGGTAAACATTTAGAAATTAAACTAAAAGCAGAAACTAAATGGATTTGTATATGAAACACAAACAAAAGTAATATTCTATTAATCTAGATAATATAACTAATAATTTCGTCCAATGAAGGGGGGGTTTCAAATGAAAGTCAAGCATCTGAAAAATAAAACAATTCTGAAATAAAGCACCCAACAAATTGATCTACTTCTGACATTCAAGTAAACCCTTGGCCAACAAGATATATGGCCACTCAGAGGAGGGAAAAAAAAGAAAACAAGAAAATGTCCGTGCTATATTGGTTGTATTTATTCTTTGATACAACAGTTCCACAAAATGTGGTTGCATGAGGCCTTTTTTTTTTTTTTTGGCAAGCCATCTACTCTATAAACCCTCCCTTTAACTGGTCTAAAGAGTAAAAGAGGTGAGATATTGAGTTGGACAAATGAAATCTTTATTAACCATGACAAATACAAGTCCAGGACCAAAGATCACCGGTCCCACGATTACGGCAGCACAGAGGTTTATCATCGTCATTGAGATGGTGCACAATGAAAGCATATACAACTTATACAACAGGATACTGAAGATCTAGTCAGATCTCAGGCATTCCCAAAGAGAAGTACAACTAGCAAGTACTTATTGCTTCAGAAATCTTAGAAAAAATTATTTTTTTCATTTTTTTTTTTTACCAACTCTCATCTATTTTCTCAATCAGTTTCATTTAGCTGAAACAGAAAAATTAATAAAAATAAAAATTTTTTAAAGTATGGAAGACAATTGCCCATAACATTGAACTAACCATTAATGAATATACTAAGATTTCATGCAATTCAGTGAACATTAAAATGTCTAAGTGAACAACTTATGTTTATGGACTCCTCTAAAAAAATAAAGTAGAATTGCAATAGTCAGGTAAACTACATTGTCAAATGCTTGATGTTAGCTAGAATTTCTTCTCACTCTCCTCCACTTAGCAAACTGAGAATTCCCCATCCTTGTTTACCATAGGTCAACAGAAGAGAAAGACCAAGAAAACACCAGTGAAGAGAAGAGATGTCCTGACAAAAGCTCAGTAAAGATGAAGGAAACAAACGTCATAAGAAATGGAAGTAGCCGTTTAAAATAAATGAGAACTGGAACAAAGAGAAGACAACTGAACCATACTAAAGTTGACATTGGCAGAATATTACAAATGTTTAACTCTAAATTTGTTAGCAATGCAGGTCTTGGATAGATATGATGAATCGGCCTCTATATTGCTGGAATGGAAAACATACTTCACCGAGCCCTAGTTAACTAATTTTTAGAAACAAGATCAGTTCAGTATAACTTCCTTTATCGTTGGAGTGTAATCAGGTACCCAGTTGATTCTGAACACATAATTCAGAGGCCCCTTCGATTCTATTTTTATAACTACCTTGACTATTCATTATTTTTAGAGATCGATAATATTAGCTGCAGAATATTCAAGATAAATTGGTACTTATAGAGCACTCATAAGATACAGAAACCTGACTGTTGAGTATCATAATTGGTTGCCATTTTCATATAAGAATGACGGATTCAGAAGCAGCAGATATTACCATCGATTCTATCCATGTACCCTGTAGGTAAACATATTGGGATAAAATGCTGAAAAACAAAGTCTAGAAATATATTTCTATAAACTCAATGTCCAAAATGATTTGTATATATATAAAAAAAAAAACTAGAATTTACATCGAGTGCATGGGTCAAACCTCAACCGCTGCAGAAGTTAACCTCGCCCCAAGGCACGTTTACCTGTTGGTAAAAGCTGAACACAGCCATTCATTCCTGAACTACCACTGTATGTCTTAATCTGACCAGATAATGCTGACTCGGAAAGAAATGGCACTTTTATTAAGCAAGATAACCGCTATTTATGTACATGTATGCATATATATAATATATGTACATACACACAAAGGAATGCAGTCAACATAACCTAACTGAATAGTACCGAATTTATTTACAAAAGGACAGTAAATAATCCGAAGAAGACATTTAGAAGTTATGGACTCAATTCAGATAATTCCTGTTTATCTTTGATATCTTTTTATATTTATAAAAACTGAAAAAAAAAAAAAAAAAAAAAAAAATCAAATTTGGAGGGATTTAAAAAAAAAAAAAAAAAAAAAAAAAAAATCAAATCAAATTTCTGACTATTCTTTTTCCTTCTATAAAGAGGAAACCAGAAAACATCACATCTTTCTAGTGTGATATCTCATTCCACAAACCTTGAAATCTAAAGAGCTTAGTCAACCCTAAATATATATTCATATATAATAAAACAACATACTTTCTTTCAGGCTGTTCCAAATATGAAATGTATGCAAATTCAAACAGAAATATCCACCTACAAATCAATTAAAATAAATTAGTTTAAGTCCCCCCCCCCCCCAAACCTTCCAAAAACATCAACCATACGATGTTAAAAATCAGCAGTTTACATAGCAAGGGAAATAGAATCATTAGACTCTAAGGAATTGTGGATGGTTATGAAAATGCTTAACTAAAATATGGGCGAAAAATGAAAGGATAAAATAAAAAAAGAAAATACAAAACAGTAAGATCAATGAAAATGTATATTGTATATTCTTTAGATGAAGATTCAGGGAACAGGAATAGAACCCTAATTTCTTACAGCATAACTAACGCCCTCAACTATTTTGTTGACACTTGATAGATTTACACAAATTCTGTCTATAGGAAGGTTAGCAAATTCTCAACACTAAATTAGTCGTTTAATTTGGAAAGCCAACAGTTATGTATGTGTATGTGTGTATATATATCGGATAAAAATAATGAATTTAGTCATACATCACTTGAAAACCTTTAATTCATATATCTTTAGGTGGTTTCGTTTTCCAAAGGCTAGTTAACCGTGAAACCAACATTACTACTTTCAAACACAATATATATATATATATATATATATATGCACACACAAACAAGTTAGTTGACAAAATTAAATTAAAGAACCTTTAGAACTTTATATATATAATGAGAAACAAGTAAATCATATAAAAAGTTTTATTCATGAATAAACTTAAAAAAGGACCAATTAAGAGAAAGAAAAAAAAGAAAAAAAAAACACCTTGAAGCATCTAACATTTTTGGTTTGGTATTCAATTATTCGTTGTTCTACCTAAAAGAGATGTTTAACTAATTTTTAACTTACAATTATTTACTTTAATCCTAATTATTGTCCCAAACAATATTATTTCTATTGTCATCGTAAGGAGAGAATAGAGGTAGATATATATAGGGGCTTAAAAAAACAGGAGGGGTTTTAAGTGTACCGTGGAAGATATTTCTCCTCCCCTCGCCACGACACAAAGTGTATAGAGAGACACACACATGGACCCGAGTGTTGTGTGCTGACGGAATTAAGGGTAAGACTTCCTTTGTAAACAGTTCCTTAATGCTCGACATCTGTAGAAACATCTTCGCAACCAGCAAGTAGTTAAGTAGTCTATGTTTAAATTAAGCTTCTTGTTTACTTTTTAAATGGCAGTTAATATAACAGTACAACTTAGTTGATATTTGTTATTTTCTTTTTTTTTTTCATATAGACACACGATGGATGAATAATGATTGAAAATGACGAGGAAAAAATAAAGGGAGAAGGAAATAAAAAATGTTGTTTAAAAGATTCTACAAGAAGAGAGGAAAGAGGAAAAGAAGATTTCCTGGCGCTCATGCCATTTCTATGCGACGAAGAGTAAAAACTGCTTCAACCTCGAACCGAAATTGAGGAACTCGGTACGTCGGAGGTTCACCCTATACTCTACGGCGCTCGCAACAACAACAAAAATAAACAGAAGAGGAGGAAATAATAGAATTGGAGTATAATAGGGCTAATTGTAAGTAATTAAAAAAAAAAAAAAATAGAAGAGTCTATAATGATACATGACAAAAAAAAAAAAAAAGGTAAATATATATATACACAGCTACCACAGAGCACATTACTCACTGCATGTGGTCATTAAATAACCGAGACATAGCCTAGCAGACAGCATTTTTAACGAAATAAAAAAAAAAACAAAAAAAAAAAAACAATCCCTTCCTGTTTTTTTTTTTTTATTTGTAAAAATGCAGAGGGAAAAAAAAATTAATGTCCACACATAGTGTCCAGATTAGCTTGAAATGAATGAGTTGATATTTAGTTTGTATTGCATAATTTTTTTTTTGAAGATTTTTGAAGGGGGTATTTTATAATTTTTTTGTTGTGCTTTTGAATTTTTTTAATATTTACTCTTTCTAAAAAAATCTATTTACATCAGCAAAAAAAAAAAAAAAAAAAAAAGAAAAACGCGGAAGATCGTAAACTCCCGCTTTTTTTCTTTAAGATGGAGGGGGGGATTTTTTTTAATATAAATTTTTCATCTTAAATTCTTTTTCTTTCTCAGTATTCAATTTTCCTTAAATATATCTCGCTAAAATAATAATAATAATAAAAAAAAAAAAAAAATAAAAAAAAAAATCGCTTTGCTTGTATTTTATTTTAAGTTGTTTTAAGGAATGTGGTTAGTGAGGATGTATTTTGCTTACCTTCAAGATTCTCTTAATATTGATTGACCCTTACAAATGATAATGCAGATATATAAAACTTTAGAAAGAAATGAAGGTATAGATAGAAAAAAAACGAGAACATTCTGAGAAACATCTAAATGACCCCTATAAATTAACTGGTGTTTTGTTTGGTGGTTGTGTGGAGCGATGGATTAATTCTTTTTTTTTTTGTTAAGGGGAGCTGGGAAAATAGTCATTGGTAGAAACAACACAAGAAGTCTGTAGGAGACAAAGGCAGGTCGGATGCAGATGCTGCACTTGAGAGAGATGATAATGTCCAGCCAAACGTCTCAACAACGATCGGCCGGGCAAGAAATACAATTTCTCTTGCCGGAAAAAGAAAATGTTGTCTATGTTTGTATTTTTTTTTTTCTTTTCAAGTCACTGGATTCAATAATGTTCACAGAAAAAACAAAAAAAAAAAAAGACTCCTTTATACCTTTGAAGAACAAACTTAACATTTTTGATTCCTGTTGAAGAAGTCTTCCGTTTTAGCTCATTCCAATTCACTTTTATGAGAATTTGGTATATTTTTCTTTCGTATTTTATGTTCATCAAATCCGTTCTACCAATTGCCACATTGTTATAATATAAATTTTGGCTGTTTTGTTTCATTTTTTTTTCTTTTTGCTGAATAAGGGTTAAGTAGCGATGATCAAAGACTAATATATATATATATATATACATATATTAATATATATATATATAAATATATATTAAAAAATACATATTTACTTGAAATTTTGACTAGAAATATTTTGAGCCAACGTTAGAAGTATGCAATAATATTTGACTCAGAATATTTCTCAGTCAGAAAACTAAGGAGGAAAGAAACAAAAATAACGGTGACATGGTTGTTAGTAAGGGGAGAGGATAGAAAGAAAAGGCAGACTTCAAGGATGCAAATTTGGGAAGAGCAAACAAAAACATAACAAAATGTTATTATTTTCCCTTCGCATCAACAAAGTGAACGAAGAGGTAAGATGAAGACGACGACAGTTTTTAAAAAATAAATTAGGTTTCTTCTTCAGAAGGAGAGGAGAGAGAGAATGAAAGATCTCTTTTTTTTTTCAAAGTTTGTTTTTAAACTAAAATCTTAAAGATGATTTGCCTGAAGTGCTGTTTTCGAAGTTGTTTGTTTATTTATTTTTTTTTTTTAATTACTCTCAAGTTAAGATTTAGAGAAAAAAATTATTACCAAATGAATTCGAGAAAGAAAAAGGAATTGTTTTTTTTTTATACCCCCCGCCTTTTTGTTTGTGAGCGTTATCTCTCAAATCTCTCTGTCCTTCCTTCATTCGTCATCTTCTTCATCTCCCTCTTCATCATCTTCGTCGTCCAACTCTTCCTCCTCGACATCTTCCCCATACCCAACCACACCAGCTTCTATCTTTGTTCTTTTCTCCTCGGGACCGCCGTCGAGCATCACAACACCCCCTTGTCGCTTTCGGTACTCAGCCATAGCAATTTCGTATTTCTTGGCTTCTTCCTGACTTTTTATTTCAAAGGGTTTCTTTTGTTCATCAGTCATGTTTCGCCACTGCTCCCCTGCCTTCCGCAGAATGTCTTTATGGTCAAGTTTACCCTGCATCATTTTCCGGAACTCGGCCAAGAATAGAAAATATGAAGTCTGCGGCCGTTTTGGCTTGTTCGGGTCAACCATGTCTTTGCCTTTGTACTGAGCCATTTCGCGATCATAACGTGCCTTGTCCAGAGCGGCTTTTTCTTCGAACGGTTTTTTTTCCACGGCTGAGAAATTCCTCCATCTTGCAGAGCATTCTTTGGTAAACTCCGTAACTTTGGTAATTTGGGTCCCAGCTCTGGCCGCTTGTTCCCTGCAACTGGCCATAAAATAGAAATACGCCGATGTGGACCTCTTTGGCTTGTTAGCGTCCTGCAAACGCTTTTTCCGCCGCGGAGGTTCCACAACATTCATCCGCGCCATTTCCGTATAACTGTAATTGCTCATCATGTTCCTGTGATTGTTGGCGGTTTAACTTCCTCACAATATTACTTATCTCCCTTCTCAAGAAGGAAATAGATGCCGTCAAATTTCGGAAACTTCCGGAATAATTCGTCCAGTCTCGAGAACTTCCGCAACTGCCCGGATGCTCTTATTTCAACTTTCGGTAACTTCCGTTAATGTCCGGACGTTAACGAAGATGCGTATTAGTAGTTATGCGCCTGCGCTCTCCCTTACCTTTTTCGGTCCCGCCGACAGAGCAAGTGAGCGGTGGACGGCCGGTTGAAGTAGTAATATATGTATATATAGAGAGAGAGTCACTTACCTAAGTGAGTGAGGGTGGTTAATGCCTGAGTGAGGGAGTGAGTGAGAGAGATGGAGAATAGTGAGTATATCCAACCAACGACCAAGATAATGTGACCGACGGAGAAAAACTCTTGTGTGGCGTTTTTCACTTCAGATTAATAGTTTTATTTTAAACAACTTAATGGAATTAATTTTACTCACTTGATTGTTTAAAACTGATTGAGTATTCATTCATTCCTCCAATGTTTCTTGTAGATGGCAAGCAACCAAAAAAACTATGGCGCATTTCGAATGGTGAAACATTTATTACATATTTTTCATAAAATTGAAGTGATTTTAGATAACTATTTTTTGAACTTGTTCTTATATATTTAATCCGTTTTATATTTTTTTTTAAGTAATTTAATTTTCTTTTTTTTTTTTTTTGTAAATTTATCCTAGATTTTGGTTTCCTCTTTTTCTATCTCGTTTTAAAAAAATCCTGTCGATATATACTGGCTGTTATGAAGAGAAAATTGGCGCTTGATGAAGAAGGAGCTGGCGGGTTTTCTTGTGATGGTGGTGGTGTAAGCAAGCAATATACTGTGTGCAAACGGTAGTGGCGGCGGTGATGTAGTAATGGACTGTACCAAAATGATGATGGTGGCGGCGATTGTGGTGGAGGTAGGAGTTAGTGGTGATGGTGGTGGCAGCTGGTCGGCTGCTGTACACGGCGCTCTCTGCTATTGCTGCTTATAGTGGCGGCTCTAGATATTGTACTGTTGTATGCCTGCTTACTTCTAGTGGTAGTAGCAGCGGTGGCGGCAGCGTAGTAATATTAATGTTAATACCACTACTACTACTACTACTGTTGCCCACTGCTACGCTTAGTGAAGAGCTGGCGACGGCGGTGACGGGCGATGTCGCGCGCGCGTGTGTACCTACGTGCCTTGTATGTATACGAAGGTGGATGGGTGCGTGTGTGTCGCTTATATCGTTGCTGCTACATAAGCTTGCTGGTGCAGGGGGTGACGTGATGGCTATAGTGCCTCTTACTGCTACCCTTCACTCTCTCTACTGCCTTTACTAATTTACTACAGTCCTACTTTCATCCCCTCTCTCACTGACTTAGTAGCGCTCTCTTTGTTGCTTCTTTCCCCTCTCACTATTTCACAAGGGAGATTGGAGAGATAGGCTACGCTCTTTCTCTCTCTTTCTTTGCCTGACTGTCTCTCTCTATATGAAACATAGTTTTCAATCTGAACGGCCTATTAAAATAAAAGGGACTTCGCTGTATATGTTTGTTCCACACAGACGGCATCGGTTGGTTAATAGTATTGAAGGAGGAGGAGGGAGGTAATGTAAGATACCAGCGAAGGGGAGTAGGCTCGATAAGGTGATGTTTAAAACTGGAGGCGGAGGCGTAGAAAAAAAAACAGTAGACAGAATTAGGGAGGAAAGACAGATTGACTTGTGAGTGTGTAATTACACTTCATGTATTAGATTGAGGAAGGGGAGGAAATGTAGCAAAAATGATGGAAGGAGATGGTCGTGGTGGGGAATGAAGCTAGAAATTTTGTTTTGATTTATTTATTTTCGTTGTTTGCTTTTGTTTCTTTTTCATATTTATTATTATTATTATTATTTTAAAATATTTTTCTTTTAAATTCGCTACAAATGACGCCATAATTCCACTGATGATGATTTGAAAAAGGCGAATACGATAATACTGCTCGCTTAAACACTTTACTTCATTTGGCACTTTGAAGAAAAAACTTGTTTACTTCGATTTTTTTTTTTTTTGTCTAACATATACCCAATTTTGTTTTCAAATGCTACTCTTTCCCGGTTTCTTAATTTACTAAGCGATATATATACATATATATATGTGTGTGTATGTATTGTGTGTTTTTTTATTAATATGAACAATGTCTTTTCGAACGAGTGTCAATTTGTATCTGAAGTGTTCTAAAGCTTGAGCAGCACGTGTGTTCAATTTACAATGACTGACGGTGGATTTTCTGAGCTGTTTATAAATAAGTCTTATTTCTTGGTTTAATAACCTTCATTTTGATGGCAAAATTTTTTGGAAAAAAAAAACCGCGGGGAGGGAATATAAGATTTATTTTGTATCTGAGTAAATTAAATTATTAGCAGTTAAACGAACTAAAAATAAATATGGAAATACTAATATTTTCCATTCAAGAACTTGTACTTTTAGCGCGATGTGATATATTGAGTTATATAGGCAAAACTTGAAAATATAGTCTTGTTTAAGGCTTGCCGTATATGTCTGTGTTTAGAAATGTATGCTCGTATTATTCGAAATAAATTTGAAGATAATTTATATTTTTTTCTTTTACCTGTATATGATTAAAATTAGAAATAGTCTTAATGAAAGATGAGATTTTATAGGTTTAAAAATGTTAAAAACCGTTAAAGGAAGGGAGGCAATAGATAAAATCCTCCAGAGAACAACATATATATACTATATTATATATGTAATTTAGACATTTGTTCCCCTTAGACTTTGCCTTTATTCTATTACTGAAGGATAACGATTTAGCCAGTTTTAATTCAGATTCTATATGAACTCTTTGAAAAAAAAATTCATATGTTCCATTTCTATGATTTTTTTTTTTTTTAATAGAATTGTTTAAACATACATGGAGATTTTTTTTTGTTAGTCTGCACTTTGAGAAAGAAAGAAGGGAGAAATTCGCTGTAATTTCTAAATGTGTTGATTATCCATTGTCAGCATCCTATTTTATGATTTTATATATTATCTTAGAACTCTCCGTCCATAAACCAAGCTGATTGTGTTTCAGTCAGTATGCTGTGCTAAGATAAGGCTTGTTGGCATAAATACCACGCATACAGAAAACATACACATACACACACAATGTGCCAACCGCCCGCCGCTGTCCTCAACCTACCATCCTTATCGATCCATACAAAGCAATATTCCTAGTCACCTTCAAAACTTGGCATATCATTATGCAATTTACCATTATTTCTACAACAGCTAGCCTTCCATTCTCTTTTTACAAATGTTCTAGCTAATAAAGATTATTAAAAAAACAGTAATCTTTAAATTTTTAACAATATTTTAATAAGAAGTGTAATTCTTATATACCTATATATACACACGATTTCAGTATAATATATTCGATTGAATAGAAAACTTTTTCGAATCTCACAAGAAAGCAATGTGTAAACCGCTTTCGTAGATGGCGTAGCATGTATATGTGTATGTACACACACACATATCTATATAGAAATATATATACATATTAGTGGGGTTATTTTTCTATTTTTAAAATAATTTTATTTACTGTATAATATAAAATATATAATCAAGTTAAAAAGTTCTGCAGACGATTTGTTAGTGATCGGATTGCGCGACTGGCTTTTATTCTTCGTTTTGACCTTGTTTTCACTGCTGCTGCTGCTCCACATAGGAAAATGGATGGTTTGACTAACATTAGCGCACACTCATGATTCTAAATAGATATACATGCATATCACGCACTCATTCTAAACAAGCTTAGGACCTTCCAGCAAAATTAACCATCTTCAAATAAACTTGCGCTACCTAATATCTGAATCAATTAATAAGCTACTTTTGTTTTTTTGTTTGATTTTTAATATTGTTCGTTAATTTATTTAAGCTTTCCATTAATAAGATTTTTTTTTTCTTTCTTTTGCCTTTTCCATAATTACTGAAGTAAACTTGTTTTCATTTGTAGGAAAGAAATAAAAATTAAAAATCAGTTGTTTTTTTTTTAGGCCAGTAAACCCCCAAAATTATAAATCGTTGACTAAATTTAACTGCAATTTTAGATGTATTAAATTTAATTCAATTTTAAAGATTGTTTTGGAATTCCTCTTGTGATAGTCTGATATCCTACCCAGGAGGATATTTCTCTCACAGATCTGGAGCTAGTTCCTGGAAACTTTGTGCCCCCCACCCCACCCTTAAAAAAAGATTTTCTTCCATTGCTTCTGAGAAAGATATTTAATCGATTATAATTTCAGTTATCGAAGCAACAATGGTTTTTAATTTTAATTTATTAAATTTATATTTGACGGTAAAGTGTTGAAATTATAAATAATTGTGTGTGTGTCCATTCATAGGGTAGAGGATAGATGTGTGCATATTTTGTATTGGTTGCGAATTAGCAAATTTGTTAGTGTAGGACAAAATGTTCACATCCCACTGAGGTCAATTTTACCTTTCATCATTATCTAGCAAGGATTGGATGGGTCTTCACAGACTGAGTCAGCACTGGTGGAGCTACAGATCTCCCTGATATGCCAAGAACCTGTATCTTGCTTACATACAATCCTGCAGTCTACTGAGTACATTTTATCGTGGCACCAGCGCTAGGGAGGTGTCCATGTCTATGAAACAGCTAAAGAGTCCTTCTAACCCTTTGGCAGGTTTTCTATGGCTAAAATTTTCAGAGTGTATTGGGTGCATTAGAGAAGTTGCCATATCTTTGATGACACAACTGGCGAACTCTCTGAAGCTGGATGCCATAAACTACCAAACTAGAGTAACATTGGCAGAATTATTAGTGTCAAACAAGACACCTTACTGCATTTGTGCTGGGTCTTTGTGTTCTAAATTCAACTCCTACCATCGCCTGTCTTGGAGGCTCTGAAAAAGGTCAGGTGCGCTGCCCTTCCTTAACTAAGTAGTAAAATATATATGTATGTAGGAATATATGTGAAGATGATTATGAAATTGAGAAATAGTCTAAAGTATCGTGTAGCTTCTCTAATAATGAGGCAGTTGATTAGAGTGTTGGACATTTGATCTGGGTCTCTGCACTCTCCCTCAGAGGTCCACTTTGTCCTCCATCATTTTCGGTAAGGAAAGTACCACCCTAGTGCTGGTGCAGCCCTCTTTCCTCCTGGATGTTTCACTTGACAAAGGGAGTGCATGGGCACCCAAAACCCTTAGCAAAATCATGGTACATACTATTGAATCATATTTAGTTGTGAGTGATGGCTGTAGTTTTACTTTTCTCATAAAACTGTCTAATATTAATTTATTTACAATAATAAAAGAAAAATATTACATATTTCTCTTTCTATGTGTTTTCTCAAAACCTCATATTAAAAGTATTATAAAAAAGGAAATGATTAAGGACTCTAGTACTGATAGTGATTTCTTTTTACTAAATAAATGAAAGGTAAATCTCTCCTGGATAATAATAGTCTTATCATGTAGCATTTCATGACAAATCAAAAGAGATCCATTGGATTGGTGTTTGTTAAAGTTTATGAAGGATAGCAAATTTCCTATTGGACAGGATGCTAGTCTACCACAGCTCTCATTTGCTGTGGGAGAATTGGAGGATTTGGCACTGTATATAAACTTACAAATTACTTGTCAAATCTACACTGCTGCCATGACCTATTAATGATAAACTCTGCTGTTGAGAGTTAAGATCAAGGACACAATGTAGTGCTGTTGACATGGTATGGGTTGCTAACTTCTTCACCGATTGTTTCTCATTCCTATTTAGGGAGACAATCTTGTCTTTTCTTCTGTTACAATGGTGAGCATGAAAATGATCAGAATATTAAAAATGAGATTAATAGTCTAGAAATATCAATATACATTTTTTTTTTAAAATCATCTGGAATATTTGAAATTCTAGATGTGGATTGAAAACTTTTGTAATTGCATTATTATTTTGTGTGCGGTGGATTGGCAGAGGGTCGGACGCCATGCTTTCCAGCATAGTTACGTCCCTTTACGATCTGAGTTCAAATCCCGCCGAGGTTGACTTTGCCTTTCATCCTTACGGGGTCGATAAAATAAAGTACCAGTAATGCACTGGGTAATTACTGGCCTTGTGCCTAAAGTAGAAACAATTATTATTTTGTGTGTGTGGTGGACATTCAACTAAATTGTTTTTTGTTCAAGATATCATTTAACTGTTAACGATTAAAATGTGTGTATATAGTGGCCAACGGTAACAGCATGAACCAGTTGATTAAAGGTTGTCATGTGCTGTTTATCTGCTCACCTGTCTATTGCTTCAGATATTCAACTAGAATATATCTTTGCCCACTTATTATTGGATGGGACATGGAAATAGTCTCCTTAAGCATGCCTTCTAACAGGTCCTGTCAGAGGCAACTGTCTCCAACTGATTCAGCTGGATCCCCAGGTGAGACCAACCAATCTTATGGATGTTATCCAATTATCTTGCTAAGGATATACTTCTGCTGGTTGATTTTACCCATAAAATCTGTCTAGTGATTCTTTCCTTAGAGATTATGACTACATATTTGTAATATCGGAGCTGTGATCTCTCAATTCAGAGCAGTAGCAACTCTACCTGGAGCAACCAAGCTAACTTGTGTGTGTCAGGTGGCTGGATCTCTAGAAAGGCACCTAAGCAATGGTAATTGGGAGTGATAATCCCAATTAGAAATCTTGCTAAAGGTTTGTTGTTTTTTTCTTATTTAATCCAATAGTTGTCTTTTTTGCATTTCCTTAGGTTTTATTTGAAATGTATGTTAATGAAATCAAGGAGTGTGTTTGAAGAGAAACATTATAGATTGTGTTGTGTCTTAATATTGCTAAAATGCTACAGGTGGCTCTATTAAGTTTGACTGGGCCAGTATTTGCTGAAACCTGTTTAATTTTGTATATATCCATATATTAGTGAATATTCTATATTTTTTCTTAGTCATATATTTTAGTCCCACCATATACATGAAATACCTTTGACAAGAGTGAAAGGTTTTTGTGAGAACAGCTTGGTCTCCCACCAAACTTTGCAAAACTCCAACTGCTTTAACATCATTGGTAGAGGATTTGATGAAGCAAATGTCCACATCTATATGATGCTGTGAGGTTTGGATGATCTCATTCTATGCTGGAGTAGCTTACCTTAATATTCAACCAGTAATATACTGTGGTCATTTAATTAGCTATAATCCTTACAAGGTTTTGTCCCAGTATAATATATCTGCACTGTTGTATTGCTCAACCATGGGTCTTTAGATTTACTTGTACTATATTCTTGAAGTAACCTCTAGGGTTCCTCTTAACTGTAGTCAAGACTCATAAAGTTAAAAAAAAACAATTTTATATTAAATAGTGTTGAAAATCTCGACTAAGCTTACACAAAATACAAATATAAGTAAGAATTTTTTTTTTCTAAAAATATATTTTTTAAAAGTTTTATATTCTTTGTAAAAGTGAGAAGTTCTTTGCCAACCAACTCTGTTGCAAAGATTTGTATCTCAATTTAGCCATTTTGTCTTTAATTTGTCTGATATCTGATTGGATTTTTCTTAATGCAATGATTTAAAAAAATTTTTTTTTTTTTTGTTAAAGTTCTATTAAACAAAAAGCATTTGATAAAATAATTTGTTTCATTATAAAAAGCTTTTTAACAATAATTATAAAAAGCTTTTTAACAATAATTTCTAACATTAACAAAAAGCCATAAATGCTGGGAAAGTGTACAAATTATTATAATCTACCTCAATATTTAAGTGGTATTTTCTTTTATTGACTCGAGAAGGGTGAAAGATAAAGTTGATCCTATGGGATTTGGACTCAGAATTTAAAGGAAATGTAAATAAAAAAAATTTTTTAAATGAAATTAAAGCTGATACAATTTTGGTACTATTCATAAGGGATTTTAATTGCTTAGCCTTTATAACCTTCAAGTTCTATCAAATAGTTATGCATCAGCTTACTTGCTTCTAAAAAATAAGCATTTTATTATGGTTGATTGACGAAAGAAATCTAGCTGTCAAACTTGTGAACTGTTAATTATTAGTCATGCAAGCATCCAAATTTGGACAACTATTCAGCAGCAAATGTAAAAAAAAAACAACAAAGAAAAGAGAAAGTGATTTTTAAAAATGATAAAATCATAAGTTCATATTTTTGAAATTCTCATCCTGAGTTTGTTGCAGTACAGCTGCTGCTCATAGGAAAGAAAAAACATATTTAAATAAACATTTAACATATTTCCATTTTTATAGAACTGCTTGAAAATATCAATTTAAATGTCACAGTTCTATTAAATAATTGACATTTTGAATTATCTTAATTTCATTGTCAGTTGAAAGATCTCACCAGTTGTGTGTGTATTGATATGTAGTTATGTGTGTGTATTTATGTATTGATATGTAGTTATGTGTGTGTATTTATGTATTGATATGTAGTTACGTAAACACACCCACACATGTACATGAAAATGTTAAATCTGTGATTATGTGAAGATGTTATAATCTCGAGTTGTCAAACAAATCAATTGATCTTTAAAAATGGATTATGCTCAGTAACAGCTCATAACTTTGATATTTTTAGTACTTCCATAATCTTCAAAATGACTTAAATATTACTTTTATATTTATCTAGTTATCAGCATGAATTAGATATGTCTACAAATTTGTTTCTTTGTAGGAATTGTTGGAATATATACTTAACTAGTCCATTTTTCTAATCTTTTCAAGTGTAAGGGTTAAGCAAATAGGTTTTGAAACCAATCATCACTTCCTTGAATGCGATTAATTTAATTCAGTGCTGACCTCTATTGATCTAACTAAAACCCTTAAGTCTTTGTTATTTGAAGTTACAATTTATTAAAATATATTTTTGTAAGGATTGAAGAGGTGTTTGGTGAGGGAATGGTATTCAGTTGTAGAAACTATGCCAAAAAAGTGTCAAGAGGACTCTTTATATGTGCCAAGAGTATGACAATCTCTCTAGTGTTGTTGATCTATATGATAAATGTACCCAGTATACTCTGCTAAGATGATAGGAAATGTATCCAACCATAGAAAACCCACTAAAAAAAGAGTTAGAACTCTTCAGCTGTGCCAAAGACCTGACAACCACCCTAGTGCTGGTGCCACAATAAAATGCATCCAATGCACAATGTAGAGTGCAGGAACATATGTTAGTGAAATGTGAGCTCCAGCCTGTCTAAGTGGTGACTCTGTCTTTGACAACTTGTTCGACTCTTGCTAACCAACATCAAATGATGCTGATATATATATATATATATATATATATATATTGAGTCCTATCAACATAATCAGCCCCATCACAAACAGGTGGAAACCAATATATATATTATAATTTCAGATTAGACATAAGCTAAGTCTCATCAGTGAAAGTATAGATGATTGAATTGAGAATGTTAGGTTCAACATTACTGTTTATACTAACTTAACAAATTGGTATTAATTCATATTCTAACATGGACGCCAGGCTATAGTCAATGAAATTAACCCCTGTTCTTCACTTATTTCATTGATACATGGAAAGATGAAAAAAAGTTGAACTTGTTAGGGTTTGAACTCTGAACACTAAGTAATGTAACAAAATGTTGTTTTATCAGTCATATCACTCCATTGCTTAGTTATTATTAGTTTTTAGTCTAAGTGGATGTAGGATTGTTCTACTCTATTTATTTGTGTTTAATATGACATCGCTTTTAGGAAAAAATGTTCTCCAACATTTCAAAGGCTTTCAATGATGATATAGACCAACTGAATCTTTCTGATGATTTTATTGAATGGATACTACATAATTTCATTAGTTTAAGTCTGAGAAAGCTAATTCTTACTTCTTGATTTTGATGTAAAACATCATGAAGCAAAGTGAATTGCTCCACCAGGAAATAAAATAATCACAGATCTCAGTTTACTGGTAACTTACCACCATTCTACTCATACACATGCACACAGACATATACACTAAATTATGTTTTATGCATCTCTATTTCATTAACTTTTGACTTTAGTTTTTAATAGCTTGAAACAGTAGGATAGCAAATGACTTGGTTAGCGCTAGGTCAGTGCTAATTGAGCAAATCTGTGATCAAAAGCATTCCAATCATGACCATTTTATGATATTTTCAGACAGTATATTCAAGACAAGTTTATTTTGTAGTCTTGTAATCAGCCCTAGTGAAGGAAAACTTGCATGTAGGTTGTCTGGAAGATAACTAGTTGCAATCCATAGGTCCTGTTTTCTGGGTATTTGAGATTTGGGTTTGTTGGGAGGTTATGAAAGTACATTCTAGATTTGTTATTGCACTCTACTTAGGTTTTATATGACTAACATTTGCTTGTTGTTTATGCCCAAATTCTTGATTATTTTTATATGATTTATCTATTAAACCTTGCTCTAATGAAATACACTTCCTCTATGCATTTCAAATAGTTTTTTAAATAATCCAAATTCTTGATTATTTAAAAAAAAATTGAAATACATAGAGGAAGTGTATTTCATTAGAACAAGGTTCAATAGATAAATCCCATGTGGCTTTTGGCACCCAATGTTTTTAGTGGAAAAACTGTAACTTATAAAACGGTATATATGTTACTTGATGACCTTGCTGTTTCCAAATATTATGTAATAAAGAACATTGTTTTGTTTGCTCATGTCAGAATTTTCTCCAATAAAGTTTTATTAAAAAGAAAATTGTTTGTTTTTCTTTTCTTCACATTTCAGTAACATTTTAATATTTAGAAATATATTGTTTGAGCATTCTTCCCCCACGTCCCTCACAGGAATAAGTGGGTGAAGAAGAAATATATTGAATGGTTAAATTTGTTTTGGTATGGATTATGAATTATATATTTATTGAATATGCATGAGTTGAAGAAGGACTAAGATTTGAAAATTAATTTTATACTGAACTGTGAAATTATTTAATCCAATTTTCCTTTTAAACTTTATATTTATGTAAGAAATCTATTAAAAATATAACATAATAATAACGATAAATTATTATAATTACATTTCTCATCATTATCAACAGCACCATTATTATTATTATTAACTTGCAATATTGTTATAAGGAGAAAAAAGATGCACCTGAGACAATTAATATATTTAATGATGCTTGAAATAAATGGCTCATGTATTGGAAATAATTGCGGGAATGTTAGCAATTATTATCAAAATGTTTCTCAAAAGATGCAGTTTGGATTGGATTACTGCAATATTTTGGGTGAGACAATTAACCTGGAAAAGAACTTTGTCAAGGTTCCATATATAGTATTATGGGTGCTAAAGAAACTAGGAGGTGAACTAAGGCCTTGATTTTGAGTATTGTATTCAAGGTTAGGACCAGAAATGACATTAATGGGAAATTTAGTGTACAAGTAAGTATTCGCTAAAGGAAGCTCTGTCCTCACCCCACATTTATTCATTATAGGTCTCCACCACAACAATAAAGCATCCATATGTCTCCTTACATATCCATCTTTTCCTGTCTATGCTCCCCTCTCTTTTTTTCCTACTGTCATATTCCTTTATGACCTGTATTTCCTCTCGCTCTGTCCTCAACGAACTACCTAGTTCTCATTCCCTTTTTCTTTACAATGCAATAATCAAGAATTTTCACTTTAAAGGCATAATACTGTTAAAGGTTTACATGAGGAAAACATGGACTCCACAAGCTGCAGTGAAGGCAACCCATCTGGGGGAGCAGTAGCTCAGAATAAAACTGCATGGAGGAGATATGGCCTTCGTAAGGCTTCAATGATGATACCCCATCAAAGAGAACAGTAGTTCGGAAAAAAGAAAAAAGAAACTGACTGTAGAAGAAACATCAGTTTTGACAACCTCTCTAGTGCTGGTGGCACACTGGGAGGTACTTCAGTCCTGACAACCTCTCTAGTGCTGGTGGCATACTGGGAGGTACTTCAGTCCTGACAACCTCTCTAATGCTGGTGGCACACTGAGAGGTACTTCAGTCCTGACAACCTCTCTAATGCTGGTGGCACACTGAGAGGTACTTCAGTCCTGACAACCTCTCTAGTACTGGTGGCACACTGGGAAGTACTTCAGTCCTGACAACCTCTCTAGTGCTGGTGGCTCAATAGGAAGTACTTCAGTCCTGACAACCCCTCTAGTACTGGTGGCACTTAGTTAAAAATAATTCACTATATCTAGTATTTGTTTTGGAGAATGCTTTTACAGAGTACAATGCTTTTTAGTCTGGTGGACTTTAAGAAAACTAGGTGTTGATGAATGACTTGAGAGTGATGTAAGCTATGTACTGAGATGCTATCACTAAAGTGAGGGTTAGCAATGAGTTCAGTGAAGAATCTATTGTGCAAGTAAAGGTTGTTAAGGCTCTGTCCTCAGTCCTATTTTGTTTAGTATAGTTTTCCAGGCCAAAACCAGAGAATTCTGTATAGTATTCTAAGTTTTGTTACACAGTTGCATTTTCTCAAGAAGAATATATGAACTTATGACATGTAAACCAATATTGCAACACCTTATCTACTATGTCACTTCACTGTCATAAGTACGTGAATATAGTAGTATATTGTTTGCAAACATTTGATTGTTGTTCAGCTAGTACATCAGTTCAGAGCACAAAGAACCAAGAAAAACCTTGTGAATACCTAACATTTGACCTTAAAAGAAGCCTCTCAGCCCACTTGAATTTTGATTGGAGCCCATAAGTAGTCTTGTTTTGCCTTGGAAATTTATCTCAGAGGCCTTGCTTTTATGTGTATGTTTTTAAAGCATGCACTATCTTTCTTGGGATAGATGTTACAGCATATTCAGTTTTAATCTAGATCCCATTTCACTAAAATAAATAATGATGTTTATAAACTAGAATAGTCATACTGATTGGAGTACATACAGGTTATATAATGTGAAAGAAATCTGTTTTGAAATGGCTGTGGAATTAAGGTGCTGGATTTCTGACAGCATAGTCATTAATTCAAATTAAAGCCATTATATTGTATGATAGTGAAAGAGACATATCTTTGCTTGCACTTTCTTTCCTGTCAGACAAAGACAGTAGGAAGTTTCACTCCTACTTTACAGTTGAATGGTTATTGTTAAGAAGGTCTTCCAGCTGTAAAAAACAAACAAACAAAAAAATCCATCAAAACAAACAATCGATCAAACAAAAACCATCCAACCCATGCTGATATGGAAAACATTAAAAATGTTGATATGAACTTCTACATGAATAATTTTTTTTTTAAAATCTACTCTGGAGTGATGGTGATGATGGAATTATTAGCACTTGTAACATGGATACATGACACCTGTAATTCAAATTAATGAAACACTTATTAGCTTTTCTGTGCATACTGTGATGAGCCATCTAACCTAGTTAGGTGTACTGGGGTACAGAGAGTTAAGTATATTGACTATGGTACAATTATTATTTACTATAGACTCATCTACTGGTTGTTCAATATCATGATGTCCTATGAATAAATTATGAAAGAAATTCGACTAAGTGGATTTTATAAGAATCTCTTTATTTTAGTAAAGGTAAGTAATGATAGGTAGAATATGATTATCCCTTTAGCATTTATATTACTCTATATGTACTATTGTATTTTCACAGTAAACACTTTATTTCACATAATATTGAATCTCTGAGATTTTGATATTATTTATTTTGAGAACAATACCTTAACAGAAGTATGAGTGGCCGGTTCGAACAGAAAGGGGTGAGAGAATTCTGGCTGGATATGGCCAGGTTAAATGCTAAAAGGGTTAATTAACTTGGATTGTTTGTATTCTTACTTCTACAAACATAAAATGGATGTCTTTTCTTTAAAATCTGATGATCATCATATTTGCATGTTCAAAAACTTTAGAGTGAACTATGATGGTTTCTTTTATAGAAATATGACCCCAAGTTTGTGGAGGATACATGTATAGTACCAGCACTATCACATTCGAGCACTGAGGGGCTCAGTGTCCTTGGTGTTGCTGGGGAGGCATTGATGAGGGTTCAGGCTTGGCACAGACATTGCCAGGTGGTGGTTGGGTCATGAAGGTAGCTTTGAAACAAGTTGATGGTGTCTGACATTGTGGGCTGTGCATGGTCCAAAAGGAGACATATGTTGTGGGAGAGGGCAGATCATGAGGAGGTGTGGTTGGAGCAAGTGGGTGGATGGATGGTGTCACAGGTTTCCACTGGTCTTATCATTGGTTCACTGCATTTCTGATAGTGAGTGTGTCAAGGAAGTATCTGTATCTTGGTGTAGAACAACTATCTCGGGGAACTTTGCTGGAAGAACACAGTTTTCATGCCAATGTTTACATCCTTTGTTGATATATATATCAGTTAAAGATTGATAGAAAGATAGGTATGTACATACATACATTATTTATATATATATCATCATTTTACGTCCGCTTTTCCCTGCTTGCAAGGGTGGGACGTATATATATATGTATATACATACATACATTTATACAAGCAAACACAATTTATACAGAATTGATAAAAGTAGACTTGAAGTTGAGTGAAACAGTATACTTGGTTTATAACTGTTATAGTAAGCTTTTGATATTGTAGTTATCTCTACAGGAGTAGGTAGTAAATAAATCTTATCTTTATTTGATTGTTTTGTAGTAGACATTGTAAGATTGTTGACAGAATCCAAGAACCTAAGAGTGAGTTGATTACCATTAATCCATATGCTGTAAATATTTCAGTTACAGAGATGAATAGAGATGCTATATACAATAAGGATTTGATCACAATGGTTGTTCAGTTCTTAAGCATGAGAAGCATTAGTATTCAATACTAACAGTAAATGAATGATATAGTGTAGGTCAGGCATGGGTAAACCTTTTCAAGCAGTGGGCTGCATAGGATGTGGTTCATTATAAGATGGACTGCACTACTAAAAACTTTCAGGGCAATTTTGAAATTAGGTATGCCATTCAGAAAGCCAAACAGGCCACATACGTCTCGTGGGCCACAGATTACTGGTGTAGGTAGTAAATATTTCTGACAGACAGAATCAATGACCCAGCTTCAATTCTCAAGGTTGGCTATTTTATTGACTCTGATAATGTAATTCAGAGAGATATAAATGTCAAAACTATTTATTCCTTTCCCCAGAAACAATAGGACTGATCATTCCCTTATGAATGTATCTAAAGAGAACTCAAGACTTAATCCTTTAGCATTTACATTATTCTATATATACTATTGCATTTTCGCAGTAAAGCTTTATCTCACATAATATTGAATCTATGAGAGTTTGATATTATTTATTTTGAGAACAATACCTTAACATCAGTATGAGTGGCAAGTTATGACCAGTATGAACAGAAAGAAGTGAACAAATTTTGGCCGGTTTAAATGCTAAAGGGTTAATAATTGGGAAGTGAATTTCTTAACCATTCGGCCATGTTGTATCCATGTTATAGTATTTCGTTATATCTCTGTTTTTAGTTTAAACATCCTGTCAGGTTTAACTTTACCATCATATTTCAGGATGTGAAGTGACAGTGGGTCTAATAAATTCCAGTTATATATACAAAGGCAAGTAAACTTACGAAATCCTTTCTGACTCCAAAAATTGGTCCCCATGCGCCAAAGTTGAAAATCATGCTTTGGTGAGTTTTGTTATTGAATCTAGCTATGGTGCATTTTCACATAATATTTTATATTCATCATTACCAAACATCTGGAGGTCACCTTCAGCTATAAAGGGGCAAACAGACAGTAAACTTTCTTTCAGTCTTCATTCCACCAAACAATAGTCAACTAGTATCTGCTTGCTCTTTCTGGCCAATTTTGACCAGAGTCAGACAAGCTTGTCATGGCTTTATTTGCTAACTCTGCATTCTTTTCATACTCATCTTTAGTCTGTCTCTTCCATGTTTACAGTCTCAGTACACATTACAAATTACATAGTTCATTCTGTTCAACTTTTCACTTCATAATATTTCCACAACAGATATCATATATCATGTAATATGCAAACTTACCTTATTTCTACTCATATCCCGCCAAGGTTGACTTTGCCTTTCATCCTTACGGGGTCAATAAAATAAAGTACCAGTAATGCACTGGGTAATTGCTGGCCTTGTGCCTAAAGTAGAAACAATTATAATTATATTTCTTTAACATGGCGGTAGAGGGTCGGACATCATGCTTTGATGCATAGAATTATGGCCCTTTCCATTCTGAGTTCAAATCCCGCTGAGGTCAACTTTGCCTTTCATCCTTACGGGGTCGATAAAATAAAGTACCAGTAATGTACTGGGTAATTGCTGGCCTTGTGCCAAAAGTAGAAACAATTATAATTATATTTCTGTAACATAAACATCTTGCAGTTCATTATATTGCTGAGTTGACTTAAATTATACTTCTGTTAATACAAATCATTCAAAGATTTGAACAGCATTTCAAATCTCAGTTTGACAAATAAATCGTATTTTTACTCAATAGATGCCGTTATTTATTTGTTCATTTATGTTTTGTTCACTTTCCATCAATATCAGAGTTGAGTGGGTATTAATGTGATATTGCTGAGGACTTGAAACATGCTAGCTATGTGTTATTGAGTGTAACCCAATTTACCCAAATTAACTACAAACACTCCTACCAAACAACAACCATGTCCTCATGGCAACACATTGAATCCCTCACATTCAATAAAATC
This sequence comes from Eledone cirrhosa, assembly GCA_964016885.1. Lineage (NCBI taxonomy): Eukaryota > Metazoa > Mollusca > Cephalopoda > Octopoda > Eledonidae > Eledone > Eledone cirrhosa. The sequence goes on along the minus strand of OZ024746.1, from coordinate 11,840,664 downwards.
TTTCTTCTCAACAATCATACATTTCTATAGATCTCCTTATACATATTTTACTAGGAAGGTGGATTGGAAGAAGCAGAGCATTGGACAAAATACCTTGCTGTATTTCTACTAGCTTTTTTACGTTTTGAGTTCAAATCTCCCCAAGATCAACTTTGCCTTTCATCTTTCTGAGGTCAATAAATTAAAATATCCATCAACTACTGGGATCAATATAATTAACTAACCACTCCCCACAAATTTCTGGCCTTGTATCTATTGGATTTGTTCCATATCTTTACATTCTGAGTTCAAATCTCGCCAAGGTTAACTTTGCTTTTCATCTTTCCGGGGTTGATGAAATAAAGTACCAGTCAAGTACTGGGGTTGATATAATCAACTTTCCCTTCTCATAAAATTGTTGGGCTTCGGTCTAAATTAGAAACCATTATTTATTATTGAGGGTAGTGGATTGGCAGAATTGTTAGACTTTATGGCATTTGTTACAGCTCTTAACATTCTGAGTTCAAATCCTGATAAGATCAACTTTGCCTTTAATCCTTTCAGAGGTCAATAAAACAAAGTACCAGTCAAGTACTGGTGGAGATTTAATTGACTTTCCTGTCCCCCACTGACCTTATGTCTAAATTCAAAATCATTATAATTCTCAGTCAAGGACCCCCCCCCCCCATCAATCAGGACCCCCCCTCCCCCCTCCCAACTTTTATGAAGTTATATGGAAATCCTCCTTTTTGTTCATGTGGTGTGTTACTTTTATATTTTCCCTTGGGTGAGGCGGCATTGTCTTCTCAACATACTGCATCTATGTTCTCTCCTTTCACTGGGGTTGGTTCACATCAAGGAACTCCTTACAACATTATCAATTTATGAATTTTTGTTGTTCTTTTGTTAAGGTTCCTGCAGATTTTCTCATTGAAGTTTGCATTTTTGTCACCTTTCAATTCTCAAATTATAATTGTATATGTTTATTTAATTCATATTTATTTTCTGTTTTTCACTATTTTTTTAATATATTAATCTAGTTACATTACTCTGAGGTCTTGACATCTATTCCTTTTCTTCTCCAAATAAATTGTGGCATGTGGAATAAAGTGTCTTGTGCTGATAAAATACAATTAAACACTTCGTGGATTTCAACTCATTATCTATGAACTGTTAATCTTATACATTATCAACTAAGTTATACTGTCTCTAGAAGATCTAATAATAAGGTTGTTGTTGTTGTTTGAGTTATTTTTCTACCTCTTTAAGGCAGTTGGTCCTGGTGCCATGAAAAATGTTCCCAGTATATGCTGTAAAGTGGTTGGTGTTAGGAAGGGCATCCAATCATAGACAACCAGGCCAAAAACAGAACAAATGAGCATGATGCGATCACTTGATCTGTATAGCTTCATAACATTACAACCTGTCTAACCCATGCAAGCATGGAAAATAGACATTAAATAGTGATGATGATGATGATGATGATGATGATGTCTTTATGTCTACAAAACATTAGTGTGTGTGAGTGTATGTGTGTGAAATGTATCACAACAACTACCACTGTAACTAGCACCTCCTTCAGAGATGGTTATATTGAACCACTAATAAAAATAAAAATGGAGGTTTACAAAAACATATGTAGACAATAAAATGTCTAAAGGCAAATCTTCTTTTCTACCAGATGCAATGAGGTGGACATTCAAATATTCCAAATATCTTTGTTGGTGAAAAAAATATAATTAACAAAAGAATTCTGTCAAGTAGTTTTCCAACACCAATTTCTATGAAATAAATTTCCATCAAGCTGAAGAAATCACCTTCTAAATGGAGTTCTGTAAATATGAGCATTCATAGCAAAAGAAACAACAACAAAACCAAACAGCAACAATAATTCTTTCTAACATTGGCATAAGGCCAGCACTTTGAAGGAACAGTAACGTTGATTATACTGACCCCAGTAATTGACTGGCATTATTTTATTGACCCCGGAAGGATGAAACACAAATTGACCTCAGTGGAATTTGAACTGAAAACATTAAAGAGCCCCAGCAAATACTTCCACGCATCTGTCTGATGCTCTAACGCTTCTGCCAATCCAAAAATGATAATTATAATGTTATTCTAACTCTTAACATTCTGTACTGTATGAAACCGCATTAGCAAGACATTCTTGAAAAATACAAAAGAACACTATGATTGCATCACATTTAGAATTGCTCTTTACTTTAATACTGCAAGCTTTCACAATGATCTGTATACAATTAAATATACTATAAACAATTGAATCAACAAATCTGTTTTTAGATATTTTCTGCTAAATCATTACAGAATGTTAAGAGTTAAGATGACCAGAGATATGATTAGTTGAAACATGAGTACAACCAACAGAAGTAGAGAATCTTACCTTTATGTTATTCAAATAACAAGCAAGGGATCAATATACTTCAGTAATGTTGTAAATTCCTTTTGGGGAAAGCTATGAACATCACAGTTCTAATTTCTATCCAGTATGTGTTTAAATCTTTCCCCTCAGACCTATGTTCTAATCAATACTTTTATCATTTGTGATTTGTGATTTTTAATTAGAGATTCCAAACAATTGGCCTTTGTTCCTTGAAAATCTGGTAACTGTTATATACATTTTTGTGTATAAGTAGCACCTGTTAACAAAATGCACTTCTATTTTACATTCAGAATTCTTAGCTACTTGACTCAGTACAAGGTACACTCAAGAATTTTTGAGACTTTTTCTTTTCAGGCACTTTTAATTGACATATGTAATTATCACTTTAATACATAACATGCCAAATCACTTTTTTTCGGATTGAAGATTCGGGCTGCCACACCACTTTAAACACTACCCATCACACATGTCTTGTCACAGCTGACTGGTTTCCACAATGCAGTTGAGATGTCAGGACCACTTGGAGACTCAATATGCCATAAAGTTTTGTGTCAAGTCCAGAAAATGGCGACAGAAATCTATGAAATGTTGAAAACTGCTTATGGACTAACATTCATGAGCCGGGTGACTGTTTTCTACTGGCACATGAGGTTCCAGGAAGGCAGGGAGCAGGTGAGGGATGACGAGAGGTGCGGCAAGACGCTAATGTTGGTCAACAAAATTTGCAAATTTCTGGATGGAGACTGTTGTGTATTGCTTCTGATGATTGCTAAACAATTTGAAATGGCTGAGGCACTGTGCACAGTCATTCATTATGATCTGAACATGTGCAAAGTTTTGCAAAGTTTGTTCCCAGGGCGCTTAATGAAGATCAATTGCAGAGGCGCGTTGATGACAGCAGGGAGAGTGTCGAGTGGATCACTTTGAATCCAAGTGTCCTTGAGTCTCTGGTAACCTGAGATAAGAGCTGGGTCTACTATTGTGATCTAGAGACCAAGAGACAGAGTGCCGAATGGAAACATTCTGACTCCCAGGATCCAACAAAACCAGGCAAAGCAGGTCCACTGGGAAGCTCATGATAATCCCATTCTTTGACAGCAAGGGCATCATCTACATCCACTGGGTCTCCCACGGCCAGACAGTGAATAAGGAGTACTATGTAGAGGTTTTGAGGCAGTTCAGAAAGAGATTTCATCGCAAGAGACCAGAGCGCTTTATGTCTAGTCAGTGGCACCCACACAAGGACAATGCCCCTTGCTACAAATCCATCCTGATGACCAACTACTTGGCCAATATGGGGATAGAGACTAACCCTCATCCTCCCTACAGTCTAGACTTAGCCTCATGTGACTTCTGGATGTTCCCAAAGCTAAAGGAGAAACTATCTGCTTTGAGTAAGTGGGGGAGAAGGAGATTGTGACAAATGCCCTGGACACCTTCACTTTGGAGGTCTACAAGGGGACCTTCCAGAAGTGACTGGAGTGCTAGAACAAGTGTATTGAAGTTAGAGGATCCAACTTTGAGGGAAACTAGAGTTTTGTATTGATCTGAGTTAAATAAATGTCTCTCTGATAAAAGTCTCAAAACCTCTTGTGTGGACCTTGCACAGTTGTAGGACATTTGTTAATACTGCTTATATTAACTTAGGTAAAATTTCAATAAAAATATTCAAAATTAAGCATTACATTTTTTCTCTGTAATATATTTTATAAAATTCCATGTAAACAAATCCTTTGATAGCTCTTAATAAATTAAACTTGTGTTAACAAACTCTTAATTCTCTATATTTCATAATCTTATTATATTTATTTAACCATGTGCAATAACACATTTTATTTATTCCATCACATTACATATCAAAATAAGTAACACTTTACACCTACCCTGGCATATACACATCACCTCATCCATAGTTTAAATATATCAAATATATTTTCCAGTGTAGACCACATGTTTGGAAACTTATCAAGGAAAAGGATTACATATGAGCAATATATAGACAATACTGTGTGATAGTCTTCTTTACTTTCTTATGGTGCGTTAATAATAATAATAATTGTTTCTACATTTGGCACAAGGCCAGCAATTACTCAGTACATTACCGGTACTTTATTTTATCGACCCCGTAAGGATGAAAGGCAAAGTTAACCTTGGCAGGATTTGAACTCAGAATGGCAAGGGACGTAACTCTATGCGTCAAAGCATGGCGTCCGACCCTCTACCGATACTGCCAAATAATAATGGTTTCTACTTTAGACACGTGCTAGTAATTTTGGGGGAGGGGTAAGTCGATTAAACCAACCGCAGTGTATTACTGGTACTTTATTTTATGAACCCTGAAAGAAGGAAAGGCAAAGCTAACCTCAGCGGCATTTGAACTCAGAACGTAAAAGGCCATAACTCTATCCCGCAAAGCTGGATGTTCAACACTCTATCGATTCTGCCAATCCACTGTCCTCATTAACAATAATAATTACAATATTTAATTGGTTGCTCATCTTGTCAATAAATGATTCAAAGTCTTTGTTCCAACCCTCTCTCTCCAAACTTTGCTATTTCCTGAAAAAGGTTTTGTGTCCGATATGTGTAAATCCCTCATTAACTTCTTCCCAAGCATGAAACTAATAAGACTTTGTGTTTTTGTATCCATCTCTGATTTTGTCTTATTTATTCTTGAACTACACACATACACACATATATAAATAAGATTTAATATAGAAATGGCTTCTACAGGACTAAATATATATATATATATATATTTTTTTTTCGTTTTGCCTTGTTTTTGTTCGTTGTCTGCTCTTTGTTTATTTTTTTAATTTGTGATGAACGAGTTCTTTCTTCTCCCCTCAATAAATGGAATGCATTTTTTAACATATCTTACTTTCTTCTTACCTTTTTCCTTTCTTTCTTTTTTCTTTCTTTGCCTTCTTTTTTTCATGAGACTATCTATGTTGCTATGAAAAGCTCAATACCTTTTCCTAAGTCATCACATAAAATTCTATGAATACCTGTTATGGCTTAATTGCTATAAGTTATCGTTTTGTCTCATCTTTTACTCCACAGACCGTGCATTGGCTTGTGTCAGATGCTATGACACCAGGTAAACCATCACTACCATCAGTTGGTGGTCGAAACTGCCAGAAAGTCCACCTTCATGACTGAAGACCTTGGAGTTTTGTGTTCTTTGTTCGACTTTTTATTTTTAAAAATGTTTTTTTTTCATTTTGCCTTGTTTTCGTTCATTGTCTCCACTTTTTGTTTATTTTGTTTGTGACTTGTCATACTCATGAATAAAAACTAGATTTGTAACATGTCATACTTTTAAATAAAGACCAGGTTTGTGACATGTCATACTTCTGAATAAAGATTAGGTTTGGGATTTGTCATACTAAGTGTTTATTTTTTAATCTAATGTCCTCACAGAATAAGCATCATCATCATCATCGTTTAACGTCCATCTTCCACGCTTGCATGGGTTTGGACGGGAGTTTTCCCACTTGAGGCAAGATTTGTTGTCCTGCTCGTATAGGACTGTCTGGCAGGTTTTCTATGGCTGGATGCCCTTCCTAACACCAATCACGTTTACAGTGTGGACTGGGAGGTTTTTACCGTGTTACCTACATGGCCACATTACAGCGTGGACTGTGTGTTTTTTTGTCGTGACACCTACACGACCTCATTTGTTTCGGACTGGATGTTGTGGTACCAACATAACTTCACATTTAAGGGGGGTGGGGGGTGGGGGGGGGGTAGTGGGACAGGGGTGGATTTTGTTAGAGGTTCCTACTGACTGTAGGTTTCGCTTTGTACTTAGGCAAGGCGGGTCTTCTGTATGACTGTGTAGCGCCAAAGATCTCAGTCTTGGAGAGGTGTAAGCGTGTGAGGTCGGAATTTATCAAGTCGTCCTAGGTTTTTCTGGGTCTGCTTACTCCGTGGCTACTGTCTATTTTTATCACCCTGCACTTTTTTATAGAGCTGTCGTCTTTCATGCGCATCACGTGACCGTACCAACGTAGTCTTCTCTCGAGTAAACAACATCTAATCCCTCTTATTCCTAATTTCTCCCTTAGTTCGTTTATGCTTTGCCATTCACATATATTACTATTACACATCCAGCGGAGCATGCCAGCTTCGTTTCTCTCCAGTCTGCGTATATCCTCTTCAGTCTTCTATAATTATGGACTACTAATTGTTATGGAGATTATCTTCAATTAACACAAGTCAACAACTCAAATACTTTACAGTGTTATTATACAATAATACTCAAGATATCACAACATTATTACATTATTTAGATACAATTTGTGTTTCTCATTAATTTATTTGCATTTATAAACTTACCAGTAATGCATTCACAAACCAGAAACTTTCATTCACTTTTTTCCATTACGATAATTTTGAAATATGTACTACCGAGTAAGTAGAATGGTGCTAAACTCACAGAAAGCTGTCTTTGCAATGTGGTTTCAATTCTTAGATGAAGCATTGCACTGAAATTAGGGTCCCTAAATTTGGTTCTGGTTGAAACAGTTGACATTTCTACCTTGCAATGTCTTATTCACATTTTGGGGGGGAATATGGCACAAACAAAATTAAAGCACCAGTCTTTAGAAAGATGAGATTACATTATATATTTATTTTTCATCATCATCATCATTTTACATCCGTTTTCCAAATTGGCATGGGTTGGACAGGTTGTTGTTGTCCAAGACCATACAAACTGGACAACCAATGTTGCTTCTTTCGCATGGTTTCTATGGTTGGATGCTCTCCTAACACCTTACAGGGTGTCTCTGGGGACGTTATTTCATAGCACCACCACTACCACTTTACAGTGTGTACTGGGTACATTTTTTTGTGTTGCCCACTAATTTTTTTTTTTTTTTTTTGTATTATAAAATATAGATTTCTTGCATAGACATGGAAGCTGGGAATTTTAGGAAAGGTGAAATGGGAAGTTGCAACTTTAATGCAGTTCCCTAAAGTGTTAAGACTATAGATTTAATGGTGTGGTTCCAATTGGCATTCAAAACCAGGCCAAGAACTTTATTGAAAGAATACTTACATATTATATTGCAGACTAACATAAACTAATATAAAAATAAAGCCTATAATATACTTTGTCATGTTTAAGGAACTTCCATGGTTGAGCCAATACCAAAACGATTTGCTTTTAATTTTTTCTTTGAAATTTATCAGCAAAGTTGACAGGTGGTGGAAAGTTGTAATCTGACCAAGCCATATCCTCAGATCCTACGAGGGGGTGCTGAAAAGTTTCTGGCTTTGGGTAAAAGAAAATATAGGAGGATCAGTTAATTATGATTTTATTCAACATATTCCCCTCTCAGATTTACATACTTATTGCAGCAGTCCTACCTCCCCTGTAAAGGTAACAGCTTTACCCTTTCGCAATACCTTTAAAACCAGGAAATTTTCAGCACCACCTCATATATATACAATAATGTCATATTTGTGAAGGACACTCTATAATGTCACTACCTATGTTATGACTTCACTGAAAGAAAGTTAACTTAAATATTGTTGCTCTTAGATGTCATACACATGAAAAAAGAAAAAGAAAAGAGAAAGCCCAACAACAGTTAAGTTATTGCTAACATATTATTAATGCAGAGAGCATTAAAAAGTCAACTGGAAAAACTCATGCAGTGAGGACAAAACAATATTAGTCAATGACTAATATTGTTTTCTTTTTACTCATTTCAAAACCATGTTTTTTATGGTAAACAGAAAACAATTACTGAAATATAGACATGAAAAAGAGGTTAGCATTAGTTGATTTTTATGTCCTTATATTCATCATCATTATCATCACAACCACATTAGCTGATTAGAACTACATTTTTAAATATGACACCATGATCTCTTGACTTTATGGCTGCCCTTTCATACAGACTTGGCCGTAATTAGCTGCATATTTTCATGCATTTTTATTCTGTTTGAAATCTTCTGTTAGATTTGATGCTAGTAAATCTATCTAAACAGCTTCTTTATAATCATTTTTGATTTGCTTACACTATAAGATCTTTTCAAAACTAACCTGTGGTATATTTCATATAATTTGCATCATCCATTTACATTGCATCCCTAAATTAGTACAGTCATCTCTTCTCCATACATCTAACAATATCCTTAATATTCAGAATGTCTTAGGTTGGATGCTAGTGTGCATGAAAGATGAAGCATAGGTGAGATGGTAGAACAACTGGGCATAAGAGGATTTAGATGCGTGCAAGAGAGAAAACTGGTATGGACATGTGATGCATATGGATGATAATCATTAAGTGAAGTAGTGCCAAGAAATCTAAGGGGAAGGAAGCTGCAAAAGAGGAAGACCAAAGAAATCCTGGCCAGAAATAGTGAGAGCTGATCTCTAAATGCTGAGCCTCAAAGAGGAGATGACAAAGGAAGGCAACAAAGGGGCCTGTTGCTGAGGAATGGGTGAGTGGTGGCACTGAATGGGACTACCATCTCTAATTATCAATAATGCAACCTCAGGTTTAGAAAATAGACTTTATAAAAAGTATCCTGAAATATGTTCCTTGAAATCTTTACTTTAGGAATATTTTTTCTCAAAACAGGAACAAAGAACAAAAATAAATTTAATGATGATGGTGATGATGGTGATGATGATGATTATGATGACGATGACGACAAAGATGATGGTGATGATGATGATGAGTCACTTCTTCAATTCAATGTCTCATTCTTATAAGTTAATATCAGATCAAACTCAGAGGGCGGTGGATTGGCAGTATCGGTAGAGGGTCGGACACCATGCTTTGCAGCATAGAGTTACGGTCCTTTATAGTCTGAGTTCAAATCCCACAAAGGTTAACTTTGCCTTTCATCTTTACGGGGTCGTTAAAATAAAGTACCAGTCATGCACTGGGGTCGATTTAATTGACTTTCCCTTCCTCCAAAATTGCGTCTCAGTCAGTCTGTCAAGTGGTTTTCAATAAAGTTAACCATTTATAAATCTGTAGCCATAAAGATATCACTTAGGGAGCAACAGTTCACATATAATAATTTCAAAAATATTTAAGTCCTAATATTGTTGACTGTCATCTGTGGCCATTTAGTGTTGACAGGAAATTTATTCTCAAGGTATTTCCCAACAATCAATATGTCAATATTATCAAGGATTTGTTTGACATTATATTTTAGAAACAAGTTATAACGTTAACCTTGCATGTCACTTTACTAGATGTACATAAAGCTAAAAAGAGTATAGTATTAAATATATATGTATATATTATGTTAGGCTGTTTACCAGTGAGTAGAACTGGTGGCTTGGGTTGGTAAATGATGATGCAACAAATTAAAGCATTCAACGTTTTGCAAATTCTCCATCATAGATGTGGTATTGGTGCAGGAACGGAGTTAAGTATTCATTAAAACAACAACAGAAAGCCAGACTAGAAAATTTACTTAAGAATTTTAATCCCGTGAAAGCACTATATATATTTCGATGGCCGAGCCCTATCATTTGACTATGATGTAAGACAAGACGATTTCATCAGGTGTTATTTGCAGAATTATATAACAGGATTATGTTGAATTCAAACAGAATAGAAGATAGAAGATACAAAGAAATTGAAAATATATATATATATATATATATGTGTAAAATTTAGAGAGTATGTTAGCTTAAAGTAAGTTGCTTCAATGTAGTTTTTATTTTTACAATGAAAATAGTTGAACAAGTTGCACATATATGCTCCTAGAGACAGAAAATGTGGATAGGATCATCATCATTCATCATCATTTCATTTTACATCCGCTTTTTCCCTGCTTGCAAGGGTGGGATGGGAACTGATGCTGGCTTGATTTCTACAGCTGGATGCCCTTCCTAACACCAACCTCATTTACAGTGAGTGCTGGGTGCTTTTTTTTGCCGTGGCACCTCCACGACCACTTTACAGTGGAATGATAGGGACACCAGTCCCTATCATCTCATTTCTACAGCTGAGTAAACTGGAGCAATGTGAAATAAAGTGCCTTGCTCAAGGAAACAACACATCACCCGGTCTGAGAATTGAACTCACAACCTTTCGATTGCAAGGCCAATGCTCTAACCACTAAGCCATGTGCCTCCATCTGTCTACTTTTTTCAACTCTAGGAGCCTGTATACCCAACTTGTTTGACTATTTTCATAATAAAAAAGAATACGGTGAACTATAAGCATTTCACAACATTTTATATGCTCTCCATCCATCCATCCATTAATTTCACAATAGAAACCAGTGATAAGTAACTGCCATATTTTAACATATTCATAAATTATGTAACACCAGAATTATAACAGACATATTTTTACAAAAAGACACCAATATTTGAACTTTCATTTATGCCACCCTTCACACACCAAATGGAAGCAGTAAGCAGCATGAGGAAACAAACACTATTAAATGTTCTGAGGGCTTCATAGAAGTAGTTGACAGCTTCTGTTACCTGGGTAACCAAATTAATAGTGGAGGTGGGTGTTCTGAAAATACAGTAGCCAGAGTGAGAAAAGGATGGAAAAGCTCAGGAAACTACTACCACTGTTAACTACAAAGGGGGTCTTCCCTCAAAATGAAAGGCAGATTATATGATGTTTGTGTACAAACAGCAATGCTGTATGGAAGTGAGACCTGCGAAAATTGGAAATAAATGAAGCCTGCATGCTTTGATGGGAGTGTAATAGTAGTTTGCATGAGCAATGAATTGTAAATGAACTGAGAAGGAAACTGGGCATAATAGGGGACCAGATACAGTGTGCAGGAAAAGAGACTGTGGTGGTAAGGACATGATGCATATGGAAGATGACAGCTGTATAAAAAGATGCAGGGTACTGAAAGTTGATGGCAGCAATGGAAGATGAAAACCTAGGAAAGCATGGGATGAAGTGATAAAAGCTGACTTTGCACAATTAAACCTCTCAAAGGAGGTGACACAGGATCTGGCATTGTGTTGTACCGTAGAAAACCCACCTTCCTATATGCACAGGATAAAACAACATGTAGAGGTCACTGGCTTGCAACTAGCATTTCTTTACCTCTCCCCCATTCACCTTCCCTGGTCTTAATAGCCTAGCCCTTACCAACCAAATACCCCACTCACCTCATCCATGTCCAACTTGCTTTCTCCCTCCCCATCATACACTCTCCAAACCTGCTTCCCCCACCAATAATGCTGCCACAACAAAAAGCATTTGTCTACACTTCCCATATCTTAATACTCCACCCTTCATGAGCTAACCCTACTTTAGACCTACCTCTCCAATCCCCATCTTGCATACCCCCACCCCCCACCCCCTCGACTTTCCATATTCCATATTTGATACACCTCTCTTGTCTAACTAATGTATACAAGAACTGAAAGCTGAACATGCTCCCTCACAATGTTGCTGAAATGGCTAAAGGCTCCCAGTAAGTTGGTCATACTGGTGACATGAGAGCACCTTGTCCACTATGTGAACTGGTGAAAGAGCACTCAACTCACCCTGTGATGGGGTTGTGTTGATGACAAGAAAAAGCACCCAGTCCACCCTGTAAAGTGGATATGTTGGTGAGATGACAAAAAGCACCCAGTCCAACCAGTCAGTTGGTTGTTTTGGTACCATGATACAAAAGCACCCAGTCTATACTGTAAATGTGGTTGCCGTTAGGAAAGGCATCCATTTGTAGAAACCAAGCCATAAATGGTTCTGTGTGAGCAAGACATGGTCACCTGATTGACCTTGTCTCACAATGAAACAATTCGTCTAACCCATGCTAACAGGGAAAATTGGACATTAATTGGTGATGATGATGACATATATATGTTCATACATATATAAAAAAGAGTAAAGGCCCCCTTCAGTCACGAATGACCATGGTATTTGCACATAGAAAGTTTTCCTTCCGAGACACAAGAAGGAGCAAGGTGTTTTTGTGGAAAACCAGCAGTCCCCCATGCATACCAGTCTCCCCTCTCCACGCCACCGATGTTGTCCAAAGGAAAGGCAATGGCCAATGCAGATTGGCACAAGCGACATCGCAACTCATGAGTGAACTAGAGTACATGAAATAAAGTGTCTTGCTCAAGAATACAATGCATCACCTGGTCTGGGAATTGAATTCACAACCTCACAATTGTGAATCTGACGCCCTTACAACTAACCCACTATGCCTTTACTATATGTATATTTATATGTAGATGTATATATATATATATATATATGTGTGTGTGTGTATGTGTGTGTATGTACATATATATATATATATATGTATGTGTGTATATATATATATATATATATATATATATATATATATATATATATATATATATATATATATATATATATATATATATACACACACACACATATATGTATAAACCTATATATGTGTGTGTATGTGTCTGTACATATAGAATAAGGAAAGCCCATTTCTTCCAAATAAGATATAGGATCCTATGATGAGGATGATGTAGATGGTGAGACAGTAGTTCCACAATGCCAACCAAGATATGTCACATAGCCAGAGCTGAAGCAGTAGCATTTTAATTTAATCAATAGCCAGGTTATTTTCTGGCAATAGCACAACACAAACTGCATTTTATTATCGCTGGCCAAACATTTACAGTTTTACATAGAATCTTTTCTCTCTCTCTCTCTATCTCTCCCTCTGTATTTATCTATCTCTCCTTCTCCCTCTTTCTCTATATCTATCTATCTATCTTTCCCTCCCCCTCTCTCAGTCTATCTATTTATCTACCCCCCCTCTCTCTCTCTCACCTCCTCCTCTTTCCTCTCCTACTCCCCACTCTCTCCTACCTTCTCTTCTTGTTTTGTTGGCTTGAGTCAAATATTCTTTATTTTCTTATATGAAAGGGAGATCAGGAATATGTGATGTTCATGCTATTCTTCAATGGAATTTTGTTGTAATTGAAAAAGTGTGGCAAAGAATTTTGTTTGTTTGAAAAGGCATAAAAGTTCTATTTCTATGTCATTTTTTTAAGGGAAAAGTATGAGAAGTTGTGGTGTTCATGCTTCTCTCCAATCACATTTTTTGAGTTGAGAAAAAGTTTGTCAAGATTTTTGCTTTATTTTGTTTGATTAAACCTTCATTACCAAACTGCTTTAAACTGCCCCTGGTTCTAGGATACAAATCTGTTTGTTTTAAAGTATTTATATTTTAGCTAAAAAATAACTCCCATTATAATTTTGGAACATAACATAACCTTTGTTATGTTATGTTCCAAACACCAGTTTAATAATGGGAAAGTTATTTTTCTAAATCCTACAAATCCTTGATAATTTTCAAAATTAATTGAAAAACATAGGCAGTGTCTTTCATAATAGATATGGTAACAAAACGGTTAAAGAAGCACAAATGTTCCAAAAGTAAAAAGTGGTAACCTCTGACATTTATATCTTTCTAAGATTATATTTTTGGTGAACATAAAGGATTTGGGTTTTGATTTTTTTTTTTTTTTTAAATAGGTATAGATAGGCATTTTATATTTTTTATGTTGCAGAAATTAGAATTTATGATCTTCATGCCTTTCTCAACAGCATTTTTGGATTTTTGTGTTAGTGGAGAATTAGACATACAATTTTGTTTGAGGCTTGTTTATTAGTTTGTTGTAATAACTATACAAAGATCATGAATACAGGAACTTGTGACACCAATACCTCTTCACAATGGCTTTTTCCCATGGTATGAGTCGAAAGAGTTTTATAAAGAATTTTGAATTGTTTATTTTGTTGAAGGAGTATAAATACTTTTATATTTTTTATACTGTAGGGTGTCAATTGAAGGATATTTGACTGCTATTTCTAACATGTTGAGTTACTACTTTGAGATTCCCTGTATAATAAAATGAATGAAAACTTGTTGGCAGCAATTACTCAGTCACAAGGCTGAGGTTTGGATGATCCTTGAATATAGAGTGCAACTTACATTTTGACAAGATGAAAGTTGCACCATATACTCAAGGACTGTTAAAATCTAAACAAAGTAAGTATTTTGAAAACAAATTTTTATTATTCCAAAACTATACCCATTTACACACTGAACAAGTGGTGAAAGTATGACAAAATATTTTTTAATATCTTGGGTAACTGATCCACAATTTTTAAATTGGGTGAGAGAAGTAAAATACAATAGTATGGTATAGATCTATAACTCCCAGGTAGTCATAGGGCATTTTAAAACCTGGTGGAGCCCATCCCTCTGCGGGTCTGAGTACAGCAAATTTCTTCTAGAGAAGGATAGAGAGTGTGAAAAAGAAAGTGAGAAAGTGATATAGAGGAAGAATCAACTCCAGTACTAAACTGGTACATTTTTTATCAATCTTAAATGGATGAAAGGCAAAGTTGACCTTGGTAGGATTTGAACTGAGAGAGCAGAGAGCTGGAACAAATACCACAAAACACTCTAATGTTCTAATGATTGCCAATTTGCTGCCTTATAAATACAATAACAAAAATATGGTGCTATATTTTGACCAATTTAACAGAGTATATTTCTTCAGCAAAGTATTTTTTAAAAATCATGTTGTAAAAAACTAATATTAGTTAGGGACTATCAGCTTTCCAAGTAGCAAAATAACAAAATTAAACTACAGTTGACAGTATTTGTAGCTTATCAGGCAATTAGTTGTCTTTTTGATCATTTAATAGAACTTATTAATATAGGAATTCCTTTTATGAAAAAACAGTGCTTAAACCTTATGAGACAGGCATGCAAAGAACACTTGAACTATGGACCAAAAACTATTGAAATCTTTCAGATCAGTTGGAGATGGTTGCTTCTAATAGGACCCGCTGGAAGGAGTGTTTGAGGACTCTGCTCCCTTGACCTTCTCAGGAATAAGGGGCGAAGAAGAAGACAAAAAATGTGACTTGAAAAAAATATTTGCCGCTAAAACTTGTTGCTGAACCTCCATCGGTTCCAATGACAAGTGTTCCTGTTATTTGAAACGACAATGGAACTGCTTGTAAAATTAACATGCAAGTGGCTGAGCATTCCACAGACACATCAGGGAGACTCAGAAAGACACAGTGTGCGACATGGCTTACCCTTAGAATTACAGGTACAACTCATTTTTTGCTAGCTAAGTGGACTGGTGCAATGTGAAATAAGGTGTCTTGCTCAAAGACAATGCATTGTTCCATCAGGGAATTGAACTTATGACATTATGATCGCAAACCAAACACCCTAAAAATTAAACCAAGTACCTTTACATTGTTAAAATTTAAATTGTTGTCAGGACCACATTAAGTTATTTTGAGATTATGGTGCCACTTCAAAGTCTGCAAAGACATTTTGGGGGGAATAACAAACCCATTTAATTTGAATAAAATGTTGCTCCTCTTCCCTTGATGCTCTAAGCCTGTTCTTATTTTGCTTAATGGTTAATCCAGCCCTGCTAGCTATGCTGAAGTATTACTCAAGCATTTATAAAAATGAGAAACACATTAGTGAAGAGAAGAAACAAATTCTTGCTGTATTCAAATTATATTTTTAAAGGTAAGAATCTCATTGAATATCATATCAAATTATCAACAAAGTAAATAAGTATTGACCCACAGGCAATCCTTTAATATATGGTGTGGGGATGGGTGAAAAAATAGGATGTATAAAAGATTTTTTTTTCTTTTCATTAAAATTTAATAAAAAAAATTCTTAAAAGAAAAACTAAAAACTAAAATGAAAAAAGTGTTTTTTTTTAAATTTCCTAACTAGATTTTTATTTTGAGCTACTTTCTAATGTAATCTGCTACTTTTTCAACATTTTGCGCTACTTTTTAAGAGATTGATCAAGTAACCAGGAACAAGAATATGATTCTAGTATTTGATTTTTCTTTTATGTACAACAATTTGTCTCGCATCCATCAAAAGAAACCAATGATTTGTTTTTTAAAATCTTATATTTCTTCTAAAAATGACATACATTAAACTAAACTTTGAGTAGTGTTGTGGTGGTGATGGTGATGGTGGTGGTGGTGGTGATGGTGATGGTGGTGGTGGTGGTGGTGATGGTGATGGTGGTGGTGGTGGTGGTGATGGTGATGGTGGTGGTGGTGATGGTGGTGGTAATGATGTCATTGGTATAAAATCTTTCTTTTCTTTTTTGCTTTTTATTTCATCATTGAAAATGATTAAAAATGTATATTATCATATAGAAATTTTTTTTTTTTTTTTTCCTAGATCAAATTAAATTTTATTAAGCTATTAAAATGATTGTATACTAACATACAATCATGGGAGAGAGTTACTGATGTCTTATATGCAAAACATGTTTGCTTTTTTTCAGAACCTCCAAAACTGTTGGGAGCCCTGACCTGAATGCTTGCAACGGAATAGACTCTGTTAAAGACACTCAAGAGGTTGATGGTGGTGTCAAACCAGGCAATGGATTAAGACTATCACTCAAGTAGCAAAATTTGAAGAAAACCTGCATGGCATTTCATTCAATGCTTTAACAATTCCACCAATCACCCACCATAGACTGGTACTTTATTTTGTTGATCCTGAAAGGTAAAATTGAACTCAAAGTGCAGAGATCCAGAAAATATGATGCAAAGCATTTTGTCCTACACTCTATGGACACTAGCAATTGTTGGACTAGAAGTGTAAGTTTATTCCAGTAAAAGCAAATATAGTGTTTAGTCTGAGACAGAAATGTGGCAGATGTTATGTATGTAGTGTAATTAGTAATGTGGTAATGTGGTAATGTGGTAATGTGATAATGTGATAATGTGGTGATGTGGTGATGTGATAATGTGGTAATATGGTGATGTGATGATGTGGTGATGCGGTGATGTGATAATGTGGTATTGTGGTAATGTGATAATGTGGTGATGTGATCGTATGCTGATGAGGTGATGTGGTGGTGTGGTGATGTGATAATGTGGTAATGTGATAATGTGGTAATGTGATAATGAGGTAATGTGGTAATGTGATAATATGGTAATATGATGATGTAATAATGTGGTAATGTGATGGTGTGGTAATGTGATCGTGTGGTAATGTGATGATGATGTAATGTGATAATGTGATAATATGGTAATGCAATGATGTGATAATGTGGTAATTTGGTAATATACTAATGTAGTCATCTGGTTAGTTGGTCACCAATAGATATTAGATGCAAATCTGAAATTGCTATGTATTTTACTTTCCCTTTTTAAACACCTCTCTCTCTCTCTCTTTTCTCTCTCTCAATTCTTTGGAACATTTTGTTGAGACCACAGTTGTCATTTAAACAATATATCGAATATCAAAAATTATTTAGCCAATGCTGAGAAGCAGATGCCATTGTAGTAGCAGTAGAAATGTAGACCAGAGGCTGGAGTATGTTTATCAGTGTTTTTGTACCAATCAGACAAGTAACCTTTTTATGGATGTAGACTAAAATTTATGTATGTGTAGTAGTAACACCATACCAGATGTGGGAGCATTAACTTTATTGTGGGTCTTACCTGAACATTGTTTGGAAGTTGTTAGGCGCTTGAAGAGTAGTTGGTTAGATGCAGTTCTAGCTATGTTTAGGATGTGTATTTACCATAAGAGATCTTCAGCAATAGTGAGGCCTAGCAATTGGAGCGAACACGAAGTCTCTTCTAATTTTGTGTTGTCCAAACTTAGGGTCTTAAGGTGCAGCGATGTTTTAGTTCCATACACATATAATTAATAAAGCAAATGAACAATAACAATAAAAATGAATCAGATCTTTCACTGATTTGGTTTTAATCATTCAACTGATCTGCAGTCATACTGAGGCAATGTCTTAAAGAGTTTCAGTGATGATATTGATGTCTGTACTCATTCCAGTCTATTACTTATTATTGATCTCCATTCACCAAACTACTATGTTATGGGACAAAAGCAAAAATAAACTGAATATAAATATGTTTCAAAAAATGCATTTTTATAGAGTTGCAATTGTTATTTTCCAAGATCTTTCAGCTGCTGTTAATCTATGTAGCAAAGTAGTCAGAAGGTTAATTATTATTGGATGATGTATAAAGTTCTTTCCTATTAGTTAGTTATGGTCACGTGATGAAGGACTGTTTGACTACTGAATGGGGGACAACTCTAACTCGATAGATAAGAAGAGCTGCCTAGAAATTTCTATGAATATAGATAAAAACTCCTAATTAAAGACAAGCTTTTTAATATGCAGAATGTTAATGTTAGTTCTTTGTGTCTAGATAAGATAGCATTGCATCCAGTATTGCACATTATTGTAGGAAAAAGCATACAACTACATAGCCTCTATCCTAGACTCCCTCCTAAAACTGATAAAATAAATCTATCTGTTCACTGCCTTTCCAAAGCAATTGATTACAGGGGGTCCCTCACTTGACTTTATGGTATCCAAAGGAATTACACGGGATACACAGTCAATGAATTCAATGGAAGGTTCACTCAGCATGTGTATTCCTTCAGGTTCAGGGACAGATCAGAACTCCACGTCTCAGTCCCATTTTATCTGAGACTGAAGAACCATGGAAATAATCTGCCCAACATAAATTGGAACATACTAAACAAGTCTCCTTTCTATTCATCTCTTTGAGAAACTGCATATATTTAAACAGCTCACTGTATCCCTTGAGGAAAGTGTACTGTATCCCTAAGGGAAAGGGTGCCAGTTTCATATCGGACACTTATCACCCAGTGACATCTTAATTTGTATGAGCACACAAAATTAGTGTGTGTCTTGTAGCAGGTCAGTTTTTGGTAACACTCTACCTGAATTCTATATTGTATATATATATCTATTCGGTAACACTCTACCTGAATTCTATATTGTATATATCTATTCGGTAACACTCTACCTGAAATCTATATTGCGGCTCTTTATCTATATTGTTGCTCTATATCTATTCCAACTTCTACATTGTAGCTCTATATCTGTTCCAACTTCTATATTGCGGCTCTTTATCTATATTGTTGCTCTATATCTATTCCAACTTCCCAGATTAAGTGTCAACATGTGCTTATTGGAACTTATATTTTAACTTCTACAGTTTTTTCTTATTTTTGTTTGTAATTTTCTTGCAATTGTTTCTTGTTTTCAGTCATAAGTAGCTATGGTGTACATTCATCATAAAAGAGACATTTTGTACTAACAATCCTTTTTACCTTTCTTTTCTTGGTAAAAACAAAATCAATTTGGTTTTCATATCCTTTCAAAATAGTAGGTGAGAGCTGATTTTCTGAAATACATGCTGGAAATAGTAAGACCATGGTGGAATTAACCATTAAATAAAGTAAGCAAATGCTTAGGGCATTCAATGGAAGAGCAGCACATTTTATTCAAATTAAATGTATTTATCATTCGCCAATATATAAATATATATATATATATATATTGTAGACTGTATATATGGGGAGAACCATACTCTTTTAAGTGTTTATGGCCTGAAAAGGACTTAATCCTGAGTAAGACCAATTGTAGGAACTTTGACACCTTTTCATGTCTTTTAGCAATGACCATAGACTTCATGCACACAAGCTTTGACCTAACATGATCAGTGAAATTGCCAACAATGAATGTATTGCTGTTGTGAATTGTCAGGGTAGCAAATAAGAGATAAGAATCTTTGTACTGAATCTCCCTGAGAATTACGTTAAGAGTACGTGTTTGTGGAATGTTCAACCACATTCATGTTAAATTCACAAACAGGCTGTTACATTGATCAAACAACAGGAACACTCATTGTCAAAACCAACAGAGTTCCATTTCTTTCTATTCTGAGCAGAAAGAAAGACAACAAATCTCTTGCAAGAGACTTGAAACTTTAGACTGGTAATCCAGTCCACTACTATTTCAGCCATTTCATCTCTACACATAACAATCAACTTCAACAAAAGGAACAGTTTCAGTGATTTATATGAAAGTGTAGGAATAATGGAGTGAAGTCTAATCTTGAGCTTTCAAACAATAATTCACTTGAAACTTAAACATATTGAAATCCCTCCAGGCATTGTACAGCCCTACACTGCACCATCACACCACACTTTTCTAAGAAACAATACTGTCACGCATCAATATTTTTCTCTGCTTCATTAAAATGATTTTAAGAATTATAGCACCATCATCATCATCACTATCAACATAACCACAACCATAAGCAGACTTTGTACTACCACTACTACAGCCATGATAATAACTACCTCAGTTACTCCTTTTACCACTGACTACCTCCACCAACACTAATATCATCAACAATACCTCCATGGGCCAAAGAAGTTCCTACTTAGTCCCACAACCTGTTAGAAATAAGGAAAGGATATATTAGGTAATGTAGCCCAGCCTTACAAACCTTTAAAATAAGGGATGGTCACGGGTATAAACACTACTACTACTTAGAAGTACTGTCTACCACCACTACAACAACCACTAATACTACCAATAGACGCCATCACTATCATCATCACTAACACTATAAACACGAACATTGTAACATTTCACTACCACAACTACGTTTCCTCCTAACACCACCACCCTCAGCACAACATCGACGCACAGATATATCCACCACCACCACCACAATATCAGAACCAACAGTAACACCAGCATTGCTATCACACCACTATAACCACGACATCAATCATATTAATTTCTCTACCTCTACCACCATATGAATCTTCATCGTCACTACCACCACCACAAGATACTTAAACCATTCTACATGGTGGCGTCAAGGGGATGGATCAGTTTGTGGTCCAGTTACAATGATTCATAAACTACTCCACTGCACATTGCTCAAACAGACCCGATATGCTGCACCAAAGGGCTTTACTAGAAAGAAAACTTAATTTGCTTATTTTGATGTGGATATTGAGAAGATTTTTATTCTTTGCATGGACTATTAACCTCATATTTCCATGGCAACAATCTCATAGACCTTACATAGCCTGCTTGAAATTTATAGTATGTTTGTGTATCTTTCTCAGTGTGTGTATGTTTGTAAGTGTGTCTGTGTGACAGTATGTGCTGTGACTGTTTGCTTATATATGAGTCAGTATATATATGTGTGTGTGCTGTTTAAATTTTCTATTTGTGCGACCGCAGTGTTTCTGTTATGGTGTGTCTACTATCTGTGTGATAGTGTCCTGTATAAATCTTGCTGTTAGTGTGTGAGTGAGTATGTCAGTGTTTGTGTACGTGTATCTGCAGTGTGTGTGTGTGTCCTTGTTTGTAAGCATATATCGTGTTAGTGCGTGTGAATGTGGCTAATTGTGTTTATATGATATATGTGCGGGCTGCGTGACTTTGAAAGGTGTGAGTATAAGCATAAGGCTGAATGTGATTGTATGTTTGTGTAGATATGTATGTATGATATATTTAGAGAGTATATGTTTGTAGTGTATGTATATAGTGTGTCAATGTTGTAGTTGTGTATGTAATGTGATTTTATTATGTGTGGTCGGTGGAGTTAGGGGTGTGACAAAGAATGTGAGCTAGCGCGGGTGTATAGGTGCACGATGAGGGTATTGTTTATGTGTGTCAGTGATATAAGTATGTGTATTATACATACAAATACACTTACATATGCATACATATTACACATATATATATAGTTGAAAATGAACGAACAAAACACAGGAGGCAATTGTACAGTTATATTACTACAGCTTTGGAAGGCTTGCTGGACACGCAAACCGAAACTGCTTAGCGCCGCGGTTGGGATTTTACATATCATCATCATTCAACGGGCGTTAGATGATGATGATGATAAATGTCTGTATGTTTATGTTAGGGCATCAGAAAAGAATTTTTTTCAGGGGATACAACATACAAGGTTTCTTTCGGCTTCCCTTTCCTTCTGTGAATGCTAGACTTCAATATATGCTAGCATTTTCTGAGATTCCATGAAATTCCTGGCTCCGCTAAGGTACAGTGTACCTCCTTCCTCCCCTCCTCACAGGACCTGGTACACACACACACATGTATGTAGGAAACACACATGTATACAGGAAACACATACACACACACATGTATACAAGAAACATGGGCGAGCATAGGCTCAAGATCAGCCCCGACATCATTTGCCCCAAGTACCAGTAATGCACTGGTTAATTGCTGGCCTTGTGCCAAAAGTAGAAACAATTATTTGCCCCGACATTATTTGAGCATCGCCTTTTAAATAACAACAAAAAACAAGTAGGACAATGAACTGTTTGAAAACTTGCTGGACTACCTTTCCTAGCAGGGAATGTTCATGAATCTTTCTCTAGACTTTATAATATTTCATGTGACCCAACTAACGAATGGACCCACGTTAACAAAGAAAAAGAAACAAAACTATGGAGACTAACAAAATGATATCAAATGGTGTTTTAACTATAAACTTGATAAAGATGTCAACTTTGACGAGTAGTAGTAGAGCCCCTCTCGGACATAACTTCTATATTACATTACACTTGCAACCTGCGAGACAACCTGTTGAACAAAAGAGACTTTAAAGCCTTTAATCACAAGATGTGACCGAAAATGTCAACTTTTTCACTTCTTTGTGGACGTCATTATACATTTTGATCTGTAGTTGCCTTAAAATGTCATCAAAATATTACCTTTCTATGTGGCATGATGTTCTTAATATACAATGCCATTCATTGAAAAGGCTGCACTAGCATAAATATAACATATGGCGTTGAGAACAGTTGTCAATTTTTAAAAATATTATTTTATCAGTAAGGGTCACGATAAAGCAATTCAAGTTCAACTTTCTTTATATTGTGATCGTGTTTTCGTTTGAGATAGAAATTTGTTCCGGGATTGATGTGTCATTTGATACGAACTGGGTGTATGTTGTGAGAATGTGATTTCATGCGTGGACAGCAATAGTTAAACTATGTTAAGTTTTTGTTCCTTAAGCCACCTGACTGTGAAGTCTAAACATTATCAATAGCTAAGAAAGTATTATTAAGTAAATATTATTTACAGCTAGTTCAATGTCATTTTTTTTTAAATTGGAGAATTTCCAGTGATAATTTTTTTATAGCCTCCCGTATGATTACGCCTATTTGACGCTCGATCAGCTTTCCCCCGAGACCTTTAACGATAACCGTGTATAAATTGACAGTAAACTGAAATACTTATTCAAGTGTGAAAGGCAACAAACAGCGACATAAACACAGCTGCAGCAACAAAACTTGGTAACAAGAACCTTAAGCTAGTCTTGCAAAAACTGAAACATGGAATCTGTTGGAATTTGAAAGTGATAAATAAGAGCAATTAGTCTGTTATTCTGGTTAAAGAGGAATCTTCTTCTTGAGAAGGTCGTGGGGACAGAGTCCTCAAACACTCCTCCCAACATGTCCTGTCAGGAGCAAATAATCTGGCTAGATCCCCAAGCAAGACCAGCCAAGTTTATGGATGTTATCCAACCATCTTGTTCTGGGTCTCCTGTCGGTTGGTTTTGCCCCCAAAATCTGTCCAGTGATTCTTTCCTCAGACATTCTAACCACATACCTATAGTATTAGAGCTGTGATCTCTCAGTTCGGGGATGTAGTGGCTCTACTTGGAATGACACTCTGAGCTATGCTCTCTATCAAGTAACGTTTGTTGCTCTTAAGCTGCCATATTTTGAAATTGCTTCAAGCAAACTACAACACTTTCTTATAAATATAAGAATTAGGAACAATGCATACAACACTTCTGTATACACATAGCACACAAATAAAGGCCTATGAATGCATATAGATATAAAATATTTGTGATTAAATCCCTTTTTAGGCAAGCTTTGAAATTTTCAACCAGTAAAGAACAAAGTCTAAAATAATGGGTACCACATGCCATAAATCAAAACAAGAACAAACTCACACATACTGATACAACAGATGTAGTAGCCAGTAAAAGTACACAAGCCATATCGTCACATGTATTGTATACTATAAAAACGAAATATACCTTAAATTATAGAATGGATGTACATGTCATTAAATAGTTCATAAAACAGAACCAACATATATTGCACCTAACCATACATTCATAGTGAGATTATATTACAAAAACACCAGAATGAATAGCTTCAATTAACATGAAAACATAGAATATACCGTATATACTCGAATATAAGCTGAGCCCCCTCCCCCCATTTTATGTCTGAGAAATAGGTAAAAATCCAAACCCCGTTTACAAGCCAACACATTATGACATTATGTTTAGATGGTGAACATAAGCCCCCCTCCCCTCCATTTTACCATTGATTTAATGGTCACATTCCTCGGCTTATATTTGAGTATATGTGGTACTTTAATTAACTAATGTAATATAGAAATTTCAATGTAAATAATAAACTACATGGCTCAAATTGTTACACAGACACACAAGTACAACACTTTCTCATCGATTGACCATGCATTTACAACAAAGAGCTATCACAACACATGAGGTAAAATTAAACTGAAAAAAAAAAACAGTCAATAATACTACATATCTATATAGAACCCTACATAAACAAGGAGAGTAATTATAGAAGCTTTATTATTTGCAAAATTTAAACCAAAATTACTCACAAATACAGTTAAATTAAGTATGAATTTAACCTCTGATCAAAGAGAGAATTTGTTAGCAGTCATGAAAAATCCCAATGAAAATACTTTTAAAACTAATTCTTGGTAGTTTCAGGTCTTGAACTCATATCCCTGATGTGAACAGACTTCCGGCATGAAACATTCACATACTCAAAAGGCAAAAGATAGTGGTGTAAGTTCCTCTAAGATTTCCTCTGTGCTCATATCTCATGCTTAAGTCCCAATACATCAAAATAGAACCCTTCTTTTGCATGTCATTTATCTAAGCTATGGCTAACTCAAAATTATAAGAGCCCTTGCTGAGTATGAAAGCCCTTTTCTGAAGATCAAAAAGTTGACTTAGTAAGAATGTCTGGTTTGATAGGAATCAGTTGTTCCATTGTCTTGCCAAAACCCTCTAATGTATTTCAGAGGATGATTTCTGTATGCATACCACCTAGCATAACATCATGGATTCTCCCACCACGAGTAACAGGTCATTCCCATTTTACAAACTTTATGAAGATAAACACAGCCTGGTCAGTTGTAGCAAACGGGATTTGTCCCAGATTTAGAAGAAAAAAAAAATAACTTGTTTCTGGACATCCATGTCACATGATTGCAAGAATGGCAGATTTCTCATAGAACAGAGGCAGAAGTAGGAATACTACATTTTATATATCACCTTCTTCCATATAAGATACATACAAACCATTTGGAATGGCATTGTTACAAGTGTAGTAGAAATAGATAGTAAAAGATAGAAAACTGTATGTTTAGTTTGGAAATTAAAATATATATATACTTCAATATCACACATCTATTAACTGGGAAAAAAATGTAAAATAGAATTGTGTTCTCCAATTTAATATATTTTAAACTAATTTGATCTTCTGAGGACTCATATGACTGGAGAAAAGTGTTATTTTTCATAGATGTTGGCCATCTTGAATTTTGATATTTTACATACATATTTTAGAAACCTCTCATTAATAAATAGATCCTAAGGGAGTCTAATGACAAATATGGTTCTTTCATTCACAAAATAATGGTACACTTTAAATATAACACTAAGCTTCCTGACTACTGGAAGCTACTCTACAATTTATCGCTACAGTTACAGTTTTGTTGAATTATTCTGGTTTAAATAGTTTCTTTTTTTTTCTCAATTCAGAATTCTCTTTCAACTCCTTGATATTATTTCTATCGTGTGTATTTTGTTTTTCACAGCTCTGTTCGCACCTGAGAAATTTTGACATTATTTCGCGAAGTGAAATAATTTCATTCTTTTGGAATACTATCAACATCATCATCATCAACTTCCTCAATCCCACCCCTTACTACCACCACCATTGCCTTTCTATTACTAGACATGGCAATACACCAAACAAGATACTTTACAGTATTTTACCTTTTCATTACCATATTCCTCATGAAACACACTGCCTATGTGTTTGAATTAATTCTGAAAATAACAACAAATTTGGGCAAATTTGATAAAATTACTACATTTATCATTTGTAAACTGTTATTTGGATAGCTTTGCCGGCGTATCTTTTGTCGGTAACCTCGTGCCGTGTCCTCATCAGCAGGGTTCTTCAAAACACAACAGAAACCTCTGTGTTCAGAGAACGTGAGGCCACCTGTGAGACATGGGACCGGCTGGGACTTAGCCCAGTAGACGTTCCTCCTCCTTCTCCCCCTGTTGACGTCATCTATTAACTGGGAAAAAAATGTAAAATAGAATTGTGTTCACCAATTTAATATTATCATCATCATCATCATCATCATCGTTTAACGTCCATGTTCCACGCTTGCATGGGTTTGGACGGGAGTTTTCCCACTTGAGGCAAGAGTGGTTGTCTTGCTCGCATAGGACGGTCTGGCGGGTTTTCTACAGCTGGATGCCCTTCCTAACACCAACCACATTTACAGTGTGGGGCTGGGAGGTTTTTACCGTGTTGCCTACACGGCCACATTACAGCGTGGACTGTGTATTTTTTGTCGTGACACCTACACGATCTCATTTGTTTCGGCCTGGATGTTGTGGCACCAACATAACTTTACATTGAAAGGGGCGGTGTGGATAGGGTGGGGGTGGTGGGACGGGGGTGTATTTTGTTAGAGATGCCTACTGAGTGTAGTAGGTTTTACTTTGTATTTAGGTAAGGCGGGTCTTCTCTATTACTGAGTACCGCCAAAGGTCTCGGTCCAGTGACATTGTCTTGGAGAGGTGTAAGTGTGTGAGGTCGGAATTTATCAGCTCGTCCCAGGTTTTTCTGGGTCTGCCTACTCCGTGGCTACCATTTATCTTTATTGCCCTGCACTTTGTTATACAGCTGTCGTCTTTCATGCGCATCACGTGACCATACCAATGTAGCCTTCTCTCGAGTAAACAACATCTGATCCCTCTTATTTCTTTAAACTAATTTGATCTTCTGAGGACTCATATGACTGGAGAAAAGTGTTATTTTTCATAGATGTTGGCCATCTTGAATTTTGATATTTTACATACATATTTTAGAAACCTCTCATTAATAAATAGATCCTAAGGGAGTCTAATGACAAATATGGTTCTTTCATTCACAAAATAATGGTACACTTTAAATATAGCACTAAGCTTCCTGACTACTGGAAGCTACTCTACAATTTATCGCTACAGTTACAGTTTTGTTGAATTATTCTGGTTTAAATAGTTTCTTTTTTTTTCTCAATTCAGAATTCTCTTTCAACTCCTTGATATTATTTCTATTGTGTGTATTTTGTTTTTCACAGCTCTGTTCGCACCTGAGAAATTTTGACATTATTTCGCGAAGTGAAATAATTTCATTCTTTTGGAATACTATCAACATCATCAGCAGGGTTCTTCAAAGCACAACAGAACCCTCTGTGTTCAGAGAACGTGAGGCCACCTGTGAGACATGGGACCGGCTGGGAGTTAGCTCAGTAGACGTTCCTCCTCCTTCTCCCCCTGTTGACGTCAAGCCCCCCCCCCCCCCCCCCCAACACACTTGGGATGCCATCCAGTGCAGCCTGGCCTCAGACAGGCTGACGCACCAACTCGACCAGCACCGCCTTGCTTGTTTTCGTGCGCCCTCCAAACCCCACAGTGGTGCCTGGCTCCATACCCTGCCCTCCTTCTCTACTGGCACGCAGTTAGACAACCATAGCCTGTGCATTGGCGTTTCCCTGAGACTCGGCATCTGGATCTGCCAGTCACACCAATGTCGCTGCGGTTCCACCGTGGACTCTTTCGGCCTCCACCCACTTTTCTGTCACCCCAGTACCGACCGCATTCCACGCCATGCTGTCCTCAACAAGGTCATTAGGCATGGCTTGGACGCTGCAGGCTTCCCTTCCCAGCTCGAGCCGGTGGGGCTGGATCGAGGGAACGGCAAAAGGCCAGATGGCATGACTATCTTCCCGTTCCGCGGTGGCAAACCCCTCATCTGGGATGCCACTTGCACCAACACTTTCTGCAGCCGGAACCTGGTGCAGTCTGCGACTGACCCAGGCCAAAATCCTCAAATACCAGTCGCTCTCTGACAGGTTTGCGGTCGTACCCCTGGCAGTGGAGACTTCTGGTGTCCTCGGCTCCAGGGCTACCTCCTTACTCACCACCATAGGCGTTGATCTGGCCAGCTGCAGGTGTGAGTCCCCCGAGTTGGAGTGGCTTTACCAGCGCATCTCCCTTGCTGTCCTCCGGGGAAACACCTTCTCCATTCTGTCTGCCGGGGCTGTGGGTGGGCCCCATCACGTATCATTTTTGAAAATATGACAACAATCTATCCAACTAACGACGTATTATCTTTGGTTTACTTAATAAGTCATAAACATCGTTAGCTTATCACTACATATGTGTCATTCCAAACGACGTAAAATTCATTCCAATCTAAAAAAAAAACATTTCTAAAAGATCATATACCAAAGAGGTTTCAGGTCATTTAGTATCAAAAGTGTTAATTTTGTTCTCATTCTATGTTCTGTGTTCGAAACATAGCAGAATCAATTCATCCTTACTGTTCTTTCTTCTTCTTGCTCCTAAGCTGGTCATCCTAAGCTGGCGATCCCAGAAGCATCATTGTGTATAGAGATGACATGTTGGTTTCATGGCGTAAAGTGACTGAGAGTATAAGACTCCCCCGCTGGACAGGACGCCAGTCCGTCGCAGGATCAAACCTCCAGCTATTGCTGGTACTCATTTTCAGCTTGAGTATACTGGAACAACATGAAATGAAGTGTTTTGCTCAAGAACACAACACACAACCCAGCCCAGGAATCAAACTCATGACATTAAGATCATAAGTCCAACACCATTACCACTAGGCCATGGGCTTCCTTACTGACTCTATGAAATAAACTCTAGTTATGAATTGGGTGTTAATTCAATCAAATCTACCTCCTACATATTTTGAGGTCTTGTGTCTATGTCACAAATAATTATTACTGTTATTAATCATATTTATTTAGTGTTTTCTATGGTCTAAAAAAGACAAGACTGAACAAAGACAAGACTGCTGATGCTGCTACTGCTGCTGATAATGGAGTGATGATGATGATGGTATTAGTGGTAATGTAATGATAATGGTTATAATGATGGCAGTGATGATATTGATGATGAAGTCAGTGGCAGAAGTGGTGGTGGTGGTGTTGTATGTATTGATGATCACAAGGATTGTGATGATGATGGTGGTGGTGGTGGTCATGATGACTGTTAGTGACAGTGACAGTGGTGGAGGCGAAGGTGGTAGTGGTGGTGATGATAATGATGGTTATGGTAATGAGGATCATGGTGCTGGTGATGATGATAAGGGTGCTGTGGGTGATGGTTATAATAGCGATATTGATGAAGGTGGTGATGATATTGAAAGTATTGATGAGGGGGGGTGATGATAATATTGAATGTATTGATGAGGTGGTGGTGATGATATTGAAAGTATTGATGAGGGGGGTGATAATATTAAAAGTATTGATGAGGGTGGTGATAATACTAAAATTATTGATGGTGGTGGTGGTGATATGGGTATTACTGATGATAATGATGGCAATAATTACATATAATTTTAGCATAATTTTGCAACTTTCACCACTTATAACATGTAGTCAAAATCTAGATTTAAAAAAAAAGAGAGAAACCTCCCAAAAATAAAGATAAAAATATATATTTTCAAATTTGTACTTTTAAATGTCTTAAATACTTTCATTGTTTTGTGCTTCTAAGTCATTCATATTCTTTCTTTCTTTTCCTTCTGGCATCGATGAAATGAACTGTATATCCAATAAATATATTTTCTAACATGTTATTAAATCTTATACAATGTCATTAGTATTTTTTTTTTTATTAATCTATTTATTATTATTGTTGTTGTTATTGTGCAATGCCCTATCATCAGTTGATTTTGTAACAATAAAGAAAGGACTATTAATATTTATTGTTATTGTTGTTGTTGATGTTGATGTTGTTGTTGTTGCTGTTTCTATTATTTATTACTGGTGTCATCATTTTGCTTTCTAATCCAATTGGAGTTATTTATTGCACTTTGTTTAGAATCTTCATAAAATAAGGAATTAAGTCTTAAGCCATTTTTCAACTATGTACATCAAGAAATATTTACTACTACTACTACTACTACTACTACTACTACTGGTGGTGGTGGTGGTGGTACTGCTGCTGCTGCCTTAGGATCAATGGTCAGCTTCATGTTGTCTTGATATGTATGCCTGAGTATTTATGTTCAGAGATAAATGGTGCTAAATCAAAACCATTCAATGTGGGAGTCAGACCTCGCCAAGGGACATACTGTCACCTCTCATGTTCATTGATTTCATGAACAGGATTGACATGCACAGCCGGATTAGATGTAGTATCATGACTGGCAGGTGTAGGATCAGGCAACTAGAATTTGCAGACGACATGGTATTACTTAACTTGTCAGAAGGTGATCTCTGACTTGCACTTGATAGGTTTGATGCCAAGTTCTACATGGCTGGAATGAAAATCAATGCTGATCTCTCCATAGATCCTACAAAGTGAGCTAGCCTTCCCTTTGATTATTATTATTATTATCATTATCATCATCATCATCATTAATGAGATAATCAGGGTGGTGGATTGGCAGAATCGTTAGCGAATTACAGGAAATGCTTTACAGTATTTGGTGCAGTTCTTTACATTTTGAGTTCACATCTCATCAAGATCAACTTCGCTTTCATCTTTTTGAGGTCGATAATAAAATAAAGTACCAGTCAAGTACTAGGGATTCCTCAGCATTCCTCTTCCCATATATTGCTGGCCTTGTACTTAAATTAAAAAGCATATCCTTTCAAAGTTACTCATACATCACACTAACCACCTTTCTGAAGTAATGAGAGAAAGAGATGGGGTGGGGTAGAATCGTCACCCTTCTCCAGTACTTGACTGGCGCTTCATCAACTTTAACAGGACGAAAGGTAAAGTTGACCTCTGCAGTATTTGAGCTCATGCTTTTTTTTTTTAATAACTTATTAAAATTAGGATGGTGGAGATTGTCTATAAAATATAGGTATGGGTTCTGCAATCTTTGGAACATGATATGAAGATTCTATGACATTTAGGAACCATTGCTCTACACAGTCACTTGACCTGCTAGAAATAACAACAGAATAGCTGTTAAATCACATGCTACCACCTTTTAAAAAAGGAAGTACACATTTTAAAAATATGGGATGGTCATGCCTGAAACATCTTCAATCATATGTCAACTCAATCGTGGTAAACCTAGTGCTAAACAACAACACCAATAACAACTACAACGACTGACATGACAACAAAAACTCAAACAATAACCATCACTGAAGAAAGAATTATTTCAGCAGAAATCTGAAATATTTTGAATCGGTTTAAGCAAAGGTATGGTAGACTTTTCAGTGCTGTCAAAGATCTAGTATTGCAAATCAGTATTTCCAGATTCCTTGGCAAATGTATATAGACTTCCAAGCCATAATAAAATCAATGAATGCTTTGATTGATATCAAAAGTACTTAACAAAAATAGATCAATATTGGTTATTTTATAAATATCTGTTTTGGTAAAACTGACTGAATTATGTTGATCAATGTAATAATTTTTAAAGTAATAAACCCCTCTACATGCACACGCTCTCACACACACACAAACACACTCTCACTAACACTCACAAACACATACTCACACACACACTCACATACTCACAACCACTCATTCATTATCTCATAATCGTACATATATGCTTACACATATATATTTATGCTCATACACACACACATGCAAATATATTTACACACTCACACATATACACACAATCAAATATTTTGTATTATCTTCTACACCATGTTAACTTTTTCATTAGCATATTTCTAATGAAAGACACTGCCTATAATTTACAAATCATTTTTGAAAATACTAAAAAATTTTGAAACATTTAGTAATAGAACTGAATTAAGCTGATGTTTGGAATATAACTTAACAAATGTTCTTATATAAAACTAAGAGGGAAGATTTTTAGATAAATATAAACACTTTAAAACAGTTTTGTATTGTAAAACCAAAGGCAGTTTATGGGGTGGTTTGGTATCAAAAGGGTTAATCTATTGTATTCATTAACTGCTTGTGTGTATGAAGTGTTTATGTCAAACGAGGTTCTTGTGTTTGTGTGAGCTCATGTGCACGCATGTGTGTAAATGCTCATGTGAGTGTGTGTAAGCTAATGTACTCATGTGTAATTACAACAAATTGTGTACTATGAAAGTTATTCCTTTCTTTTTTCTTTTTTTATCATTGCTGCTATTCTATTTTCACTTTTTCCTGTGATTGACACTATACTCTCAATATTCTGGGGAAATACTCTCTTACTGCTTTAGAAAGATACTCTTTTATGACTGTTGATTTGTAGTTTTAAACCTAAAAGTAGTTTCTATGGAAAGACAGAATTAGATACTGAATTGCAATGGCGTTCAAGATATTTGGTGGAGTCGGGCCACTGGCAGCGAAGTTCTTGTCATCGCTGGCGGCTCACCTTACTGAGGTGTCAGGTGGTACCTGGTTGTTTCAGTGCCTTAGCCTCATTATCACTCATGGTAATGTTGCGAGCATGTTGGCTTGCTTCAAAAGTATTCCGTTGACCCTTGTGATGTGCGGCAGATTGTTGCACTATTTGGTGAATTGATGGTCATTTTTGTCTTTGTTTCCCCCTTTTTTTTTTCTCTGATCATATATTTTGGTGTGTTATATTTGTGAAGTTCCTAGCAATAGTTAATTGTATTTGTTATAAGTGTTTATATCTGTATTTGCGTTTTCATTCATATAGTATTTAGTTTCAACTCTCAATGCTCTATATCCTCCATGGATTGACCAGACCTGTGATTCTTCTGGAATCAATAAAATAAGTGCAAGTTGATGTATTTAATTCAATCAACTACACTTCCTCTTTACAGATTTCTGACCTTGTGCCAATGAAATAATTCAATGTTAAATCTAAAATAATTCAATGTTAAATCTAAAATCTGTAGTAAACTGGTAGAAATGGTGAGATGCTGAAAAAATATTCTAGTTTCTTCCTTGTACTTACCAACTTCTAATCCTACTGGGGCTAACTTCACTTTTTATCCCTTCATAGTCAATGAGTATTAGTTGATTCAACCATGTCATACAAATTTGTGGCTTTGTGCCAATGGAAGAAATGGATATTATTATAGTATAGTTAATACGAAGCATCTGATATATTGGATGTATGGGAGGAAAGGGTCTCCCCTGTAATATTTAATTATCATTTTATCTTGGATTACAGCTCTTGTGAGCTAACATGTGATAAAGCCAAATATGTATTTAAGTTGGATCATTTTCTATGCATTTATGGAATTAGCAGAAGACATGTGATTCCAGATTCTTCTAGTCTACTTATATCTCTGTATCTTCCTTACCAGCTGATGCACAGCATTCTTCAGATCTACATCTATATTGCAGTAGATTGAATTTTGTGTTCATCTTCTGAAGAAAGAACTACACATGGAAAATGGACATTAAATGATGATGATGTTTGGGATCTCACTTTTCACACTCTTGGAAGTACTTCTATAAAGTGCAAACTGACTTGGTCTTCATAATGAAGTGTGGTATATACAAAAACTGTGATGAGTACTGTTTTGTATACATTTTAGTCCATTATGGTTTGTTGTGGAAAGATCAAGTGCTAAGACTGGACTGGCATAATCCATGATAGATTAGATGTTGTTCACTAATGTGGCATTAAATTGTTGGTTAGCAATTATGTGCTGCTTTTACTTTCTCAATTGTCTTTTATATGTGCTGTGAGTATTGTGGTGGTGTTGTAATGTAATATCTAATATTTTAATTTACTGTGTGGTATTTTTATGTTTTACCATTGCCAGTGAAAGAGATTGTGGATTTGATAGATTTTATTTCAAGTTTCTTCTCAGTGATACTCCACTCATCCACCAGATCATTCTCATTTCCATAGACTCTCTTTAATCCATCCATACCCTCTCTCTCATATATATATATAACCTATATGTTCCATTAATTTCCATACACAGGTGAAATATGATAACATGATATTCAAATCATTCTCAAATGCATTAGCCACATAAATAAACTGAAGTCACATGTTGACAACAGGCAGTGAAAACCTGGTCAAAGATTTAGTTTATGAGAAGCCTTCCTGCAACTTTACACCATTTGCCACCTCTATTTTTGCTATATTAAACTGTGATAAGCTGTAAAGTTTGTATGTTGCGAATGATATTATGAAATGAAAGGAGATTACAGTTAGAGCAGAAATAGTAATGTTAGATTCGAAGTGGAAAGCATTTATAGAAAATTTGAAAAAAAAAAAAATTGAATTTTTAGAGATGAACTATAATCTGTTTTTCTGTCTCTTTCTTCTTTCTTTTATACTCTTTTCTTTCCCTCCCTATCCTATCTCTCTGTATCCTTTCCTTCTCTATCATTCTGTCATACACACATCTTTATTGATTGATTGGTCAGTCTTCAAATCCCTTTTCAGGTCTAAATTCATTTAATGCAGCTTTTTGGTGACACAAGAGGTGTCAACCAAATATTTAAAATTGGAAGATTAGTGGGTTTTTAAAAAAAAAATCTTCCCCAACACACATATACATATTATTCTAAAATATGCAAGTTAATGAGTATGTTTACACATATGTATATTATGTGTATGTATAGTATATTTATATGAATGCATACAAATACATATATATATCATCACTGTTCCTGTTGTGAGACAAGCCAGATCAGATGACCATGTCTTGTTCATACAGAACTGATTCTGGTTTGGTTTCTACGGCTAGATGCCCTTCTTAACACCAACCACATTTGCAGTGTGTATTGGGTGCTTTTTATTGTGGCACCAAAACGACCACTTTACAGTATATAATGTATATGCACATGAGGGGGACAATTCTTCAGCCATGATGGTGACTGGAGGACTATTCCTTAATGCTAGTACCATGATAAAATGCACTAGGTAGAGCATGAGATCATACGTAAGGAAGACATAGATACCTGGCTCATTTGGAAAGTCAGTAGCTCCACATGAATATTGATCTATCTGTGACCACCCATCCAGCCATTGTTAGCAGGGAAGATGGATGTTAATCAATGGTATAGACATCAATAATAAAATCTTTCAGTTAACTCTGACTCAACCTCACACTTCTTCATTTATCTGCTATTTATGCTGCTCACCAATTCCAACAGTTGTTTAACTTCTTTTCATCTGGCATTGCAGACATCTCTCTTCACATTGAAGTTGTTATCCTTCATTTGGTTTGACCTCTTAGTTCAACTTCTGTCCTGTTATCACAATTATAATATAGCTTGACCATTACCTAACCAAGGCAATACACTTCACAACCTCATCTGTTTTCTAAATTTTCTGATTCAAGCCAACTAATTAACTAGTTATACCAATTCTATACTATCTACACTTAGTAACACATATACTTCGCCACTGATAACATTTGTAAGAACCTCAAACTCCCCCATATAGTTCATTGTCTATCATAGCTAGAAGAAGCCACTGACCATTTTCAACTGAGGAGTGTTCCTTCACATTTGCAAAAGCTGTAGGATAACTGTAAAAAAAAAATCTCCTACACACAAAATGCTTTCAAGCAGTTTGTTTTAACTGCAAGCTTTCTAATATCCAAAAACCGCAGTCAGTTATTTTAGTTTCTACCAATCTTCTTATCTGCCACATTGCAACCAAGATGGTCCAATTACATCAATTCTACAGATAATGCTATCATGTTTGCTGTTCATTTTGCTCCATTTTCATACTCCACATGCACAATGAAACCCTATTTTAACTATCTGTATCCTAGTAACTCACTCTTTCTAAGGACAAAAATCTTTCTTACTACTTCAACACAACATGGTAAGGTAATTAGTCATAAGGATGTGCTATCTTCTATTGTACTAAAGAGCTAGATGGTATAACTTGTCAATCTCTTTAATCTCCACCCCACTATCAATCTATCTTCAGGTGTCTATTCCCATTAGTGGAAATATGCAACAATATCTCATTCTGAAGAAGAACAATCTCTTTGAGCCCACCAACTTTAAAGTTAATGAAGACAGTGACCATTAGTATGGTATCCTTAGAGCCTTATCTCCTGAAGACTTGCTCCATTTTGTCACAAGCCAATGGAACATCTCATCTTGCAGAATTTTGGTGAAAACAGTAAAGCCATGGATTGTATCTAGCCTAGAAACATCCTAGTTAAGTTGATTCCAACATTAACTCTCATCTTTTTGATCAAAAATTTTCAATGAAATTGACCTTGTGGTGTACCTCAGGATTTTTTAAATGCTGCTTTTCTTTCTACACATTAACCCTTTAGCATTCACATTACTCTATATATACTATTATATTTTCATGGTAAAGGCTTTATCTCACATAATATCAAATATGAGATTTTGAGAACAATACCTTAACATCAGTTTGCGCGACCAGTTACAGCCAGTTTCAACAGAAAGAGGTAGAACATTAAAAGGTTAACAACCTCCTTATCACTTGTTATCCTACCACACTTTCAGAGCACTCCCTCCTCCATTGTCAATTAGATCACCTAAGGCAACAAAATCCGTCTAAGGAGCTTCTTGGGCAATTGGGGAAACCTTCCATGTTTGCTCCTTGTGTTTACTTCTCACATGCCCCTGTTATATACAAAATCTCTACTTCCATTAAATCTCCTGTGTCTATAGATTATACTGTGTGCATCTTATGGAAATTCTGTTCACATGTCTTCGACATATCAAACAAAGCAACTTCTCAGAAGCTATCAGGTTCCTGTTCTCTTCCTCATCAATCAAGATCTTAGTTATTGTCAAGCTTACTTTTAGGCCTCTTCATTCCAGATTTCCTCCACATGTTTGAAATTTTGCCACCAACTCCTGCACAGATTTAGTTATAAGAACCAGATCATCAACACACAGGAACTCCCATGGAGTGCCAGTTCCATATTCCTCCATCGTGGCCTGAAGAACGATAAACACAAGTGGATTGCAGAATTTAAATTCACCACCATGCCCATTGCCAACTCACACTTTGCTAGATTCAGCTCCACACATGGCCCTCACAAACCAGTTGTCCACACCTATATATAGTGAACAAGAAAGTCTGATGAGCTATTGATTCCAAAGTTGGGCCTGATCGATACGGATTGCACCTTCAGCTGATCAAACTTGTGTCACACCTGAATTAATGGTTCCACTCTGACACCTTGCTCCTACACACTCTTATACATTCACATATATGTATAAACATCCTCATTTTACTGATTTCTGCCATGATATATTTCAGGTACTTAATTTATTGATTTCTGTTGAACTGTTGTTAAATTAGAGGACATAAAGACACAACATAAGCAACTCTGGTTTTTCTAAACACAGACACGACAGCTTTCTGCATTGTTTCCACTAACAAGGTATTAGTAATCAATCTAAGATGGAGCAGTGGGATCAAACCTGAAACCATGTAGTTGAAAGACCCATGTAGCCATGTTTCCCTTTCTTTTTATACAAGCACATCCATCCTTAATATACTATTATGTAATAATTATAGCCTTTTAAGTTGCACCTACCAAAGAAAGGGCTGAAGGGACTCTATAGCTCTTTGTAAGTGAGGTGCTGGGCCCCATGTCCACCTGTGAGGTTAATATCTCCACTTGAGTATGGACTTGGTTTTTGACAACCCATCCAACACCTGTTAGCTGGGAAATCGGACGTTAAAAATGATGATGATGATGATGATGATGATATTGAGACAATATCATGGTTGCACAACCTGTTAGAAATAGCAGCCACATCTTTTTCAAAACATGCCTAATGTAATAAAAAGGCACACTAATGTTGTCTGGAATACACTATTTCAAACACAGGAACGGTATGGTCATGGTTGGAATACTGTGATCATAGAACTTACCTGGGGCTAAATAACTACAATATTTGCACGTGATGAGTATATTGATTTAAACGAACTGATATGTTATCAAATGTAAAATTAACATAAACTCTTTATACATCTTAATAACACTTAATTATCTGTTAAATTACCGGCAAGAGCTATCAATTGAATTGCTATCAACAGTGCATATTTCATACACGCAACTGTTGCCCCTACCATAACAATAAATAATAATAGTTATTGTTTATGATACCATTGCTTTAAAAAAAATAAGAAGAATAATGGTTTCTAATTTAGATACAAGACCAGCGATTTAGGGGAGGGGTCGAAGAATTCGATCCTATATTTTATCGATTCTGAAAGGATAAGATAAAGTGGACCTCGGCGGAATTTGAACTCAGAACGTAAAGACTCGTAACGAAATATCACAAAGTATTCTGGCCGCCTTTTTAATAATAACTGGTTTATTTTATCAATAAATAATAATAGACATTACATTCATGTATGTCAATATTAATGTTTTTATATCGAACTATTAATAAACACGTGTGTGATGTATGCACATATCTTCAAACATGTTCATCAGCTGCTTTTTACGTTAAATATGTTTTATATAAAAACACACAACACATACTTTAAAACTCACATATATAAATATAAAATAGTAATATAAATAACCAATACTTTACATGAAAACAGATTTAATGTATATTAAGATAGATATACACACACATACATAACTAATCATGTATTTGCAGATGAGTCATGTGTTCAATTAAAGAGATGAGTGAAATGAAAACTAAATTTAAAAAAAAAAAAAAATGGTGCAAGTACGGTAATGTTCTAATTTCAAATTCTTATAGCAACAGAATTGCTGAATATTTTTGTTTAGTGTGGAAAACAAAACAGATGAGATTTGATAAAAACCAAAGTATCAACTCGAACGAATTCAACCGTGAAGACACGCATTGCGGTAGCAGTAACAATATTATTTTCTTACAAAGAAGGCTCAAAGCCACACATTGAAAGAAAGGTGGAGGGGTCAGTTGATTGTTTCGACTGGTTATTTTATCAAACACAGATTGATGGAAAGCACAGTCAACCTTTACATAATGTTCTTTGATACTTTTATTTGTTCTAGCCATTACGGCCAAGGCTATATATACTGTAGCAACTCGAGATATCGTGA
Organism: Eledone cirrhosa; assembly: GCA_964016885.1. Taxonomy (NCBI): domain Eukaryota; kingdom Metazoa; phylum Mollusca; class Cephalopoda; order Octopoda; family Eledonidae; genus Eledone; species Eledone cirrhosa. Next base: position 11,801,104 of record OZ024746.1, on the reverse strand, counting down.
GAACCTTTACTCGGTTGCTTGACCTGCTAGAAATAGTAGTTAAATCATACCCTACTGTCTTACAAAACGCTACAGACACGTTAGAGAATGTAGTTTTTAAGGTATTTGTTTCCTCATAACTTTCTTAATAAAGCATAATTTAAAATGAAATTTTGCATAAACGTGAAGATTAAAATGATGTCGACGAAATAAAAAAAACAACAACATTTTTTTCGTAATTAATAGTTGTTTAAAAATCATTGTTCTTCGATGTTGACATTGATGAAAATATTTTCGAGTTTACATTTAGCTTACTACAAATACAGATCGAAAGTATTCATTAAAATAAGTATACAAAAATATGTCTATAATAATAATAATTTTGAGAAAGATTCCATCAACATAAACGAATCGTAATCACTAAATTATCGTTATGGCTTTTTTAACAATATAGATAGTAATAATTTCAGAGAATATTAAATATAACAACAATAATTTAATCACAAGTCAGTATTTAACTGGTACGCAGTTGTCGACCACGGAAATACGTAAAGTCGAATCTGGCGCTATTTGAACTCAGAACGTAAAGGGGCGTAACTAAAGGCATTTTAGTCCAATACAATTCTGCTTTAATAACAATAATAATTATTATTTCTAACATAGGCGTTAAAGCCACAAATTCAACGGAGGGAGACTACTTATTTCATTGACTAGGAAGAACGAACTATCAATAAACACAGGCGATAAAGTCGGCCCTGAGATTCGAACAAAAAAACCTAAAGGGACGTAATTAAATGCTGCAATGTATTTTATCAGGCGCTCTACCGATTCTGATATTTTCCGCACTTACAAAGCTTTATGAATGAGGCAGAATACGAGAGAATATTACAGATTGAATTATATGTGTGATTTCCCTCCATCCTTAATAAAAGCTTGAAGTCAGATTGTTTAAAGTAATGAACTATGTAGTTAATGACTTTTCCAAGGGAAGACAATTCCCACATGTTGTGATGTTCATGCCTTTCCCAAATGTTGAATCATGGTACAATGTATACACAATGTCAGACATTTTAAATGAAAAAAAAAGTGAATAATAATGGTAATAACAATGATGTAAAACATTGTGAATAATAGATAAAATTTTAATGAAATTTTACAATTTTTGTTATAACAATAAACAGTAATAAGAAATAATGGATGGTCCTATCTCATCAAATATTATTTAGAACGAAGTTTATATGTATATATATATACACAAAGATTCTTAGATTTTACAAACATTTAATGTTATGAAAAATTGATATTAACATAATAGAGTACTTGTGACAAATTATACTTCATCTACACTAACGAATCGTTACTCTGACACAGCCTCAAATTTTCAAAACATATCGATATCATTCAATATTAATAATTTTTTTAAAAATCCAACAACAATGATAATTTCTATGAAAATCGTAATAAAATAGCTAGAAATGGAGAACTTGACAAGTGTTGAAGGGGAAAATAAATGAATTTTTTTTTGTATTCATGCAACATCAGAGAAGACATCCAACCGGAAATAGAAACTAACAAAATAATAATAATAATAATTTGTTAAAAAGACACATGGTGTCATTGTCTTTTGCAACGGAAGAGTGAATGGAAAGAAATAGGAAATTTAGGGAGCACGAAATAAGTGAAATGGCGCCAACCAGATATCAAAATTAATAATAATTCATTTCTTACATAGACAAAACTTTAAATTTATACGGAATAGGAAGAAATATGATGCTGTGATGTTCATGCTGTCCTCGAGTTGGAAGCGGGTTAAGTGTAGTGACAAGACTCGTATTAACAAACAAAAATGATAGATGATAATTATCTAAAACAGCTAACAGTATTATTAAGGTGGTGGTATTTTTATTTCTATTCTATTCGCTGGTCGAAAGTAATGAACGAAGTAATAAATAATTACAAGAATGATTTGTTAAGTTGCTGTCACTAAAAATATTGAAAAGAATGAGAGATAAATAAAAGACGACAGGGACGATTGTTAAATTATTTAGTTAATCAAACACCCCCGCTTCCATTTCAACACAATGGAAGCACTGATCAGATTTTCATCGTTTCTTCATATAAAACCAACGACTCTCGACCTAATATCGTGGCGTCAATAATAGAGCCACACCAGTTAATATATATTCATGAAAATATGTGTAAAAAGCACTAACCTTCTATATATAAATAGAAACAATGCTTATATCTCAATCATATAGCTATAACTATATATTATTGCTGTAATACAACTTTGACGATTTCAAAACCAAAACAAAACGAGAACTATAAAAACACTGACCATTTTTAACATCAAACAAATTAAACTATATAAATATATGTATATATATATATTAGGATTTTAATCACAATTTAAGTTTGGGTAGGATCCGATTGAAAAAAAGTTTATTTTCTTAGAAATAAATAATTTATAGCATTTTGGTTAACTTTGTAGCTACAACTTCGAATGAGGTTAGAAAAACTAAGAACAAAACAAAAAACGAATTAATACACAAGTTGCAGAAAAGAAACATTCATTCTTAGATGTCTTAAAAGATCAACACTAACGCGAGGAAAGACATAAAAAATTTATAAGAAAAACTTTAAAATTCGTGTGGAGGTAAATAATTATTGCAGCAGACAATATAAATTTGACTTTAGAATTTCCATTGTCTAAACTATTCAATCATATTTTTCTTTACATGGACAGAACTGGTATTTATAGAGCAAGGAATGGGATGTTGTAATATTCATGCTTTTCGCAAGGACATTAGAAATATATGAAATAACTTTAACGCTAAGAATCGATATCGCCACATTGTAATATTAAAAGAAATAATTTGAGTAAAAAATAAAAAGGTAATTTTTTGGAGTTGTGACGTTCATCTATTTACTTAAGAGCATAATTAAATCACTACGGCGACTGCTACTACTAATAATGATAATTTTGTCTATTCAGTAATTTATTCTGCTTTTGATTTTATTTCGATGTTTGTGTGTGGGGTAGGGTTTAAGTTTTATTACAGTTTCGAGTAAACGATTATTTCCACCTCCATATTGTTTAGAGGCTGAATTAATTATGAACAACCTTCCATCATTATGACCAATGGTCATATACGAACGTTGAAGCTGTTGGTTGGACAATGGACGTTCGTTAACTTATAAATGAATAATCAGAGAAAATCTAATTGAATACGATAAGAAAAAAGTTGCTTCAATATAAATATGTATTTATGTAGATAATTGACCCTTAGAATAGCCTATGAAGTGAATAGATCATAAACATTTAAAATATGTCACAAGTAGACATATTTTCCAAAATGCTACGCACAATTTATACATGAATATATATAAATAAGAGATAAAGGGCAAATCACTACCAACATTTAGGGGGGGGGGGCATTTATATCAACGAAATTATTAATCTTAAGCTGAATCGTTCTTACATCTATATCCAAGGTTTAATGGATCTTCACCGTTTATTATACATAGAAACCTTACTGAAATGTAGCAATATTGTTTGGGAATGATATGTTTATATTTTAATGGTCTGGCTCGCGGTACTAGCTGGCGGCCATATTCTGTTCTTCCAGGGTTTACCACTATTTTTGAAGACAATATTAGCAGTAAAAATAGAAATGTATATAATAATGTTAACTCAGGCGTATCATACGATGTACTTTCCATTCCACTTGTAAAATTACAATGACAATATACTGAACTGAATTCAAGATAATTCCATATGGCAGAATCTAACGTACTGTATATAATGAAGTAATTAATTTGATATTAAAGGATTCCAAACTGAAGTTTATACAACATTAATTTAAAAGACACAATTTTATAAGAACCGATTTAATGGAAGGTATATAATAAATTAAATAACTCTACATGTAAAATATTAAGTAAGGTGAAACGTTAGAAGAAATATAACATATGGTAGAAATTAACGTGTCGAATTGTCTCTAAATATCAGAGATTAGAGATTTTCTTTGTTTACTTTTCTCCATGACGACTGTGGCAGCTGCTCAGCCTTCACTCACACTCATTATTGAGTTAAGTTAAAACATGGTGGAAACTTAGCAAAGCGCGGGAGAAATAGACAGAGGGGGAGTGAGGAAGAAAGAAAGAAGGAAAGATATAAAAGAATCCCTTTTAAATACACACAATTTACAACATACACGAAGAAACTGAAATTATTTTAAGCCTTTCTAATTAAAATATGTAATTATTATCGAGGATTTATGTTTTTGTAACGCATTTTTGTGAGAAACGTTTTTTTTTCTATAGCAGCTTAAACATGGAGGATAATGATTCTAAGGTACTCTATAGAAATATCCAACAGATTTATGTATATAATAATCCTGTGAAATTTTTTCAGTAAAGAGAAATCACAGAAAATCATAACCAGTTATAAAAAAGAACTTCCTGAGAGATGAAGTAAACTGCTTAGGGTATTCCTCTGATGAAATGGGTTAGCTGGCAAATCTCTCCATAGACGTATAACGGCCATCTTGGTTACTTTACACTATGTAATAACTGCTACCATATACCTTTCTCCATTATACGCCAACCAATTTCATTTCTGATTCCGATTAATTATAGCAATATCGTGGTCATCACTAGTCACAGCCAAACGATTTGCGGTATTCAATAATAATTTTAAACTTATTTAAGACGTCGAAGCTCTTAAATGTACTTCGCATTACGAATAAAACCATCGCCACCGAAACACCCGCTAGTCCAGAGTAGCCATTTTGTTAAAATGTGACTATATTGAATGGCCTCTTGTAAGACTGTATAGGTTCATACACATAACAACTACACACAAGTTTACTGTTCAGCAAAAAGCTATATACATTTGATTACTTTAAAGTGAAGCAATTCACACAGCATCCACAAACAAGCATTTATTTCCTGCACTGTTATACTACTATTCTATTTTCAACTACTTACTAACCTAGTTATTTGGTCAAAGGGAGATCATCATTTTAAAAACTATTTTTTATTCCTTAACACAGAACGGCATTTTGTATTTTTTCTCCTCACTAATGATGCCAGTTATAAACGTTGAAAAGTTTTATTAGAACACCCAAATCTAATGTTAGTGAACATGTAGCAGTACTATTGAACCTGTCCTCTGACAGCGACCCGATGATGGGGATGGGTGGGTTACAGACGAGAATGGCGGTTATTTCAGAAAGCACTGGAAACAGTTGATATTTATATTTTTTAATTTTCTTTCCATTTTTGCATCGGAAATATTTTTTTTTCGGTTACATATTGAAAAAAAATTATTTGTCGTTGCAGTTATTTTTTTCTTTCTTTTTATTAAGAATACTTTCTGGTAAGATTACAAAAAATATTTTATAGAACATTTGCTGAATGTTATTTTACAATGGAAAATCCTACAGGTAAACTAGAAGGAATTGGACCCGCGTCGTCATCTCTGCGACGATTACAACATTAAAATAACAATAATAACGATTTTAAAAACAAGCATGATGCAAAATTGAATTAAAATCTTGTCTATGGTCAAAACTACTACATGAGTTTAGACTTATAATTTTAACGAATTGGGCGACCTCGCAGAGCAGGGGTTTCCTCATGAGCTGAGGCCACTTTTCGGGTTCGATATCTAATTGAAGGCAATTCTTTTCCCATATACCATTAATACTGTTTGGTAAGGGATCAATATATCAACCTCACATTTCTCCTCTAAAATATAGAACTTTGTGTCTAGAAAACAAAAGAATATTGTATAGTTTGAATGACCTTTGAACCCTTTTCTGACCCTTTTTTATTCAATATAATTCTCATTGGAAAGGCATCAACACTACAGCTTTCTGTATTATACCATTATAGGAAGATCGTTGAACTAAATGCTAAATAGAATCTTGTTAGGAATCTCTACGTTCTGAGTTTAGATGTCGCCGGGATGGCTTGGTTCTTTATCCTTCTAGAATCAATAAAATCATTACCAAGTTCTTGGAGGTCGATTAAATCAAGTTCTGGAGGCATATTCTTGGCGGTGATTGCAATTTTAAGTTGGGACGACTGAACTCCCTATTTTTCAGAAAGATACAAACATTACATATTCCGAGAAAACCATGTTGAATTCAGAAATTATTATTCATGGTTTCAGTTCTCGTTTTGTTTAGAATTTTCCAACCAACTTCGCAATGAAGACCGAGGCTTCAGGCCATTACAAAAATAATTTGGAACAATGCTTTGATTTTAATTAGTCCCAATACATCACTTGTGTTTATTCTATCGAAAGGGGAAGTTGACTCTGCAGGATTATTCTTTCACTTGTAACAATAAGTAATTTTAAATAAAGCACAAGACCAATTGTTGAGGGGAGTAATAAAGTTGATCCCTTGTATATTAAAAATCCTGCCATGCCTCATTATGAAGTCATGTCGCATTAGTTTTGTGTGATCAGTGGAGTTTCATAGACTGCCTTGCCGACACTTCATAATAACATTACTTCACTATGATGCAGAATTTGAACTCTAAATACAAAGAGAATATCTCATCTGATTCTCTAACAATTCTGACAATCCACTCAGCTGGACTGGCAGTATTTTATCTAACAAATTGAAAAAAAAAAAAAAAAAAAATGAAAATTAAAGTGGATCTTGATGGGATTTGAACTAAGAGCCAAAACAAACATGACACTAATGATTCTACAAATTTTCTTCTTATCTAATGATTGCTTGTAAAGTAAACCCTAGTGGGATTCTAACTATTGATTTAATCCAGTGTAATGTCTGTCTATTTACAATAAAAATTTATTAAGAGGCTGTTGACTAAATAAGGTCTCAGTATATTAATGTGAGACAGCATACAATTGATTACTTAGACCCCAGTGTATTACTGTGAGATGGCATACAGTTGATTAATTAGACACCAGTATATTACTGTGAGAGTATTGTTAGTTAAGTTGATCCTAGTATATTACTGAGAGAGAGTAGAGTTGGTTTACTTTCCCTCAGAAAAGCTGGTCTTAATGAGATTTATACTTGAAATGTAGAGATGTAACAGTTTATCTAGCTCTCTGCTAATTCTGCCATCCACTACCACAATAACCCACGTAATAATGATTCTTAATACCAGCACAATGTCAGATTATAAGAAAAATGTAGTTGAATAAATTGTTATTGTATTTCACTGGTACTTATTTTATCAACTATGTGGAGGCATATGGCTTAGTGGTTAGAGCATTGGCCTTGCAATCGAAAGGTTGTGAGTTCAATTCTCAGACCGGGTGATTTGAGCAAGAGACTTTATTTCACATTGTTCCAGTTTACTCAGCTGTAGAAATGAGATGATAGGGACTGGGGTCCCTATCATTCCACTGCAAAGTGGTCGTGGAGGTGCCACGGCAAAAAAGCACCCAGCACTCACTGTAAATGAGGTTGGTGTTAGGAAGGGCATCCAGCTGTAGAAATCAAGCCAGAATCAGTTCCCGTCCCGCCCTTGCAGGCAGGGAAAAGCGGACGTAAAATAATGATGATGATGTAAGTATGAAGGCAAGAGTAGAACTTAAAAGGGTTTAAACTCATTATAACAATGGTAATAGAATAATTGTTATTGTCACCATCACATTAATCAAGTTATCTTTTTATGGTGCAAATGATAAAAGTATTGGAATGAAGGTTAGATTTTCAGTCTGATTTGTTATAATTCTGAGTTCAAAATCCGCTAAAGCCAGGTGTTGATAAAATGTCTAATCAGTAATATAATGAAAACTTTTTTTTTCCTATTTCCATCATTGTAAAATATAATTGACATCATATGTTTATTTAATGACTTAAAAATAAATGTTATTTATTTAAGACAATGAATTATATTTTATATAAACTATATAAAATGATGGCTACAGCCTGATGACGTTCGTCACCCCAATACCAGTAATTGGTGCAGGTTCGTTGTTTTACCAGGAGGATTGGGATATGGTTTTGAGATCATGTGTAATTGTTATTTTCTCTTGTGTAGTCTGGTGAGTGAGGTTGAATATGGGTTTATATATAATTTTGGTTTGTAGATTTATTTAAATTCAAGTTAAGGTAATTAACTGTCTTACCTATGTATGTGTATATCATACCTTGAGATTATGTGGACAGATTTCCTCACTGACAGGCTTCTGACATAAAGGTTTATTTGTGGGATCGGCTGGTACTGCATTTGATTGAATTCATGGCTAACATTGAATTGGTGTAGATTTGTTTATGTTCAAGTTAAGGTGATTGATTGTCTTAGTTACATTTTTATACATGTTAGAAAAGGCCCCTTAGAAACAAAACAGAATGACTTTTTATCTTATTGAAAGAAATCATAATTTGTTCAGTGTTTTGGCAAATCAATTTAAATATTTTATTTCCGTTTCTGGTTTGAACCATATCACTTCAAGTACATAGCTGATACCTTTGAGAAATATAAGGACTTCTTGACAAATTAGTCCCTCTTGATCCTGAAAACTCTGAGTTTTGTGATATTGTTTGTCCTATATTTTTTAAAATGTGGATCACATATTACATTTCAAGTTCTAAATTATTTGCATGTGTGTGGCTGGGTTTTAGTGATATATTGATGCTATCCATCTTGTTCATGATCCACCTCATGGTCTCCTGCCAGTTGGTTTTACTTGTAAAATTTGTCCTACAATTCTTTCCTTTGACATCCTAACCACATATCAGTATTACTGTGAACTCTCAATGCAGAAGAGTAGCAGCTCCCTGATTTCCAAGCTACATAGCCTATCATGTAACATTATTCCAGAGATTCCTCAGCGGAACCCGATTTCACTCAATTGTATTTGAGTATAAGAGGTAAACTTAATGAGTTGTGTCTGCTATCCCATTTCAACTAATGATTGAAGGAAATTTACTTCACTTAAGTTTCTATATAATTACGGTTTTTAAAAAATACATATTTACAGGATTTTCATGTGATTCAGTTGATAAAATATTGAAATGCATTGTGTTTTAGTTAATTTCTGAAGAATTTGGAGTGATTATTAATTATTTCATTATTAAAATGGCGTAAGGGCAGTAGATGGGCAGTATCATCAGACAACATACTTTGCAACATATAGTTACAGCCATTTATATTCTGAGTTCAAATCCCGCTTTGTCTTTCATCCTTACAGGGTCAACAGAATAAAGAACCAGTAATGCACTGGGGTCAGTTCAATCGACTTTTCCCTTCCCTTCAAATTGCTGACCTTGTGCTCAAAATAGAAACAATTATTAACCTTTTAATGTTCAAACCGGCCAAAACCAGCCAGAATTCTCTACCTCTTTCTGTTGAAACTGGCTGTAACTGGTCGCTCAAACTGATGTTAAGGTATTGTTCTCAAAATAAATACTTTCAAAATCTCATAGATTCGATATTATGTAAGATATTATGTGAGGTAAAGCCTTTACCATGAAAATATAATAGAATATATAGAGTAATGTGAATGCTAAAGAGTTAACATGATATAAAGGCAGTTTATTGGCAGTATTGGACAGATACTTAACAATATTTGTTCTGGATCTTTACATTTTGAGTTCAAATTTTGCTGAGGTCAACTTTGCCTTTTATCCATCCAAAGTTGATAAAAGTACTGAAGTTGATATAATTGACTTTCCCATCCCCAAAATATTGCTGGCCTTGTGCAAAAATTAGAAGTCATTATTGAGATGTTATTTGTAAAATAACAAAAAGGTTCATATATAAAATGAGCGTTTTTTTTTCATGGAACCAGAGATGGTTTTGGGTGGGATGGTATTGAAAGAATTAAAGTAATATTGATGTAATATTTTTGTAGGACAGGTTTTGAAAAAGTAAAAAAAGCTTGTCACAAATTTGAGCAAATAGGGCTGGCATTGATAAAATTAGCAATACATTGTTGATTGTAGACCTCACTAATTTATAACAGAAATACTCAATTATAAATAATGTCATACGTAAAAAACAAAAAAATTAGCCCTTTCTAGCATTTTTCTAATAAAATACACCACCTATGTTTTTCAATTAATTGTGTAAGTATTCAACAAATTGAAGGAATTTATGAAAATAAGTAACTATATGATTAAGCTGGAGTTTAGTACTTAAAGCTATTTTTCTGTAATAATAATTTTTTATTTAAATAAGAATGCTTTAAAACAAGAGGTTTGTTATAGAATTGGAGTGGTTTTTGGTCGGTTGGTATAAAAAGGATTAAAATATTATTTTACAATATTCTAAAAAGGAAAAGAAATTACTATATATAAATGACTAATGTTCTTGGTCATGGAAAAGAAAATTTCTGATGGATTTTTCTTATCCTTAATATCATCAAAAATTATAATTTTGTCACATATAGTAATTTCTCTTCCTTTGATTACCCCTGTGTATTTTCTCCATACAAAGTCTCCCCTTCCTGTTAGTCTACCTGTTATCCCCCTACATCTCTTGTGTACCCAAGATTTACATTGTGTATGTTGTACAGAGTTTATGCCTACTTTTCTACATACTGAGCAAGGCCACTTCCCTGAAGGAATCAGGGTTCTATTTTCTTTCCTACTTACTCACACTTTAGTTTTGGATAAGTTTACTCTCAAATGTTTTGATTCCAAATTCTGTTTCCATAGTTGGAACTTATTCTCTAGTTCTTTTATGGAGTCATCTATAAGGACGAGATCATCCACTTAGAGAGGTTCCCATGAACAGCCAGTTTTAAAATCCTCTGTTATGGCCTGGAGAACTATGATGAACTGCAGTGGGCTGAAAACCAAACCCAGATGAACTTCTACTTGCACTTTGATCTGTTTTTTTTGTTTGGTTTTCTATGTATGGGTTGGATAGTAAAGGTTTATCAGGAGTGTGGAGTAACAGGGAAGTACATCATCCTTATCATTAAACATTTGTTTCCCATGCCTGCCTGGGCCAGATGGGTTGTCTGTAACTAGGGAGACAGAAGACCACATCTAGTTCATACATTGGTTTTCCATACTGGCATGGTTTCAGGGAGTCATCTATGTTTGAATGTTGGTATGGGTTGGACTTGGTATGGGGTTGAAGGTGGTAGCTGCTTTCCCATGTTGGAAGAAGTTGGACAATTGGGGAAACACATTTTCTGCTCATGTTTATATTTCAGGGTGGAAAAATAATCAACAGCATATGATATTGTTTTTCTTTGTCAGTTTGTGAAGAGACTTAAGTCCTTGAGTCTCTTCACAAACATTTGAAAGACAAAAGCACTTCAAATGTTTAATTTATATTCATTGGAATTCAAATAGGCTAGTGGTGTTAGCATTGGCAAGTATTGGATCATTATTAGCAAAAGGTGATTTAATAATGTGTTATGCTTTTGTATAAACTGCTTTGTAAAATAAACTGAAACAGTTCTCTAAAATATATTAATGTTCCATCTGACTATTGTCTATTTTCTTTTTTCTTCATTAAAAAAAATATAGATTATCAAACTGAGAAGTTATTTCCCTTTAGTAGCTGGAATGAACATTTTAAATATCTTTTTACGTATGGGAGGTAATTCATAGAAAATAGTAAAAAGTATAGAAAACCAAAATAAGAAAAGTGGGCGGCAGTAGATTAAAGGTTTTATTGTAACTAGTTCTGTGTAGTTGAGGATGGATTCTGTATCCATTGTATCTGGACCGATAAAATAACAATCTACTAAAGTCGAATCTTTACATTCTTTAACAGACAGAAAGTAAGCAACACCTCGATATTGATCAGATTTATTAAAAAGAAAGTAGAAATATGAAAAACTGTAAATTTTCCCAAATTCTCTGAGTTAATTTATCCTGCCCTAGAACAAATAAATCAAGCTTCTTCTATTCCTACATGAAACAATCTATGTTGTAGAGGATGATGCCCACCAAAGAGGATCAATCAAGAATGGGAGAAGCGAGATACAAAAGAGCATTTATGAATTATTTGGGCAACATAAACTGGCATGATGAAGGTTTCTGCTCAGTGGGTGCTACGTCTTTTGTCACCTGATCAAAAGCGTGCCAGGTTGATCACAACACGAGAAAAACATTGTTTGAGGCAGATCCAGCTGGTTTCCTTGAACGTTTCTTAACCCAGAATGACTGTTGGGTTCATCACTGAGCCAGAGACAAAGGGACAATCCATGCAATAGAAACACCCCTCCTCACCTGCTCCAAAGAAGGCCAAGTTTGTTTCATATGCAGGAAAGGTGATGGCCTCAGTTTTTTTGGAATGGAAAAAGCATTGTGTTTATTGACTATCTTTAAAAGAGCCACCCCATCAATGGAGAGTACTATGCCAAATTGTTGAGGCAGTTATAAAAGGCTATCAAGACTAAACGCCAGGAAAACTGTCGAAAAGGGTCTTGTTTCACAAGGACAATGTTCCAACATACAAGTCCTTGGTTTCAATGGCTGCTGTGCATGACTGTGGCTTTGAACTGGTTGATCACCCTCCCTTTTCTCCTGATTTCGCCTAATCTGACTATTATCTTTTCCCCAACATGAAAAAACACTGGGAATCTATTGCAGTGATGATGACATCATATCTGCTGTTAATAACTTTTTTGACCAACAGGATGAAAGCTTCTTTACCAATGGAATCCAAGCACTGTAACACCGACGAAAGAAGTGTGTGGACTGCAAGTGGGACTATGTTTAAAAATAAACCTCATTTGGTCACATTATGAACTTTTTAGCCAACCATCACACAACAGGCTTCTACATATATTTCATCTACTAAATTTCATTCACAAAATATTGCTCAACCTGAAAATATGATAAAACACTCACAAAAAAACAACCCCTCCCCCCAAAAAACACTTGTTCAAACTAAGGCCGTTAGATAATGTCCTGTACTGTAGTTGCAAAGTGAGCTTCTTAATCACAGAATTTATTAATGATTAATATTCGTACCATGATAACCTCCTCTGGGACTGCAGGGCAACCAGCATGTGGGCTCCCATTTGTATATAATATTGAGAAATGGGGAGAGTGAGAGAGACAGAGACAATGAGTGAAAGAGAAAGAATATCAACAAACTAAGGTACACTAAACAAACTAATAATAATAATAATAACGACGAAGTCACCATAAGGCCACTGACACTACATTGTATCTGTAGCCAAGACACTTATTTCTCAGAAGATCTAGTCCTCTTAATCTAAAAATAGCTCACCACTGCTGTAAGTAGTGACAACACTAAAATTCACAGGTATTTCGAAAGTATGTATAACTTATCATCCCATGTACCTTCCTCTTCAAAATACATGATTTTGTGACTAATCAAAAAGAATTTATATGTTGATTTCTTGACTATAAATTTGCCAGGTTTAATAATTTTAATGAATTTTTACATTGACAGAAGGTCACAAAAATTTGTAGAGAAGTGATATAGTTGATAGGATCAACTTCAGTATATGAAACGTAATTATTTATTCCATTGACTCTTGTGATGTCCAGCCGATTGTCGCACTTGGTGGTGAATTGATGGTCGTTTTTGTTTTTGTCTGCCTCCCTATTTTTTTTCTTTCTCTCGCGCTGGTCGTATATTTTGGTGTGTTATATTTGTGCGGTTCCTAACACTAGTTAATTGTATTTATTATGTGTTTATATTTTTATTCTGAAAGAATTGTGAACAATTTGTAATGTTATTTATACAACTGTGAATAAAATTTACACATTATTTATTGTTAACACTAGATGGATGAAAACTACAAATTGGTGACTCAAACAGAAATATGAAACTACCACCTTTGCCACCTCACCACCTTAGAACAAATTTATTGAACTGTGTGTGGGTCGTGACAGCAGACGTGTAAGGTGCATTAAAAATTGAAAATTATTTTTTCAACAATTCTAATATCACATAGGATTTATTTTGACTTTGATGGGAAAGAAACGTTCGAGAAATTCCCTTAAAATCTTATTAAAAAGTCAAATCTATGTTTCGAAGTTTCTCATCTAGCGCTTATTTTCACTATACGGTACCAGGCACTGTACAAAATGTTGAAATTAATTTCTTTTTATCTAAATACAAGAATCTTTACGACATTTGACGCTATATGAATTGTCAACAATAATTTCTTTTTGTTTAAGCAGAAGTACCCTGTATTTTAGGTAATATAGGATTGTATTGTTCGTGTATTTTTCAGGGAAATCTACAGCACACGTTAAGTAATTTGGTTTCATATAAGAATAAACAACAGCTGCGTTGTCGAACATATAAAAATAATATAAAATTAGAATTACCTACCTTGAAAAGTGTATTGTTATGATGAATGGTGAGTTCTTAGAATCGTTAGTAATAGATCAAATGATCAACAGTATTTGCTTATGCACGGTATGCTCCGAGTTCGAAACACAATAAAATCGACTTTGATTATAATCCTTTCCAGATCGTTAGAATAAAGGACACTTATCTTTTTTTTATCACTTCTTCACTTACAAAATGTTATGGAAATTTTGCTACAAAGGGGAACAACTTCATATAGACTACCCTTGCGTTTATACCACTGCCTTCCTCTCTGGGCAACTTAGTATCAAATGGCTGAAAAAAAGGTCAACCAAGGGAAATAACTCGAATGAGTCAATGGCATACATGAGTTTAGTTAATTCAGTTAAAGGATGCCTCTCTCGCCACTTGTTATAATTATTGGTGGATTGGCAGTATCGGTAGAGGGTCGGGCGCCATGCTTTGAAGCATAAAGTTACCCCCCTTTATGATCTGAGTTCAAATCCCGCCGAGGTTAACTTTGCCTTTCATCCTTACGGGGACGATAAAATAAAGTACCAGTAATGCACTGGTATAATTCCTGGCCTGGTGCCAAAAGTAGAAACAATTATTATAGAATCGGTAGAGAGTCGGACGCCATGCTTTGCAGCATAGAGTTACGGACCTTTACGATCTGAGTTCAAATCCCGCCGAAGTTAATTTTGCTTTTCATCCTTACGGGGTCGATAAAATAAAGTACCAGTAATGCACTGGGATTATTGCTGGCCTTGTACCAAAAGTAGAGACAATTATTATTATTATTATTAATATATATACATATATATATTCATACACATACAACTTTGCTTTTCATCTGTTTTGTACTAGGGCCGATTCTTCCTCTATATTTCTTTCTCACTTTCTCTTTATCTCTATCCCTCTTCTTCTCTGGGAAAAATCAGCTGTATTCAGAGCTGGAGAGGAGATGGGCTCCACCAGATTTTAAAAAATTGCCAAAGAAATGCTCTATGTCACCACAGTGTTCCTATGAGTCCATTAGGAGTTGCGGATACATGCATGCACACACACACACACACACACACACACACACACACACACACACACACACACACACACACACACACACACACACACACACACACACACACACACACACACACACACACACACACACACACACACACATGTGTAATTTTCCCAGACTTTTGGAAACTATATTTTTTTATGGACTCTCACCACCAACATAATTTTAATAAGTTATAATTATTTATAAAATTTTTTAGAAAGATACTTTATAATAATAATAATAATAATGAAATTATTGTGTACAGTGCTCAGGTGCACTACAACTCATCAAAGGTGCATGTATAGTACATAGAATAATGTACAAATGTCAGGAAAATGAACAGTGTACGAGTCATGATATAATAACAATAACAATAATGAAATATTGTGTACAGTGTCCAGGTGCACCACAACTCATCAAAAAAGTGCATGTACAGTACATAGGGCAATGCACAAACATCAGTAAAATGAACAGTGCACGAGTCATGATACACACATGTGTGCATGTGTATGGAGGGGTACATCAGGTGTAGTTTTGGCGTATTTCGGGAAGCATGAGTGTCTTAAAGGATGCAGTGTCTCGGCAGCTAACAATTGACGCAGGCAGTTTGTTCCTTGCTTCAGCAACTCTGAGCGTGAAAAAATGTCTACGAAAGTTATGGGAACTGTACTGTTTTCTGATCTTGTAGGCATGTCCACGTGTGTTAGACACATGGAGATCAAAGAGGCGCTCAGGGTTGCAATCGGCGAGATGGCTAAAAACTTTGTGGGTATTCACCAAGTCCATTGCCAGACGTCGGAGCTTCAATGAATCCATGCCCAGGGAAGCAAGGCGTTCAGAGTATGGTAGGTGTCTGATGGAGGGTATTCGCTTGGTTGCACGTCTCTGAACAGTTTCCAGGAGGTCAATGTTCTGAGCAAGATAGGGGTTCCAGACTGATGATGCGAATTCCAAGTGTGGTTGTACCACAGCTGTATACAGTTTTAAATAGATGGCTGGAGAGCGGCTAACAAAAGTCTTGCTGAGTGATGCCAAGACACCCTCGGCCTTCTTGACAATCTTAGAGACATGCTTTGTCCAACGCAAATCGTTGCTGACAGTAATGCCCAGGTCACGTTCACAAGAGGACTTTTTGATATCAGTGTTGTGGAGGGAGTATGTGGACGCTGGATTTTTCCTTCCAAAATGCATGGTGGTACACTTGTCCACAGCCAGCTTCAGTTGCCAGTCTGTGATCCATTGCTGCATTGTGTCCAGGTCTGATTGTAGGAAAGAGTTGTAAATTTCAGGATCAGTCCTTTTGATTTCAAGGTACAGCTTGATGTCATCTGCATATTTTAGTACCGTGGCATTCTGTAAGTTGGCATCTATGTCGTTAATATATGCCACAAGCAAAAGAGGACCAAGAACAGATCCCTGTGGTACACCAGATGACATCTCATATGGTGAAGAATGCTGTCCTAGAACCGTGACTACTTCTTTTCGGCTGAGAATGAAGGATTTCAACCAGTCGAAAAGATCATCCCTCACACCCATTGCAGAGAGTTTTGCCATAAGTCTTTTGTGTGGCACAGAATTAAAAGCCTTAGCAAAGTCAAGGTAAACAACATCCACCCATGAGCCGCTGTCAGTGATCCGGGTGATGTCCTCAAGAAACTCGATAAGCTGATCACAGCAGCTGGAGTTAGGGATAAATCCAAACTGTGAGGGCCGGATGAGGCTGTGAGAGCTCCAGAAGTTCCAAAGTGTTTCTCTGACACAGGATTCCATCAGTTTGGCCATACAGCTAGTAAGACTGACTGGACGATAGTTGACAGGTGACATGCGGTTGCCCTTTTTGAACAGGGGAATGACACTGGCAGTTTTCCACATTGTTGAGACAGTATTGAAAGAAGAAAGAAAGCTGGCGCAAAAGGAAATACCCGCCACGTTTGAGAAGCAGGTATGTCACACCATCAAGACCAGGGGAGGCATAGTTGCGCTTATTCTTAAGGTGACGTCGCAACATTGCAGGTGTAAATTCCATAGTTGTTATGGAATTTGATGTTAGAGATGGTGGAGATGGTACATTCTGGTTTTCAACAGTAAAAATACTTGCATAGCACTCAGCAATGAGTTCTGCGCATTCCTTGGGATCGTCAGTGATCTGGCTTGTGTGGGGATTGCGAAGAGGACCAACTGGAGAGTGAGGTCTCTGCTTTGAATGAACATATTTCCAGAACACCTTACTGTCAGGATTGGTTGCGATGCACTGTTCAAATTCAAGCACTGCCTTCTTTGTCACTTGCTTGATATGGTTAGAAGATTTATTCCGCTTTTTTCTGTTGGCATCTGATCTATGCAGTTTATATTCCCGTTCAGCGTTCCGACGTTCTTTCCTGGCAAGTCGGACCGCTGAAGTTTCCCAGATTGCACTTTTGGGGTGGTTATTTTTCCGCTTCCGTGGCACTGATGCTGCACATGCTATCCATATTGTGTCCAGGATGCTCTGGAGTATAGAGTTCACATCTCCAGAGTTATACATCTCATGCCAGTTTGGGCGCTGTAGCTCAGTGCAGTACAAGTTCCAATCCGCCCTCTTCCAATCAAAGCAAGCAGATTGGAGATGGCTTTGGTTTTTGTTGCTGCCCTCAAGTGCCAGATTGGCAATGATCATAGCATGATCAGAGTCGCCTAGAGGTTCCTCAGTAGTACAACTGATAACCACTTCAGGAGTAGTGGTGAAGATCAGGTCCAAAGTGTTGTCACCTCTTGTTGGAGAGGTGACTACTTGTGACCAGTTTGAGTCCAGCACTAGTTCAAGGAAATCGTTTGCACCTTGTGGCCAACGAAAGGTTTCCCAATCGATCTCTGGATGATTGAAGTCACCTGCAATAAACACATAAGTGGCTGTTTTCTTGGCAGCAACTCTGAGGATATCGCAAAGCTGTGTGTCCTGATGGTAGTTTGGGGGGCGATAAACAACACCAAGCAGAAGTGTTGACATGGTCATACGTATGTTGCCTCTGCGGGGTCCGAAAAAGACAGCCTGATGAGTCTGGGTTTTGGACCAGGTCGACCAAGGCGGAGAGCACCCTTTGGGGGAACACAGCCTAGGTCTTTGGCTGAGCTGGCAGCAAATGCCTGAAGATCAGCCTTGTCCTCTGGTACCCCAATGGCAATCACTTCATGGGCAGCAGATTCCGCAGTCTTTTCAGTCTTTTCAGCAAGAGGTACAGGGAGATTCTTTAGCAAGGCATTCCGATAAGACCCCTCATTGTGGGGTCCTACCCGAATGCCTGCCTTTATTCCTGCAACTTCCCTTCTCAGAGCAGAAATCATTAGTTGCAGTTCCGCAAAATCTGTACTGGTCGGTTGTTGTTGTTGTTGTTGTTGCTGCTGCTGCTGTCGTTGGTGATGATGATGTTCCTCCACGGGAATGGCAGGGAAGGACACAGTCGCAGGTTGTTGCTGTTGTTGTTGTTGTTGTTGGTGATGATGTTCCTCCACGGGAATGGTAGGGGAAGACACAGTCACCAGTTGTTGGTGTCGAGATGTACTGGGAGTGGAAGACATGGGTTGTTGTTGTTTCTGATGTTCTCCCACAGGAATAGCAGTAGAAGCCAGTGTCATAGGTTTTTGCCGTTGTTCAGTAACAATGGTAGAGGAAGACACAGTCATTGGTTTTTGTTGATGTTGTTGTTATTGTTGTTTTTCAATAACATTAGTGGAGGCAGGCACACAGGCCAGACACTGAAAGGACCAGGATTTTAGCTGGACCATCTCCCATATTCCATCCATCATAGCATTATGATGTCTCTTTTTTTGGCCTGGGATCCTCCGGAAGCCTGTGGCGCATTGAAGGCAGATAGAGATGCGACAGGTTCCACATTCGACCCAGCGATTACGGAACGAGTTTTCGGGTTCCGCACAGATATGGCAGATGTGATTTTCTGGGCAATGTTCTATTTTGGGGCATCGACCGGTTTTGTCGCAAATTTCATCGATGGATATCACCATGGCAATTTTGTTATTTCTACCCATCCGTAGAAAAACACAGAATGTAAACAATATAGGTTTAGCGCACTTGATTACGATAGAAATAAAATGTCTGTTTTTTTTTTGTATTTTGTTTCCGTTTTCCTAAATGTTGTGTGTGTGTAGAAGAGTCTGTGCATGTAAACAAATAAATATGCTGCGTAAGTTAAATGAAACGTACTGTAGAAGGCAGTTGTTTATCTCGTTATCTCGTTATCTCGCAGAACTTCAGAATTTTGCTGTGTAACTCTGAGAAACACTGCTCTTATGTGTCCTGTCTTTTTTTTTATAAGATACCAGTGTGGGGTTATAGGGAGATTTGACTATTAAAACATTTTTTTTAGCAGTTATGATATTTAAACATTTGTGCAGTTTCACTGTCTTCTGAGAAATCTTACACATAATATCAGTAAAGAAGGTTGTTTTAAAATATTTTGTAAACATTTTGTAATATGTAACCACTTAGCATTAGGAACAAATTGGTATGGTTACTGGTTTGCATTGATTGCTTGTAATGTTTTATTGACTCTGAGGGTTGTAAAACTCACTGATACATTAACACACACACATAATACATACTTACATACATAGTTTGTAAAACTCACACAAATACACACATATAAATATATATATATATATATATATATATACATATTTATTAAAATAACAGATTAAAGTTTAAGCAAAGAATCGCTGCTTTCACCCTTAACGGGATCTTCTGATATATATATATATATTATGCACATACGTTTCGTTGTCTACGTAAATACACACACACACACACACACACACATATATATATATATATATATATATATATATATATACATGCACACACATATATGTACAACCCTGGATTTATATTATAAAACTGCTAATTTTAAAATGTTTATCCTTATATCAAAACCTTTCATCATAATTATATTTTAGAAATTGTTAACTAACGTTATAAATATCAGGTAAAACTTCTTCTTCTTCTTCTTCTTCTTCTTCTTCTTCTTCTTCTTCTTCTTCTTCTTCTTCTTCTTCTTCTTCTTCTTCTTCTTCTTCTTCTTCTTCTTCTTCTTCCTGAGAGGGTTGTGGAGGCAAAGTCCTCAAACATTCCTTCCAGCAAGTCCTGTCAGAAGCAACCCTCTCCAACTGATCCGGCTGGATCTCCAAGTGAGACCAGCCAAGCTCATGGATGTTATCCAACCATCTTACTCAGGGTTTACCACTGGGTCTCCTGCTGGTTGATTTTGCCTGTAAAATCTGTCCACTGATTCTTTCCTGATACATTCTAATCACATGAGACATCCATAAATATGAAAAACTTAGTTATTTTATTAAATTCCTCCAGTGTATTTCATTAGAAATACAGTAACGAACGAAAGGGTTAAGACTATTCTAGGTACCGATTATTCCTTTCCCTGCCATTTTTTAAAAAGCTCCCAGTCCACACTGTAAAGTGGTCATGTAGGGGTCACAACAAAAAGCACGTACCCCACACAGTAAACGTGGTCGGTGTTAGGAAAGACATCCAAGCATTGAAACCAAACCAGAAATGAGCAAGACTTGCCTCAAATAGGACAACCTGTCTAATCCTTGCTAGCATGGTAAATAGACGTTAAACTATGATGATGAAGTCAGGAAGGTGCAGCAGTAGCCATGATCTTTGCAGACCTTCTCAAATTGATGACATTGATGTGACTGACGCTCAGTCTGAACTTCTGTAGACCAATTTCTGCAGAAATGGAACCAGTGATCTACTTAAAATGTTTGCAACACATCACATCTACTCTTCAATCATTGGTGACCCAGTAAATTAATGAGATAACTTTCATGTTTAATTTATTTAACCTCAAAATATACCAGTTTTGGAATTCTGAAGTTTTCTTGTCAATAAAACCAGACTTCATTCTTTCTTTTTTGTAGTACCATTTTCTTTTTTTCAGTCTCTCAATTTCTGTGTCTCATTCTTAATCGGACTGATTTGATGGTGTAATTCTAAACCAAATGGAAGCTGACCCTAGATCGAATCCTAGAGTGAGAGAATAAAATACAATATCTTTTTAACTCTTATATTTCAATAATCCTCTCTTTGAATGGCATCATTTTACTAACTCAATTTTTGCCATTGTTTCTGCCAATGGCTACTGCTCTCCTTCTTCCTTTCTCTGAGAACATTGTATATGTCAAACACTTTTCCATATAATTCCCCCCTCCCTTCTCTTCTCCCCTCTATTTCTCTTCTCTTCTGTTTATCTATCGTTCTTTGTCCCCCCCCCCCTCTTGTCTCTCACTATCTTATCTTATATAGTTCTCTTTAGTGCTCTCTTTTCATCATCCAAACCCCTCTTTTTACACTGATTCCTCCATCATTTTTCATTCTCATTTTCTCTCTAAACAACTCCAATCTCTCTCTCTCTCTCTCTCTCTCTCTCTCTCTCTCTCTCTCTCTCCCTCTCTTCCTTTCCTCCTCACTATACTAATTATAAAATTGTCTCTCTCTCTCTCCCACATTAGATTGCTTAAAATCCTCACTCTCTCTCTCTACTGCTTTGAATTCTCTCTACTACAAATTCTTTTTCTTTCTTTCCTCACTCACTGTACTGTCTTCAATCTGTTTTACTTCTGCTTTATTTCTCTCTCACCCTTTCCCACTCTCTCTACTGCTTCAAATTTTCTCTCCCTTTCCCCTCACTCTCTCTCTCTCTTACCTCTCACTTTGTCTCTCTCTCCCTTTCCCCTCACTCTCTCTCCCTTACCTCTCACTTTGTCTCTCTCTCCCTTACCTCTCACTTTGTCTCTCTCTCCCTTTCCCCTCACTCGCTCTCCCTTACCTCTCACTCTGTCTCTCTCTCCCTTACCTCTCACTCTCCCTTTCCACTCACTCTTTCTCCCATGCCCCCACTCTCTTTCTCCCTTTCCCCTCCCTCTTTCTCTACTGCTTCACATTCTCTCTCCCTTTCCCACTCTCTTTACTGCTTCAAATCCTCTCTCTACTGCTTTACATTCTCTCTCTCCCTTTCTCACTCACTAAACTGCTTAAAATTTCCCCCTCTCTCTCTCCTTCTTACTCACCATATTGCTTGAAATTCTCTTTCTCTCTATTTTTTCCTTCTACTATATCACTTCAATTTCTCCTTCTCTTTTCCTTTCACTCTACTGCTCCAATTTCTCTTTCTCACTTCGTCTCCCTCTCTTTCCTGCCTCAAATTCTCTCTCTTTTTCTTTCTCTCACTATACTGCTATAAATCCTCGCTCTCTCCCACTCTCTCACTATACTTCAACTTCTCTCTCTCACTCTATTGCTTTAAATCCTATCTCTTTCCCTTTCCTACTCACTATACAGCTTCAAATTCTCTCTCTCTCTCCCACTATACAGCTTCAAATTCTCTCTCTCTCTCCCACTATACAGCTTTAAATTCTCTCTCTCTCTCTCCCACTATACTGCTTCAAATTATCTCTCTCTTTCCCTTTCTCTATCACTCTATTGCTCTAAATATTCTCTTTCCTTTTCCTCCTCACTATACAGCTTCAACTTCTCTCCCTCTACCTCTCACTAAACTGCTATAAATTCTTTCTCTTTTCTCTCATTATACCGCTTTAAACTCTCTCTATTTTCCTTTTCCTTTCTTGTTCCTCCTTTTATTGTGTGCCAATTCTAATTTGACTTTCTTGGTCTTTTGCTCTCCCATTCTCTTTCTGCCAAGTCTTACCAAATCTTTCTCCTCTCCTAACCTTTCCATTCCTCTTCTCTCGATTACAGTTTTTCCTACATTCATACATTTATCTATCTATTTACCTTCTGTGGTTAAAATTCCTTTTTCCTCCCAAATCTCTCTTTAGCATTTACGTCCTTCTGTATCCCAATTCTTTTTCTGTTTAGTTTATCTTCTCTCTCACTAATCTTCCTCCCTCTTTGTCTATGTAATTCAGTCTGACTCTACCTGTCTGTCATTGTTTCTCTCTCTATATGTCTTTCTCTCACTATCCCTCTCACTCTATTTCATTAGCAGTCTCTCTCCCTCTCTCTCACACACTACCTCCTCCTTCTCTCTCTCGCTCTGTAATCAAGGGCAGAGAACTATATATACATATCTATTTATTTATAGATAGATAGAAATTGCAATTTTTCCTTCTTCTCTAAAAATCTTTCTTTGCTGTCCAGTGAAAACCAGCCAGGTAAAAACAATATAACTTACAAAAAACATTTCTTACATATCAACACAGATATCATAACTATATGTTTAGATTACTGTTAGCTTCAGTTCTCTATATTGTTTGTGAAACTGAGCCAATGAACGACAGTTAGAGAGGAAGCCATCTCCTCTCTCCAGATGGCGCTCTCTCTCTCTATCTCTCTCTATCATGGAAGTGTTTATCCATCTTGCAACATTATTTTCAATTTCACCCTTCATTGAGGTTCTGAAGGAAGAGGAATAAAGAGGAAAAACAACAACATCATAACATACGTCAAAAACGAGAAGGTGAGATCAAGCACCAGACGGAACATTTTTTTCACTGCTTGGACATGTAAAATAGGAGTCGAAACCTTAACCAATATTATTATAGCTACTTGTAAATCACAATTTTATGTTGTATATTACCCACTATGATTTCCTCATTTATAAAACAATTTCAGCTGGCTTTGCCGGTAAATTTAATTAGGACCTGGACATGTTAGTATAACCTTTTGAACATCATCTTATACTTAAAAACATAATCTTCTATTTTTATGTAATAATTACATTTAGAAAGAGTTATCTGTAAACGAATTTAACTAAATATGACATAAGACAGCAAGTATTGTTTAGTGTATCTGAATATTTTAAAACACGCTGGTCATCAATTTTTGTGCTTTATCGAAAATTCTGTACATAGCTAATCCTATTTTTCTTATTTATATGCATTTCTTAGATTTCTGCTGGAAGAGAAAATGCGACTGAATTTTCATGTCTATTTTGAAAAGGCATTAGTGATATAAGTAAAATATGTTGTGTCTACAGCCCGGAATCGAAACCGGGTCGTGGCTTGTTGGACTAGTATGAAGCTTGTATATTTGTTTTACGATGTTTTAAACTTGAAATCTTGTTACTTTTACTTTCACAGTCAATTCTATAATATTTTCTCACATTTATTACCACAGGAACGATAGATAGAGACATTACAAGGGCAGCTTACATAAAGTGTATGGATTTACACAGAAATCACATGAATGGAAAAAATACGATAGTAAACAGTATACAAATGTGTGGTAGAGTTCGCCGAGGAGAGCATCGCTACTTAGTGCAAGGAAACCAGCAGCTCGAGGATTATCCTGACTAGCAAGAGTAAGTGCTTTCTCTCTATAATACTTTATTTTCTATGATTGAAAATATTATTTTTAAAGTGGAGACAATCCCAATGACACAAAGCTGATTAGTGGTGAGAGCCACTAATTAAATATATCCCACATCATGAATTAGTTGGATAATGTATACAGGAAGAGTAAAGTGTTAAACTATCTCTTCAAAATCTAAGACGGAGACAGACTAGAAACAATTATTCCAAAAGATGATACACCTTCCACACACACACACATATATATAATCAAACGTACTTTTTCTAATTTATAGAGTAATTAACATGGAGGATTAAAAATATTCTTTTGAAAGTGTCAAAAGGAAGTACATTAATGATCTAAGAGATGGTGGGGGGGGAGTTGTCAGTTTATCCCGTTGTCGCCAGTATTGAGACACCTTTCCACTTTTCAAGAACGTCTCATTTACCTTCTCGGAGAAAGTTTGATTCTTGTTTTTGTTATCGATTCGTTCAGTCAGTCTGTCTCATGTGTGTGTGTCATTCGTCATAGTCCAAGAACTCTACTCTTTGTTTCCAATATCATCACAAGCTCCTACAAAATATTATACTCTAATTTTGTAATTGGGGAAAAGGCTTTGTAGATATATTTTGATAATTTAAATGTTTATATATTTATAAACGTATTGATGGATTGCATCTTTCTGGCTTATTTTTTTTAATATCAAAATGTCCCGTTCCGTTTGAAATTTCCCTCTTTTGATCTGCCACCGAACATGTTTTTAAAATCTGAAATAATTTGTTAATAAGATTATATTCTTTCAGAATATTAACGTAATCTCTCAGAATTTAATTTAATTAACGTTTCAGCTTGTTAGAGATAAGTAAAAAGAAGCTAATAATTAGCACAGTGATTATATTATGTTATGCTGTAGACTAATTAAACATATATTACCAGACAATACACAGACAAACGAGAGAAACTAAACATTTTAATTCATAATTAAACTTCATTTTAAAATAATTTTAAAATGTCGATTTCATTTTTAATTATGAAAATATATAAATTTGTTTTATTACAAGTTCATATGACATTTGTACTTTCTGAAACACTCTCTTGTATAGTAATTTATGTCTCTATAAAATATGGTACACAATTAGTGCGACAGATTTTAATTACGGCATTTTGTTGATTTGAGTTATCATCCAGAAGTTGTTCGTTATTTTATAGACCCTACGACTCTAAAAAAATGGATGTAAATCTGATGAGAATGAATGTAAAAGCATTTTGTCTGGTAGTCTTCTTCTGATTTTGTCATATTCTGTCGTAATATTGTTCCAATACTTGACTGGTATTTAGTTTACTAACCCTAGGTTGAACTGTTTCTTCTTTCTCTTCTCACTAAATACTGAACTGATTAAACAGTTCTATTGTTGTCTTTTTCTAATCTATACTTCATCATTGGCTTTACAAGAAGAAATTTAGAGAATTATTTACTTTCTTCATAAATATTTTGGATTAGTTGCTTTTCTTCGTTAAGTTGTCTTATAAAAAGAGCCAAGTATATATATTTTTCTAACATTGTTACTAGAAAGTCTCAGCTCAAGATATTAGGTATTCTTTCTGCAGTGAAATAGTTAACATGCACGGATGGCAAAACATAGATGAGCTGAGAAAAAAACTGGGTATATGTGGAATCAAATATATGGTGGTAGTGAGAAGACTGCACTGGTATGGATACGTGATGCATATAGATGATTGTTGGGTAAAGAAGTTCCTAGTGGAAGGAAGTTGCAGTAGAGGAAGAGTGGATTTCAAAACACTGAACCTGTCAGAGATGATGGTGAAACACAGTAGGTGGAAGGAAGCTTTGCTAGAAAAGACCCTTCCAATATGATGATGTTATTCTGACACTTCTGTGTGTCCATGGTCAAGACATTCAACTTTTCCTCGTCTCTATCTGCTTAGTTGCAAAATAGGTAACCTGTGAAAAATTCATCACTGCAAGGATCATGAACACAACTTCATATACCCTTTCATCATGGTCAACGTTTTTATGTGTTTTTCCATGCTTCCATGGGTTGGATGAATTCTTTTTGCTTTCAATTTTCAGCTATTCAATTGCCTAGTGTTGTCTTGCCAATAACATTACATATTGACAATTGTGCATTAAAGGTTATCAGGAAAAAAAATTAGAAATACATTTAAGCAAGCTTTTCTAAGTACAGTAATATAATAAACTAATAAACTCAGATCTAAATTATAATTCATCATGACTGCTGTAGAAAATATATAATGTTACCTTAATTAACCTTTTTTTTTTGGACAATGCTCATAGGTCCTCTGAGACTAGTGAGATGGAAGTATCCTGAATGCTTGCTTTAGAGTTAACTCTATTAAAAGCACCCAAGGGCCAGTTAGTGGTATAAAATTGGACAATGGATTAAATCTACACTGAAGTAGGTCACAATGATTTGAATTCAGAATGAAAAGAGTTGGAACAGATTTGGCAAGCATTTTCTTTGATGTTCTCATAATTCTGCCAATCTACCATCCTGGATCATTTCTTTATCATTCACCCTTTCTCTTATTCTCTGTATTATACTCCCTTGTAACTAGGGACCTGTACTGGACCTGTCAATTCAACCTTATCAGTACTTTTCTCACCCATCATGATGATTATGTATGAGGAATTGTATCTGATCTGTTAGTATCTAATACACCTTACCATCACCCTTTCTCTGTTGCCAGTCAATTCCTTCTTCCCCAAGCCACTTGTTATTGATAGATCACTCTTTTTTTTTTACCATCATCCATTTCTATTGAACAATCATCTGGATACAGAATCTAATTTATATTTGTTTCTTGTGAAATTTGATAATTTATATTAGTTTCCTGTTGAACTATTTTTGAAAGCCATCCCTAGTGTTGGTGATTTGCATGATAAAAACACTCAGTACACTCTGTAAAGTGGTTGGTGATAAGAAAGGCATCTAACCATAGAAAACCTTTGAAACAAATGGTTAGTTGAACTCTTTAGCTGTGTCATAGACATCACAAACTCCTGAGTGCTGGTGTCATGATAAAATGCATTTAGGAGAGAGTAGAACTGCTTGTAAGCAAGATGCAGGCTCCCAGACCCTCTGAGGGATCAGCAGCTCTGCTTGAACTCAGAGAAAGCAGGTGTTAATGATGATGATAGTAATTAATCTGTTTTGTATTAACACATTTTTTTCTTTTGTAGATTCTCACCTAGGTTGATAAACAATCATCTGGGAAGAAGTTACCAACTTTTGTAGATTTGGTGAAAAGTTGCTTAGTTTAACAAATTCACATATCATTGTAAAAGGACCAATTTTATTTCCTAGAGTAGCATATTTAGAATGTTCTTGGTAAGTGTAAATATAGTAACTTTTAAAGTTTCATATTTCTTTCAAGTATATTTGTGATTAAAACAACTTAGGTGTCAGTTTACCTAGCTGTTAGTAATAGTAGTATTGTTTATTGTTGTAGTCTGAGTGAATAATGTTATATTGATTTTATCAGCTTACTGTTTTGAGTTCAACTTATGTGGTTATAACTTGGCAAAAGACTACTTCTATAGGTTGTCTTGCATAAATTACCCAAACATTAATTGTAAACAATGACACAGTTATAAAGTGTGCTTCAACCACCACTACATATACAGCATTTTGGATTTTGTTCATTTATCAAATGGCCATGTTGATAAACAACTTTCAGTGAAAAATAAAAATTTCAATGAAATTACTTTGTAAACATTGGTTTAATACAGAATTTAAGAATTGAATGGCAAAGAAAATTATTATAACTAATGAATATTGATGACCGGAACAAAGAACATTTATAATATTTTTCATAAATATAAACATTTTATCTTAGAACTGGGGGTGGTTTCAGGCAGTTTAGGTTAAGAAGGGTTAAAGAATGCAGCTTGGAAAGATAGATTCACAAATCAAATTATGACAAAGTTTATATTTATTGCTGTTTTCTTTTGTTTGTGTTTAATTCATAATTTCTATGTCAACCATTTATAGACACCTTTTTGTAATGATGATGAAGTAATTCAGTTAACAATCTAGAATGTCATTCCTTCTCATATGTTAGATTACTTATGAGAGCTCCAGACTGTTACCATCATTGGTTTTACTTTTAATGTCTGACAGTTGCACTAAAGCTCTCACATCTGGTAGACAGCTTCAACTGGTGGGCTACATGATGTGAGGGTGTGATGCTGATACATCATTGGGCAGATTAATTTCTCCATCTTTAGTATCAGCTACTTGTGTGGAAGGGTTTTATAGAAGAAACTCAATGGACATGAGTCGATAACTAGAGAAAACCACGTAGATATCACCCGTGGTCAAGTATTTGCCCAAGATATGCTGAAAGTAGTGTTTTCCATGATTCAGTAAGGTCAAGGGCAAAATGAAGTGAAAGTTTGGCTAAATTTACAATAGAGCAGCCTTCCACAAATCTCAACTGTTAATGTCTGCTGCACCAACATACCTCATGCTGGGTCCTACGATGTATTTGGTGGTGTTTCCAGCTAAACTGCTTAGAGGACTGAATGTCCTTCCTATCATCAACTACTGGTTCTTTAGCACTATGACATCAGTACTAGAGAAGTTAAATGTGGTCCAATATTGTTGCTCAGTGAGGATTTATCTAAAATATTAGAACAGCTTTATATGTTTGTTATGTAAAGCAGATGTTTTTGTTATTTTTCAAAGCAAATGATCTTGCAGCTTATTATTTATATATATTATAATAATTAATTTTTTCTGAAAATAATTTATTTTCAAGGAAGTAAGAAGACCAGTTGTGAAAAGAACCAACATTATCGAAATCTGTTGTTACAAATCTCTGTTCAGATGCCAACCAAAAAGTCTCTGAAACACAAGAGACGGAAGAAAGTTTCTCATTCCAAAAATGAGGTTGAATCTAGTAACATTGGAACAAAAATGGAGTTTAGTCTGAAGACAGAGGCTTCAGCATACAAATCTGACCCAAATCTAGAGAAAATTTTCAGTTGTGATTTCTGTTGTGAAATCTTTAGCCATAAGAGTCAGCTGCGATCACATCACCTGCTCCATCCTAGTTGCAGACCTTATCGATGTAATTACTGTTCCAAAGGATTTCTTAAGTTAGGAGATCTTACTAAGCATGAACGGTCTCATACTGGTGTTAAACCTTTTAAATGCACCTTCTGTGACAAAGCCTTTACAGAATCTGGGACTCTCACTGTGCACACACGCACTCACACTGGAGACAGACCATTTAAATGTACATATTGCACAAAAGCTTTCATTCAATCAGGTGATTTAAAGAAGCACACTCGTATTCATACAGGAGAAAGGCCATACAAGTGCTGCCACTGTGATAAAAAATTTTCAGAGTCAAGTTCATTGTCTCACCATTCTAAATTGCATTTAAATAAGCAAATATTTCAATGTACACACTGCAATCAAAAGTTTACAACATTGATTCAGCTTGAGTTACACAGTAGTACTCACAATGAAAATAACATACATAAATGTTGGTACTGTGACAAGTCCTTCGCTCATCTTGGTAACCTTGCAGTCCATACAAAAACTCATGTAGAAAAAAAGCCCTTTTCATGTGACTTTTGTCCTAAAACATTCTTTAGGACTGGGGATCTCCTAAAACACATACGTACTCATACTGGAGAGAAACCATTTGTATGTAGCTATTGTGATAGAAAGTTTGCTGAATCTGGTACCTTAAATGTACATAAACGCCGTCATACTGGTGAGAGGCCTTATGTGTGTCCAATTTGTACAAAGGCTTTTATTCAGTCAAGTGATCTTAATAAGCACAAAAGGACACACAGAGTTAATGACCAATTTATTCCCAACGAATATTTAGGTTTGCCACAGATGCAAACTTCAATGTCAGTTGATAAGTCTCCTCAGATTGACCATACTAACATCGTTTCAAGGACTGCTTTAACAGAAGGGACAGATTTACCTGTTTTTAACAAAACAGAAACGCAAAGCTATTCATGTGAGATGTGTAATGAAACATTCTCTACAGGAAATGATCTCTCTGCACATATCGTACATCATCAAGAAGAACTTGTTTGTAACTCTCTGAATTCCAATAGCTCTTACCCTTTCTCCTGTGAATACTGTGAAAAATCATTTTCTCAGTTGTCTAATCTTGCTGTCCATACGAAGACTCATCTTGGAGGTAAACCATATAACTGTGATTTTTGTGACAAAGTTTATATGCGTCCTAGTGACCTAAACAAACATATGAGATATCATACTGGGTACCGCCCCTATAAATGTGATATTTGCCAAAAATCTTTTACTGAATCTGGTTCATTGAAAATCCACCAACGCAGCCATACCGGGGAAAGACCTTATCAGTGTAGTCTGTGCCCGAAGGCATTTGTTCAAGCAAGTGACTTGAAAAAACATACAAGAATTCATACAGGTGAAAAACCTTACAACTGCAAATATTGCCCTAAAACATTTTCTGAATCTAGCTCTTTAACCGTCCATATGAGAAGTCACACAAAATACCGACCCTATAAATGTAGTGCATGTGACAGAGCCTTTATACAGTCGGGAGATTTAAAGAAACATCTACGAACCCACAGTGACGCAACAATTTGTGATGGATACAGAGCTAAAGCTTCTTTAAGCATGACAATTTAAATGTTTGATGGAAGTTAACTGACCAAAATACTTGAATAGCATCAAAGCAAATATAACTTAAAAATTGTTTGCAGTATTATTCTTGAGCAAAGTTGAAAAAGAAAAAAAAAGGATAGACATTTAAAAATTTTTCCATGATAATGGGAAATATAATTTTTTTGGCTCCTTAATTGGGATCCTTATGTACAAAAATTATGACATAATCTATTTGCTAAAAGTCATAGCCTAAAGAATAAAAACCTTGACCTTTTGCATGTCAAACTGTGATAGGAATTTCTTATTCTGTTCTAATAAAACAAATGAAACAGAACTATTTTCAATTCACTATCTAATTATTCCACTTAAATAAAAAAGCAGAATTATATTTATTTTGTTTAATTTATATTGATTTTATTTTTTGATGGGCAGTTCACATATATCTCTAATATTAGCTGAACTGTTATCTACCTTTCATTTAAAATAAAATGGGCCAATGGTTGAATGCTGGATTAATACCTTACATTATTTTGTTTGATTTTTTTTTTTCTCAACACATCAGAAATCTGGCTTAGTAGGGAGAAAATAATTAAATTGAAAGGAGGTACTTTTGTTATGTGGTTAATATATATTAATATCTTGGTTTACCAAGATTAGCACAATTTAGTCAAAGTTGTAACTTTTTTCAACACACACTACTTAAGCTGCCTCAGTTTGCTTGGCTAACAATAAGTACCTTTCTTATGATTGAATAGTTAATGGTAGCAAGGACATCCAATTGTGACAACAGTATAGAAATGTCTAATTTAATTTTGGAAGGATGGATCCCAACTATGTTAGCAAAGAAAAATGGAATATAAAACTAATACAAAAGAAAACATTTTTATATAACTTTTTTTCCAGTATTCAATACGATACAGTGAATCTACCCTAAACTGGTTTAAACTGCCTCTGATTCTATGAAACAAAACCATTTTAAAGGATTTCTAACAATCTTATATTTTGTTGTTAGAAATAACATGATAATGAAATAATTAATAATCCCTCTAAATTCTGAATTAAAATACAGTCTATTTCATTAGAAATATAATAATGAGAAAGTTAAAGCAAAAAGACCAACTATATCAACTTACATTTTCTGATGAAGAGAAACTGAATTTATAAGTTAGATATCTTCTTGATGCTAACTTGAAATAACTTACAGGGTTGCTCAGTTCTTTGAGGACGTCTTTTAATAGCTTTAATTTTTTTCTAACTTGTTCTGGTTATCATTTCTTTTCAGATAAATGGTGACAGACATTAAGCTAACTCAGTAAATGAAAAGGCACGCTATAATCGTTGCTTCAAAGACAGAGCATAGTGATTAAAAGATTGCTCGCTTCCTGAAAGTTGCATAGTCACTTGTTCAAGTTTGCAAAAGAGCTGGAAGTTACTGATAGGGATTCTAGAGCACAAGCCAAAATTAAATTGCTTGCTAAGGGTTCTAAATCCTGTACAAAGCGCAGAAACAGGAATGTTTTGATTTTTCTCTGATGAGAAAAACTTTGACTGGGACCAAAAGATCAATGGAAGGAATGACATGGTTTTGCAGAAACCTAAAGATGTTCTGATGATCATACAAAGTTTCAGGAAAGTCTGATGGCTCTGGGAGTCGTGAGCAACAAGGAAGGGATCTTGTCTCTTCACTTCTTTCTTCAGGGCTTAAAGGTCAATGCTGTTGGAGATGGTTGTGAGGCCTTGGATAGAGAGCATGAACAAAGAAAGACTAGACCTACCAACAAGACTGCATCGTCTCATAAGGCCAAGATGACCCAAGAATGGATGAGTTAGAATCTCCAAGATCATGTCACCCCAAACCTACTTGCTCTCCTGACCTGAATCCGTGGGGCTACGTATGAAGCATAGTGGAGAGGGAAATCAACCAATGGCCCCATAACACTAAAATCGCTGAAGTCTGCCATACCTAGCATAGTGTCCAAAATAAAGACCATATGATTCAGGCATGTCAACATTTCGGACTTCATATTTAAGCAGTCATTGATGCTAACTGGATTCATTGAGTAGATGGGTCAAGAAGAGTTTCAAGAATATTCCTGCCAATGTTTTCTCAAATAAAGCTCTTCTTTCATGACTTATGCTTCATGCAATTGTCTTCAAAGAACTGAGCAACCTGTATAATTCAATCTTGCAACATAAGAACAGAAGTCTTTATTTTATCACTTTATACCCAGTTTAGTATGACATCCTCTCATCACCTCAAGCAGAAATATGTGAGCTGAAATCTATAAAGTGATGTATGACCATACATTTGTTGGTAATAGAGCAAAATATAAAAATGGAATTTAGTTTAATATTTATTTAGAAATAAATCAAATATACATATTAAAAAAAAAGAAATAAACAGGTGACATGACATCCTTTAAAGTATTAATTTGTTTCCATCTCATCTTTCTTTTCATCATCTAAAAATAAAAAAAAAAAAAAAAATTATACATGAATCACAAACTATATAATGAAATGTTAAATTTTTGATACCCCCCCCCATCAGATGTACTTACTTCATCATATACAGACAGACAGACATACATTATTGATTTTTAATAAGTATGTATATGTATCATCATTTTTTCTCTGTTGATTTAGTTTGGACAAGTCTCACAGCATCTCAGAATCTGTGTCAGAGAATTGTGGCCAGTTTGTTGTGTATATCTTATAGTATAGACTGGATATATTTTATCATGCCACCAGCACTAGAGAGATTATCAATAGCTAGATTAAAGAATCCATTTCTATCCTTTACTATGCAGATGCTATCATTGAAAACCTCTCACAAAAACAACTACTTTAATATCATCTAATAATAATCTGGCTTCAAATATTTCTAGTATACACTCTCATCATCATTATTTAACGTCTGTCTTCTTGACTAGCAAGGGTTTGGTAGGTCTTCCTAGGCTGAGTCAGTACTCAGACAGAGCTACTAACCTCTCAGATGGTCCGGGGGCCTGCATCTTGCTTAAACATGTTCCCATGCTCTACTGAGTGCATTCTATTGCAGCACCAGCACTTAAGGAGATTTAATTGCCTTCTACACAACTAAAGAGTCCTTCCAACCCTTTCTTTGGAGGGTCAATAATAAACTTAAATGGACAGTATCTGTAGAACTCAACCAAGTTCATTTCACATAATGCTGCTGTAGCCATCACCAGAATAGACACACAGAAAAGGATTGGCCGAAAGAGAAAATGCAACATGTGCAGACTACTTCTCTACTCTATATCATAAATCACTGCATGTGATTTGTCCAATTACCTACATAACATAGGTATGTTTCATTAGTAATACACAATAACAGAGTTTATCTTTCCATACTAGGTAGACTAAATGAAGCAGATGTAAAGAGCAAGGCAATGGATTTGAATACAGAAAGCATGCAAAGACTGGAATGGTATGAGTCACAAATATGACATAAAATTGAAGCACAGGTAAGCCGAGAGAGCTGGTTAAGATGAAAGGTATCTGATGTGAGCAAGAAAGCTAACTGTATAGGTATAGACAAGATACACATGGACAATGAGCATCAAGTTAAAAATGAATGTCCCCTAAGGCTAGCCTTGATGAAGAAGACATGATCAAAGGCACTCCAACTATGATCTTGTCTTCTCTAATGTGTCCTTCAAGAAAGCCCTGATAATTTCTTTTGAATGAAACAGTTCTATATTAAACTTGATATATGTATACACATATAAGATCAACTGGATCATTAAATTGATGTACAAGGTTTTTCTGCATTTGAAGATTTATTAGTTCAACATTTCTGACAATGCTTATTAATTTTCTCCAGGTCTTGTCAGATGAAAAATCTGTTTTTGTTTTTTTAAATTATGGAGACAAGTGAGAACTGTCAACGTTTTCAAACAAATAATCAGGGCTTAATATAATAGTTCTGTATGTTTAATATGCCCCTTGTTCTTTGAAACAAGTCGAATATGTGATTGTCTTTGCATCTCATGTTATTGTCAGTCATCTAAACATGCCACAGTAGACAACAATATGCATTGTCTAAGTTCTGTTTAAGGCTAATACACACTTTATCTTTTATACAACAGACATCTATATACTGAATAATTAAGTGGATATGTATGTATGGACATGTAACTCCTCAGTTGTTGGGGCACTGTCATGACATGTCACGTCTTAGCTACTTTAAATCTGGTAGAGCCCATCCCCTCCCTTTATTTGAACATAACTGATTTCTTTTAAAGGAGAGAGAGAGCTATAAAGAAAGAATCGACCTCTGAACTGGACTGGTATTTTCTTTTCCTATTGAACGTTCTCACGATTGCTAATTCACCAACTCCAATGGATAACTACATACAAAATCTTAATCAGAGTTATCTCCCTGTAATAAAAAGTCTTAAACTGACTGAAATAATTCTCTCTACTTTAGGCACAAGGCTAGCAATTACCCAGTGCATTACTGGTACTTTATTTTATCGACCCCGTAAGGATGAAAGGCAAAGTCAACCTCGGCGGGATTTGAACTCAGATCGTAAAGGGACGTAACTATGCTGGAAAGCATGGCGTCCGACCCTCTACTGATACTGCCAATCCACCGCCCTGACTGAAATAATATCAAGCTATTGTACATTTCATCTGGCAGCTGTCTATATTGCCAGAATATTTGTTGAGATGATTGACACTTCACAATTTCAATGTTTTTTCTCCTCAAATTCCCCTTCATTTCAACACTGCATTGCATTTATTGGTCTTAACTCTAGCCAAGCAGGATTACATTGTCTAATATATCTTTCTCTTTTAAAGATAATAGGGTGCAATTTGGCTGCTATTTCTAGCAAATCAAGTGACTGGTACCTTTATTTTGACTTCAGAAAGTTTGAACATTGAATGTAAACAGCTGGAGCAAATTCCACGAAGCCTTTTGTGAAACACTCTCATGATTCTACTAATCCAATTCTCTAAATGGTTTCTAATTTAGACACAAGACCAGCATTTTACTAGTACTTTATCTTATTGACTCATAGAAGGATGAAAAGCAAAGTTGGCCACAGTGATTTTTGAACTCGGGGTGTAAAAAGTCATAATAAACACTGCAAAGTATTCTGTCCAACACTCTAATAATTCTGTACAATGATTATCATTATTGGTACAAGACCAGACATTTTTGATAAGTGACTGCAGAGTAATCAGTAGATTATTAGTATTTATTCTATTGACTGTGAAAGGACAAAAGGTTAACTTGACCTCAGAATATAAATACGCGCAACTAAACATCCCACCCAATGTATTTTGATGGGTACTTAACTATTTCTGCTGCTCCATTAATTTAGTGATAATAATAGAAGAAATATGTCAGATCTTTAGTTAATCTTAGTGTATAAGAGTTATTTATTTTTATGTGAAGAGATTTAGGAAACCAATACCCCAGGATGTCTAAATGGTGATATTTACCTTCAAGAATGCCCTCCAGGTCATGTATAGCAGATATTAAAACATGAAACTGTTTGCGTCTTAAATCCAACTGAAAATAGACAAGAGGGAAATATAATGCAACAAATGTCATGAGTCTTTATCCTTCTTTTCTTTTTAACTGCTTTATATGGGTGATTCTGCTGATTTCAGACCCTTTCTCTCTTGAGGTTACCAGAGTTGATATTTGCTGCTACCTTCTTCATGTTCATAGGACAACTTAATTTTAGCATTACAAGCTAATATAACATCTGTTAATTATATAATGAACTACTGTGTACTTAACTATAAATAATACAGGAATATTGAACAACTAGGGACCCTCCTGGCTTTAGGTTTTTTTCTTGTTGATTATACTTATTGTATATAAATAATGAATTAACCCTTTAGCACTTACATTACTCTATATATATTATTGTTTTCATTATCTCACATAATATCGAATCAATGATTTTATTTATGTTGAGAACAATGCCTTAACATCAGTATGAGTAATTGGTTACAGCCGGTTTGAACAGAAAGAGATGAGAAAATTTTGGTCAGATACGGCCAGTTTAACCCTTTAATGTTCAAACCGGCCAGAATTCTCTACCTTTTTCTGTTGAAACTGGCTGTAATTGGTCACTCAAACTGATGTTAAGGTATTGTTCTCAAAATAAATACTTTCAAAACCTCATAGATTCTATATTATGTGAGATAATTATGCAAGGTAAAGCCTTTACCATGAAAATATAAAAGTATATATAGAGTAATGTGAATGCTAAAGGGTTAAATACTAAAGGGTTAATCAAACAGCTGAAAATTCTATGTTTTTAGTTAACTTTTAGTGATATGTCTTGATCATAGACACTAAAGTTATCAGGATACAAGCTGTCAGTAGCCATATTTTCTTTTCAAAACATTGAACACGAAACAGATGATACTCATTTTGTATTCAAAGGATAAAAA
This sequence comes from Eledone cirrhosa, assembly GCA_964016885.1. Classification (NCBI taxonomy): domain Eukaryota; kingdom Metazoa; phylum Mollusca; class Cephalopoda; order Octopoda; family Eledonidae; genus Eledone; species Eledone cirrhosa. Next base: position 11,763,384 of record OZ024746.1, on the reverse strand, counting down.
CCTCCTTTGGTCACAAATGACCATGGGTTCTGCACATAGAATGTTCCCCTCTGAGGCATAAGCCAAATATGATGTTTTTATGGAAGACCAGCAATTATTCATACTTGCCAGTCACCCCTCTCCACACTGATGTTGTCCAAGGGAGAGCCAAAGGCTGATACAACTTGGCACCAGTGATATCACAACTCATTTCTCCATCTGAGTCAACTGGAGCAACATGAATAAATGATATGCTGATGAATACTGCTAAATATTAGTCGTAGAATATTTATTTCTGCTGTAATGTATGTAATTTTGTCAAATTCAAGTGATTATTGTTATAAAATATTTACCAGTCTATGACTTTGTTTTTCATTTACTAAATAGAAGAACTGAAGAAGATACATTACAGAATCAAAATATAATTTTATAGACAAACAATGTACAAAGTCAAATTTTCAGTTTTTAAGGGTCTTCTCCCATTTTATAAGTTATTTTTATAGCATCTTTGCACTTGAACACATCATCCTTTATACTTATAGATTACACTCAGTATGGTAATGTGGAAGTAATATTATACTATATAGGAAAATACCTGATATTTAGTGATGTGAAAGGTATTTTTACTTACCTTCTCTTGAATCTGGTTCTTGTGACTCTTCAATTTCACAAGCTCTTTATCCAACTCTTGGAGTTGTCTGTAAAATTATATAACAAAATTGTATATATCATCAATTAATATCCATTTTCTCTGATATATATATATATATATATATATATATATATTATATAAACAGAATTTTGAGAAAGAGTATCAAAATGCACTTATCAACATTGTTTATTCTTTACAAATTGTTTCATATAGGACAATATTTTAATGGTGCAATTTCAAAATGGAATCAGATAAATATACATCACCCTATAATCTTCAGAAAAGAACAATAAATGTTCACAAGGATGTCATTTTAAAGATACAGATGTATATATATTTGATATCACAGTGTAATTTCAACATTAAAAAAATTGAATGTATGTTTTGATAATTATTTATGGGTAAATTTATAAACGCAGGAGTAGATCATGAGTAAATTTACACACAGGAGTTGACTATAGCAGTGTCTAAGGGAAATAATTCTTTCAGCAAAGACGATTTCAGTTTAGTTAAAAACACAAAGAAAATCATATACTACTTCAAATTTAGTCCACCACTCAACTGCCCGAATCAATAGATAGGGTGGGGGTGGGGGTGTTGGAGTTAATCTTTTTTTTCAAAAGTAGCAAGAAGAAAGAAGATAGTAAACAGACCACAGTCCAAATAAGGGATAAATTGACATTTTTTAAGTATAGCCCACCACTATGCCTTATACACTACAATACGAGGCCAAAACCACAAGAGGTCAACCATGCTTAACATATGTAAAAAAATATACAAGACTCCATTGGCCTTAGCATAGATCAGATATATCAATGTGGTATAGATAGGTATGAATGGAGAAGGTGTGTAGTCGGTGTGACACACAAACCCCTGACTAATAGAATGGAATAGGTAAATTATATCTAAGGAATCTAAAAATGTAACTATATAAAAAATACCTGAAGCTGGAATTAGTAACATTTTCAAAGATATAACAACATTATAATACATGGGCAGTAAATACAGAGGCTATGTAGAGGCTGGAGAGAAATGAAGAGAGCATGCTTCAATGGATGTGTGATGTTAATATGCCCTTCTTGTTGCCAACCACCTTACAGGGTGTACCAGGTGTAATTTCATGGCACTGTCACTAGAGATTGGGTCATACCCCAATTGAAGAGCCTTCTCTGTTCTGTGGGGAGGGTGATAGGGGAAGGTAGATAGGTATGAAATTATAGGTTTACGGTGAGTGTGGTGATGTGTGTGTAGGGGGATGTAGTGATAGTAGGCAAGAAAAACATAAATATTTATCTTAATATATAAACGTGAGTGCATGTATAAATGCATGTATGTTCCAGTGCTGTAGGCCACAGTTTTGCACATAGTTGAAATTTTTCATAAGGGCAGATCATAATCTATGTGACGTTACCTGATACTTCCTATAAACTCGGGGAAGGCATGGTAAAATGGACATAAAAATGATAATGATGAGCCACACACACAAATATATATATATATATATATCATCATCATTTTACGTCCGCTCTTCCCTGCTTGCAAAGGTGGGACTGTTAATCAGCACAGCAACAAGTAGATAGGAACAACAATATATATATATATATATATATAAATGTCCAACCTTTACTAGCAGGGAAAACGGATGTATGATGATGATATGCATGTGTATGTGTGTGTGTATATATATATATATGATGATATATCATTTTACGTCCGCTTTTCCCTGCTTGCAAGGGTGGGACGGGAACTGATTCTGGCTTGATTTCTACAGCTGGATGCCCTTCCTAACACCAACCTCATTTACAGTGAGTGCTGGGTGCTTTTTTTCCGTGGCACCTACATGTCCACTTTACAGTGAGTGCTGGGTGCTTTTTTTCCGTGGCACCTACACGACCACTTTGCAGTGGAATGATAGGGACCCCACTCCCTATCATCTTATTTCTACAGCTGAATAAACTGGAGCAATTTGAAATAAAGTGTCTTGCTCAAGGAAACAACACATCACCCGGTCTGAGAATTGAACTCACAACCTATCGATTGCAAAGCCAATGCTCTAACCACTAAGCCATGTGCCTCCATGATGTTGAATATATATATACAGAAACACACAGCTGTAGGAAATAGAATTGTGACAATTACCTATGCATCACAGGCAGGACTGAGTAAAAACAAAAAGATCGGTTCTAAGAGGAACTTTTACTGTTACAACCTCAACTACTGATGATAGAGACCTCGTCATCCTGGCAGGCAACTTCAATGGACAGTATCAAGATGGATTCACTGAAGTTCATGGAGGTGATGATTATGACTCAAGAAACGAAGAGGGAGTGAGGCTCTTGGAAGTCTGTGACACAAATGAACAAACCATTTGCAACACAAATCTCAGGAAACTGGCCAGCTATCTGATCACATACAAATCAAGTGAACCAAAAAATCCAGATTTAGCTTTTGTTGATTCAGTGGTCCTTAAGAAAATTATGTGTATAAGAATGGCTGGTGAGAGCAGTGCAAGCCATGTACAGATGAGTTGTCAGTAAAGTGAGAGTAGGAAGTGAGTATAGTGAGGAATTCAAAGTGCAGGTAGGAGTCCATTAGGGTTTGATTCTCAGCCCATTGCTGTTAACCATTGTTCTTCAGGCCATTTTAGAGAAGTTTAAGAATGTCTGTCCATGGGATCTTCTCTATACAGATGATCTGGTCCTTATAGCTGAATCCATAAAAGAACTACAAAATAAGTTCTGACTAAGGAAACAGAATTTGGAATCAAAAGGGCTGGGAATAAACTTAGCCTAAACTAAAGTGCTAGTAATTAGGAAAGTAGATAGGACCCTGCTCATCATCATCATCATCATCATCATCGTTTAACGGTCCAGTGACATTGTCTTGGAGAGGTGTAAGTGTGTGAGGTCGGAATTTATCAAGTCGTCCCAGGTTTTTCTGGGTCTGCCTACTCCGTGGCTACCAATATGTAGAAAAGGCATAAAGACACATGTGATATCGGGTAGACTAATAGGAAGGAAAGTCTTTGTATATTGAAGATGCACAGGGTTAATCAATGGGAAGAGTGTCAGTGATATAAACCTTTTCCAACCACATGAAGGATCAATAGAACTAGCTGATAGCTTCTGCTATCTAGGTGACCCAATTAGAACTGGAGGAAGGTGCTATGAGAGCAACACAGCTAGAATAAAGATAGAATGGAAGAAGTTTAGAGAGTACTCCCACTGTTGACAAAAAAGGCTTCTTCCTACGTCCACAAGGATGGCTGTTTATGCCTGTGTGTGAAGTGTGACATTCCATGGTAGTGAAACATGGGCAGTGACTGCAGAGGACAGAGCCTGGATGAACTGAGAGAGAAATTGGGTTTAAGAGAAGTCTGAAGTGGTGTGCAAGAGAGAAGAATGCATTGGTATGGGCATGTGATGTGCATGGTTGATGATCACTGGGTGAAGAAATGCCAGGAAATCCCGGTGGAAGAAAGCAGCAGAAGAGGTAGACCAAGGAAGACCTGGGCAGAGGTGGTGAGAGTTGATCTCAAATTGCTGAGACTCACAGAGGTGATGACAAGGGAATGTGATAAGTGGAGAGATACTGTGCTGAGAAGAACCTGTCCAACCCATGCAAGTGTGGAAAAATGGATACAAAAACGATGATAATAATAATAATATATGATGTTATGGTGTTCGAAATTCAACTTATTTTCAATTAATTTCTGTTGATTCATTAGAAACACTTTTTAACCTTTTCATCAACATTGGCAGTTTTCCAAGAACATTTCACGTTTTTCTTAGCTTTTGCCAAAAGACATTGATTTCTTTAAATGTATTCATTATTTTATTTATAAGAGTGGCAATTGGAGAAAAAAAAGCCTGTATAATCCTTGACTAGTTTACAATGTTTTCTGCTGTCTCCCTACATACTGTTCATAAATCCCTTCAGTGTTGTCTTAATATTTCTCTAGAATCAACAAAATAAATACCAGTAATGTCCTGAGGCTGCTCCAATCAATATATAGCTTTTGGCCTTGTGCCAACTCAAAACATATCCTTATTTTTTTCAAACAATAATTAGAAAAAATAAAAATAAATAAAATAATTTTAATAATCTTTATAAATATATTGAACACTTGGTTATTACCTCAGTTTAAATCTTAGACATTGAATACAATATTGAATTTACAATTTTTATGTAGACTCACAAATAAACAGACAGACACACACACACACATACTGAGTTTGTGTGTGAATTGTTCAATTATAGTTGTACTGGCAAATACATTTGCTGTATAAATAACCCTTCATTTGGGCATCATCCTCCACTTTTCCATGGGTTGAACATAGCAGCACACAGCACCTTGATATTTGTTTAACTCCTTATTTACATTGTTGTCTGTTTTAATCAACTATTGTTAAAATCAGAGTATTTTACAATATCTCCATGACCTGTTTACTTAACAATAAACATGTAGTAACTAATTAAAATGGCAAACATGAATAAATAATAAATGATATATATAGTATTTAATATTTGGCAAGATATCAAACTTGATTTTAGCAAAATATAACACTATCCCTTGACAATTAATCTCAGATCACATCTTTTTGCAAAAATAATGCATGACCCCCTCATACACCCACACACATACCTAATAAGACTTTGTGTTTTTGCATATCTGTTTGTCTTGTTTATTCTTGAACTATATATATATATATGTCACACCAACAGAAATTTTGATTCTGTTGCACAAGCTAGCCTTAAATACATGATCCTTCCTTACCACACAAAATCATGTGACTAGATGGAAGCTGAAGTGGTTCCAACACTATAGTTTCTTGTTTTATGTTATCCAACTTTACTTTCTCCACTGTTACCCCATTCTTACTTTTCCATGTCAACATTATATGTTCTATCATTTTCATTCCCCTCTTTCTTTCTCTCTAACTCCATCCCATCTCTCATCATATGCTATATACTCTATACTTTTCATTCTCTCTCCCTCCAAATGTTTTTCTCTCTCTCTCTTTTCTTCTCTAACTGCTCTTCCGTTCATAAGAGGTTTTGTTTAACTTGACTTTTTGCTCTGATCATTGTAGCAGCTGGCTGTTTTACAGTTATTTCTGTGTTCAAACTTCCTACAATTTTTTCAAAATATTTACCCACTCAACACTCCAAATAATTTCATATCATGTTGTTTATATATATATATAGGTAAAACAACATATAACTAAGGTGGAAAAAAAAGGACAGACAACTGAACAGCATGAAAGATTAAAACAAGGTAAACAAAAGATAAGATGTAGTGGAGAAAATAAACGCACAATAAAAATATTTATGTTGAATGAAAGGAAAAGATCTGATGTTTCAGGTTTAATCCTTTATCAGAGTAGAATTAAAGAAGAACGGAATAAGAATGAAATACAAAAAGTATTAGAACAATACCAAGTTAAAAAAGAAATGTGTGTTGTATGGTTACACATCTATTTATCTATCTATACACATACATATATATATTTGTGTTTAATAGTTTAATGTGTTAACTAGTAAAGGAACTTGGTATAGGTATATATGTAATGATATTTAATAAATACAACACAATTTAATCCATGATTTTTTACTGGTATCAATAAAAATATTTAATCATTAACAGAAGAGCTGCATGATATCAACTTGTGTTTCTGTACAGAAATTTTAATATATTTATGAATACTTGAGTGGTCTAGGTTAATTTGGCATTTAAAGGATAAAGGGACCTTGGAAAGTGCCTACTCCTGTTCCTTGGACTCAAGTATATATATTTTTAAATACACAAACAGCAAGAAAATAATAAATTATCCTTACTTGGTAGTTTCAAGTCTGTCAGGATGTCTTTGAATTATTTTAGCCAAGGCATCATATTCTGAAACAAAATATTACATTAATGTTAATGTATTACAAAATTACCACCAGGTATAAGTGAAGGCTTTTGAAATTCCATTCATGCATCGCATAAAAGGAGCATAGTCATAATCACATTCAATTTATGATAAATTAAAATAGGGTTTTATATGTTAAATTGATATTATGATACAGTTTGTGGCGTCCCATTTATCAACCCTTTAGCATTTACATTTACTCTATATTTACTATTGTATTTTTATAGGAAAGGTTTATCTCACATAATATCGAATCTATGAGGTTTTGATATTTATTTTGAAAACAATACCTTGATGTCGGTATGAGTGGCTGGTTATAACCGGTTTCAACAGAAAGAGGAGAGAGAAATTGGGCCGGATATGGCCAGTTTAAATGTTAATGGGTTAATCTTCTATTTGTAAAAAATTATGTTCATTAATTGAGCAAAATTAAGAAGTATATGCTTCACTGATGAGGTCCAATGAGAATGAAACTTGTTTCTAGTTGTCACCTTGCCTACTCACAAAAATAAGATTTTCTCTCAAACATAAAAATTAAATTTTGTATGAGATTAATTTTTAATTTCTTGAAATTACCTCTCCTTTTTTGGGAGTCATTAGCAATTGTTGCTAGTTTTTTTATTCCTCCAACTAAGAGGCAAATTTCAATTTATTGAGATTTCTTTTGTATATATCATTCAGTATATCACTAAGTTATCTAAATTCATGCCACTGGCACAGCCAGGTAGCTAAACACTCCTTTTATCTAGTACCACAGAGACAGCTTCATACCAATCTAATTGCCTCAGACTGCAACCATAAGCCCATTTGCCTTTTAGACTTCAAGGTAAACTGTAAGAAACCTCAATCTTGTAGCCAAATACATCGTGAAGGGACATGGCTACTCAGTTTTAGTGTAAGCAACTCATCTAGGAAGTTGGGAATTCTAAACAAACCCTGTAAGTTATGAAAAATGACTCTGCCTCAACTGCATGGAGGATATGATGATAAAAAAGAAAAATTAAATTTTTTACTACTAATTTATCATATTTTATTTCACTGTACAGAAAGTGCTGTTTAGCTAATTGTCTTTAGTTTTAGTCTCAGAAATATATATATATTTGTTTTTATGGATAGTTTCCATGCAGTTCACTGTTCTTATTAAGAAAAGGTTAATAAAACAATCTCTTATACACATCATCATCATCGTTTTTACACCTGTTTTTCCATGTTTTGATGAAAACATTTTTTTTTTCACAATATATATACTTCACATTATATTTACTTCATAATATATATACTTCACAATAAATTTACTTCACATTGTTTACTTCACATTATATTTACTTCACATTGTATTATATTATATTATATTTATTTAAATTTCCAGTACTCAAGTGAAAAAGACAAAACCAATTTTCCAATAATATTTGATTTTTATATTACGGAAACACCCAATAACAGTATCATATTTCTTTTCCTGTAGAAAATGTAAACTATTTCCAAATATGCCTTAATCCAAATACCTCACCACACCATTCTTTATTTCTCAAGTGACCTTATTAATTCCAGCATTATTTATTTTTCTCAGAGTCCCATAAAGTAAATTGAAGCAAGAACGGTGTTGTTTTTTTTTAAATTTATTTTTGTAAACAGATGTGGGTGGCTGGGATTTGAATTTTGACATAAATACACCAAGCTATAGGATATAAGACAGACACGTAACAACATAGTCACTGTTCGTGTAATTTTTCTTGTAGTATTATGTACTACAGCCAGCAGGGACAATTTTTAAGTCCTCACAGAGAATTTAAGTCTTAGCTAACTATATACTTTTTTAAAAATAAGAAATCTTTGTTTCTCTGAGGTATTGAAAACCTCACAAGGACTTAGAATTTAATTTGTAAGAAAATTAATATCAATCTTATTTCACTCAACTAGTATGGACATGTAGTAAGAAAAAGGCATTGTGAACTGGGTTAATAAATGTTTTAAGTTAGAGATTAAAGCTAATCATGACAGATAAAACAACACAATTGGGAACAAAAAACACCCTTCTCCAAAAAAAAATAAAATAAAATAAAATAAAAATAAACATGCACAGTAAAAAAAAAATTAAATGGTATGCAATGCATCTAGTGTGTATATTTGATGAATTAGATTGAGAAACCAGTGTTAAATCATTCACAAGAAAAGTTCTTTACATGCAGTAAATAAATAAACCACTGTTGTGTGAGCTGACTCCAAGTTTCACAAAAATCCACTAATTAAGTCAGAACATTCAACATTCCTGCTAGCCTACCATATATTCTACACTTCCCGGGGGTCACTACAATCCTCCGTAAGCATGTCTTCAGTGATTTATCAACAAAAGCAGCTATCTTCCGAACAGAAGTATAATAATTGTTTCTAACATAGGAGGTACAAGGCCAGTAATTTTGGGGTCAGTGGGGGGTGGATTAAATTGACCCCAGTACTTTGCTGGTATTTTATTTTATCGACCCTGGAAGGATGAAAGGCAAAGCTAACTATGGAGGTATTTGAACTTCGAACATAAAGAGCCATAACTAAATGCTATAAAAGTTTTTGTTCAATACTCTAACAATTCTGCCTAACCCTGTTAGAAGTATAACAATTTCTTTTATTTAGTCACTAAGACCAATTACATACATTGTCACTCATAAATACAATTACATGAAATATGAAAAAAAAAAGGTGGGTAGGGGTGTGGGTTATAGAAAACATGTGGCGACAAATAAGACAAAGTTATACAAAAATGAGGTGGATGAGATGACCTTCATTTTATTTCCAATTTATGTGAATAAATTTTTAATTTCATTTCAAATCTCTATAAATAAGATATCTTATATCTCATTTGGAAAAAATCCATACCAAACAGCATTCTATGTACAATATATATATATTTTTCTTATACTCTTTTACTGGTTTCAGTCATTAGACTGTGGCTATGCTGGGGCACCCCTTATTTAGTTGATCATACAGAGCTCCAAATACTTATTTGTTCAAGTTGCTAACTTATAGAACATAAACAGAGACACAAACGTAAACATGGATACACACACAATAGGCTTCTGCAGTTTTATCAAGCCAAGGCTATTGTAGAAGACAGTCAAGGTGCTATACAGTGGGACTGAACCCAGAACCACATGATTACAAAGTGAACTCCTTAACCACATAACCATGCCTATGGCACTGAACCCAAGACTTTGAAAAACCAATATCTCAACCATTCAGCCATGCTGCATCTACATACAAGTGTCAGCTGAAAAGTTCATAGGCTGACTATAAAGGAGTGATGCTAGAGCTGTGAAATCTTGTATACATTAATTTCAACTCTTCTTCTTAATAACAACTTCATTGTTTCTTTCCAGGGACTGTGTTGGAAAATAAACCTCACTTGGTCATACCATGAGAGTATCTTGGCCAGTCTATGAACTTTTCAGCCGACCCTCATACACATACAAACACACATTGAACTAATCGATATATCAAATTCTGAAGCAGAAATTGTTGTTCACACTAAAAAAATACAAAGAAGATATACAAATCATTTTAGTTACCTTGTCTGTTTTTCCTGATTCTTTTTGCTTCTTGTAACTCCTGTTTACAGTCAATGATCTTTGAAGTAGCTGCAGAAATTTTCTTTTCTATAAGGTCAAAGAAAGAAAAAAATGGTAACAATGTTGATTTCTAATACAAACACTAGACCACAAATTTCAGGAGAGTGGATAATTTATATCAATCCTGGTATCTGACTGGAACTAATTTTGTGGACACTGATATGATGAAGATCAAAGTCAACCTCAATGAGACTGGAATTTATCATTCATCTTAATAATCCTCCCATAAAAACTTTATAAATAACCCCTGTAATGATTTAGTAGAAAATATCTAAAATATGTGTTCGTTAATTCAAATATTTATAATATCTTTACTAGTGGACAAATTGTGAACATTTGCAGTAAATAGAAGTAAAGACTTGAATTTCTAATATGATGCAGTCATGGTGCTGTTTGTACTTTTGAAGAATGTTTTGCTAATGTAGTTTCATGTGCTACAGGACATTAAGAGTTAAGTCTATTATTTAGACATGATAACCTCCCTAGTGCTGGTGATTTACATGATAAATGTGCCCTGTACACTCTGTAAATAGGTTGGTGATTGAAAGGGCATCTAGCCATATAAAACCTGTCAGAGAGTCAAGAGGACTCGTAGGCTGTGCTAAAGATATGACACTCTGTAAAGTGGTTGTTGATAGGAGGGGTATATAGCCATATAAAACCTGCCAAACAAAGGGTTGGAAGGACCCTCAGTTATGTCAAAGGCATGACAACCTCCACTGAGCACTCGATGAAATGTGAGACTGTACATAAGTGAGACATAGTTCCCTGACTTGCTTGGGAAGATCAGTGGCTCTGCTTCAGTACAGACTTGGTCTACACGGACCCGTCCAACCCATACTAGCAGGGAAAGCGGATGAAAGAAATGATAACATTTATGTTGGACAGCTTAACTAACAGGTAGAGCTGGTCATTCCAGTGAGCAAACCATGATGCAATAATCAAAAGCACTCAACATTATGTAATATATACATACACACACACACACATATATTTATTTATATATATATATATATATGTTAATCTGGCTTTAATGCAACTGTTCTATTCCCACAAGTAACTACTTTTGTTCAATTAATGCTACCAGGGAAGACAGCCATTAAAGGACGAAACACATCTAACAATTAGATTAGCTATGAAATTCAAAAACACACCTGTTAATCATATAAATTTGCAGATCTGTCAAACCCATACATCAGTGTAGAGATAAAACAGACATAAAATAAAAAAAAACTATTTATAGATAAACAAATCCATAAATTAGTGTATTTTCAACAAAAGATTCTTACTACTACTACTACTAATAATAATAATAACAACAATACCACCATAAACAACTATTACTACCATTACCACCACCACCACCATCAGCACAATCACTACCACTGCTACTGCTGTAGTTCAGAACACTGACCTCATGTTACAGAATCAAGGTCAACAAAGACAATTGTAAGTTAAGTAAAGTCAAATTCTCTCCCTGATCTCCATATAATATCTGCTATCAAAGAAGAGGTGCTGAACTGATGGGGAGTAACAATTCTACAGTTTTATACCCTCTTTCACAAAGACAGTCAAACCAGAAACTTCAATACTTTTGCACACTTATGGTGTGTGTGTGTGTTTGGGTGAGTGGGTGTAAGTGGGTTAAGAGAGATATATAATGAAGGGAGGGGGAAAAGAGGTGAGGGATGGAGAGGGAAGAGGGAGAGAGTAAAGGAAAAAACAAACAAGTAGTGGGGGAGGAGGGGGGGGGGCAGGGAGAGCAGGATAATTAAAGAGAGACTATGACTAGATGGATTATATATATATATATATAGAGAGAGAGAGATTAAAAAAGAGAAACACACAAAAGTCTTATTAATTTCACGCTTGTTTGATATATATGTATATATATATGAGAGAGAAAGAAAAAAGGAGAAAGTATATAGTTGTTTGTTTATATTTTATGAATACAAGTGAGCTGGCCAATTGATGATAGTAATGGATTGGATTATATAGTCATGGATCATTGGTTCAAGTTGACTATTGGTGTTTCATTGTGTTCTAGACAGAACATTTTATTTTTAATACTATAATTTATGGAAGTGTCAGGAATTGGTACCAGATGATCTAGGTATGTTATCTGAGACAGTTTAGCATTCTATTCACAGGGGAAGTTATTTTCATCTTATTTCACATTATGAAGCCCAAGCTAAGGATCAGTACCCAAGGAATCCCTCAGGAGCTACAAGACATATATATATATTGTAAAGAGTGAGTGCCCAATAACAACCATCTCCAATTGATCCAGCTGGATCCCCACACATGACCACTTGAACTCATGGATGTTATCCAGCCATATTGCTTGGGGTTTACTCCAGAGCCTCCTGCTATTTGGTTTTGCCCATAAGCTGAAGTAAAGACTTTAATTTTTAATGTGAGACAGTCACAGTGGGCATTAAGAGTTAAATATTTTTCATTGGGGAGGTTCATTTAAACTGATGAAGTTCTGTTTGGTAAGTATGAAAGCAACATCTGTTCATCATCATCATCATCATCATCAGGTTTAGCGTCCGTGTTCCACGCTTGCATGGGTTTGGACGGGGGTTTTCCCACTTGAGGCAAGAGTGATTGTCTTGCTCGCATAGGACTGTCTGGCGGGTTTTCTACAGCTGGATGCCCTTCCTACACCAACCACATTTACAGTGAGGGTCTGGGAGGTTTTTACCGTGTTGCCTACACGGCCACATTTACAGCGTGGACTGTGTGTTTTTTTGTCGTGACACCTACACAATCTCATTTGTTTCGGCCTGGATGTTGTGGTACCAACATAACTTTACATTGAAAGGGGCGGTGTGGAGGTGGTGGGACGGGGGGGGGGGGGGTTGTTGATAGAGATGCCTACTGACTGTAGTAGGTTTTTACTTTGTATTTAGGTAAGGCGGGTCTTCTCTATTACTGAGTACCGCTACTGTTGTGCAGTAGAATTATTCTTTAAATAGAATTGATCCTTTGTTCTATGCTTTACATTGAACATTATTACAGATGACAGCAGAAAAACAAAATGCAATTTGTAAATACAATACTGAGTAGTAAACTCCAACTTTATTTAAACTTCTAAAATATACTTTATAGTCAACAATAAATGCTGTATTTTCTGATGTAGGAGACACCCCAACTTTTACTTCAAAATATGATAATTAATTATACCTTGAAAGGAAAAAAAAAAGAAGGAAAATAAAGAGAAAAAAACAAAACAAAAGAAAAACAACAAAATAAACAACACAAAATATTCTATAAAGAAGTAGGAAAACAAAGATATGTCATACAAATGACAGAAAATATAGGAAAACATGAAACATCATTCATAGTACAAAGATGTTCATCTCCATTTTTGACAAGACATCATCATCATCATTTTTACATCTGTTTTTTCACACTTCTTGGGTTGGACTTTCAGCACAACATCTCTTCACACACAGTGATCCATTGTCACCTCTGTAAGTTTCAGTGATTTGAGATCAGCTCTCACCACCTCTGCCCAGGTCTTCCACTATTGCGGCTTCCTTCCACTGGGATTTCTTGGCACTTCTTCACCCAGCAATCACCATCCATACCCACCTCATGTCCATTATAATGTAGTCTTCTCTCTTGCTCACTACTTCTGATTCTTAATCTCAGTTTTTCTCTCAGTTCATCCAATAACCAAGACAGTCTTTAGTTATTGGTTGCTGAAATTGTTTGGTTATATTGTAGAATTCTACTGCATAATAGATGTTAGGTTTGTCCTTACCAAGCAAAACCTCTCTAGTCTTAATGAATTCCCTCAATTAAAAACATTTAAATAATGTTTTAAAATATTAAAAATTCTATAATTGTTTCTATTTTAGACACAAGGCCTGCAATTTAATTTAAAGGAGAGGGAAAAGTCAATTAAATTTACCCCAGTGCATTACTGGTGCTTTATTTATCGACTCTGTAAGGATGAATGGTAAAAAGCTAACTGTGGCAGGATTTGAACCCAGAATGTAAAGGGCCGTAACTACATAACATGATGTCAGACACTCTACTGATACTGCCAATACACCACCCTAAGAATTCTATAATGATAATGGAATGACAATTATAATAGGGCACCATATTAAATACTTTACAGCATTTAGTTTTTGTCCCTAAACATTCTAAATTCGAATAACACTGGGGTTGAATTTGTTGTTTTTCATCTCTTGAATGTGGGTTGATAAAATAAGTATCAGGCATATAAATTCAAATGGCCATGATCTTATCCTAGTTATTGTCCTTATCAGGTTAATACTTTTCTTTCCCCTATCAATAAGAAGATTCTACAAGGTCACTCAACCTGCTAAAAATAGGACCTAATCGCCCTCAAATGATACTCTCATTATCACCATTTTACAACCATTGTTTTCCAATGTTGGCATCATCTTAGAAAGGAACACACTGGATGATAATAGTTCAGGGTTCATTGTACATAAAAAAAAACAAGGAGGTTACAGCTGGAATGTCTTTGATCAGAGGTCTGCTTGAATAGGGCTGATCTGAAGCTAAACAATAATAACTATAGGACATGCTGAACATAAAATGAATTACTACTTACCAATGTCTTGATTTAGATGTTCATATTTCTTTTGTTCTGTGAGATTCATCTCATAAACCAACACAGATTTCTCCATATTGTATTCACATTGTGCCAATGTGGCCAACATACGTTGATATGTCAGATGACTACAAAAACAACAAACATATATTATTATTACTAGATGAGGGCAACATTGTCTTCTCCTTCTTTCTATCACACACTCTCTCTCTAAACAAATGGTGTTTCTTTTCTCTCTCTATATAGATGAGGGCCATGTTATAACTTTCTGTCACATCGAAAACACACAGTGTTCCATTTTCTCTCTCTATGTACATATCTCTTGCTTGGTGCTCCCCCTCTCTATTTAGAGTGAGCGTGATGGACAGGCAGACAGACAGTGCTCTTATTATAATATAGATTATTGTTTTTATTTTTACTGCATTACCAACCACAGTTCTATATGTCTTGGGTATGTGCAGTGTTGTTGTTTCTATTGTATTGACAGTTCTCGTAATATGTATAGAGTGCCTAGTAGTGCTATTTTCTGTATACTGTATATATTTGTAAGTCCTGGAGTTTTGGTTATGTATCTCTGTGTGTTTCTTATTCCCACAGCACCTATTATTACAGGCATTGTTTCTGTCTTCATCATCCACATTCAGGTTATTTCTATCTCCAGATCTTTACATTTGGATAATTTCTCCATTTCCTTGAAGGACATATTGTTGTCTATGAGGATCATCACCACCACCACCACCACTATCATCATCATCATCGTTTTTACGTCCACTTTTCCACACTTGCATGGGTTGATTTAATCATTTGTTTATTTTGTGCAAATTCAACATTTTAAACATGCCTTTATTGTGTTACATTTCTGTCCCAAACCTTCATTTTCATATAACTTTGTTTTGTTTACCCCTACATTGAAATCAAGCCAGAAACAGTTCTTTATGAGTAAGACATGGTCACATAACCTGTCTTATAACATGACAACTCGTCTGACCCATGCAAGCATGGAAAATATGGTAAATGACACTTGCCCAAGATGCTGTACAATGGGACTGAACCTGGGAGCTAATGGTTGCAAAGCTACATACATACACACACACATATATGCGAATAAAACTGGCAGAGTTGTTAAAGCATCAGGTAAAATACTTTGCTGTATTTGTTCTAGTTCTCAGCAGTCTGGGTTCAAACTCTGCCGAGGTCAACTGTACTATTCCTCCTTCCAAGGTTGATAAAGTACCAATCCAGCACTGTAGTCAATTATTCCTTTCTCTCTATCTTTCTTTTTCCTTCTCACTCTCTCAGAATTCACTATAGCTGACAAGATGGCATCTCATAAA
Source organism: Eledone cirrhosa (assembly GCA_964016885.1). Classification (NCBI taxonomy): domain Eukaryota; kingdom Metazoa; phylum Mollusca; class Cephalopoda; order Octopoda; family Eledonidae; genus Eledone; species Eledone cirrhosa. Next base: position 11,747,290 of record OZ024746.1, on the reverse strand, counting down.
AAAACATGAAGGAGAGCAAGAACAAATCACATTAATATTCTCTTATGAAAATTCTATGTCAAGTACTTGCTAAGGAAGTCTCCAAGGACTGGTTTCCATTGCCAGGGGAAAAAAAGGGTAGATGAATCATCATCATCATTTAATATCTGCTTTCCATGCATCCCGTTTATATTCCTGCACCTTACCGAGTGATCAGATGGATCAGCTGCCTGCGATTCATTTACATATGATCCCTTGCACTACCAAGTGTGACACCAGCACTAGAGAGATTGTTATGTCCTTGACACAGCTGAAGGGTTCTCCCAACCCTTTGTTTGACAGGTTTTATATGGCTAGATGCCCTTCCTATCACCAACCACTTTATAGAGTGTACTGGGTGTATTTATCGTATAAATCACCAACAATAAGGAGGTTGTCATGCCTTTGTCACAAACAGTAAGCTCCAAATAAGCAATATTTTTTATTTATGCCACTGATACCCATCATCATCATTTAATGTCTAACTTCCATGCTAGCATGGGTTTAGACGGGAATTGTCCCACTTGAGGCAAGATTGGTTGTCTTGCTCGTATAGGACTGTCTGGCAGGTTTTCTACGGCTAGATGCTCTTCCTAACACCAACCACGTTTAGTGTGGACTGGGAGGTTTTTACCGTGTTACCTACACGGCAACATTACAGCGTGGACTGTGTGTTTTTGTCGTGACACCTACACGACCTCATTTATTTAGGACTGGATGTTGTGGTACCAACATACCTTTACAGAGAAATGGGTGGTGTTGATGGGGTGGGAGTAGGGGTAGTGGGATGGGGGTGTATTTTTTGAAATATTAGTTTCTAATTTAGGCACAAGGTCAGTAAATTTGGGTGAAAGGCAAAGTTGACCTCAGAGGGATTTGAACTCAGAATGTAAAGATCCAGAATAAATACTGCAATGATATTTTAACTGACACTCTACCAATTCTGCTAATCCACCACCTTTCTAATGAAATATTAAACTTTCTCAATTTCCTGTTACCTATTTCAGATGAGCATGAAGCATATTATATCATAGAACCATCAGAACCATTAAAATCACCATCATCACAATTATTACCATCAAACCAACAAAGAAGAATTAGCAGCCAATTCTCACTCATAGCACATTCTACCCACTTAACCCTTTAGCATTTAAACTTGTCATACCCGGCCAGAATTCTCTCACCTCTTTCTGTTCAAACCAGCTGTAACCTGCTGCTCATACTGATGTTAAGGTGTTGTTCTCAACATAATTAAAATCAAAATCTCATAGATTTGATATTATGTGAGGTAAAGCCTTTACCATGAAAATATGATAGTAAATATAGAGTAATCTAAATGCTAAAGAAAGAAGGACATATTGGATTATGCAATTCTGGACACATGATGTCAGAAATAAAGAGACTGGATGGTTACTGTCAGAACATCTTCGATCAATTGGGTGTTAAACAACAGTACTTTCAGTCAAATTACTTGGTGGTATGAAGAAATTATACAAAGAGAAACAAATTTTCAGCAATAACAATTACTGCTTTTATGCTAAAGTATATGGCAGAAAGAGAGGTGAATGCAACAGCTTACTTCTGTAAGCAGCAGAGAGACATACTAGCATTCAGTGGACAAAACCCATACAGGAAGGATGTACATAGTATTGTAACAACATCAACAACAAAATCAAACCAAACAAAGAAGCCTCTATGTGGATGCTCCACTTGCTAGAAGTAGTTTAATCTTCCTCAAATTACACCCCACTGTCTTAAAAAAAGAACTCATTGGATAATGTAGTCCTTGATATACTTATGTCTGAAAATAAGATGTCCTGGTTGGACTGCTTGGGCAGTTGATGAGAAGAATTGGTAGAGTGTCAGATAAAATGCTTTGTGGTGTTTAATTACAACTTTCTATATTCTGAGTTCAAATCCCTCTGAGGTTAACTTTACCTTACATCCTTCTGAGGTCAATAAAATGAAATACCAGTTAAGTACTGGTGCCAATGTTAATAGTATCATCCTCCTGAACTATTTTGAGACACGTACTAGTTCCAGCTGTCATATGATTCTAAATAGCAACAGAGGTACATAGGGATAATGATGATACTGTAATTACAAAATTAGATGTTTAATTCCAAGTTTTGCTACCCACCACCCATCTTCCCCACTTCCTAATCATGGTGGTGACTAGAAAATTTAAGATATAATACATACCTCTCTTCATCATTGTCAGGCATGTTACACCACCGCACCAACATACGGAGTAGACTGTTGATTCGTTTGTCATCATTTCCACCATCTCCATCAATTAAAAGCCTGCGTCGAATGATATCATCTAGAAATAGATATTCACATTGGCATTAAAATGTGTGATTAAAATACCATAATGTTTAAAACATGCAAACATTAACTGATTAAGCACTCAATACTGGTGAGTAGAGTGTCAATTTTATTTACTATGTAGAAAAGTGACAGTGACTTTGAAGTTTCAGCTTTGTGGCTTTATTTGGTTGCTAGATGAAGCAACGAAACTGAAATGTTGAAGTTACTGTCACTTTTCTATTCACATTAATATGTTAAAAGAAAGGAAACATCTTTTGTGATGTAACACTTTACAATCATTAGAAAGATGTTAACTATCTCCAATATGTATCATGGAGGCAACAATGATCAAATAAATAAGGCATTATGCTACCAGCTTATGCCTTCATACCAGCTCTAGGTGTTTCATTGTATTTCTAAGGATAGCCCATGTAATTCTATATTCTTAAGTCCACCTAAGTAAAACAGAAAAAGTACACAATTTTCTATGAACCTTGTGACAGATGATGCATTTTATCCAAATCCAACATTTCTCATCTTTATAAAGGAACAGATACCAGAGCTAAGTTTTGTGAGAATAATGTAAGTTGCATATTCTTCATAATATTATGTTTACAAGACTCACTATTAAATAAAATACAAACCATTTATTTTTCTTATCATCAATTTTAAATCACTCAAAATACAGGGAACCAGTAAATAAATAACATAAATAAATAAAGTATGATCAAACAAGCAGAATAAATGAAGATGGTTGAAATGTCAATTCATGCTATCTAATTCAGTTGACCTCTCTGACGAAGTGGAACTTGATTGATATATAAACAATATGAAATGTCACAGTTTCAAGCATGAAGCATCAATTTTGAATTGAGCAGGAATTCTATCCCTTCAGAGAAAAAAAGAATTTCAATTCTATTTGAGGATCATATTTGATTTTTTAAGAAATATTTTATACACCCACACACATCTCTCTCTCTATATATATATACACACAATCACACACATATATATGTATGATACATACTCAACTTGGGTGGAATATATTCATATAGTAAATCAACGATAGAACACCTTGTTCACCATATAGTCTAGCAACAAAATGGTATGTATGATATATTTTCAATTTGTCCCCTTATTTCTAACAAGAATTCACCTCCTGACGAAGGAACTTTAATTCTTCCAATATTGGTATTCCAATGTCTTGGAATTCCTGATGTTATGTCTTGAGTTCCAGAAACCATGGTTGGGGTATTATATAAGTTAAAGCTGAATTAGGCTTACCCCCCCCCCCAAAAAAAAAATGTTTAATACTTCTTTGAGTGGATAATTAATTAATATATCTTATCCTTTCATTGAGATGTTTACATATTAGAGACAGTTAACTTTATAGAGTTATATATATATCTGGGAGTATAGGTCAGATAGAAGTGGAATAAACAAACACGCATGCAAACACACACAGATGCACACAAACACCTGCACATCATGAAACACAAAAACAGAATGAATTGATAAACACATTTAAAAAAAATTAGGTAAATATATTTTTTAAAAAATTAGCTTCCCTAGAAATATTGGGTAATGAAAACATATATGGGAAAGGTGACACCACCAGTAAAGGAACAAACATACAAATACAAACACAAATACACACACACACATAAATTCAAATACACGAATACAATCACGCAGTTAATGAAACAACACCAACAAACAAAAACATCAACAAGAGGCGGAATAATAAACATTAATACTGATTAGAGTCAACTCTAATAATATACTACATGGAAGTATACCATACAAAATATGATCTTCCATAATTAAATTACCTATCTGATGAGTGACGTGATTGAACAAGAAACTATTAAGCTGTTTATCGCCTCTGAAATGCTGCATAATAGGTTATAAAATGGAGGTGAAAAAGAATAGAAACTCCTTCTTCCCTTTTATATATATATGTGTTGTTTCCTTGAGCAAGACACTTTATTTCACATTGCTCCAGTTTACTCAGCTGTAGAAATGAGATGATAGGGACCGGGGTCCATATCATTCCACTGCAAAGTGGCCGTGGAGGTACCATGGCAAAAAAGCACCCAGCACTCACTGTAAATGAGGTTGGTGTTAGGAAGGGCATCCAGCTGTAGAAATCAAGCCAGAATCAGTTCCCGTCCCACCCTTGCAAGCAGGGAAAAACGGACGTAAAATGATGATGACGATGATGATGATGATATATTCATTTTATTAAGGCTAAATAGTTAATTTTGTTACTCTGGAGTTTCACCCGCTTCTCACAGGGTCATCAACTACATACAGATTATATATATATATATATATATATATATATAACTCCAGAGTAACATATATATATAACATTATCTTTGATGTTTAAATTTGTTTATATTCTTATAAAACCATCACATATGTCAGTCAATTTAAAAGTAACACTGAAGGTAAAACAAAACAAAATATTATGATACAAATATATATATGTATGTGTGTATGCTTGCATATGTGAGGTCAAGTATAAACGTATTTGACAAGATGTTCTGCTAGAGGGAAATTAGTTTTGTGATGTCATTAAAATATTAGACTAATTATTTGCTCAGTCAGCCACAATAAGAAATGAAGCCACCTAAAAGAACCAATTTTTGTTGATTTCTTCCCAGATCTTGATTAATATTTTTCTTTTATCACAGCCACTGATATTTATTTTATCAATGTAAATATGATGTAGCATTGAGAATATAAAGAGAACATATCAGAGAGGCAAATGTTTGAAAATAAAAACTGATGGAAAAATATTAGAAGCCAGGAGAATAACCAGCCAGAGTGGTAAGAAACTCCCCGGAGAGCTAGACTGCAGGTCTTCAGAGAAGAAACCCTACTCAAGCGAGTGTTTTGGCCCTTAACCTCTAAGGAGGCTGAACCACATCCAGGTCATGACTCCTGGGTGCCCTTCTGCTGACATTTAGCCTTTTGGAAAAGACTTGCTGAGTATTTAAACTGTATGAAGATTTTGTTGGCAGGATCTAGCTGGAATTACTTTCAGTTGTCTGTTTTCAGAGGCAAATGTTTGAAAATAAAAACTGATGGAAAAATATTAGAAGTCAGGAGAATAACCAGCTGTAATTCTTACCATCCTCTAATGGTTTAGTAGAAAATATCTAAAAAGGAGTTTGGTAATACAAATCTTTACAGTATCTTTACTAGTACAAATCTTTACAAGTGGATAGATCATAGGGAAAATTTAGAGCATTAGAGTAAAGACTTTAATATTTAATGTAATGCAGTATTAGTGATGTTTTGTATTTTTCAAGAATATCTTAATAATGCAGTTGTAGAAGACACTAAAAGTTAAACAATGAACCAGAAACAATTAGCAGCATCAAAGTTACATCATATACTTCACACACACAATTTATATATATCATCATCATCACCATTTTACATCCATTTTTCCATGCTAGCATGAGTTAGACGAGTTGTCTTGTTGTGGGCAATGCTAGCTCAGGTGACCATATCTTGCTCATACAGAACTGATTTTGGCTTGGTTTCTATAGCTGGATGCCCTTCCTAACGCCAACCTCATTTACAGTGAGTACTGTGTGCTTTTTGTTGTGTCGCCTACACGACCACTTTACACATATATATATATATATATACACACAGTAGAGAGTCAGGTCCCAACAACTGAGTTCCTGCCATTTCAACAGCATATTCCAGAGTCTCTACTATCCCAAATATCGAGTACTCTGCTGAATAATGGTTCTAGTTTAAAACTGGTTTAATCTTGATCTCTCTCTCTATATATATTGGGGGGAGAGGGTAGCAGAATCAGTGATCAAATAAACATACCCTGTGGTATTTAGTCTATTTCTTTTAGGTCTGCCCAAATTTGTATTTCTACTAAAGATGAAATATGTACCAGATAAAGTAGTGGGGTCAATATAATAAACGAAAACCCTCTGGAAGGTTGTGTCCCAGTATGGGTACAGTTATGGAAGGTTGTGTCCCAGTATGGGTATAGTTATATGACTGAAACTGGTAGTAAATATAATACTCTTTGATTTTCAACTCAGAAGATGAATTCTTTAATCTCTTAATTCAAATAGTATTTTGCAGTTATAATCATTACTGTCATATGAAAAGACTGAAAATATTTGCCATACTATTCTTTAAATTACTACTGGATATCATCACTCACTTCTGTATTCATCACAATAGTTGGTGTCTCCAGTGATGGAAAATACATATAATTATTCTAACTACAAATCATCTTCTTAATAAGTTAATCCTTTCAAGTTAGCAGTTGATGAGAGCTCAAATTGCAGTTACAACATATAATTATTGACAATGACTTTAACCCTTTCAAGACAATGGTTCTAATAGCAACTATACGTAATTGTTCTAATTGTAGATGGTTTTGTCAATGGTTTAACACCTTCAACTCTACAGCTCTTGATATGTAATGGTTGTTATACAACTATTCAATGAGATAACTGTTCCGGTTCCACAATTGATAGAACACCATGTAGTAACAATGTAGAACCATTTAAACTGCATCAGTGAAGTAAGTTTTTCTAGTCCATAACTGATTGTAAACAATAATTATTGAGGGGAATACAAATGAAAGAAACTTGGATTTCAAGCTGCAGATATATTAATCCTTCAGATATTAATCCCTTATGGCTACTCTTGGGTCCCGAATAATAGGTGTGGGTGTGTGCGTATGTGGAAGAAGCAGGGGTGGGGGGAATTGATAATTTTTCTTTGCTGGCTCCCTTGATTTTTTTTTAAAAAGTAGAATTAGTTGAACCCATACTATTTATCTTATAATGTATGGGATTTCTAGTAATGTATAATATTTTTTAATGTCTAAAGAAAATTAATTGCTGTAGGAATGCTACCACTTAAAATAAAATTTTTCCGGAGATAGATTAATAAAATTTAATAAGTGGGGAGGATTAGAAAAAATTTGAAAAATTAATAAGCGGGACACACAAAATTATTCGAGACCCAAGAGTATCTCCACTTTTGTGATACAAAATTTAATGTTTTAAAGTGTCCATATTTAAATTAAAACTTTCCATCATATTTTTATTAAATCATGTACTAAACAGGAATTTAATAATGACAAACTTAGTTATTTCATTAAATCCTTACTTAATTATTTTTTAAATTAACTGAAACACATAGACAGTGTTTCCTTAGAAATATGGACATGAAAGAGTTTAATTAAAATAACTAAATTGATACATCCACTAATTCAAATCAACTGCAGGTGTTTTGTTAAGTGTTTAGGTAATATACTTAATTCTTCACAACTTAGTTTAAACTAGTTTTGGGGAGAATTATTTGGCCTCGTATCCAGCTTGAGAGTTACATTACATCTACTTAATATTTTCAAATCAGAACTAAGCACCAGCCCTTAAGCAACTAGTCACTTCTACATTATATTTACATAGAGTAAAAGAGAAATACACTCTTAACTTTGTATATATTTTCAAACGTCGACAACTTCATTTTGTACATATTTTCCAATGTTGAACACTTATCTGTAGTAGATGACATGTTTAGTGTTGCCATTTGCTGTAACTTAACCCTTTTGATATCAACCCACCTGAAACCTCCTCTAGTTGTATGAAGATAAATATTTGTTTTAAAATGCATTCCAAACACAAGCTTAATAATGAAAAAATTAGTTATATTATGAAATCACTTCAAATTCTTGATTATTTTCAACATTATTTGTGAGTGACAGGCAGTGTCATTCATTAGAAATATGGTAATGAAAGGGTTAAACAGCTCAGTCAATTAGAAGACAGAATATGTCAAAGGTGATGCTAATTTCATAAAGATCCAAACATGATACAAGAATCTTCTTATCCCTGAATTGACAGTGCAGTATAGAAACATAGTCCTTATCAAGTATATTTAGAATAAATCAGTTTCTACGAATGACAGGTTATCTATAAAAGAATGATTTCATAAACAGAATATAATGAAGGTCCTCATTTACAGGATGATAAAGCTGACCTCAGTGAGATTTGAACTCAGAATGTAAAGAAACAAATACTGCATGACATTCTACCTGATCTAACAATTATGTAAATTTGCCATCTTCTCTCAGTACATTTTGCCATGAAAAGGGATGTGGGAAACCAATCACAAATCTACCACTTCCTTTAATGCTTTCAATACATTCTACAAATTATTTCTGCTATTCTCATACCATACCATTTAACGGGATATTTTTTAAATTCCATCTGTATAGGTATTTCTACGAATAGTTACTGTGATTCAACATGTTGCTAACTACATACACTTTTCACCAGTCGTACATGGTTTCATAGCTTTTGTAATTATTTATGAAGCCCTAAATGATGCTCTTAAGTATTTTTTCTTGAAATGTTTTTGTACTTTCAAAGATTTAAAAACAACAAATAACAGCAACAACAACAGTAAAGACTTGCTTGCACTGGAAATATGTCAAGTATCAAAATGTTATTTTTTTATAATCTGATAGGTTTCATACTTTCATTCACCAAATATTCATTATAAATTAGGAAATAAGGATGCTGCTCTTGATGTCTACCAGCAAACATAAATCCACATTTCAAAAAAGATTTTATTGATGGGGTGGTATTTTCAATTAAAAATTAACTAATATTTTGAAAATAGATGAAAAAACAACAACAAACAAACAAATATACAAACTTAAAATAATTGATGAATTCAAAATAAAACATTAATGTAACCATTATTATCAGTAGTAAAGGGTGGTGGATTGGCAGTATCAGTAGAGAGTCAGTCGCCATGCTTTGCAGCAAAGAATTACGGCCCTTTATGGTCTGAGTTCAAATCCCGCCGAGGTTAACTTTGCCTTTCATCCTTACGGGGTCGATAAAATAAAGTACCAGTAATGTACTGGGTAATTGCTGGCCTTGTGCCAAAAGTAGAAACAATTATTATTAGTAGTACATAACTTGCTGTTTTATAGGTAATAACAATGGATTGTAAAAGATAGAACTGGTGGTCAGCAGCTCCTTAGCATGGTGGTTAATACACTTGTCTAGCATCTGGGCGATGTGGGGGTTTGATATCTTGCAGGCACCACTGCCCACTTTTTCTGTCGACAGGGGTATTTTACCTGATTTTCTCAACTATTATTATGGTCACTTTCATTATGGCGCACACATCTCAAATTTTTCAAAAGTTTCCCAAGTCAACAGCTTTGTTGTATAATATCATTATCATCATCATCATTTCATTTTACGTCCGCTTTTCCCTGCTTGCAAGGGTGGGACGGGAACTGATTCTGGCTTGATTTCTACAGCTGGATGCCCTTCCTAACACCAACCTCATTTACAGTGAGTGCTGGGTGGTTTTTTTCCGTGGCGCCTACACGTCCACTTTTACAGTGTGGGCTGGGTGCTTTTTTGCCGTGGCACCTCCACGACCACTTTGCAGTGGAATGATAACGACCCCAATCCTATCATCTCATTTCTACAGCTGAGTGAACTGAAGCAATGTGAAATAAAGTGTCTTGCTCAAGGAAACAACACATCACCCGGTCTGAGAATTGAACTCACAACCTTTTGATTGCAAGGCCAATGCTCTAACCATTAAGCCATGTGCCCCCCCCCTCTCTATATATATACACACACACATACTATAAAGTGGTTGGTCTGAAGAAGGGCATCCAAATATAAAAGGCATGAACAAGAATTTGTTATTTGACAATTCTTGACTCTGATTTTGAAGAGTTGTCCAACTCATGCCAGCATGGAAAACAGATGTATGATGACGATGATGGTGGTGATGATGATGATATACGTAGAGAGAGAGAGATAGGTAAAATCCTGACTGTAGCACCAAGTAGTCGGGATTTTACCTATCTTTATACCCACTCGGCATCTCCCCATGCATTGAGTTCTCCAATGATTAGTGATCTCATCGGTCTCAGCATCGCAGACTCTCTCTCTCTCTCTATATATATATGCATAATTAGTATATCACAATCTATCACTATTTGCTACTAGGTTTTCTCATTATTGTCACTAAAATATTTCAAGAGAACCACCAGCTGAGAAGTATTTACAATGATTACAAAATGGAAAATATATCACTTCACTTCTATGGATGCATGACATAAACTCTTATGTAAGTTTGTCAACAGTAGTTCCTTCATTATTTATGTATATAGTATAGATATGTAGCTAGATACACTTTAACAGATTAGCAAAGTTGTCATTGCATAGAAACATCAGCTATATTAGACATAATCAATATATCTCCAATAATCTGAATTCTTTGCTTTGGATTTTCTTCTATTTTTTTTATATTAGTCATAAAAAAAATCCTTGCTGTTTTTCTTACGTCATTAAATATAAATATTTTGAAAGATATTTTTGCAGGGATAGAATCTGTAGCCAAGACCCTCAATTAACACTGGTTCATTTAGTTAAGCTGTAAGTAGGTATCATGAGAAGTGGCAGCTCTCTGCTGGAAGAAAGGAACAAACAAACCTCTGTTGGCCTTGATGATAGCCGTTCCAGTTGTGTAATTAACAAAACTGCCTGATTGTGAAATTAATGGGTTAGTGGTTGAGCATTGCACAAACATGCGTACCTTTAATGTAGTTTTCAGGGAGATTCAACATGAAACAGAGTGTGACAAGGCAGGCCCCTTGAATTGCAGTTAAAGTCCATCCAACAGGCTTCTAAATAGTCTCCATCTCCCCAAGTTTCCTTACAAGGCATGGGTTAGCTGGAGGCTATGATATATAACATGCTCAAGAAGTCATGCAGTGGGATCAAATCCAATGATTGCAATGTGAACTTCATAACCATTTGGCCATACTGTGTCCACACACTACTGGAAGCAGTGGGAACAATGCATAATTTACAAATGTTTCATGATTATATATAGTGTGACTATAGCTGGAAGAGGGATATACTAGCAGTCATTATATACAGTGTGACTATAGCTGGGAATTTAAGAGAGATTTAGTTGCTATTTCTAGCAGATTGAACAACTGTGGTTTGAGTGCTATTGTTTTGCCCAGAGACACAATACAATGACAGTGGCAGTAAAGTTTCAACTCAATAACAACACAGTACCTTAAACTGACAACCATTGCACCTTATAGTTTCAGCCAGGCAAGGTAATAACAGTATCTGAATGAAGCCTTGTTAATTTGTTAAACTTGAAGTTTAAATGCTTAATTTGAGGTTAGGGATTCTTTTTTGACAAGGGTCAAAGCCAACTTTGTACAGTTGTATAGTCAACTGAATATTTTGCTTTATGCTCCAATATTCATGGGTTCAGTTCATGTAAGCATGAGTTTAAATGGTTGAGCAATTTAAAATGCTAGTATGAAAAGAGAGCATTTATTTCACAGCTGGATAATCCTGAAATAGAATTGAAAATAGTACAAATTCACTTTGCATAAAAGCATAATATAATGTCTGATGTAAGGTTTAAAGCCATGAATGCCCAGTACATTTATTCAAGTTTCAGTACATCAAACTATGGATGCAAAATGTTTAAGGAAAAACCGATGTGTTTCAACCTTTAGTTTGTTAATAACAGACTGACCATACAATGTAAAAGCAAATGTAAATGTTTACTAAGCTCTGAAGTGCTTTTAAAGGCTAGTGTTTAGCTCTAGTTTCATGATATTAAGCAGACAAGAGACCTGCAAGGTTGAGAACATCTTACTGATGGTATGACAACCTCTCTAGTGCTGGTGCCTTATAAAATGTGCCCAGTACATTCTGTTAATCCTTTTGATACCAAACCACCTGAATCTATGATGAAAATTGTGTTTTAAACTTTCCATTATCATTTTTTAAGAACCATTTCTCAAGATATATTATACACCCCAACTTAAAAATGAGGAAGTTAGTTATATTAATAAATTGCTCTAAATTCTTAATTATTTGAAAAACGTTGGTGGTGTGGTTAGAAATATGCTAATGAAAGGGTTAAGTGGATGATGTTGGCTGCAGAAACTATGCCAAAATGGAACATACATGTAAGATGTTGTCCTCCAACACATTTACAAGAGCAGTAAATCTGAATAAGTGCTGACATGGATTGTAACAACATGTCCAATCCATGTTAGCATGATTGTTTCAAAGTCACACATTTGACTCCAATAGTTTCTAAGGCAAAGTTGAGCTCTTGAAAGATTCGATATTAGAATATAAAGAGAAATAACTAAAAGTCCCAGACATTTTGTTCATCACTCTACTTATTCTGTCAATCTATATCTTTATCTTTAGTATATATATATATTCAAGAAAAAAGGGGAGGAGAAGTGTTTTGTTGGAAGGATTAATCTTTTGGGCAAATGTTATCACTTCATTTTCATATGGAGTCAGCAATACATTAAAAAACAAAACAAAAATAGATAATATGTGTCTTTGGCTAAGACTGCTGAAAAACATGTCAAGACCAAGTTTTTAGCTTCCAAATGACCTCATTAGAAGCACAAATAAACAAATAGCTATTTTTAGCAATCTGGGTCAGTTGGTAGGAGGCCCTTCAAGAATTCTGATATAATTCATATCCTTTCCTGATTGACTGAAATTATTTCACTGACAGATGGTTGGAATATTCTCCTTATTCAGATTACATATTTTGTGTGTGTATACGTGTGCACAGACACACACATTAAGGAGAATGGCACAAAAACAGTAGAAGGAATGGAGAAATGAAAGCAAGGACAATATAAACAAGGAACATTGTTGGCTATTGATTGGACTGTGTAGTTTTGTAGACCTAAGACAGGATTACTAATTCAACAGTGTACAATTTATTGTTAAAAGCTGGTTTAACATTGCTTGGCAATAAACAAAAGGATGTATAAATGAGACAGAATGAAAAACATACCCGGACAAAAAATGCAGACATCCAATATATAACAATTAAGAAATACATGCAAAATATATAATAAACAATATATAAACACAAGATAAAATAACTATTTACTTATATCAGTTGTTAGACTGTAAATCACACAAAATGAGTGAGAGAGTAAGTTTTGATATCCAGCCAGTAGCCTCAGTACAGTGACAACCAGTTTAACTCATGTAAGTATGGAAAATAGACATTAAACGGTAATGATGATGATAATTCAGTTGTCTGAAAGTCATGATAGCCTCCCTTGTGTTGGTGTCATGATAAAATACATTCAATGCACTCTGTAGAATGTAGGAACATATGTAAGCGAGATGCTCCCTCTGGCCCTTTTAGATATCAGTAGTAATGCCCCGTCCAATTTTACACAATGAAGTCTAATAGAAATTAAAGGATGTCTCAGAAGAGAATTAACATTATTATATACAAAAATCAAAAGACAGTTTTCAGTAATGGAAATAAATTTATTTTTTTATTCATCCTTTCATTATCCTATTTCTGCATGTTTTTCAAATAACTGAATATAATCAAGAATTTGAAGTGAATTAGGAATATAACTAATGTTCTTATTATTAAGCTTAACATAATACGATGAAGGAAGGCTTTTAGAGAAATATAAATACTTTATAATAAACAGCAGTGTACCAGAAACAAAAACAGTTTCAGGTGGATTGGTATCCAAAGGGTTAATATGATGTTTTACATAAATATGGGAAAATATCTAAATTTCATTTATAAATTTAAAAAGAAAAGAACAACAAAACAAATTAAATGAATTTTACATGTTCAATTTTTAAAAATTGCAGACATAAGTCCTAAGCCATGCTAGTATAGAAAACATGTTAAGAAAGGACAATGACAACAATAATAATTGTTTCTACTTTAGGCACAAGGCCAGCAACTACCCAGTGCATTACTGGTACTTTATTTTATCGACCCCGTAAGGATGAAAGGCAAAGTCAACCTCGGCGGGATGACAACAATAATAATTGTTTCTACTTTAGGCACAAGGCCAGCAATTATCCAGTTCATTACTGGTACTTTATTTTATCAACCCCGTAAGGATGAAAGGCAAAGTCAACCTCGGCAGGATTTGAACTCAGATCGTAAAGGGACGTAACTATGCTGGAAAGCATGGCGTACGACCCTCTACCGATACTGCCAATCCACCGCCACGGTGACAACAATAATAATGATGTATTATATATTTCCAATTAATTTAAGCCTTTCATTACCATATTTCTAATGAAATACACTGCTATGTGTTTCGATTAATTTTGAAAATAATAAAACACTTGGACGAATTTAATAAAATAGCTAACTTTTTCATTAGTAAGCTGATATTTAGAACATTACTTTAAAATTTCTTAAATAAAATTATGATGGAAATTTTAATATAAGGATAAACATTTTAAAATGAACAGTTTTGTATCATAAATCCAGGGCAGTTTCAGGCAGTTTGGTATCAAAAGGATTAAAACAAAAAATATCTTTAAAAAAAAATTATGACTAAAGAATCATCTCTTTTCAACTAAACAAAACTTCAGGTTTCAATTAAATATTACAGTGCTTATCATAAATGTTCTATCATTAATCTAACTGAAGCATTTACCATGTAATAACTACCATAATTTAATTTTGGAATGATAAACAGAAAAGTAAATAGTTTTCAAAGCTGCTCTAAATCTACATCTCAGTTTTCCCTCACATTTTATATACCCCTACACACACATATATAATTATTATGTTAATTTTCCATGTTGGCATCAGTTAGACAGGTTGTCATGGTCCAGTCAGTTATTATTTTTGACATGGTTTCTAAGGCTGGATAACATTCCTAAGACCTACTGGGTGCATTTTATTGTGGCACTCTTATTAAGAAAGGATGTTATGTTTTCTGCAGGACTGTTTTTGTTTAATCACTAACTGCTTTAGAGTTTGCTAGGTGCATTTTGTCATGGCACCAGCCCTAGTGAGGCTGTCTTTAATCATTCAAGGCAGCAACTGAGCAACTGATACATCAAAGATTGAAAAGTCAATCCTGGTGAAATTTTGAGATAACAGACATCTTGAATATTAACAAAGTTGTACACTAAGCAGCCAAAGTATAAAATAAAGTTATCTGTGTGTGTGTGCGTGCGCGCGCGAGTGTGTATATATATATATATATATATATGTACATGTAGGCGCCACGGAAAAAGCACCCACCACTCACTGTAAATGAGGTTGGTGTTGGGAAGGGCATCCAGCTGTAGAAATCAAGCCCAAATCAGTTCCTGTATGAGCAAGGCATGGTCAGCCGACCAGACACTGCCCACAACAGGACAACCCGTCTAACCCATGCTAGCATGGAAGAACGGACGTAAAATGGTGATGATGATGATGATATATAAATAGTGGACACCTTCCGTTACCTGGGTGACAAAATCAGCAGTGGGGGAGGGTGCTCTGAAAGTACAGTAGCTAGAGTCAGAACGGGATGGAAAAAGTTCAGAGAGCTTATACCACTATTGGCTGCTAAAGGGTTCTCTCTAAAAATGAAAGGCAGGCTGTATGATGCCTGCATACGAACAGCAATGTTACATGGCAGTGAGACCTGGGCATTGTGTGCAGAGGATATACGCAGACTGGAGAGGAACGAAGCTTGCATGCTCCGCTGGATGTGTAATAGTAATATACGTGAACGGCAAAGCATAAACGAACTAAGGGAGAAATTAGGAATAAGAGGGATCAAATGTTGTTTACTCGAGAGAAGACTACGTTGGTATGGTCACGTGATGCGCATGAAAGACGACAGCTGTATAAAAAAGTGCAGGGCGATAAAAATAGACGGTAGCCACGGAGTAGGCAGACCCAGAAAAACCTGGGACGACTTGATAAATTCCGACATCACACACTTACACCTCTCCAAGACAATGTCACTGGACCGAGATCTTTGGCGCTACACAGTAATACAGAAGACCCGCCTTGCCTAAGTACAAAGCGAAACCTACAGTCAGTAGGCACCTCTAACAAAAATAACCCCCCCCCCCCCCTTCAATGTGAAGTTATGTTAGTACCACAACATACATCCAGTCCGAAACAAATGAGGTCGTGTAGGTGTCATGACAAAAAAACACACAGTCCATGCTGTAATGTGGCCGTGTAGGTAACACGGTAAAAACCTCCCAGTCCACACTGTAAATGTGGTTGGTGTTAGTAAGGGCATCCAGCAGCCGTAGAAAACCCGCCAGACAGTCCTATACGAGCAGGACAACCAATCTTGCCTCAAGTGGGAAAACTCCTGTCTAAACCCATGCAAGCGTGGGAGATGGACGTTAAACGATGATGATGATGATGATATACACGCATACCTATGTACATTGCTTGCCTGCCATTGACAAATTTATTAGATAATCTGTTTTCACTTAATCTCTGGTCAGGCACTGCATGAAATTTAATCCTCAGCAATTGTAGTCAACTTCTTATTCAGTGTATTTTATCAATATTGTCAGTAAAGTAATAAATATCTTGCACCATATCGTCATTCAATTCATCTCTAATTATCATCCGTTCTGGTTCTATTCCCAAAGCAACTTACAGAATGTCAAAACAATATTGCACTGTCTCTGTAGCATTTTGAAAAATGAAATTATCATATAAGCTCGTCGTTTCATATATAAAGAAATAAATAAAGAATGAAAGAAGAATTAGTGGCAACATAATACATTAAACGCAGTGCAACTAACTGATTTGCAAATGCTGGAATGGCATTTTGGAGGATATTAATCATGCACTAATACTCTGCACAGAGTGTACACACATAAGTACTTATCACTTGAGATACAAGCATTTTGATATGATGAAAAATACCTTGAACCAAGAGGTCCAAAACTTCTCTTTATGTCAACTACTTTCAGTTTCCATAATAGTTGTAGGCACTTATGGAGTAAGTAGATGAAGAACAACATGAAAAGACATAGTGAATTTGGATTGGGGAATGGCGAGCCTCACAAATGAGAGGATATTAGATCTAGATATATGGAGTAATGCTGAATTGCAAACAAGAACCCAAGGTTGCCTTGAAATATGGGCAATAAAATATAATTATGATGGCATGGAAACTACTGCTGGTACTGATCAATAAATTAATAAAAGATAAGAAAAAATATTGATTTCTTACATCAATATATGACAACAAACATCTTGGCTAGCTTTGTAATCTTCTTTAGTTCCTTTTGCTGTCAATGGAAGATTGGCCAACAAAAGATCCCCATTCTGCATGTTGCAAACTTTATCATAGGCCTACCCTTAGGTCAGGTATCTACTCATCGTTTCAGTAGCAATTTTGATTAATGGGCATGTGGTTAGAATGTCTGAGGAAAGAATCACTGGACAGATTTTACGGGTAAAACCAAACCGACAGGAGACCCAAGGGTAGACCCCAAACAAGATGGTTGGATAACATCCATGAGCTTGGCTGGTCTTGCTTGAGAATCCAGCTGGATCAGTTAGAGACAGTTGCTTCTGATAGGACCCACTGGAAGGACTGTTTGAGGACTCTGCCTTATAAACCTCTCAGGAATAAGTGGGTGAAGAAGCAGGAGGTAAGGTTGCTAGTCTCGCACTCCATTCCTACATCACACTCAACGTGGGCCAAAAACTTACCACGTGTTTTGAAAACAATTTGATAACCCAGGATAGGGCCTCATTTCAAATCCAATCCAGTGTTTAGTAGTTGATTACTTTATTGACTTCTGCCTATACAGCTACCGTGGTTGTATTGGAATTAAAGATGTACAGGGACCACGCTAAGTACTGTACTCATGACACTAGTGGCTTAAACATATTCAAATAAATATTGAGCAACATGGATAATACAATATGGTAGCTTTATAAAAATAAAATCAATATACTCATCAAGATAGGCAATAAACGATTTAGATTATTTACATATCTAATTTAGAATTGTTGTATTATGGCATGACTAGTCTGAAGTTCAGAATTGTTGTACTATGGCATGATTAGTCTGAAGTTTAGTTGCCCTTTGTTGCTGTTTGTTTTTCTTCCTCAAGTATATGTTTGTTTATGAGGGTACTAGAATACAAGTCCAAAGGCTTTTGGTTCATATCTTGTCACTGACACTACTATGTATTTTGGCCAAGACACTTAGCTCTCAATGATCAAGTCTAATGATCAGTAAATAGATACCACTGCTGTTGAGAGAGAGAGAGAGAGAGAGAGAGAGAGAGAGAGAGAGAGAGAGAGAGAGAGAGAGAGAGAGAGAGAGAGTAAAAATTGGCAAGTGTTTCATTAACTGGAAGTGCTCAGTGCTCACTGTGACTTCTGTTGGTACAGGGGGAAAGACAACCATTGATAGCATGGTTTACAATGCCTATGATTTTGAAATAATTTTGAAAATAATCAAGAATTTGAAGGAATTCAATTCAGTAAGTAACTTTTGTAGAATATGTGAAAGTGGGGAAGAAACAACTAATCACATTGCCTCTGGCTGCCCAGTCAGCCAAAAAGGAATATATCCACAGCCATGATAGAGGTTGGAGGTACTTCCACTGGAGATTATGTCAAAATAACAACAGAAAGGGTGGTACAGATTTACACCAGAAAAAGTGTCAGAGAATGACAAGGCCTTCTAATTGACATATCAATCAAGGAAATGGAGAAATTATCAAATATAAAGATCTGGAGATAGAAATAACTCTAATGCAGATGATACAGAAACAATGCCTATAATAATAGGTGCTGTGGGAATGCTAAAAATACATAACCCAAACCCCAGGACTTACAAATATATATAGCATACAGAAAATAGCACTACTAGGCACTGCACATATATTGCAAAGAGTACTGTCAATACAATAGAAACTGCACATACCCAAGACACAGAACTGTGCTCAGTAATGCAGTAACAACATGTAATAAAAATAAAAATAATACTAATAATAAACACAAAACTAATAACAAACATAAAACAACTAATGAAAAAGGAAATATTGAGAATTTAAACCATAAAGCTCAAACCAACATCTCCAAAACAGATAAACTAAATAACAAAGCACAATAAATCTCAACCCTTAAAAGACAGGATATTGACCAATAAAAACTGATTCAGAAAAACACAGCCAGAAATACAAATGAAACCCCCCACCCCCCTCAAAATATTAGAATGCATCAATTTTGAAATCTCAACAAAGAATGTCATCCATAAAAAGATGATCAAATATCACATGTAAACAAGACATACACACCAACCTCTCACTTCATAAAACTGCTACAATAAATCAACCTTAAAGACTTCAAATGCATGACTTCCAGCAATCTATCAATATCCCACAGCAGGTAAAGAGTCAGTGCACTGTGTAATGTATACATGTTGTCATGTCAAACAATTAACAACTGGATGTAAACAGCCAGGGAAAACCTAGTCAACCCTCACACAAATGGGGACAGCCTTCTTATCTTTTCTCCTCCTTTCACCCTCACCACCATGTTCTTACAGGTCTTTTAAAAGCTGCTGTTCAGAGAATGACCACTTACAACAGAAATGATAGGTCATTTACATACAAAAGACTTAGATCAATAAATCTATATGTGTTCTATTCTCATAAGCAGAAAGTAGTTGTCTAGAGCCATGAATAATACTTAGTCAATGTGTATGTATATATGTGAGAGAGAGAGAGAGAGAGATGTAGTGCAAGGAAGACATATACACACAGATATATATATACATAGAGAGAGGGGAAGAGAAAGGCAGATATGACAGGGTAAAAAGCTTTATATGTTGTTGCGTGTATGTATTCCTCCCCCACTCTATATATATATACATATATATTATTTTACTGGTTTTATTAGATTTTTTATTGATGCCAGTAATTTGTCTGGTACTATTTTTCTGTTTAGTTAGGGAGGCGGGTAAGTGCCAATAATCCCTTTTAGAGCCTTTAAGATCGATAGGAGTGAGAGTAGAAGGCATCCTTAACTGGGGACACGGCCAAGTTCTTGCAAAAAAATGGGCTCTGTTAAGGCATAGTTGTAGTCCAATGGGATTTGAACTATAATACAAAGTGATGGAATACATACTATAAGGCATCTTGTTCAACAGTCTAACAATTCTGCTAATCCACTGCTCTGGACTAGTACTTTATTTTATTGATTCTGAAAGGATGACAGGCTAAGTTGACCGTGACGACTTATTTTATAGATCTCTGTTTACTAAAGTCTAAATACTATATGGAAATTTTTTTTCTATGTCAATTTATCGGTCATTCCTCCATCCAATTAACACACATATACATACTTGGTCATACAACAAACTTTCAGTTTCCCTGTATAAAATTTCACTAACAAGGCATTTATCAACCCATGGCTATGGTAGATGACATTTGCTCAATGTACCACATATATAAGAAAGTAAATTTAACCAAATAGCTACGTATGTATACATGCATGTGTGTGTGTATATAAATGTATGTATGTATGTAATGTATACATGTGAGGATGTTGCTAAATCTAGCTAATGCACTTACGAAAAGCATTGAAATTCAAAATTATTATTTCCTCACTCTTGAAGTCACCTATTGATAGATACTACATAAACAGAAGCTGGGTACCTCTCTTCCAAGTAAGAAAGAGATACTATTACTCAAGGAGAGGATATAGAAAAAGAGAGCACCAAACAGTAAGATCCAAACACACATGAAATTCTGTCAGAGCAAATACAAATATGACAAATTTTTCAGTAGAGCAAAATTTGTTGGCCATATTGAAGCAACACTAAAAGTATCATGTTATAATAGAATGTTACCAAATAAAACTGAACCCTAAGCAATCAAAATTTCTCACTACAACAGAAATTTTTTAGACATCACATTAGTTGTAAAATTGTCTAAGAAAACCCACTTCAAAAAACTTTTAGTTTCATGGGTATCTGGAAACACAAAGGCTCCCAAATTTATCTGAGTTTGTGTTGTAGTTTGTTATTGTGGCATTGTGTAACACGTGGACAGCAAAGTGAAGAAAAGGTGAACAATTTTATGAGAAGAAAAGCTGGGAATTCCGAAAGTTGCTAATTCAGGAAAGGAAAAATACTGTGTTGCAGTTTCACATCACTTCACTGATATTATCTGTAATTCTTAATGATTGGACTAAAGTTGAAGAAAAAGAAATCAGGAGATACATCAATACATCAACAATGCATAGGGGCTGCGAAGATGGAAGATATTGAGGAAGCAGTTATTGTCTGGTTTACAACCAGAGGGAAAGAAACATTCCAATTAACAGGCTGATTATACAAGAGAAAGTTTTGGATATGGCAATTCACTTGGACATTCAAACCAATGTTGGATTGTTGAATCAACTTCTTGACCACTACAGGACAACAGTCCAAGTTATGTGGTTAAGTAGATGGGATTGACTACTATAGGACAACAGTCCAAGTTATGTGGTCAAGTAGATGACATTTTAGTACAAAATGCAAATAAGTCTGAAATAAAAATATTTTTCCTACAACAAAGGAAACATAATGCAGATGAGACTGGTGTTGTTTTTTTTTTAGTTTTTACCTCATCACATTCTAGCAGCTCTACTGCAGAGAAGGAAAGACATCAAAGTAACAATTAATTCATTCTTTTTTATTGCAACATGACAGGAACTTAGAAATTATGCCTATTTGTTATTGAACAATAAAAAAAATCCAAGATGCTTAAAAATGTCATGTATTTTCTAGATAACCTTTTTAATATCAACTTGTCCAACACTACCTTCTATGAAACAACACCATTTTAAAATGTTCCTACTTAAACCTTCCAACACAATTTTATAGAAGAAAATTTGTTTATGTTACAATTACCATCCTAATAAAATTATGACTTTGTAAATCCTTCCCAAATTCTTCACTAAATACTTAAAATACAGTGTATTTCATTAGAAATATGGTAATGAAGGAGTTAAAATAAGATGTCAACAAAAAGGTTGGAGAGATGAAAGACTTGTTTGCTTCTTAGTTAACGAAACTGGGTAAGAAAATGAAGAAGGAAAAACTGTCTTGTATATAGTAAATTCTCTCATTTAGATCATGTTTGGGTGGAGTATCTTTGACCAACTTGCACAGCAATTTTACAACCATTGGATCTAAAGATAATCCAGGATATGAAAACCCAGTGCAGAAAAAACCCCCAAAAAAACTCAGTTGAAAAAGTGACAATGTGAACAGTGGAGATAAAATTTCAACAGTTGATGTTAAACAAGTAATTGAAATAATTGTTTCTACTTTAGGCACAAGGCCAGCAATTACCCAGTGCATTACTGGTACTTTATTTTATCGACCCCGTAAGGATGAAAGGCAAAGTCAACCTCAGCGGGATTTGAACTCAGATCGTAAAGGGACGTAACTATGCTGAAAAGCATGGCGTCCGACCCTCTACCGATACTGCCAAATAGCAGCATGGTAGGAAGTGAAGAATAAAACAATAAAATTGGATATTATGTACATGTCTTCAGAAAACATATCAATAATGATGAGAGAGGTTTGGAAGTAAAATGAAAGTGATGTAGAAATTCAACAGTTGGGAAACTTAATTTTAACTATAAAAGATTTTCTACAGTACATATGTTTAAAGACATTTGTTACTGTGGATGATTGCTTGTTAGTATCACACGTGCTAAAATGATGAGATAGTCAAAGGATTTAAGAAATCAAAAGAAAGTGGGAAAAAAAAAAAAAAAATTTAAATGTGCACTTTGACTTAGCAAAATCTTTATCAGAAGCATTGCCTAGTGTTGGAAAAGTGCGGGAATTCCTTTCTTCTGGCTCTGAGGTGTCAGATTCCATGTTTCAATAAGTAACTAGAATAAAAGATTTCCTGTTGAGTCAAAATGCCAAATTAGCTCAAATTAAAATTACCCATTTTTCCCCAAAAACCATAATATTCATATGTATCATTAACTCTCTTTTCTTTTCATTTTTTGGGAGGTAAGGGTGGAGTGAGGTGGGGGTTTGTTTGCAGTTGAAGTGCATAGATATATTTTGTTTGCAATTGTAATTACAGTTTTATTTTTAATAAATTAAAACTGAAACAACAGAATTATAAATATTCAGAATGTGAAACAGTACAATACTGTCATTATTGAACATGTAGGGCGGTGGATTGGCAGTATCGGTAAAGGGTCGGATGCCATGCTTTGACGCATAGAGTTACTGCCCTTGCCATTCTGAGTTCAAATCCCGCCGAGGTTAACTTTGCCTTTCATCCTTACGGGGTCGATAAAATAAAGTACCAGTAATGTACTGGATAATTGCTGGCCTTGTGCCAATAGTAGAAACAATTATTGAACATGTACTACTTTCATTATTTCCAAAACTAATGGTGGATTGGCAGTATCGGTAGAGGGTCGGACGCCATGCTTTCCAGCATAGTTACGTCCCTTTACGATCTGAGTTCAAATCCCGCCGAGGTTAACTTTGCCTTTCATCCTTACAGGGTCGATAAAATAAAGTACCAGTAATGAACTGGATAATTGCTGGCCTTGTGCCTAAAGTAGAAACAATTATTTCCAAAACTAATATCCT